>CM070626.1:50901627-51534090 GCA_036346255.1 Ampelocalamus luodianensis
CTTACTGCTGATGGTACATCTCTTTGTCTCTGGTCGAGGACCTCTTAGCAACTCATCTTTTCATGTTTCTTTCGTGCTGATTCCGCTGGCGAGTACCTCTCTCGTTACCTGCGCAGCTTCCTTGCTGAGCAAGGCACTCTCGCTCAGTTCTCTTGTCCTGGTGCTCATGCTCAGAATGGTGTCGCTGAGCGCAAGCATCGTCACCTCCTTGAGACGGCTCGTGCACTGATGATTGTCGCCTCTCTTCCACCTCACTTTTGGGCCGAGGTTGTTTCCACTGTCACCTATCTCGTCAACCTCCGACCTCTTACGCTCTTGAGGTGCAATCCTGCCGCGTCTCTGTGGTCTTCTTCCGACTACTACGCCCTTCGTCGCTTGATTTGCGTTTGCTACGTTCTCTCGCCTCGAACGCACCAAACCGATCGCTCGACCGTTGAGTGTGTTTTTTCGGGATATAGTGCCGAGCACAAGGGCTATCGGTCTTTGGGATCTGTTGGTCGACGGATGCGGGTTTTCGGGATGTGACTTTCGACCAGTCGCGTCCCTTCTACCCACGCCCTGCCTCTTCTTCGGCTTCCTCTGTGGAGTCTGTCCTTTTTGACCTTTCCAGATATACCTATATCTGCCTTACCCTCGTCCACCCATTCCTGAGTCTCCACATATTCCTCCTGTGGCCTCTTCGCCGTTGTCGCCGCCTGCTTCGCCTCCTGCGGCTCCTCAGGCTCCTCTCACTACAGCCCCTTCTTACCCTCTCTTCTACACTCGTCGACCCCGTACTGAGGATATTCCAGATGAGCTATCTTCTCCTGATGCTCCATCTTCTTCTGATGTTCCATCTTCCCCTGATGGGTCATCTTCTCCTCGTTACGCTCTCCGCGATCGCTAGTCGCTTCGGCCCCCTGCCCGTTTTGGTTTTGCTGGTGCAGCTACTCGTGAGCCTGTCTCCTACCGGGATGCTGTTACTCACCCTGAGTGGCGGCATGCCATGGTCGAGGAGATTGCTGCCCTCGAGCGTACTGATACTTGGGATCTTGTTCCTTTTCCATCTCACTCTCGTCCCATCATGAGTAAGTAGGTCTATAAGATTAAGACTCGCTCTGATGGCTCTCTTGAGCGCTATAAGGCGCGTCTTGTTGCTCGTGGCTTCCAGCAGGAGTATGGTCGTGACTACGACGAGACTTTTGCTCCTGTGGCCCACATGACCACTGTCCGTACTCTTCTTTCGGTGGTGTCATTCGCCATCAGTGCATTTCTTAGCTTGATGTCAAGAATGCCTTTCTTAATGGCAAGTTGCGTGAGAGGTCTACATGCTTCCGCCACCTAGGTATTCATTCCTCGAGGGCATGGTGCATGCCGCCTTCGTTCTCTCTATGGCCTTAAGCAAGCCCCTCGTGCTTGGTTTGAGCGCTTCTCCTCTGTGGTCACTGCTGCTAGCTTTTCAGCTAGTGATCATGATCTTGCGCTCTTTGTCCACACTTTGTCTCGTGGTTGGACTCTTCTTCTCCTGTATGTTGATGATATGATCATTACAGGAGATGATTCTGAGTACATTGTCTTTGTCAAGGCTCGTCTTAGTGAGCAGTTTCTTATGTCGGATCTTGGTCCTCTTTGTTACTTCCTTGGGATTGAGGTTACTTCCACTCCAGATGGTTTCTTTATGTCCCAAGAGAAGTGTATTCAGGATCTTCTTGATCGCGCCTCTCTCACTGATCAGCGGACTGTTGAGACTCCTATGGAGCTCAACGTTCACCTCCGACCCTCTGATGGTGAGTCTCTTTCTGATCCGACTCGTTATCGTCATCTTGTTGGGAGTCTTGTCTACCTTGCTGTTACTCGTCCGGATATCACTTATCCAGTTCACATTTTGAGTCAGTTCATCTCTTCTCCCACTCAGGTCCACTACAGCCACCTTCTTCGAGTTCTGCGATACCTTCGTGAGACTATCTCTCACCGTCTCTTCTTTCCACGCTCCAGTTTGTTACAGCTTCAGGCTTATTCGGATGCTACTTGGGCCAGCGATCCCTCTGATCGCTGGTCTATCTCTGCTTACTGTGTTTTTCTTGGTGGTTCTCTCATTGCCTGGAAAACGAAGAAACAGACTGCAGTATCCCGTTCGAGTGTCGAGGCTGAGTTGCGTGCTATGGCTCTCTTGACAGCAGAGAATACTTGGCTACGGTGGTTACTTGAGGATTTTGGTGTTTCGTCACTACAGACTCTCTCTTGTCGACGAAGCAGATGCTATCGGTATTGCGTGATCCTGTGAAGCATGAGCTCACCAAGCATATTGGTGTTGATGCTTCCTTCATGAGGTATTGTGTGCATGATCGGTGATTACTCTTGATATGTGCCTTGAGCTTGACTAGCGGATTTCTTCACGAAGGTCGGACTCGAGCACAAAGACGGCTACCTCTCCAAACTGGTGTTGTTGATCCACCATGAGTTTGAGGGGGGGTGTTAGAGATATATGTATAATGTATTATTCCCCATTGTTATGAGGGATTATTTGCATATTCATCACCTGTACCTTGTGTATATATACTGGCCCATTGGCCTCATATTGAATACAAGTACTATTCATAACACTTTGCACTTTAGTCGTTAAATCATTTATATCATTTTTTTGTTGTATATATGGCCTGTCACCAAGCGAGGATACTTCTAGATGTTATGTTTGTTGGGATATGGGTAAACACTAGCGTCCAATTACAAATTCTACCGTGTAAATCAGAAAGCTATGCAAATAAAAGATTATAGATCATTACCACTAAACGTGCAGCGTGGCGGAAGAAAAGCTGCAACAGCTTGGTCTAACGTCGTGTATGTCGATGTAGTGGAAGTAGTCGATTGTCTAACGCCCTTGGCCGCCGGTCGTCTCCTCTAGCAGTCTCTCAAGTTCCATATGTATTTCGCAGATCGTTCTCGATCAACGCAACAACGATAGCAGCAACGCTTCTATTGTATCCACACGTCTAGAGGTGGAACGTCGTACATCGGCATGCTAGCACCAGCACGCACGGCAAGGCTTTCGAGGAGGTGGAGATTAGGGTTTCGGTGGGTGGTGCAACCTTAATCCCAAAAGCCCCACGTCTACTCTTATAAAGAGCTCATAACGGATCCAATCCGAACTAGTTTGTTCTAATTTGTTAAGTGTGTGACCCTGTAGGTTCATGCGTAATCAACCATGACCGGAAACTTTTTTCCGATCACAAGTCGATAACGGTTCCAAGCAGGACATAGCGATTCTTGAATACACATAAAGATTATATTGGACGAATCTTATGTAATATGATTTGCGACCAGGTCCTTATCACTCACGATCAGTTTGTAACTCTTTATGACTAGTTTACATTTGGTCATGACCAGTTCGTAACACCTTACGACAAGTTTGTGATCATGTACGACCAGCTCACGACCAGTTCGTTTTCCCATATGACCAGTTTGTATCTGGCCGAACTAAACGACCTGCTTGTGTATTCCCCTTTTGTCTCACGATATCTGGGCAAACTCCACTAAGATATATGTCATCCATGGATTTTTCATTCTTTTCTCGAACTAGTGATGGACAACTTCGTGTGGTTGACTCTTTGACCACTTGTGGTATGGCTATGCATTTCCTTTATCCGATCACATCGAGGGGCCCAGAGATATCTCTCCTATTATGTTAAGAGGGGCAAATTTCATATCCAACCTGTCACATCGCTCTACATGTTTCATAGTATACTCGAAAGTTATATTTATAACTATCCAATTACGAAGTAGTGTATGGTAATTCCTAAGCGTACTGTTACACATGTAGTAAATTATGCTGATATTATGTCTAAGGATTATACATCATCATTGCTTGAGACCAACTGATGACGCATAGAATCATAACAATCTCAATAGTATTTAAAAGTGGGTCAATTCAACATCATATTCTCTAACACATGCTCACACTACTAATTCGATATCCCCTAAATCTATGACCGGTGAAACGTGGTCATCAATCAATATATGTGTTGGTCTTTAAGTCACTAGTATCCCGACTAGTGACAGCCGACCAGCTATCCTTTTAGAATGATATCATATAATTATTAAAGAGCTTCACTAACAAGTCATATATTTGCTAATTTTTATAAATGATAATTCATCCAAGGAACATAATAACTTTTATTCTATAATTCATAAATATCGAAGTATAAGTGAATTGTCCGTATTTCCTCATTAGCTTAAGTTTTTTGGTGAATTGGTTGGTGCATACAACTCAATATGGTATCAGAGCCAAGAGGTCTTGAGTTCAAGACTCAGTTGGCGCAATTAGAGAAAAATAGTTGTAGCCCACTTCTATTCCACGTCTTAGGCTTAAGAGTGTTTACACGTGAGAGTCTTTCTTTATCAGTTTAAGTTTTTGGGTGAACTAGTTGGTGTATGCAACTTAATGTGGTATTAGAACCAAGAGGTCTTGAGTTCAAGACCCGGTTAGCGCAATTAATAAAAAATAATTGTAGTCTACTTTTATTCCATATCTTATGGCCTGAGAGAGTCTATATGTAAAGGGGAGTATTGAAGTAACATAATGGGGAGTGTTCAAGTATAAGTGAATTGTCCGTCTTTCCTCATCAGTTTTAACTTTTGGATGAACTAGTTGGTACATGCAACTTAATAATAAACATAGATGTGATATAATCATCTCCATGATCGCCTCTTCGGTTATATCACTAACAATGTTTTAGAAAACATGCAATGTGAAGTTCATTACCAAATGCCTATCATTATACCTTGCTTCGTTGGTATTTGTTGACATTGTTTTGAGCATGCAAGTAGTTGGCATATTGTGAAAAATGCAGAATCTTCATATTTCATTTAAGTAATATATTTCATTTTTTCGGTTGATATGGAAATCTGAAGTTGATTAAAATGTTTTCTTACCAGTTAATGCAGCAGATGTCTTTTTTATTGATGTTATTCATTAAGCCAGTTTTTCTTGCGGACTGGTTGTTCTACAAAGCTGTTTGTTGTAGGTTCCTGTGGCGGCATCTCAAAATTGGACTGGCCTACGAGAATGAGAATAGCTCTTGAAGCAGCAAAAGGTCTGGAATATCTTCACGAGCGTGTTACTCCACCTGTTATACACAGAGACTTCAAGAGCAGCAATATTCTCCTGGACAAGGACTTTCATGCAAGAGTCTCAGACTTTGGTTTGGCTAAGCTTGGATCTGATAGAGCTGGTGGTCATGTGTCAACTCGAGTTCTAGGCACGCAAGGCTATGTTGCACCAGAGTAAGACCGGATTCCTTTGGTTTACAGTCGTTTTGTTAACTGTTTCTCAATCATTTGCTAAATCCATTGTGAGACTTGACAAATCAAGATTCCTCTATTCTATATATTTAGAATATATAAAGGTATAATACAATAAATAAATACAAATATAGTATTATCATATGATAATGGAATTAAATACGCAGTATTTACAGAAAAATTCTTTATTTATTGGGAAAGAATCAATGAAAAAAGATTAGGAATTCTTTTTGTGTTTTACTTAACTGATTATGCTGTCTCTAATATGGTGCACGTGCTACAAACTCTGTAGATATGCATTGACTGGGCATTTGACAACCAAATCAGATGTGTACAGTTATGGTGTTGTGCTTCTGGAGCTGCTTACTGGCAGGGTACCAGTTGATATGAAGAGGCCTCCCGGAGAAGGTGTTCTAGTTAACTGGGTAAGCATAACATTATCTGACCAACAGAGTTGCTGATTGATGTAGCTTTACTTTGAACTGTTTTCTTATGCAATCTTGAAGCATAATGTTTATACAATAGTGTATAGCTGTTAATCTAATAGAGACAATGGAACACCGAGTCCTTCAGTTGCAAAAGATTGAGCTTCAATTCTTCTAAAACATGTACATGCACTTCAATTGTCTCTGCTCCATTATGCTAATCACTTTCATATGCTCGTGAGTCATGACGTGTCTTAATTATGACCCATCTGCCTCTCTCTTCTTTTATTAGGTAGGAAAATGTCAGCTTTCATGGTTTATTTGCAAGAATGATATTTGAACATTACATATATCTAACCTGTCACTTGTTGCATTGATGCAGGCATTGCCTATGCTCACTGATCGAGAGAAAGTTGTGCAGATCTTGGATCCAGCACTGGAAGGTCAATATTCATTGAAAGATGCTGTTCAAGTGGCTGCTATTGCTGCCATGTGTGTTGAACCAGAGGCTGACTATAGGCCACTAATGGCTGATGTTGTCCAATCGTTAGTTCCACTTGTCAAGAACCGTTCTACTCCTAAAACGTGAAACCCTAATTTCCAAGCATCGAAGACTGGACTAGGAAAGCAAGTGCTTAATCCCAAGTCTGGTGCTGGTCTTTTCTGGAACTTCTCGTCTACAAACGACAACTGCTGCTGAGATGACATAATCTCTTCCTCTGTTAGTGGTTTCCTGATTTTGGAAGGTGCATGGTAAGCGCAGGTAGTAAGTTTAGAATTTAAGCATGAATTTAGTTTGATCGTCCTGAAAGCTAGTTTGAGTTTGAACGGAAGTTCTATAGCATGCGCAATTAATGGTCATGTAAGTGGTTGGGATTAGTACCTGTGGTTGTGGGCAGTTCATCATTAGATCACAGTGTTGTCTTGAGCTGGCAGAATTGCCATGTACTGCTTAATTTTCTTTTGGCTTGCCAATTATGTTAGGTGTCTTGGCAGAATTATATTCAGGATCTTAACTGCTAGGCTAAGTACATTGGTCTCGTCACCGTAGCCTAGAAGTATCATCGTTGTATTTTGTATATGTAATATATAGTGTGTTTCTGGAACTAACATAAAAAAATGCTTTGCTGGTTGAGCAATTGCATGCTTTCCTTTCTCCTGTCAGTTCTATTTAAGCTTCCAAGTCAATCTGCTTCAGAGAAATTTTAATTTTCATTCTGTAATGCGGCAAAAGTAAATGTTTTAAAAAAGAACAGGATGGTAATGTTCAGGTGTATTCCAAGATTCCGACACCGAACTATTTCAATGCGTTGTTGCAACAACTTGTAAGAGATATTATTTATGTTCTTTCTCTGTTTGAGGGGAAGAGGACATGATTAATGTGGTTGATGATCTAAGGTAAGTGGTTGATGGTGCATAACGTTTTGGCAGTTCAGCCTGCAAGTATCAGGAACTGCAACTAACGGTTGGTCACTTGTTATGTGTTATGATGGTTGATGTTAGATATGTATATAGCCTCCACTATGTACATTATATATTGTTTTTGGTCTATTCGAATAGACACATAGGGTTATTTCAACATGGTATCAGAGTCCATGGAAATCCTAACCCTAGATTCCGCCCCCACTTGATTGCCGCTGCCGCTGTCACCGCCGCATGAAACCTGTCGCCCACGCCCTCTGCCTCACTTGTGGTCTTTGCAGTGTGCCAGATGAGCTCCTGCCGTCGGATCCCATTGCGCCGACGCCAGATCCTGTAGTCCACCATTGGATCTCATTGCCTGCTGTTGGATCTGCGCCACCTGCGAACTGGATCCTGTTGCCCCGGTGTTCCTTGCGCGCCCTCGATGCGGATCCTCTGTTTTTCGTCCAGTCGTCGCGCGCCAGCTCTGTCTTCGCTGCGTCGCTACGCTGCTGGCTCTACTTCTTCACGCCGCACCACTGTCCTTACTTCTTCCCGGCGCCGTTGGAGCGCGCGACGTCGCCTGGAGCTCGCCCCCCTCCCCGAGAATCCCCTGTTCCTCCTAAGCGCGTTGCCAAAGCTTGCCCCAACCTATGCTTCGTGCCAAAAGGAGCGGAGTCAGTTCTGCTCCAGATCCGGATGCACCGACTTCGTCTCGACGCCGCTTCTGCTCTCCCCCTCCGCAGATCGAGTCTCCATTGATGGCTACGGTCGGTGTCTCCTTCGCCATCTCGCCTCCCTTGGTTTGGTTCGACGGGACGAACTTCCGGGAGTGGGTTGTTCACCCGAGGATTCACCTCAACAGCCAGCGCCTCTGGGGTCATCTCACCGGTGAGCACCCCTGTCCACCTCTCCCTACACCGCTAGTTCTGCCAGCTCTTCCTGCTGGTACGGATCATGTTGCCCAGGAGGCCGCCAATGTTGCATTGAGAAGGCTCTGAAGTTCTACCAGCCTGAGTTGCACGTCCACAAGAGTTGGCAGGATGCCAAAGTTCGTGCTATCACCATCCTAGTGGGTATCATGCCCATGGCCATCTCCATGGATGCGGTAGAGCCGCCGACGACGCAGTTGATGTGGGAGCGCCTTCGAGCTCACTACCAGCCGAGGAGTGATGTTATGTACCTCTCCGAGGTGCACTGGGCTCATTCCCTTCAGCAGCTCGATGCCATCGTAGATGACTTCTACCAGCAGATGTATGAGGTGTGGCATTAGCTCAACTTTCTGGGTCCGGATGTCTGCCGGACCTATCCTTATTGTGTGTGGTCCCGCGATCACCAGGAGACTCACCGTCTCTACGACTTTCTGACGCGTCTCCAACCTGAGTTTGAGACCGTGTGTACTTAGCTCCAGACTCGCCACTCGCGCTCGAGTTTGGTGGAGGCTGTCACTGGTGTTCGTGCTGAGGAGACTCGTCATCGTGGCGAAGCTAAGAAGCAGGCTGTCTTGTGTGCTTCAGCGTGTGCTCCTTCAACACCAAACTTGGTCCATCCAGCTCCTGGGGCACTAGTGGTTGCTGCCTCTACTGCGGGTCTCTCCTACACCTACTGCCAGCGTGACGGCCACAAGTACCAGGAATGCTACAAGTGAAAGAGGGACCAGGGTTGCCAGGGTAGACGTCCCCCAAAGGGCTCTAGAGGTTCCTCCCACTTAGGAGCTAGTGCCTCTTGCTAGGGCTCCTCCGATGACGCCACACAGCAGCTCCTCTCCCTCCTCCATCGCCTCGGTGTTGGGTTGCCCTTGGACTCCTCGGATTCTGTTCATCTGGCTCTTGCTTCTCGTCAGGTATCTTGCCTCCGTGGATCATGGACTCTGGTGCTTCCTTCCACATGACACCATATTCTACCCACCTCACTTCTGCGAGTCCCACAGCTCTTCCTTCTACTATTCAGACTGCAGATGATACCTTTCTTTCTGTTACAGGTTGAGACACCATTTCCACTTCTTTTGATGTTCTTTCATTCTCTTATGTTCCTCAGCTTATGTCGACTGGTCAGATCACTGATCACAATTGTCGTGTTGTTCTTGAGTCCGACTCTTGTTGTATCCAGGACCGCCGCACGAGGACTATGCTTGGTATTGGCCCTCGGCGCCATGATTCGCAGTGTCTTTGGGAGCTCGACTGATTGCGTCTTCATTCCGTTGTCTCTAATAGCCAATCAGCCACTACCACTGCTTTGGTTTTGCTGTGTCCTCTACTACTTCCTTCGCTCAGTGACACCATTGTTTGGGTCTTCTCTGCGCATCGCTTATATCGTCGCTAGTCGGTCGTGGTATTCTTGGGTCTGTTTCTGGGGACATCTCTTTACATTGTATGGGTTGCAAGCTTGACAAGCAATTGCGGCTTCCTTGTCCCTCTAGTGATTCTATTTCTACTCGTCCTTTTGATCTTGTTCACTCTGATATTTAGGGTCCGGCTCTCTTCGTTTCGAAAGGTGGTCATCGATACTATGTGATCTTTAGTGATAATTATTCTCGTCATACTTGGATTTACTTCATGTCCTCTCGCAATTATGTTCTCTCTATTTACCAGATGTTCACCACCATAATTCGCACTCAGTTTGATTCGACCATTCGTGTGTTTCGTGCTGACTCTACTGGCGAGTACCTATCTGTTATTTTGCGTTGCCTTCTCGCTGAGCAGGGTAGTGTTCCCTAGTATTCTTGCCCTGGTGCTCATGCTCAGAACGATGTATTTAAGCGTAAGTATTGTCACTTGTTTGAGATAGCTCACGCTCTCATGCTTGCCTCTTTTGTTCCACCTAACTTCTGGGCTGAGGTTGTCTCCACTGTTGCTTTCCTCATCAATATGCAGCCTTCCACTGCTCTTCAGGGCTCTACTCCTGTCGAATGTCTCTACGGTCGGGCTCCAAGATACAATCACCTTCGCTGTTTTGCTATATCTATTTCGTCCTTCTTCCACCTCGTGAGCGCACCAAGCTGACAATTCAGTCAATTGAGTGTGTGTTTCTTAGCTACAGTCTTGAGCATAAGGGTTATCACTACTATGACCCTGTTGCTCGTCGGATGAGGATATCTGGAGATGTCACATTCGATGAGGCCTAACCATACTACCCTCGTTCTCCTACTATCAACTCAGACTCTCTTTTTGACATGATCTTCTTTCTGATTTTCCCTAACCCTCAGCTTTCCACTTCTGTTTCGCTTACACCTCCACCTTCTTCACTTCCTTCTCCTCTGGTTCCACCAATCTCCTCTTCTTCAGAGTTTCCTTCCAGCTCTTTTGTTGGGATTCCACCTTTTCCCTCGCACCAACCTTCTTCTCCAGTTGAGCATCTATCTTTGCTAGGCCCTGTTCCTAGCTCTTCTCTGTCCATGCTGGGTCTGCTCCGCTTTCTTCTCCCAGATACGATTTTATGTTCGTCACACTATTAGGCCTCCTAAGCGCTACAGCTTTGCAGCCGCTGCTCTTTCTGAGCCTACAGCCTACCGTGAGGCTACTGCTCACCCTGAGTGGCAATTCACGATGTTTGAGGAGACTACTGCTTTGGAGTGTACTGCACTTGAGATCTTGTGCCCTTATCTGCGTGTGTCACTCCTATCACGTGCAAGTGGGTGTATAAGATCAAGACCCGCTAGGATGGTTCCCTTGAGTGCTACAAGGCTCGTCTTGTGGTGTGTGGTTTTCAACAGGAGCATGGTCGTGACTACGATGAGAACTTCGCTCCTGTCGTCTACATGACCACTGTTCGCACTCTCCTTGCTGTGGCCTTTGTTCGATAGTGACCCATCTCTCAGCTGGACGTCAAGAATTCCTTTCTCAATGGAGAGCTGCGTGAGGAGGTCTACATGGAACCGCCCCTGGGTATTTTGTTCCTGATGATATTGTTTGTCGCCTTCGTCGCTCTCCCTATGGTCTCAAACAAGCCCCTCATGCTAGGTTTGTCCGCTTCTCCTCTATCGTTGGCTTTTTTGCTAGTGATCACGACCTTGTCCTCTTTGTACACACCTCTTATCGGGGTCGGACGCTCCTCCTTCCCAATGTAGATGATATGATCATTACTAAGGATGATTCTCTATACATTGCCTTTGTAAAGGAGCATCTCAGTGAGTAGTTCTTGATGTCTGATTTGGGTCATTTTTGTTACTTCCTCAGGATTAAGGTCACTTCTACGCCTGATGGTTACTATATCTCCTAAGAGAATTATATTCAGATATTCTTGCTCGCGCTTGTCTCGCTGATCAACGAATGGTGTATATTCCTATGGAGCTTGGTGTTCACCTTCGGCCCACTGATGGTGAGCCTCTTGAGGATCTCACTCGCTACCGTTATCTTGTTGGGAGTCTCGTCTACCTTGGGACCACTTGACCTAATATTTCTTACCCAGTTCACATTCTGAGTCAGTTTATTTCTGCTCACATTCAGCTCCACTACAGTCACCTTCTTCGTGTTATGCGATATCTTCGCGGGACCATCACTCATCGTCTTTTTTCCCCGCATTCCAGTTTTCTACAGCTTTAGGCGTACTCTGATGTGACTTGGGATAGCAATCATTCTGATCGCCGATCTTTTTCTGCCTATTGTGTTTTTTTGGTTCCTCTTTGATTGTCTGGAAGACCAAGAAGCAAACTATCATTTCCTGTTCGAGTGTTGAGGCTAAGTTGAGAGCTATGTCATCGTTGATAGCTGAGATCATCTAGTTTCGGTGGTTACTTGAGTATTTCGGTGTTTCTGTTTCTGCGCCAATCCCCCGCTTATCAAAAAAATACTAGCGCGATTAGCATTGCTTGAAATCCAATGAAGCATGAGCTTACCAAACACATTGGAGTAGATGCTTTGTATATGAGATCGTAGGTGCAAGACCAAGTTATTGCTCTTCAGTATGTGCCTTCAGAGTTTCAGTTAGTAGATTTCTTCACCAAGACACAAACTATAGCTTAGCACAATTTCTACCTCTCCAAACTCAGTGTTGTTGATCCACCATAAGTTTGAGGGAGTGTAGGGTGCTCTTTGTATATTGTCTCCACCATGTACATGATATATTGGTCTTTGGCCCATTGGAATAGACACGCTTGGTTATTCCAACAGTTGAAACCTGAAGAATTACAAGAACATGCAGCCGGCGTTGACTAAAATTGCCAACGTGACTTGCATATATCAGTTTCGTTTGTTGGCGCAAATCTAAATTATGCAATAGTTTCACAGAAAAAAAAATGCGTTAGTGTCCCCAAAAAAGTGTTGAACCTAGAGCTTAGCAGATTGGATATACTCAGAATTTGGAATCCTCTGCCCTTTTTAAACGAGGATTACTTCTATATTCTTCGAAAAAATAACAAGGGTTGTAAAATTACTAACCATAAATTTATCCTCCATGTTATTGATAATGAAACGTTTGAAACACAAGAATTCCGTAGGTTACAAACTTACAATGAACATAATGCTTTCTCAATATTTTGAACCTACAAATTTGCAAGAGTTATGCTAAGCTAAGAACACGCTTCACCCCACCCCCCACCCACAAAACAAAACATGTTACTTAAACCCAGAGTGGTCTACATGATTGCACCGAAAATTTGGTTTGCACTGTATATGCCCCAAGATTAAATTCCTAGGGATAACACAATGGCACAACAGGTAAAGTGACATTGTCTACATTGATTTCGAAATACTGCAACTTCTATTTGCACTAATGTAGGTTTGAGGGGGGAGATATCAGGTGAAAATGATTTTTTTGGGTAAAAACAGTGCAAATTCCTCTAAAAGTACTTGTGCACGTTTTAAAAAATTTCCAAAAAAATTCAGATATAGGTAAGGTCATAGTCTGTATCTATGCAAAATGTCAATCACAAACTCAATCCCGTGTTAGATACAGAAAGAAAAAATCGACGTGTAGAAGTGTCAACAGTGTTGAAAGGTTTTGGGACACTTTTACACATCCTATTTGTCTTTTTTGTATCTTGCAAAAGAGATTGAGTTTGTTCATTAAATTTTGCATGAATATAAACCATGAACTTACCTATGTCATACAATTTTTTGAGAAGTTTTGAAAACTTGTACAAACACTTGTAGAGGAATTTGCACAATTTGTCACAAAAAAGTGTCATTTTCATCTGATATTTCCCTAGGTTTGAGTAGGAATTTCGCAGAAAATATTTCACCTGATAAGTGCAATGATATCTGAATATTTGTCAAGTGGCCATCTAATTTCGACTGCTCTTCTTGGATCGGATAGTTGAGAACAGAGGAGTCCAACCCAAGCCCAGCAAAGCAGCAACGCTGCACCCAAGGGCTGGCAGCAACGCAGGTCCGCAGCAGCAGTTACTCCTCCCCAAGAGGCCAAGACTCCAACCCTAATCTCTCCTCCCCTCAGTCCCATCTCCCCTGCTCGGCTGCTCCTGCTCGGCTACTCCCCCGGCGAGGCGGCGGCGCGAGGCCGCGACGGGCCGCCGCGACGTGGGAGGATGGCGTGCGGTGCGGAGGCCGGGAGGGCGCGCGCCACGCGGGAGGCGCGCGCGCGAGGCTGGGAGGCGCGCGAGGCCGGGAAGGCGGCGGCGGCGTGCGACGCGAGAGACCGGGAGGGCGGCGTGGGAGGCGGCACCAGGCTGCGGGGGAGGGGCGGCGGCAGGGCACCGCGGAAGGACCAAGCCGAAGGGTCAAGGGGCCTTCGCCTTGGGGCTGGCCGGTGGGAGTTTCGGGACTCGGGAGTTGGATGAGGATTTTCAATTATAAGCCTATAACTATAAGGTGGGCAGTTGGCTGGAGCACGGAGGCTTGGAGCCTGGAGGAGAAGCAGTGAAGCACTGAAATTGGTTATTACTTTATTGGTATGCCGTAGCCGTCATTGTTTTACTAGTATGCCATAGCCCGTATGCTGTTTGTCACTGTTACATTGTTATCATGTTCATATTATATTGTTTTGTTAATCCGTGAATGTGAGCTTAATTGTGAATGGAAATTTGATAAATGTGTTACGATATGTCAATGTAGATTGTAGCGACATGAAGAGGAATAGAGACATTCTTTTTTTTTCGGGATCGAGAAGTGAAGGCAAAGAATATTTCATCTTCTTCATCACCGGCTGAAGGGGTCCAGGGGGTAGAGGAGACTAGAGAATTGTGAGTATGAAGTGTGTACCCCCACCATCTAATTTTTAGATCCTCCACTGGTTGAGAATCATGCAAAGTTATGGCACTGTGTTTCTCTGCATTCACTTCCACAAAGTCAGATGAATCCAAATCCCACGCAAGGAGTAAGAATTCAGAAAGAAAAAAAAAACTTTTAACTTTTTTTTAGAGGAAGGCGGGATCACTAGCCACTTTGCTCTAGAAACTGGACGGGCTAGACGAGAACATTGGCTCAAAGTGCGGCTGTTTATTCTCCTTGCAACAATTTTATATTTTGAAGGATAAAAGGTCCCAACTGGAACCAGCACCCCTAAATTATATTACGTTAAAGATGAGTACGGGTTTGTTTGGTTGGTGCCCTAGATAAGTTATCTAGATATTATACCAGCCTGTGAGTTGCCTGGTCTTGTGTGTCCAATTGCCTGGTCAGCCACATGTGAAAGATAAGGTAGTGTTTGGTTGGTGTCCTGGATATGTGCCTGAGTAGATACAAGAAGCAGACAGTGTTTGGTTTGTAATATGCCTGCGGTACTTGATATGCTTGGTAGTGAGCAAGAATACTAGATCCGAGTTTCAAAGACCATCAGCCTGTGTCGATCAGTTTAGTTTGATGCAATATTTTGCAATTTATATGGTAAGAGTTTACTGGGAGACATGGAGTTGTAGGCTAGTTCACTATGGTCTCATAAGCTCAAGTGTCCATGTTTAAAAATTCAAGTCAGGAAGAGCATTCAATAATTCACATATCCATTCATGCAAGGGAATTTTCCTCACTCCATGTGTCAGAATAATCTAAGCACCAACAAGAACATTTTGGGCTTTGAATTATCCATTACAAACATATGCAAGAGCTAAAAAAACAGAAACCCACTTCACATTCCATGCAAATCCAATTCATGCAAGGCAATGCCTCGCTCCATCTGTCAACAAAATCTAAGCATCAAAATGCACTCTTTCACACTGAATTATCAACTGCAAACACAAAGATCATTTAATGCCTTTCATGACATGAACACGAGGACAATATGCAGCATATCAGGTTAATAGGATAACAGGATACAACATATGTAACATGAACACTTGGATAATATGCATCATATCAGGCTGCTAATGTTCTATCAGGATAAAAGGATACAAGAAAGAAAAAACAAAGCTAGAACATTAAGAGTACATGGGGTTATGGGAACAACTTCGTTAAGACAGAAATCAACAATGCTAGAACATTAACAACCTATGATACTCAGCATCATGATACTACTTAGGTAATTTGTATTTAGCAATTGTTTGAACACGTAAGAGCGTAACAATTGCATAACCAAAAAGGTGCAACCAAAAAGACCCCCATCAACCATATTCCAACCAACACGCGTCGCAAGATCACTAGAAGCCAGTATCACCACCAGGATCACCACTAGACTGATGCTTGTACACCCAACGCTCAAGGTATTCTTGACCCATGCTCACAAGAAAACTACGATGGACTTGAAATTCTGGCTTGCAAAGGTATATCCCTACTATCATTCTATCTTCAGGTGTTAATGCAATATTCTTGAGCATGTCCCATAGAGCCTCATTTGGGTCTTTTGGGGCTACAGTCTGAATTGGACTTGCAAGAGTCTCTCAGAGTCCCACCAAAGTACTAGCTAGCAGCGCGTCAATATCATTTGACTTTTTAGCCTTACCACTCTATGACAGAGGTAGTGTCTTTTCCTTGTAAGTCCTTTTGAAGCTCTTCTTGTTAGGCTTCAAAGCCTCTATATTCGATAAAGAAACTTGGCTAGCAAATGCACTAATTAAGGGCAGCCACCTCTTGACATCATCACTATCTGATTCCACTTTGTCTGAATCTTCCCCTTCTGGAACAGTTGTTTTAGCATAGGCCGACATATCATTCAGCATGTCTAGTTTTTCAATTTCATCTTTATCAGATTCAACTAAAGTGCTAGCATCTTGCATAAAGGACCTATCAGCTGAGGAATCACTGAATAGTTCTTGTAACTTGTCAAAGAACTGAATCGGTTTACAAGACAAGGGGATGCTGGGAATATGAATGTTGAATGCATATAACACGCGGTACCTTGAAATAGGGGTAGAACCGGCTGAGGTTACTGATGATTTTGGGATGTTGTAACACCCCGTTTATCCTAGGTTCTTTGCCACATTTTAAAAATAAAAATAACCATTTGGTTTTGATGAGGATTCAAAGCTTAACCGGATATTTCAAAAAATTTGGAGAGTTTAACATGACCTAATCAAACCTTAACTAAGCCCCTTGTTGGCGCTCTCTGCTGGTGGTGGCTCTCTGTTGTTCTTCGGTGTCCCTTGGTCTATTTTCCTCCCAAGCTTCTTTGGTGCTCTCTGGTTTGTTTTTTTTCCTTTGTTGGTTTGAATCTATTTAATTTGGTCCTCCCGCTCTGTTTTAATCCCCTCCCCCTATTTTGACATCCTAGTGCTCTCTGGGACCTCTCCCTCGCTTATCTGGACCCCCTTGCGTAGTTCAGACCTCCTCTTGGTTAGATCTATCGGCTCTGACCTTGTGTTGGATAGATCTAGCGGCCCAGACCTCATCCTGGCTCGTGGTCTGCTCGCTTGGTGTTGGGCGGCCCGATCCTGAGGGTGCATTCGGCCGGTCCGAACATCCCCATCCCCTTGACCCGTTCGATTGGGATCTGACGGCCCGAGTCTCTCTCCTTAGTTCATTTGGACTTCCTCAGTTCATTTGGACCTCCTCCGTTCATTTGGACCTCTCTCCCTTGGAAGATCTAACCGTCAGGATCTCTCATTTGGGTTCCCCTTTTCCTTGGGACCTCCTCGTGGTCTTTTTGCAGAGACCACCCTTGCGGGTTTAGACCACTTCGTGGTCAACGCTCGTGGTCTTTTTGCAGAGACCACCCTTGCAGGTTTAGACCACTTCGTGGTCAAGTCCCGTGGTCTTTTTGCAAGAGACCACCCTTGCGGGTGAGGCCGCCCCTTTTGACTGGTCTGTTCACCTAGTTTGACTGACCCCATTTGTCAGTCTTGCCCATTTTCTCATTTCTCTCCGCCCCCAAAAGCTTGCGCATTTAATGGCTGTTGTTTCACATTAAATGCAGTCCCATCTGGGGTACCTTGTTTACTCCTTTTAATGGCATGCCTTGTCAAATCTTTGTCCTTTTTCACACCGATCATTGACATGTTGCTGTGTCCCTCTCATTGCTATTTCTGCCAGTTCCAGCTATATATAGCTTGGGCATGTCTTCCTTTGCCACCTTTGTGCTCATTTCCATCTTTCCAGCTCTTGCCTAGTTTTTCCCCAAGTTGGTGCTCGAAACTTCACCAAGAACAAGCCGTGGGAGCTGCTCTCCATCGCCAAGAAGACCCCCTCCTGGCTGGATCTTGCTGGTCTTTTGTTAAAGACCACTTTCTTTTGAGTTGGACCTCCCCTCTCCCTAAAGACCCCTTGTTTATTTGGTTTTCGGCTGAGTTTTTGATTAGGTTCCTTTGAGTCCTTTTAAGTTCTTCTGCCTAGTGTTGTTTGGCTTATGTGGATTCCTTGCGAACATGTAGATTTCGAGGTTGAAGAGTTCTTGGATCTAGCAGCTTCGATTGAAGGTTCACCATTGCTTGAACAAGGCAAGTCACAGACCTCTTTGATCATATTGAACCTAGACTTTCAAATGTATTTTAGCTTTACTCTATCATGCATGGCTACTTTTATAAGAAATGTTTGGGCAGTAGCTTTTTCATCCCATTTGATGTTATGCCTTCTTTTTGAACTTGTACTCGACATGTTGCCATGATCTCCTTGGAAACCTTAGTTTGGGTATTTAGTTGGTACTGCTTGATATTTTTCCAACATGGGTCGTATGTTTATATTTAGCCTTGCTCTAGAACCGTGGGTGTTGTGAACCATGCTCTACTCATTTAATAATCCTGACTAATTGAACTATGGAACCTGTGGTTGGTGCCACTGTTAATCAACTTTGGTGAGATGCCATTGTTGTGTTGACTGTGGTGAGAGGCCACTTTGCTAAAATTTGTCGTGCCAAGATTGGGTGGTCTGTTGGCAGGGTTAAGCACCCAAAATGGTTTTATGCTTGGGCAAGAAGGCAGGAAGTGAGTAGTGGGTGCTTTGCACTTGGGGCTATGGATGTCTTGCCTAAGCAGCATTAAGGACTTAACTTTGTGTTCTGTTGATCTGGGCCTTTAAGTACAACCACAAGATCATTTTATGGGGGTGGTTTGGGCTGAATAATTGGCAATGTTATGACCTATCTCTATTGTGGTTGAGCGTGTGATTCGCATAGCGCAAGAGGGGGCCGCGTCCCTTTTTAGGGCGGTGAAACCTTAGCGGGCAGATCAGATCATGACAGAGCTTTGTAAAGGCCTTGTCACGCTCTCTAGACTGCTCACCTATGGAAGTGAGTACGGGTTTCGACGGAAACCCGACCTGCTAGAGAGGTCGTGACTTCTGGGTAAAGTTGTACACCTCTGCAGAGTAACAATCTATTCGAATAGCCAAGTTCTTGGTTATGGACATGCCCAGTGAAAATAGTGCAAGGGGGTAGTTTTCTAAAAATGCGTGTGTCTCTAGGCACTTATGTGAGAATCCATAGTCTTGCCTCGAAGAGACCTTGGCCGGCTCCAGAGGGGTTATGGTTGGCTCAAGTTGTGGCCAGAGGCTGGTTTGACTCTGGAGTTGGTGCTCCAGAGTGGGTTTTGGTGAGGACCTAGTCATGGGTGTGACCAGACCTCCCCCTTTTTGGTTTTGGTTGTGAGTTGATGCTCACTTCCTCCTTTTAATCAATGTATTTTGTCTTATTGTTTTTAACTTGATGCTTTCCAATCTACTTATGCTAATCTTTGTTAAATATAGCTTTGTGCAAACTAACCATACAACTCTCATTTGGTAAGCCAATGCATGAATAATATTTGCATACCTGTTCGCTGTGATTTGCTGAATACATTCAAAGTACTCATGGCTTTAAGCCCCTGTGTCAAAGCAGATTTTGAAGATGAGCAAGTGCAGGGTGGCTCAGACCTCTTCGAGGAAGACTTCTTTGGTGATCCAGCTGCCTAGGACGTCCTCCACTCGACAGCCTAAGGGCTTGCCGAATGGCCCTTGCGTTTTGCGCTTTTGCAGTTTTTGTTTCTCTGGTTATCGGTTTTGTAGCCCAAGTGGCAACCTCTTGTAATCAAGCTTGACCATAAGGTCTTGTTTAATATTAAGTTTAATTTGTCTGCTTCATCTTTGCTGCGACCTTGTAGTTGTGATTACACCATTGTGATTCTGTGTGAGCTAGGATCTAGTATCCTGGGGCTAGCTCGGAGCACAGAGGCAGGAGCTCCTGGGAGTCCTGGCGGACCTCCTCACGGATGTATGGTGCGGTACTATTGGTAGTATTGTTATGGTACCAAGTAAAAAACACGGTCCTCCTGGGCACTTGCGGTACATCCTGAGTTGAGGGTCCTCTCAAGGTGGTATCAGAGCCTTGGTCGGCTGTAGGATGTGGCCTTAGGTAGAAGGGTCATTTTAGTCTTGATTCAAAAGTTACTTTTTAATAGCAAACCAACTTTAAAACTTGTGGTGGCTCTTTTTCTTGTTCTGGTTCTATTCTGTTCTTACCTTGTCCTAATCTCTTCCCATCTTTCTTTTAGATTTGTGATCTTACCTTCTCTGGAATCTGGTTTCCAAATTTAATTTGACCTCCTTACCACTGAAACTTCTATAGGGCCCATTTTGTAAGCTAGGGTTGGTAGGGACCCCTGGTAATCTTAGTCTCGCTTAGCTTGGTCATTAAGACCTCTATTTGAAGTTTTGTTGCCTCTTTTGGGCCTTCTAGCCTTTTGGCCTTCTGGGTTTAACCAAGTCACCCCTAATAGGCTAATCCATCTATCTTCCCCACTCGGCTTGTCCTTGTGAAAAACACACCGGTAGTTGTTCGTCGCGAGACCACGAACGCATTTAACACCAAGTCCCCGATTCCTAGTGGAACGACGCTTGACCTTTGAATTGCGAATGAACCAACGGATCGCCTAGTCCTCCTCAAAGTCTTCGCATGAACTCGGTTTTAGAAAGAACAAGCAATAGCTGTGTTTCAATTCTTATGCATAAACTGGTCTAATGGATACAAAGGAGGGGCAAGGGTACTTAAGGCGCCTCCACGACTCACGCACGCCTAGGGTCGCTACACACGCCTAATCAAACTCTAATTCGGCTAAAACCCAAAACACACAAAAAGGAAAACCTAACTTAAATCCGTCACATTGTTTCGGTCATAGCGGCGCGACTGCACGTCTTCTGAAGTTAGCCATACCCACTGTGTGGGCCTTGGAATAAGCTTTCAAACAAGTCCAAGAACACCCCAATCGGACTCGTATGCAAAAGTTATGGTTTTATTACAGCCCTGTTGGCTGTCTTTTTCCCTCTTATCTATTATGCTTTCTTTCTTACCTATTAACCTTAGAGTTCTATGCAGATGGTTCAAACTCGGCAATCGTCAGGACAGAATGAGCCTTCAGAGCGGTTGCCTCCACCACCCCCTCCTCCAGTGGCCATGTCAGACCCAAGTTTTGGGCTGTTCATGGCAGCGCAAGCTCAAATGATGAGCTCCATGATGCAAAATATGAACCAAATTATGGCCCAGCAAAGTCAGACCACCAACGCATTGCTTGCCATGATGAGCCAGAGCAGCCAGACAACAGCAGTGGTGCCTCCTCCACCCTTTGGTCATCCTCAATCAAGGCTGTTGGAGTTCATGAAGACTCGCCGACCACCTTTTCAAGCTCCCCTGAGCCACTTGATGCAGATGATTGGTTGAGATCTACTGAAAAGAAGCTGGACATTGCTTGTTGTGAAGACCGAGAGAAAGTTTTGTTTGCTTCACACCAGTTAAAAGGTGCTGCAGCTGAATGGTGGGACACATTTTCTGCCTCACATGTTGACCCTCAGAGGATTACTTGGGCTGAATTTGCAGCCGCGTTTCGCCATTCCTATGTTCCTGATGGGAAGGTTGAAATGAAGAAGAATGAATTTCGAGACCTCAAGCAAGGTAGTATGACAGTGAGCGAGTATCTCACAAAATTCACTCAGTTGTCACATTATGCCCATGAAGATGTGGCCACTGATGATGCCCAATGAAGCGCTTTAAGCGAGGTCTCCATCCCGGCTTGAAAGTGCAAGTTATTGGCAATGATTACCCTGATTTCCAGCATATGGTGAATAAGGCAACACTCATTGAAGAATCTTGCAGAGAGCTTTCCGAGTCTTACAAGAGAAAGATGCCCACCTCCAGTGCTCAGCAGAGACCTCCTCAGCGAGCCAAGACTTTTGTGCAGCATCAGCAAAGGCGCCAAGGACCTCCTGGACCTCCCAGGACCTCTGTCAAAACCTCCCGTCCAGTTGTCCCAAGTCAGCGCCGCACCTCTGGCAACAGTAAGCAGCTCGCAAAGACCTCTTCGACAGCATGAATCACTTGCTTTAAGTGCCATCAAGTGGGGCACTTTGCAAACCAATGCCCACTGAAGACTGAACAAGCCGCAGGGACCTCTCAAACAACCGGACCTCCTCAAGTCAGGACCTCTCGACCTTATGGAAGAGGTCGTGTCAACCATGTTGCAGTGGAAGAAGCTCAGACCTCCTCAGATGTGGTGCTAGGTATGTTCCTAGTAAATTCAGTGCCAGCCGCAGTTTCGTTTGACTCTGGAGCTTCTCATTCGTTTATTTCTCGGAGTTTTGCTGCAAAGCACCAGTTTCAAGTTGTTACTCTTAAGTCTACCTTGTTGGTTCAATCCCCCGGTTCGGAGTTAAGCACGAACCAGGGTTGTCCACAAGTTATTTTGGTCATAGAAGGAGTATAATTCTTGGCCAACCTTATTCTTTTGGATACCCAGTCCCTAGATGTGATCTTGGGTATGGACTGGCTTGCAAACCACCATGCAATGTTGGATTGCAGTGGTAGGAGTATCTCGATCACCAGCCCTAGTGGTGTCACCGTGAAGTTTGAAGCTGCCTCAGAGAAGCTTAATGGAGCTTTAGCTTGCTGTGCCAAAGTTCAAACCTTGGAAGATGTCCCTGTTGTCAAAAGATTTACTGATGTGTTTCCTGATGAGCTCGCAGGAATGCCGCCAGATAGAGACCTTGAGTTCGTAATTAATCTTGTTCCAGGGACCTCTCCCATCTCTAAAAGACCCTACAGGTTGCATGTTGATGACCAAGTAGAGCTGAAGCATCAGATTGAAGACTTGTTGAGCAAAGGTTTTATTAGACCTAGCTCCTCACCTTGGGGAGCTCCAGTGATCATTATGCCCAAGAAGGATGGTACTCAAAGAATGTATGTTGACTACAGAGCTCTTAATGATGTCACCATTAAGAACAAATGTCCTTTGCCAAGAATTGATGATTTGTTTGATCAATTGAAAGGAGCTGCAATGTTTTCAAAGATAGATTTGAGGTCAGGGTGCCACCAACTCAAGATTCGTAAGGAATACATTTCAAAGACAGCTTTTTCAACCAGATATGGGTTGTTTGAGTTTACTGTTATGTCTTTTGGGCTGACCAATGCCCCTGCTTATTTCATGAACTTGATGAATAGAGTGTTTATGGAGTATCTTGACAAGTTTGTCATTGTCTTCATTGATGACATACTTGTTTATTCCAAAAGTGAAGAAGAGCATGCAGACCATCTCCATGCGGTTTTGGAAAAGCTGAGAGCCCATCAGCTCTTCGCCAAGTTTAGTAAGTGTGAGTTTTGGCTAAAAGAAGTGGTCTTCTTAGGGCATGTTTCGTCTAAAGAAGGAGTCTCTGTCAACCCCAGCAAGGTGCAAGACGTACTCAATTGGGAATCTCTTAGATCAGTGCCTCAAGTCTGAAGCTTTCTTGGTATGGCAGGGTATTACAAAAGGTTTATTGAAGGTTTTTCCCGAATTGCTAGACCTTTAACTCAGTTATTAAAGAAAGAAAAGAAGTTTCTTTGGACCTCTGATTGTGAACAAAGCTTCCAAGAGCTCAAGAAAAAGTTGACCTCTGCTCCAGTTTTGGTGTTGCTTGATGTCAGGAAAGACTTTGAAGTCTATTGTGATACATCAAAGCAAGGACTTGGTTGTGTTTTAATGCAAGAAAGAAGAGTGGTAGCCTATGCCTCAAGACAATTAAAACCTCATAAAGCGAATTATCCTACTCATGACCTTGAGCTGGCTGCAGTAGTACATGCTCTGAAGATTTGACGCCACTACCTCATTGGAAATAGGTGTGAAGTCTACACTGATCACAAAAACTTAAAGTATATCTTTACTCAAGCTGATCTGAATATGAGACAGAGAAGGTGGCTAGAGCTAATTAAAGACTACAATGTGGGGATTCATTATCACCCAGGCAAGGCCAATGTGGTAGCAGATGCCCTGAGCAGAAAGATTTATAGCAACACATTGAAGATCCAGGAAAGTCAGCCGGCTTTGCATGAGGAATTTCAAAGACTCGGACTTGAATTAGTTGAAGAAGGGTTTTTGGCAGCTCTTGAAGTGCAGCCCACCTTGCAAAAGCAAATTAGGACAGCTCAAGTTGAAGATGCAAGCATTCAAGAAATCAAGTCCAACATGAGGATAGAGATATCTTTAAGGTTCTCTGAAGATGATCAAGGTACTGTTTGGTTTGACAAAAGGCTCTGTGTGCCAAATAACACAGAGCTCAAGGAGGTGATACTTAAAGAAGCCCATGAAACATTATATTCCATTCACCCTAGGGCTACAAAAATGTATCAAGACATCAAAGAATTGTACTGGTGGCCTGGTATGAAGAGAGAAATAGGAGAATATGTTGCCAAGTGTGATACTTGCCAAAAAGTTAAGGCAGTGCACCAAAGATCTAGAGGCCTTCTGGTGTCTTTACCCATACCTGAATGGAAATGGGAAGAGGTCGGGATGGACTTTATAACTGATCTACCCCGCACCCAAGCTGGTTTTGACTCTATTTGGGTCATTGTGGACAGGTTAACTAAAATGGCTCACTTTATACCTGTGAAGACTACCTATTCTGGAGGCAAATTGGCAGAGATTTACATGGCAAAAGTGGTATGTTTGCATGGTGTTCCAAGGAAAATAGTTTCAGACAGAGGATCTCAATTCACCTCTAAGTTTTGGCAAAAGCTACATGATGTTTTGGGCACCGACCTCAATTTTAGCACAGCCTACCACCCTCAAACTGATGGCCAAACTGAGAGAGTTAACCAGGTGCTTGAAGACATGCTGAGAGCTTGTGCTCTGGAGAGACAATCTAGTTGGGACAAAATGTTGCCATATGCTGAATTTTCCTACAATAACAGTTACCAAGCAGGCCTCCAAATGTCTCCTTTTGAAGCTCTTTATGGGAGAAAGTGTAGAACTCCCTTATTCTGGACGGAGAATGGAGAAGGGCAGGTTCTTGGACCAAATCTTTTGAAAGAAGCTGAAGACCAAGTGAAGTCAATAAGGGAGAAGCTGAAGACTGCTCAAGCAAGGCAAAAGAGTTATGCAGACAATAGGCATCGAGACTTAGCCTTTGCCCCAGGAGACCAAGTCTATCTCAAAGTATCACCTCTCAAAGGTATGCAGTGGTTTAGAGTTAGTGGGAAGTTAGCTCCTATGTTCATTGGGCCTTTTCCAATTCTTGCCCGAAGGGGTGAAGTGGCCTACAAGTTAGACCTCCCGCCTCAGCTTGCTGGAGTTCATGATGTCTTCCATGTGTCTCAATTGAAGAAGTGCTTGAGAGTGCTAGAAGAGCAGAGACCTTTAGAAGCTCTGGACCTCCAAGAAGACCTTTCATACAAAGAGCACCCGATCAAGATCTTAGACGTGTCAGAAAGAGTCACAAGGAACAAGACCATCAAGCTTTGTAAAGTGCAATGGAGCAATCACTCTGAAGCAGAAGCAACCTGGGAGCGTGAAGAGGACCTTAAGGAGTTCCCCCACCTCTTCTCTAGCTAAGCCCGAATCTCGGGGTCGAGATTCCCTTAAGGGGTAAAGGTTTGTAACGTCCCGTTTAACCTAGGTTCTTTGCCACATTTTAAAAATAAAAATAACCATTTGGTTTTGATAAGGATTCAAAGCTTAACCGGATATTTCGAAAAAAATTGGAGAGTTTAACTTGACCTAATCAAACCTTAACTAAGCCCCTTGTTGGCGCTCTCTGCTGGTGGTGGCTCTCTGTTGTTCTTCGGTGTCCCTTGGTCTGTTTTCCTCCCAAGCTTCTTTGGTGCTCTCTGGTTTGTTTTTTTCCTTTGTTGGTTTGAATCTATTTAATTTGGTCCTCCCGCTCTGTTTTAATCCCCTCCCCCTATTTTGACATCCTAGTGCTCTCTGGGACCTCTCCCTCGCTTATCTGGACCCCCTTGCGTAGTCCAGACCTCCTCTTGGTTAGATCTATCGGCTCTGACCTTGCCTTGGATAGATCTAGCGGCCCAGACCTCATCCTGGCTCGTGGTCTGCTCGTTTGGTGTTGGGCGGCCTAGACCTCATTCGACTGAAGGTTCACCATTGCTTGAACAAGGAAAATCACAGACCTCTTTGATCATATTGAACCTAGCCTTTCAAATGTATTTTAGCTTTACTCTATCATGCATGGCTACTTTTATAAGAAATGTTTGGGCAGTAGCTTTTTCATCCCATTTGATGTTATGCCTTCTTTTTGAACCTGTACTGGACATGTTGCCATGATCTCCTTGGAAACCTTAGTTTGGGTATTTAGTTGGTACTGCTTGATATTTTTCCAACATGGGTCGTATGTTTATATTTAGCCTTGCTCTAGAACCGTGGGTGTTGTGAACCATGCTCTACTCATTTAATAATCCTGACTAATTGAACTATGGAACTTGTGGTTGGTGCCACTGTTAATCAACTTTGGTGAGATGCCATTGTTGTGTTAACTGTGGTGAGAGGCCACTTTGCTAAAATTTGTCGTGCCAAGATTGGGTGGTCTGTTGGCAGGGTTAAGCACCCAAAATGGTTTTATGCTTGGGCAAGAAGGCAGGAAGTGAGTAGTGGGTGCTTTGCACTTGGGGCTGTGGATGTCTTGCCTAAGCAGCATTAAGGACTTAACTTTGTGTTCTGTTGATCTGGGCCTTTAAGTGCAACCACAAGATCATTTTATGGGGGTGGTTTGGGCTGAATAATTGGCAATGTTATGACCTATCTCTGTTGTGGTTGAGCATGTGATTCGCATGGCGCAAGAGGGGGTCGGGTCCCTTTTTAGGGCGGTGAAACCTTAGCGGGCAGATCAGGTCATGACAGAGCTTTGTAAAGGCCTTGTCACGCTCTCTAGACTGCTCACCTATGGAAGTGAGTAAGGGTTTCGACGGAAACCCGACCTGCTAGAGAGGTCGTGACTTCTGGGTAAAGTTGTACACCTCTACAGAGTAACAATCTATTCGAATAGCCAAGTCCTTGGTTATGGACATGCCCGGTGAAAATAGTGCAAAGGGGTAGTTTTCTAAAAATGCGTGTGTCTCTGGGCACTTCTGTGAGAATCCATAGTCTTGCCTCGAAGAGACCTTGGCCGGCTCCAGAGGGGTTATGGTTGGCTCGAGTTGTGGCCAGAGGCTGGTTTGACTCTGGAGTTGGTGCTCTAGAGTGGGTTTTGGTGAGGACCTGGTCATGGGTGTGACCAGACCTCCCCCTTTTCTATTTTGGTTGTGAGTTGGTGCTCACTTCCTCCTTTTAATCAATGTATTTTGTCTTATTGTTTTTAACTTGATGCTTTCCAATCTACTTATGCTAATCTTTGTTAAATATAGCTTTGTGCAAACTAACCATACAGCTCTCATTTGGTAAGCCAATGCATGAATAATATTTGCATACTTGTTCGCTGTGATTTGCTGAGTACATTCAAAATACTCATGGCTTTAAGCCCCTGTGTCAAAGCAGATTTTGAAGATGAGCAAGTGCAGGGTGGCTCAGACCTCTTCGAGGAAGACTTCTTTGGTGATCCAGCTGCCTAGGACGTCCTCCACTCGACAGCCTAAGGGCTTGCCGAATGGCCCTTGCGTTTTGCGCTTTTGCTATTTTTGTTTCTCTGATTATCGGTTTTGTAGCCCAAGTGGCAACCTCTTGTAATGAAGCTTGACCATAAGGTCCTGTTTATTATTAAGTTTAATTTGTCTGCTTTATCTTTGCTACGACCTTGTAGTTGTGATTACACCATTGTGATTCTGTGTGAGCTAGGATCTGGTATCCTGGGGCTAGCTCGAAGCACAAAGGCAGGAGCTCCTGGGAGTCCTGGCGGACCTCCTCACGGATGTATGGTGTGGTACTATTGGCAGTATTGCTGTGGTACCAAGTAAAAAAACGGTCCTCCTGGGCACTTGCGGTATATCCTGAGTTGAGGGTCCTCTTAGATGTCTGTGTCAATCTAATCTTTATCATATCTTTGGCCAGATAACATAAGGCCTTCAAGACCTCATTGAAGTACCGGCTTACTGTTTCGCTAGATCTCAGGACAAAGAACTCGATCACACGATTTCTCAAATTGTGGCCAACTGTGCAGGAACATGGTTAATTTCTCTTCAACCGAGACATGCATTGTGTCGTGTAGTAGACCAGCATCACGTAATCGATACGAAAGCTTCCAGAATACAAATTTCCTCATTCAAAGTTGATTGATGTAATTTATATCGATCGAATTGTATAATTCATCTAGCCTTGTTTGACTCACCAAATCCCTATCCACCAATGGTACATACTTTCTTGGCGACCTATTATGATAATGTCTACACTGTCTCCACCGGATAATGGCCAGGATAACAACTAAGACACCTAATGTTCGAGCTCGCTGCTTGATAATGTAATGAGTAGGTTCTACATCCATCTGAGTAGCAGATCATACAAATATATAAGAAACAAGCATGCGATTGGTCTTAATTTGTACCAAAGTTGCTCCTACGAGTACTCTATTCAGATGGCTGGTGGCAAGCAAATAAAGAGTAAAATGAAACAATAGGAATAGATGATTGACATGTTCTCACCTTACTACACAGATTATCACAAAGATTATTGATGTTTGACGAGGATGAGAAATTGAGCGCAAACTAGCTGGAATTGCGGCGCTGTTGAGAACCAGTAGGAGGATGGAGAGGCTGGCGTGGGCTCGGGAGAGGATGATGGGGAGGCCGACGGGGGCTCGGGGGGAGGACGAGGGGGAGGCTCGGCGGGAGGAGGGCGAGGCCGACGTGGGCTCGAGGGGAGGAGGGGGGAGGCTGGCGGGGTCTCGAGAGGAGGAGGATGGGGAGGCTCGGGGGGAGGAGGGCGAGGCCGGTGTGGGCTCGAGGGGAGGAGGGGGAGGCCGGCGGGGGCTCGAAGGGAGGAGGATGGGGAGGGCGGCGGAGGCTCGGAGGAGGAGGATGGGGAGGCCGATGGTGGCTCGAGGGGAGGACTCGGGGGAGGGCGGCGAGGGCTTGGGGCAGGAGGAGGGGGAGGTCGGCTGGGGCTCGAGGGGAGGAGGGGGGAGGCCGGCGGGGGCTCGGAGGGAGGAGGATGGGGAGGCCGGCAGGGGATCAGGACGGGAGATGGGGAGAGCTAGGTTTGGAAGGGGAGACGGGGATCGGGGGAGGAGGAAGTGGAGCGATGGGAAGAAGCCAGGCAACACGGAACGCCCAGGCGTTCATTTTGGGTGCCTAGGCAGGCAGCCCACACAGGCATCTCTCGCCAAGCCTCAACTTCCCAGGTCTCCAACCAAACGAGTACCAGGCAGTCTCCAGGAGATGCTCCGGGCAGGCCATGCCATACCAAGTCACAAAGCAAACAAACCCTACAAACATGAAACACCCCAAGCATTACATTATCGTCCTCACACTTGAAAGAAATTACAACTTTGACCTTCTACCAACCAAGGACAAGGAACATACGGGTCGAAATAAAGAGCTGTGAAGCCTCCACGTGTTCACCTTCATGTCTGCCATTGGAGCTCATCGTTGGAGACGATGGCCGACAATCCTGAGCGTTGCACTCTTCGCCGGCGACGAGGACAATCAGTAGATAAACTATGATGCATGTACTGTTGGATGTAGACGGCGGCTTCGTATTGAATTTGAAGCCCATCGTTGGGAGGCGTTGCTTGCCACCGCAACAAGCCGGGTCGGAAGCACCGAGGCGAAGGCATCCTTGAGACGATGAACACCGAACCCACAGGGAAAACTTCAGTTTGGGAGGGAGGAGTACCTTACTAGTTGCTTCACCACGCCGAACGGTAACACCGTGCCGTGGCCAACCATTGGCTGTCCAGATCCTCTCTAGCCAGCACATTACATGGCGTCCATGGCGACCTAGCTCAAGAGCGAGAGATTCCCATTCTTGACGTTTCAGAAAGACATACGGCCCGGCGTCAATCTCCTTTATTTTTAGGGGCATTCAAGAATTTGTCACTGTACTTGCATGCGTATTTTAGCTTTTGCCATTCATATGAGTATAACATGTGGACCCAGTACCCACATGTCATACTCACATACAGTGACAAAAAATGAAACCACTCTATTGTAGTGACAAAAAGTTAATTATCCCTTATTTTTATCGTTGGCACCGCGAAAAAGGGCATACGCGGGCAAAGCCGATTCTTGCTTTCCATTTTGGCAACCAAAATATGCCTACCGATTCTTTCTCCAAGTTGGGAAGGATAAACTAATAGGATAATTCAGTATTTGGTACTCTATAACTTTAGGATTTGCCAATGCAATTCATTATTTGCTACTTTATAGATGATCAATTCATATTTTCCTATTTTGGTATTTTTATGTACTTTTTAATTCATTTTCGCTTTTTAGCCCATTTGAAATGTCCCTTTTGTCCCTCCGGTCAAGCAAAGTCGACTAATCTAAATCCATTGCAGCCTTCCTTGACCCAAAACGTCCATGGTGCCCGCAGCCTCTCTCCTCGCCGCCGCAACCGGCTGCTCCGACTCGCTGCCGATCGTCGCCGCTGATCCGCCGCGGCGTCACATCCCCTCGTTTTCTATGCTCGGAGGGGCGTAGCTCATTTCTGAGTCCGGCACGTACGCAGCCGCGGCGGCCACCAACGGCACCGACCGGGAATAGTGGGGAAGCTGTCGATCTGTAGGTTTGTCGTCTCCCCCAGGCGGGCATGTCCATACTATCCCACTAATTACAGGGTTTTGTTAGGATGCTACCCCTGACGTCTACGAGATCTCAAATCAAGATACGTACACAGGATATTGGGATAATCGCTAATATGCCACATGTCCTATGTGTCTTCTATGATTTGCATTTATTTTCAAACAGGTTGATTATTTGCTCCAGATCTATTTTTTTATTGATGTTTTGTCATTTCCCCCACTTTTCATATTTTGTTAGTACTTTTTGCATTTCAGCCTACGCGAAATGACTCATATGCCATTGCTAGGGCATATGATCCGATCGGCCTCGACGGCGATGGCCCTGTCCTGCTTCCCCTCCCACGCCATAGCTGCTGCCGCTCATGCCGACGAGTCCCGACCACTTCCCCTTAGCGTTCGGCGTCTCTGCGCCCACCTTCCAATTCTTCCCGACCCTCGCCATGCTCTTCTGCGTAACCCCAAATGCCCCACGCGCCGCACCCTGATGCCTCCGCTGCGTCCTCGCCAACTTCCACTTCTGGCGAGCCTTCCCCCGACCTGACCAACACCTCCTCCTCCCTGCTCCCCTCTTGCCATGGCGCTCTCACCTACATGTGCTGCACTGGCTAGCCGCATAGCTCATGACCGGCGTCTCCTCTTGCATCCTCTCCCTCATCGTTGGTTTCCTCGGCGACCACGCAGACCTCGAGGTTCTTAGGCTGTCGTCTTTGTACCAGGAGATGGAGTAGGGGAGGGTGTGTCGGGACCCAAAAATGCAATTCTAGACCCTCTGTGTATTCTGTACTAGTCCAGGATCACGCCAGTGCACACAGTAGCAATATAGATGAATATCGATCCACACAAACGATTAATAGCATAACCGAGTAGTTTGAATAATAAATAATAGTTGTGACCTTATAGTCGAGTTTACACTAATTAAGTCACGCAATGCTAACAATAAAGAAATCAGCAGCGAAATAAGATAAACTCCAGCGAAATCCCATCAATTCGCCACAAGCAACCGACTCGGATCACGATCCTAACGATCAGCACCTTCAACGAATTCCTGCTCGCAAGCAGACGATGACTCCTCTTCTGTAGATTTGTTTGCAACAAGTATGAGTACACAACCGTACTCGCAAGACATACCATAGAATGCAATTTATAGATGTAGGCTTATTCCAAAGTAAATGACTTCTGTGGTTCTTTTGCAGAAATGCAATATTTACAATTGAATACAAATAATAGATTGAAATCACTTTAAAAAGAATAGACAATAATAATTTAACAGTTTGTTTTCACAAAGGACACAAAGCTAATCAGTGTAATTAACACAGCTATATGACTTCTATCACACAGCTGTCCCTTCCCAAGGTTTTATGAAAATCTATCCCTCGTGTGAAATCCCCGAGCATATCCATGACCGCGGATATGGCTATTCGAATAGATTGATTAACACTCTGTAGAGGTTGTACACTTTACCCATACGATACGATCAGTGTAGCTAGCACTAATCATAACAAAACTTTTCGAAACTTCATCTCAACATTGACACTCCCGATGTGCTTTACCGTCATACCAACCTATACACAGTGATTGGTACGACACATACCGTTGGACAGGGAAGTGGCGAACTGTCCCGTGATGCAACTACCTGGTAGTATACACCTCCATCCATTCCAACACAGCCTAACCTACTACCTGAGTAGTCAATGTCAAGAATCCATAACTTACTAAGTTAGACCCGTCCCATCAGGCATGTGGTTTTATAGTAAGACTCAGTTCAATGGTGCACAAAGTTAAGTCCTTAATTAATCAAGATAAAAATTCCAATTTTTAACTATGCTACATAGATTATCGCTCTCATCCAATACAGATCCACCATAAAATCACATAGTGCCACATGTCTCGGTCTAAATCTTTTTCCAACCCTATTGGTTAAGTGCAACATATGCCATCAACGAGTAATAGCACACAGTACACACAGTTTTATCACTTAGTTCCATAATCACTTAGTCAAATATATATTTGCAACACATATGAGATGATAACTTGTAGCATGGCTAAGCAATCTAATCGTATTTCACCAACCCACATTGGCGCTATAGTATTACCAACTAGTAATGAACCGATCTAGGGTGACAAAAGATTATGGCATAACAATCGACAAGGTGGATATAACAAATTGGACTGGTAATTACACCCAAAAGTATTTAAATAATTACTTAAAATAAATGCAATAATTTGAAACAATATTATTTTAAAAACTGGGATTCAATATGATCAAAGGTATGACTTGCCTTAGAATAGGCCTAGGTACTAGTCTTAGTCTTGAGGCACTCCTTCTCCTTCAAATTTCCTGAAGTATCGACGTCTACTCGCAAACGAAGTAAATAACAAAGGCAAAACAAACTCCAAAATTAAATAACAATATCAGATAAATATATCTCGAATTTAGAAATTTGAATGGGCTCAATCGGAGTTCGGATGCAAAAGATATGGGCTTTGGAAGTTTGAATCTAAAGGAAAACCCCTAAAAACTGAATTATTAGAATTTTTGAATTATTTCTCAACAGAAAAATCAGATTTTTTAGCAACTCTGACGTCAGCAGAAGATTTTTGGGAATAAAAGAAATAACAGAAAATACTGATATGTGGGACCCACATGGCAGTGGTTCGGCTCACATGAACTGAGTCCACGCCGATTGGATCTGAGGTTTGGTGGACTACCACGCATGCGTGCACATGGCTGCTGACGCGGTGCACACGCGGGTGCCATCTAAACTGACACGCACGCACGATGCTTAGCTGGCGCTGAGGTGGCTCGCTGATCGGGATGCCACGTCAGATCGACGACGGTGATGGCTCGATTGCACAAGACAACGGTGAACGGCGGCGCTACTCCGGCAACGAGTGGTACCGACGGATAGCCAATGCTATTGCGAACCTGATGGTACACTTACAGGTGGATGGGATGGATGGTGGTGGCCGGCGGCGAGCTCGAAGAAAAGAGAGGCTTCGGGTTTTGTCGGGAAGGTCCTCCGATGACACTCCGACGACGCGGATGGGCGTACGAGGTAGCCTTGGTGACGACGGACTCAGCGGTGTGCTCAACATCGACGAGGCGACGCGGGCAGCGGAAGAATTTAGATCTTAACCGGCGGTGTCCGAAAACCTAAAAACCAGATTACAGCAGCGCTAGGGCTTTAGGGCTGCGGGGGTTTGAGGGCTTTGGATCAGGAGGCAAGGGCGAACCTTGCGGACCTATTTATTGGGTCGGGGCGGCACAGATTAGGGAATCCCCAATTTGGGATTTCTTCGGGTTCGTTTGATTTTAGAGATAGAGTTCATTTCGATCCCGATTGCAAGCAGATACAGACGCGAAAGGATAGGAGATAAGATTTGGCAACAAAATCGGGAAGGATTTATTTGGAGATTTTGTTTTGTTGGACAAAGCTTCTAGAAGACGACAATGGCGGACGCGAGCTGGACTCTGCAGAGAAGACAACTTCGGAGACGACGATGACGCAGGGCCCACTGGACAGAGGAACAAGGCGCGGGTGGGTTCGGCCAACCTCGATCTAACCATCAAATCTTGGTCGGACGGTCCAAAACACTAGTGACGTTCGGACCACCGAACGACCAACTCCATCAGACCGTTCAAAACAGATCAGACGGTCCAAACTGATTTAAATGTTTGAACCGTCCAAACGGCACAACTTCATCGGACCGTTCAAAGATGATCAGATAGCTCGGACTGGATGCGCGAGCGAAGAGAGAGGAAAGTGAGAGGCTGACATGCGGGACCCGCATGTCAGTTGAAGGCTAGGCGCGCGCGCGACACTGGGCTGTACAGTGTTGGGCCGGGGTTAGGATAGGGTTGGGTTTCGGCCCAAAGAGATTTCGAGATTCTTAATTAGTTTTCTATTTTAAAAAATAGCATAAATTCAAATCAGAAATAGAAAATAGCAAATGAACTTAGAAAAATTCTAGAAAAATTTAGAAAATATATTTGAGCACATAGAATCCAAATAAAATAGTTTTAACCATTTTTCATGTTGACTTTAATCATATTAAATGATTTTGATATTAAAAGTCCATGTTAAGCTTTTGAATTAAATTTAAATAAAAACCAAATGCTGAATTTTCTCCTTACTAATTAATCATAAGATTTTTAAAGCTCAAAAAATTGGGATGTTACAGGGTGCTTGATTGACCCCGCACAATACTTGGTTGGGGATGGTGGCGAGTACCCACTGCTGCCCAGGCTCATGGTGCCGTTCCTAGGGCCGGTGGTGGCCGTCTGGTTGGATGCATAGCCTCGTGTGGAGCTCAGGGATAGCGGAGGCGGTGTGAGCTCGAGGGGCGGTGGTAGCAGCGTGAGCTCGGGGGGCGGCCTCTGGTGGAACTCAAGGGCGATGCACTGGTGGTGTGGATGGGGACAGAGCAACGAGGGCGGGCTACGTCTCGTCGGCAACGAGCTCAGCCTTGGTAGCTAGGGATTGATAGCTCTGTAGTGTGCTTTGGTCTCAAATGGATTGATTCGTTTAACATGCCGAGGACCGTCCACTACTGCAGAAAAGGTCATTATAGACGGTTCAAAAATGTCATCACAGACGGTTTTGTGAGCCGTCTGAGTTTATAGGTCAGTAATGACATGATATCATCATAGACAATTTTTGAACCGTCTGTGATACAGACTATCACAGACAGTTATTAACTCATAACCGTCTGTGATAAGTGACTATCAAAGACGGTGTGTAGATGAAATCGTCTGTGATAGCTGATGTATCACAGACGGTTTGTAGATGAAATCGTCTGTGATAGCTGATGTATCACAAACCGTCTGTGATAACTGATGTATCACGGACGGTTTGTTCTAAGAAACCGTCTGTGATATTCTTTTGTATTGCTAAATCTATTTCTGTTTATTGGCTAGCTTTAGAAAATACTAGCCATGCCCTCTGAAACAAGCAGAAACACAACAAATACATGTATACATCTAATTCACATTCCTTTCAGAAACAAGCACATCTATTTTACAAATCAATTAACTCAAATGAACTAAAATCAACCATTCATGAATAAATACACACATGTACCATTAAGTTCAATTTTATTCCAATCAAGTTCAAACTACATTGTGGAACTCTCCCTTTCGGTTTATGACCTCACGCAACAAGAATGTCAAAAACTGTCCTCGAACCCCTTTGAGCTCGGTTTGTTCCAATGCAGTTGCAGTGATGGTTGCAACCTATCGCTAGGAATATTAAAGTCGTGTATATATATAAATTTATAAGTATGAAATAATTATGGCAAGATTGATAAACCTGAGGACCATTGGTCATCGCGGAACTAAGGAGTAGTTGCATGTTGTGGCAAACATAGTATCCACAGGTGTTGCCCGGCAGCTGCTAATGGCACTGTAAAAATAGAATTGGTTAGTTCGAAATGCATTACTACGAAATGTTATATAGGATTAATGTGAACTAGCGAATACTAGAAAATCTAGATCGTGTCGCAGGGCGCTGATCCCTCCCTTGGATCTCCATCTAGTAGCAACGTACGTGGCGAGCGACCTACGTGATTCCAAAAAGTTAGCCTTAGTCATTGCAAAAGAACGAAAGACTAGTTATCTATGGAGGAAATGTGTTTACTTGTCGATTAATCGTCGGACAAATGTGAAGTCAGGTTTGACCCTCTTTAGGGAATTCCTTGTTGCAGTGAGCCAGCAATGACGTCGTCATGTAAGCCTCGACGAAGGATGCATCCTCTTGGATGCTTTGCATGGAGACCAAGTGTGGGTAGGAAAACTACTGGTGATTTTCTTGATCTGGCCTCAAAATCATGTATCTATCTATCTATCTACTCACACACACAAAAGCAAGGAGTTATATATGATATTTATCAGTATTACATGAACGTAGACCGTGATTGTACACACTTACAGTGTCCAACATCGCATCAGTGAAACATTGAGGGCATCGAGGTTGAAGAGTAAGAACTAGTCCTCGAAGGTCACCGTGAAGATACAGCCTTAAATCTCGTGGTTAACATGATGCGATCTGAACTTGACATTGACACCTCGTAGGACTAACTCTAATGAACATACTGTTGAAAGTATGAGCATTTTTTGAATTACTTTAATCCAGAAATATGGTAGATAAATCATGAGAATTACTCTATTTATTTTCACAAAGTAAATGAACAAGAACACTATAGCCATACTAAGATCCAGAAGGACATAAACTAGTATACCTATCTCAGTGTTCAAGTTAACAACAGTTAAGAAAACTAACCAACAAATATGTGTAAGATAGACATACCCGGATCCAGTAGAAGGAGTAGCAGTAGTAGGAGTTCCAGATCCAGCAGCAGCAGCAGGAGTCTTGTCGTTCGTCATGGTGTAGTGGTAGTAGTCGTGCAGTTGATGTAGACGTAGCAGAGAATCGAATGAAGAAGAAGAAGCGAGCAGTCACGCGAACGCTCCCCAAAAACCTTATTCGTCGTCGCTCGTGCAAGCCTTCGATGACGAGGGTTCCAGAGGCCTGCTCTCCCGGTACGACCGTACACGCGCCTCACCGGGATGGAGATCGCCAGAGACAGCAACAAAACCAAGTGGTGTTCTGTAGTCTTTCGTGGAGAGTATTTCGTATGGAGAGATCAGTCTCAGAACAATTGCTCTGTTCATCTAAATAGCAAAAACGAAGAGGCCAGAATGGTGTTAACTGCAACCATTAGTCACTAGTAACCTACAGCCATTAGTCACTAGTAACCGCAACCATTACTCAATAGTAACCTACAGCCATTAGTCACTAGTAACCGCACGCACACGCACACGCACCCGCACCGCACCGCACCGCACCGCATGGCACGGCTCGGCTCGGCGAGGCGTGGCGTGGCGAGGCGAGCGAGGCGAGCGAGCGAGCGCGCGTGTGTATTAGCCCTCTCCAATTCCACAAGGGGGCTACCACGTTCCACCTTTTAAAGTGGTGTAACTCCCATTCAACTCTCCATATGGGACTAAACAGTTTTAGCATGTGCACATGGGCCTTTGGGATTTTCCAGAAATTAATTAGAATTAAAGATGGGCCCAGCCCATATTAATTCCAACAATCCCCCACCAGATCCCAAGGTCACATGTCAAATGCCTTGATCCACAGTATTGTTTTGATATACCAGTGTTTTGATGGAGACCGGTTAAGGTTGAACATCCACCTAGAACAGAAGCTACACTTATCCACAACTGCACAATGGACTGAGCCTTGAATTGACAGTTTTGTGTGAATAAGTTTTACTTAAGTTCTTAACTAATACTAGGCTGCCAGGCATCCCCACGGGTTGGAGCATATGAGTCATACTCCTGGCCTATTCATGAGCTTCTTAGAGATTACCCTATCTCATAGACTGTGACTAGAAGTCGGGCTCATATAGGTGTGTTCTTTCAAGACTGCTCTGTAGGATATCATCTTTGCTTAAACAAGCCACAGAACACATTAAGATAAAAAACAACCTGCCATACAGATTTAGGAGAGAATTGCATCTCCAATGGAGTGGGTCTATAAAAGTACTCTCCTCCTAGTTAACCAAAAGTTTGTTTCGCCAATCCTACTTCACGGGATCTCCGATCATATAGAATGGGTTACCACTATGGTATAACTCACGTGGTCTCAAACCCATCTCCCTTGATGTATTGTCTATCACATTCCGTGATAAACCCTTTGTGAAGGGATCTGCCAGATTCTTAGCTGTTTGGATATAATCCAAAGCTATTACTCCGGAGTTTCTCATTTTTCTGACAAATTTCAGTCTTCTCTTCACATGTCTTGATGCCTTCATATTATCCTTAGAATCGCTCACTTTGGCGATCACGATCGATTGTCACGATTCATCGAATAGCGATGCGGTTTTTCAACCACCGCAAATCCATCAAGAGCTCACGAAGCCATTCGGCTTCAACGATGGCGATATCTAATGCCGTGAGTTACGCTTCCATTATTGACCTCGTTAAGATGGTGCGCTTGCAAGACTTCCATGAAACAGCGCCACCTCCAAGTGTGAAGACATATCCACTTGTGGCCTTAATCTCATCGACATCGATATCGGTTTGAATCGCTATAACCCTCTAGTACCCTGGGGTACCCAGTATAGTGAATGTCATAACTCATAGTACCTTTTAGATAGCGCATTATCCTCTCAAGAGCATGCCAATGATCATCTCCCGGATTAGAAACAAAACGGATTAGTTTTTCACAGCAAACGAGATGTCAGGCCTGGTACCGCTAGCTAAATACACGAGTGAACCAATTATCTGAGAATATCTCAATTAGTCTCTGGCTATTCTCCAATTCTTCCTAAGCAACATACTAGGATCGTAAGGTGTTGGAGGGGATTTGCAGTCGCTATAACCAAAACGACTCAGAATCTTTTCCACATAATGGGATTGCAACAATGTAATCCCACCATCATCACCTCTCAACAGTTTGATGTTCAAGATAACATCAGCTACTCCCAGATCTTTCATCTCAAAATTCTGAGATAAGAAATCCTTGACCTCCTTAATCACATTAAGGTTGGTCCCAAAGATCAGTATGTCATCAATATACAGACATAGAATGACTCCCTCGCCCCCACCATGGCGATAATACACACATCTGTCAGCTTCATTCACAATAAAGCCTGCAGATGTTAAAGTTCTGTCGAACTTTTCATGCCACTCCTTAGGTGCTTGTTTAAGACCATACAAAGATTTCAACAACTTGCACACCTTTCCTTCTTGACCATCTACTACAAATCCATCTGACTATTCCATGTAAATTTCCTCGTCCAACTCTCCATTTGGGAAAGCTGTCTTAACGTCCATCTGATGAACGAGAAGATCGTGTGAGGCAGCCAGAGATAGTAGTACTCGAATAGTGGTCAATCTAGCCATAGGTGAATAAGTATCAAAGAAATCTTCGTCTTCCTTTTGGGTATAACCCTTGGCCACAAGTCGTGCCTTGTACTTCTTGATAGTACCGTCACGCCTAAGCTTCTTTTTGAACACCCACTTACATCCTACAGGTTTACAACCATAATGACGCTCAGTGATTTCCCAAGTTCCATTAGAGATAATGGAATCCATTTCACTCCAGACTACTTCCTTCCAGTATTCCGCATCTGGAGAAGCATATGCTTCAGAAATGGTACTTGGTGTATCATTCACAAGGTACACAATGAAATCAGGACCAAAAGACTTTGCAATCCTTTGTCTTTTACTCTTCCTTAGAGTTTCATTGTCTTTCTCCTTAGGAATTTGCTCAGGGGTTTGCTCAAAATATTCTATTGGAATGGCAGGTTCAGGAGTTGTATCAGGCTCCTGACTCGATGAACTAGACATATCTTTCATCGGAAAAATATCCTCAAAGAATGTAGCATCTCTGGACTCCATAATTGTACCGACATGCACGTCAGGTACTCCAGATTTCACTACTAGAAATCTATATCCAACGCTATGGTGAGCATAGCTTAGAAAGACGTAATCCACGGTTTTTGGTACAAGCTTACGCTTTTTGGAAATTGGTACATTGACTTTCGCCAAACAACCCCAAGTGCGCAAGTATGAAAGTGATAGTCTTTTCTTCTCCCATTGTACATATGGGGTTATCTCTTTATTCTTTGTGGGAACCCTGTTTAGGACATGACATGAAGTCAATATAGCCTCCCCCCACCATGCTTTAGAAAGACCCGATGTTTCTAACATGGCGTTAACCAAATCCGTTAGAGTTCGATTCTTTCTTTCAGCAACCCCGTTTGACTGGGGTGAATAGGGAGGCGTCCTCTCATGGATTATACCATGTTCCTCACAGAATAAATTGAACTCATTAGAAAAGTACTCGCTGTCACGATCAGACCTAACCCTTTTGATTTTCTTTTCAAGTTGGATCTCAGCTTCTGCTTTATAGATTTTAAAGTAGTGAAGAGCTTCATCTTTAGTTTTCAAAAGATACACATAACAGAACCTAGTGGAGTCATCAATCAAAGTCATGAAATATCTATTACCATCTTTTGTCAACACACCATTCATCTCACACAGATATGAATGTATGAGTTCTAATGGTGCCAAGTTTCTTACCTCCGCGACCTTATGAGGCTTACGAGGCTGCTTTGATTGAATACAAACTTGACACTTAGAACCTTTGGCAAGAGTGGATTTCGGGATAAACTCTAAACTGGCTAACTGCGTCATGCAACCAAAATTTATGTGACAAAGTCGTGAATGCCAAATAGTAGTCTCATTACCACTGAAAACATGATTCACAACATTATTTCACAAATCTGAAAGAGATATGCGGAACAAGCCTCCGCACACAAAGCCTTTACCAACAAATTGTCCACACTTGGACATTACAAATTTATTGGATTCAAATACCAGTCTAAAGCCATCTCTACACAGAAGAGATCCGCTCACGAGATTCTTATTGATATATGGTACATGATGCACGTTCTTCAGTTGCACAATCTTTCCCGAAGTAAACTTAAAATCGACCGTGCCAACACCATGAACAGTGGCATGTGACCCGTTCCCCATTAGAACAGCTGAATCCCAAGTGACCTGGTAAGAAGAGAACAATGAAATATCAGCACACACATGTATATTAGCACCAGTGTCTATCCACCAATCGGTTGATTGACATACGGAAAGAACAGTAGGTAAATTACCATACCCTGATGTTCCCGTTTCAGTAGTACCAACAACAACATTAGCAGACTTAGAATTATGCCCTTGCTGATTCTTCCCACCCTTGCGTTGGCTGCAATCCTTGGCCCAATGACCAAGTTCGCCACACACAAAGCAAAGGCTATCCTTTGTGTTTTTCTTCTTCTTCTTGAAGCTAGTTGTTTGCGCGGTCTTGTTCTTGCCTTTGAACTTTTGAGCTTAGCCATTCTTCTTCTGTACCACATTGGCACTAGAATGTCCCTCATTACCTCTGATATGTGTATCTTTTGCCCTCGCCTTCTCTTCAACATCAAGAGACCCGATGAGATTTTCAACAGAAAACTCTTGTCTCTTGTGTTTCAGGGAAGTAGCAAAATTCCTCCAAGAAAGGAGAAGTTTGGCAATAATGCCTTCCGCGACAAACTTGTCCGGTAACACACATTTGAAGTGTTCGAGTTCTTTGGCCATGGATTGTATCTCATGAGCCTGCTCAACTACAGAACGGTTGTCAACCATTCTATAGTCATGGTATTGCTCCATGAGATACAATTCACTGCCTGCATCCGAAACCCCAAACTTGACCTCGAGTGCATCTCACATCTTTTTCCCAGTTTTGATCACTATGTATGCATCAACTAACTTGTCACCAAGAACGCTAATCACGGCACCTTTAAAAAGGTTATCAGCAGCCTCGAACGCCTGCTCCTGTTCAGGAGTAAGTGTTCCTTCAGGCTTGCCACTTGCCATATGAAAAACGTTCATGTCAATTAGCCAAAGCACCATCTTGGTGCGCCACCTCTTGTAATTCGCACCGTCGAATTCAGAGGGTTTTAGCGCAGCGACAAAACCAGTTGACGAAAAATACCTATAATAAGGTTTTTGGATTGTTGAAAGTATGAGCATTTTTCGAATTACTTTAATCCAGAAATATGGTAGATAAATCATGAGAATTACTCTAGTCATTTTCACAAAGTAAATGAACAAGAACACTATAGCCATACTAAGATCCAGAAGGACATAACCTAGTATACCTATCTCAGTGTTCAAGTTAACAACAGATAAGAAAACTAACCAACAAATATGTGTAAGATAGACATACCGGATCCGAGAGAAGGAGTAGCGGCAGAGGAGTTCCGAGATCCGATGAGCGGCGATAGGAGTCTTGTCGTTCGTCATGGCGTAGTGGTAGTAGTCGTGCAGTTGATGTAGACGTAGCAGAGAATCGAATGAAGAAGAAGAAGCGAGCAGTCGCGCGAACGCTCCCCAAAAACCTTATTCGTCGTCGCTCGTGCAAGCCTTCGATGACGAGGGTTCCGAGGCTCGCTCTCCGGTGCGACCGCACAGCGCGCCGCCGGATGGAGATCGCCAGAGACAACAACAAAACCAAGTGGTGTTCTGTAGTCTTTCGTGGAGAGTATTTCGTATGGAGAGATCAGTCGCAGTCATTACTCAATAGTAACCTACAGCATAAAAAATAACCGTAGCCATTATTCACTAGTAACTGCACCGTTACTGCCAGCCATTCGTTAATACCATTTATTGCGAGTCGATGCGTTTCGATTTTCGAATAGATAAAGAAAAACGCGCACGCACCCGACACGCCGGCACGGCGAGGCGAGGCGAGGCGTGGCGAGGCGAGGCGAGCGAGCGAGCGCGTGTATTGGCCCTCTCCAATTCCACAAGGGGGTTACCACGTTCCACCTTTTAAAGTGGTGTAACTCCCATTCAACTCTCCATATGGGACTAAACAGTTTTAACACGTGCACATGAGTCTTTGGGATTTTCAAGAATTAATTAGAATTAAAGATAGGCTCAGTCCATATTAATTCCAACACATACACACGAGGAGATAAAATGGTGCATAGACCTAAACATTTTCAGCACCGAACACAATCCGCCAAACGATCATTGCGATACAAATCCTTGCCCAATGGTATTAACAGCCGTGCTCGACAACAGTCCTAAAAATCAGAAACTTAGTATAACTATAATCTATATTGAGTTTTTGCAGGATTGAGAATAAGCTGTGCACTAACAAAATCAGGACGATAGGAACAAAATCCCTGTACCGGTATACTACAACTATACGGTATGTTTTTTTCGATTGAGGAGATAATGCCAACAACTACACGGTATGTACATCTAGCAATGTTTAACACCCAAAACCTACACCTAATAAAGATGTGCAAAGATTCAACAGCTCACCAGTAACCACTAACTTTGATCCCTTGCCAGCTGAGCTTCACAAATCACAAGAGTAAAGATAGGAAGTAACTCAAACCATCAACATATTGGGCGACATAACAGGATCTTGGGCAATGATCCAACAACTCCTCTCATTATCTTACACAGTTTATCTCGAGCAAATCCCCCGATGGCAGGGACATGAGATTGAAGATTAAACTCGATTTGATCAAACACGAGGCTCTGTGTTTGTTGAACGTGGATTGACTAGTACGTACGTACCCAAAGCATTTCTAAACATACATAGGGCCTCGAATTCGATCAGATCCACAGATTTCACATTAGCGGCGCTCAGGGGAGGGGTGGCCGGCTTACTTTGGTGGTGCTTGTGTGACCCTCGGGGAAGGAGGCGTGTCGGGCTCGAGGAGGAGGCGACACGTGCTCGGGGAGGGGAGGAGGTAGGCTCAGGGAGGAGGCACGCTGGACTCGGGGGAGGAGGCGGCGGGTTCACGGAGGCGGCGGCTCGTGTTCAGGGAAGAGACGGCGGGCTCGGGGGAGGAGGCGGCGTCGAGGACGACGACGATAGGCTCGGGAAAAACTTAATCATTTGAGTGGGGGGCGAACAAAACCAAGAGTCCGAATATAAATAAGGCTAGACATCACATCCCCACAACCTATCTTCTTATGAGCCAACCAACAATCAGAAATAGCAAATTTTATTTCTATACAGACATTCACAAACACGCTAAAACTTGTCTAGCGTCAGTTAGAAACATTACTACTTTAAAGTTTAATCAGTTCAATCGAAAAAGATTCCGCCATACGTTGCTACATGCTTGATAAATCTCAAGTTCTCGACCCCATCCTCATGCCTAGGTGCTCCCAGCAATTTATATCCTGGCTTTCTCCTCTAATCTAATCCACCTCCCCACTAATCCACCAGCTGTTTACACTGCAGCAGCTAACTACTCTCACTAAAACAACACCACTCCCCCATCTCATCCTTGGTCACCACCACCCTCCTTCCCTTCACTGGTCAAAGGCGCGACCATCCATGACCCATCACAGTACAAGGCTGCAGCCAAGCCAGGGAGAGGGAGAGGACCAGGTGTAGCCGTGTAGGTGGGTGGGTGTGACAGTGTGAGGAAGAGCCCACCTTGTTCACTCCCATACACACGCTAGCCACATGGAGCAACCGGCGCCGGCGCCGGAGCCGATGATGCTTGTCGACGCCCAGCCCCCCGCCGCAGTCGCCTGCGAGAAGGTAACCGCCGGCGTCCGGATCTTGGCGGATCTGAGCTGGGATTTTCAGCGTGGTGTTGGACTGTTGGGTGTGTGTTTCTTGATGCCCTGTTTGGGTTCTCTGTTGTGCTAATGCATTTGGGTTGGTTTCTTTGGTGGGGCTTGTGGAGCAGAAGCAGCATCAGGAGGGCGAGGCGCCGTACGCGGAGGGGCACGATGCGGTGACTGGGCACATCATCTCCACCACCATCGGCGACAAGAACGGCGAGCCGAAGCGGGTGAGATGAGCGTCCCTTGTCGGTTGCGGTTTCCCTTTAATTTCGGGGTAAAATCAAATGCTGCTTTTGTAGTGGTCTCTTGTGCTGAGTTGACGGCCGATTCTTGGCTTAGGGAGGTGTATGTGTGTTTTGCAGCTAATTTCTTAGCTCCGTGTAGTGGTTTTGGCGATGGCAAGTTATTGACTTGAGATTGTTAGATAGTTTGTGGATCAGTGATTAGGTTTGTCTTCATTTGTGAAGAACGAAGTAATTGCTAGATGACAGATGATTTTTTCGAAGGACGGTGTCAGCTAGTTTTTTTTTCAGTGCTCATTTGTTTGATTCTCGTAACTACGGTGCACTCATGTGGTCTGTTCCAAATTTGGCCTGTGTGGTGCTCATTTGATCGTTTCTGTGTTTCTCGGGGGAAAGTTGGATGGCTTCAATTAGAAATGTTGCCCACGTTAGTGCTCAGTTTTGATTTGTATCTTCATTTGATGCCTTTTTGGTAATACGTTGGTAATGTTGTGCTTCATTCTCAGACGATTAGCTACATGGCGGAGCGCGTTGTGGGCACTGGTTCGTTTGGCATCGTCTTTCAGGTGATTGATCTTTTAGTCATTATTTTTTTTCTTCTGTTGGTGTCGTCGACTACTTGGCCGGATGTTGAGCGAAATGGTTGTGCGTGTAGGCTAAATGCTTGGAGACGGGGGAGACGGTGGCCATTAAGAAGGTATTGCAGGATCGACGGTACAAGAACCGTGAGCTGCAGCTTATGCGCTCGATGGACCACCCCAATGTCATCTCCCTGAAGCATTGCTTCTTCTCGACCACAAGTAAGGATGAGTTGTTCCTCAACCTTGTCATGGAGTATGTCCCTGAGACGCTCTACCGCGTGCTCAAGCACTACAGTAACGCCAACCAGCGGATGCCACTCATCTACGTCAAGCTTTACATGTATCAGGTTTGTGGATTGCCAATTCATACATGTGAAACGCCTGCCTGCCTTTGTGCACTCCTCTAAGTCTATTTTACGCTGGTGGCAGCTATTTAGAGGGCTGGCGTACATTCATACTGTTCCAGGAGTCTGTCATAGGGATGTGAAGCCACAAAATGTTTTGGTATGTATTCATGAACATATTTTCTATGCCATCATATATGACCTTAGATAGTTGGTTCTGAACTGGTCTTCCCTTGCTTCGCAATACAGGTGGATTCTTTAACCCATCAGGTCAAGCTCTGTGACTTTGGAAGTGCAAAAGTTCTGGTATGTTGGCTCTTTCGCCAAAAAAATTAGTAATATGTACACACTACTTTGGACTATTCTTGCTGTAGACTAGTCATCACGCTGTTGAGCTAGAATTGGCATCATGATCTGTGCCATTTTGAATCTTTCTTACCTTTGTGTGTAAGTTTAGAATTTACGATTCCAAGAAGGTTGGCTTAAGATTGAAACAAGTCACTTGGATATATTTGCTTGGTTAATCTTAATCCTCATCTAAAGCTGAGTACAAAAGGAAACATAAGAAAATTTCATGTCGTACCACGTGCTGGTGCTGTTGGATAATTTAATCGAATGGCTTCAATGCTTGCCAAATGCACAAGTTCTGATTAAAATGCTATGCTTACACCTATAATTAGTCTGGAAACAAAGTTGGTCTCAATGCACAGGGGCCTTGCTTCCAAAAAATGCACATGTGTTAGTCGCTGGACTCTTACTATTGGTGATAGCAAGATCCTTACTCTCATGGAGAGGATGACACTTGGAGATGGGACAAATTTTCTTGTATATTTCTCTTCACAATGCCATGCCAACTTTGAGGGTTGGGGATACATATTTATAGGGCTAATCACCAAGCATATGCCAAGCATATGCCGAGCATATGCCAAGCATATGCTAGTCTAAGATGCTCTGTCCTAGATGCTCTGTCCTCTAAAGCTAGTCCTAAAGCTAGTCCAAGATGCTCTGTCCTAGATGCTCTGTCCTCTAAAGCTAGTCCAAGATGCTCTGTCCAAAAGAGATGCTAACCTTGATCAAGGATCTTTGTCATTGAAGGCGGCAAAAATAACACAGAGACTTATCCATCAATCTCCCTAAGTCTTGTGTGTCCTTGTGAGAATCGAGCCATCCGATCTGGCGCGAAACTCCGGAACTTGATCCGCCAAGAGACTTGGTCGGAAGTCGTGAAGTGGTCTTGGGTGTTGATGTAGTTGGCGGACACTCCTTCATCGCAAACCGATGAAGTGATACCTTACCGGATGTGCTTGCTGCGCTCATGGAAGATGTGGTTCTTCGCGAAGGCCAAGGCGGACTTGCCGCCCCCCCGAGCTCCACCGCCTCGCGTCTCGCCAAGGAGATCGCAGCGGCCGTGCCCGACCACGAGCACGAGTAGAAGCGGTAGTGGCGCAATGTACTACGCCCGCGGCTGAACAGAGCCACTACCGCCGCTGACCATCGCCGGTGATCGGACACTTGCCGAGAAGAACACGTCCGCCGTGCTCTTGCTCGTGTCGATGTCATTGGCGTGGTCATTGCCGCCGTATGCGATGAAGTGCGCGCGCGGGCACCTTGGGTAGTGCCGTAGTCTGAGGTGCCCGTAACGAGCGGAGGATCCTCTTCATGGCTCGCCGATGCTCGTCGTCGGTCGCCGCATGAACCGACTAACGAGCCGACGCGAACGCCAAACCGGACGCGTGTGGACAAGGTAGCGGCGGTCGCCCATAATGCGCCGATCTTGCGTCGCGCCCACTTCCTCCGCCAGACACTCACGACTCGGCTTCGCCTCTCCTCCATGGAGTGTGGGTGGGTTGCGTCGGTGAGACCGCCCACTCCACGATGCGCTTGGCGAGGCGATCCGCGAAGAGAGATCGGAGCTGTCTGGTGGACCTCGATCCCCGTGTAGAAGGAGGAGCCCCAAGTCGCTCATCCGAAGGCGGTCTTCATCTCGCCTTGAACGCCCGACCTCGGCCTCCTTGGAGCCGGTGATCACCAAGTCGTCGACGACGCCCACCGCCAGGCGTTGTCGCCTTGCCCCGCCGGTAGACCGCACCTGCGTGCGCGCTCTGCCGAACCCCATTTGCGAAGCGGAGTCCAACTTAGCGTTCGGGCTCGTGGTGCTCGCATGGCCGCCGCAGGCGCTTGCGCGGCGGAGGACCTTGCCTCCTTGCGGGGATGACGAATCCGCCGCCGACGAACGACCTCCTCCTTCAAGTCGCCGGTGAGAAGGCGGACTTGACGTCCATGTGATGGACGCGCCAACCTCCCGGGCGCAAGTGCGAGGAGAAGACGAACGGACTCCATGCGCGCGACGGGTGCGGCGTCGTCGGTCGCACTCTCCATCGCATGAATCCTCGTGCCACCAAGCGAGCCTTGTGCTTGACGATGGCGCCGGCTTCATCCCGCCGGCGAACACCCACTTAAGGGTGATCGCGCGTGGCGATCGACAGAAGATTCGCCGCCCCACGCCCGGTTCGCCGACGGCGTCCATCTCTCGCTTCATCGCGACACGCCACGCCGCGTCTCCTCGGCCTCGGCGAAGGGCGGGCTCGCCGTCGTCACGCCAAATGCGCTCGCTCGAAGTCGTCTGGCCGCCGCCGCCGAGGACGCAGCGGCCGCGCGAGGATGTTGTCCATGGTACGGTAGCGCGAGGCTCGCCGTCGTGGTAGCGCCGACGCGGTCTCGTCGTGGGACACGGAGTAGCGAACTCCACCGCGCGCCGCTCATCGTGGGCCGGGTTGTTGGGCCGATCCGGTGGTGTGGCGCGGTGAGAGTGGTGAGTCGGTGAAGAAAGTGGTGGGCGCTCGCGGAGGTGGCGGCGGCGAGGTGTCGGGGTGGACGAGCTCGGTGAAGACGAGCCGCTAGCTCCCGCGGCTCTCGAAGTGGACGAGTCGACAACGGTCCCCGAGTCGGTCGAACCGCCGCCCACCGCCTTGTCCCACGCCCCTCGCGCCGTCGAACACAACGCCACGCGAGATGCGACGGCGCGTGTGATAGGGTCGAGGATGCGGTGAGGCCTCGAGCCTCGCAGAGCCGGCGAACACTCGAGTGCTCGCCGCCGAGCTTGCCGATGTGGCCAAGCTCCTGGCGAACGCGAGGGAGCCAAGACCCGCAAGTGGGAGACCGCCGGCTGCGCCATGCCAAGCTCGTCAGACGGTGTCTGCCGTCGAGCGCCTTGGTAGGCGGCGGTTGAGGATGTAGGCGGCGCCACCACCGCCTCTCTAAAAGCACCGACATCTCCCTCGCTGAGGAGAGCCCGAGCCATCCCCACAACCGCTGCTCGTTGCGCCGCTCGACGACGCCGTTCTGCTGCGGGCAGACGGGCGCGAGTAGTGGCGCCAATGCCCTCATCGCAGAGACGACGCGGTCGGTGCCGTGGTCGCGCGCGTTGTCTGTGGCGCGAAGACGCGCAGACTCACGGCCGCTCGCCTCCGCAGCGACTGCGTGCGCTGATGGCGTCCGCGCCTCTCCCTTGCCGCCGAGGACCATCACCCACATGTAGCGAGAGGTCGCCGACGAGCGCAGGAAGTAGCGTCGTCTCCGGTGTGGGCCGGTGTCACGGGCCACACAAGTCCCCGCACGAGCTCGAAGCCTCCTTGGCTCTAAACTCGCTTCTTTGGGAAAGGGAGTCGCCTCGCCGTCAACACACGACGCCGCAGAATCGCTCCACATGGTCGAGGCATGGCGGGCCTCGCACCATCTCGTGGCACCGAGCCGCCGGGGCCTCGGTGAAGGTGCCCAGCGCTCGTGCCCATCGCACGCCGTCGTCCGACGAGCGGCGAGACAGAGGGTTGTGCCACCTGCATGTGAAGGATGTAGAGCGCGACGCCTCTGGTTACCTTGGCAAGAAGGCGGCGAAGATCCCAAATCCGCGGCACCGCGCTCGATCTCGACACGCGAGCCGTTCATCCACCGTATCCCAAGGCGATGATGGAGTTACACGATCGGGGATGTAGTAGACGCCGGTGGCACTGTGCTCACCGCGGACACGCGCGCGAAGATGGCTGAGCCGACGCCCTGATTTCCACGCCGAGGCGTCCCAAACTTGACGGAGCCTCGGACGCTAGAGTCAAGCTCGGCGAAGAACTCCGTCGACCGGTCATGTGATGGGTAGCGCGGTGTCGAGGCACCACCCGCCGTCGATCTTGTCGTTCTTTGGAGCCGTAGCGAGGAAGGCGTGTGCTTTGGCTCGTCAAGGTGGAGAGATCCGCTGCGCGGTGCCGTCGAGGTAGTTCGATGCTCGCGATGAGCAATGAACAGAGCCGGCCGCTCCTCCTCCTCGCTCGCGCGACGCTGGGCTCGGCCGCGTCGTGGTATCGCCGACACCGCCCAATGACCAAGCTTGCCGATTGTGGCAAGAGTCGCCTCGCTTCGGCTTTGCTTGCAGTGGCGCCGCCGGGCGCCCTCTCGTCATCATCCTCAAGACGTCCTCGCGCCATGCCCGGCGTTTTGCGCTGCTTGCCGCGCTTGCCACGCATCGCGCTGTCGTCGTGGAAGAAGGCTCCCTTCTTCCTGTCACCTTGGCCGTGACCAGCTGCTCCCGAGTGAGGAGGAGCTTCCGCCAATGGTGACGGGTCCCGAGACGCTGTGGCTCATCGTCGGCCGACCTTGAGCGACCGCGCCGCCTCGATCGTTATCGTGAGAGATCCAAGCAGAGATCGGATCGAGTGAGCCATCTGCTTGTACTTCGGGGACGCACAAAGAGCTTCTCGACGACTTTCTCCTCATTGAGGTGTCGTCGCCGAACGTACCAACCTGCAGCAGAGTGTTGAGACGAGAGCAAAGTCATCAACGCCTCACCGCTTGAAGGCGGTGGTCCCGCTCCGCGCGGCGCTCGCGGTGTGGACTTGCGCGCGGCCGGCCGATGCGCGTCTTGCGCGGCGATGGCGTCCCAAGCCTCCTTGGCGATCGCTTGTTGGTAGCGAATCGCATCTCGGGCGGATCTGCGGCGATGAGCATCCGGCGCCGCCGATCTGGTTGTTGTAGTCGACGCCGCCACCGGACGCATCCCACATATGCCGCACCGAGCTTTACCCTCATCACCGCGACCCACTCGACGTGGTTGGACTTGGTGAGGTAGGCCACCGCCGCCGGGCCGACGTCCTCGACGACACTGGTACTCGTGGTGACCACGATGCGGCAGGGAGAGCGCGTCGCTGTGAAGGCCGCGCTCTCTGTCGACCCGACGCCGCCGCCGCGCGCGCTCCTCCAGAGCGCCACCAGCGCGCAGCGCGCTGTCGACCGCCGCGCGGCGTGGGCGTGAGCGCCGCCATCGCGCTGCCTCTCCTTTGCCTCCCCTCGCCGCTCAAGGTCCGCGTCGGCCTGTATCATCAGCAGAGATGGAGCCGCTTGCCGCCTGAGAACCTTGACCTCTGCTGCAGCCGCGCGCCGCGATCTGCCGCCGCCGCCGCTTCCGCCTCCGCCGCCGCTGCCCGGCCGCGTGCCCGCCTCGCGCCGCTTCCGCCGCTGCCGCGTCTCTGCCGCCGCTCGCTCGGCTTTGCTCTGTCGCGCGAAGCGGCCGTCACGACGCCGCATGCTCGAGGCGGCCGAAGGCCGAGAGCGCCTGCGGACATGGCGCGCTATCGGGGTGTTGCGTGGAGAGAGGGCTGCCGACGAGCCGCCGCCCGCCTCCGAGAGGAGTGGCGTGGGATACCGGAGCTGCTGCGCTGCACGGGCTGCTGCGAGGCCGAGAAGGAGATGAGAGGAGATGCTCGGGCTACGAGGATAGTATAGCTCGATACCACTTGTTAGTCATTTGGACTCTTACTATTGGTGATAGCAAGATCCTTACTCTCATGGAGAGGATGACACTTGGAGATGGGACAAATTTTCTTGTATATTTCTCTTCACAATGCCATGCCAACCTGAGGGGTTGGGGATACATATTTATAGGGCTAATCAGCCAAGCATATGCCAAGCATATGTCGAGCATATGCCAAGCATATGCTAGTCTAAGATGCTCTGTCCTAGATGCTCTGTCCTCTAAAGCTAGTCCTAAAGCTAGTCCAAGATGCTCTGTCCTAGATGCTCTGTCCTCTAAAGCTAGTCCAAGATGCTCTGTCCAAAAGAGATGCTAACCGCCAGTCAAGGATGCTGTCATTGAAGGGCGGCAAAAGCCAACACAGAGACTTATCCATCAACATGGGCATGCTACCAAAGTGGTTGATACATTTCCCATGTATAGTGTAGACTTGTCCTGATGGGCTGACTGTCTGCAACGCAAAGTACAGAGGAAAAATTCCCAGTGTAAACTGCTGAAGTGGCATAACAGGATTGGTTCCTTTGATTTTTTGTTTTAACTTGATTTACAAAATTTAAACTATTATAGCTTTTAAATTGAGTACCCAGTTTGTAATTCGTTTAAACCATCATATTCCACATGACAAAATTAACAAAAAGAGCCATATTTATTATGTTTTGAGCACATTTGATATCGTGTATCACGTAGACATAGACGCCTTACAGCCATGCTGTATTATGTTTGTTTTATCTGGAGAATTTGTACGTTTGAATACAATACATTTTTCGCTTTCCATGTTGTTTACCCATTCACTTATTTTTAATTTATGCTTTCTCAGTATAAAATCCTATTTTATACCTGGTACAACACACAGGTCTAACTCTAGTTTAACAAAAAGTTAGAAATTCTTGAAGTGGATTTGATTAGATGCTATTATTTCTATATTGCTAGCTTCCCCCTTATTTGAATGGTTGATGGGCTATGTCATGGCAATTCTTTCTTTAATTGAATGCAAAGTTGCTTATATTGACCTCATGAACCGAAACTTTAGGTCCTTTGCTCCAATTATCACCCTGCTTCTGTAGTACTTTGTCATGTGGGGAATTCAGTATCAAAGGCGGTGTGGGCCTAGGGCTACAAGCCATGCGCCGGCCGACCCCTAAGGGCCAAGAGTTCGATTCCTTGCCCATTAAGTTAGGACTTTAGGAAAGTTAAGACAAATTAGAAAGATTGTGTTAGTTTAAAGAATGAGATTATCTCTAATGGGTTTTCCATCCTTAGTTTGTAATCCCTATATAAGGGTAATGAGAAGGTTTGGCTCGCCTCCTATCACATGATAGGTGTCGCGCAACAATGGTACTACCGCCTGGAGTGTGACGTCGGGACTCCTTGGCACCACTTCACTTAGTTCGTAGAGTTGCGTTTCGGGCCTCCACACCGAAGCAACTCCCTCGGTGAACAGTCGTCCCTCCGTTGTACCTACATGGTTGGCGCTTACCAGGAGAAGTTCTTGGCCAAACTCTGCCAAGCCGATCCTCTCACGGAGAGCCAGTAGGTCGAGCTATTCACAATGGGCTTACAATAACCATTGCGCATGGATGTCAAGCTTCAGGCGCCGCAAAGCTTGGACATGGCCATGAGCCTGGCCCAAGCCTAGGAATGTCAGTTGCAGTTCACAGTGCCACCAACGCGGTCTTTGCCGCGTCGCGTCGGGTACACTATGGCTGGCGGCGTGCAAGGACAGCCGGTAGGGGCCCAGTGCAACACCTGGCGTCACACCACACGGCGCTGGTGCTCTCCCTGGCCGTTGCAATTTTCGTCTCCGAATGGCCGCCGAGATGGCCGAACGCTGCCATTTGGGCCTTTGCTACAATTGTGATGAGATATTCAGCCGCAACCACGATTGCAAGCGGTTGTTCTTCCTGGCTTGGGACGGGGTCATCGATCCCTTTGATGAGGTGACCATCGCCCGCACTTGATGAGACGCCCGAAATTTTGCTGCATGAACACACCGGCGTGTGCACCAGCGAGACCATGCAAGTCAAGGCACAACTCGGCGATCTAGAGCTGACCGCTCTCATTGACTCAGACTCGACTCACAACTTCTTGTCCACCGATGCAGTTCACCTCCTCACCTTGCCCTTGGAGTTGCATGCTGGGTTGAGCATTGCCATAGCCAACTGTGAACGTGTGCCATGTTTAGGCTTCAGTGCGCACACCGGCCTCACAATCGCCAAGGAAGCATTCACTGTCGATTTTTACATCATTCCGTTGGGTGGCTACGACATCATCCTAGACACCCAGTGGCTTGTGACCCTTGGTCCTATCCTCTGGGATTTTGGCAAATTAACCATGACCTTCTGGCGCGGCAGCACTGGGTTACTTGGCGTGGCATCACGGGACCGTCGTGATTTGCGCATACCCATGCTTGTGCCGTTGATTTGTTCACCACTCTCCTTGCCGCCTTCAACGATGTCTTTGCTCATCCTCGCGGCCTGCCGCCTCTTCGGAGCTGTGATCACCGCATTCACCTACATCCTAGCACAGACCCTATCGTGGTATGCGGTGTACCGCTATCTGGCGCTACAGAAGGACGAGTTGGAACGATAGTGTGCCGCTATGCTCTCACTTGGTATCATCCGGCGTAGTACGTCGGTGTTCTCCTGTCCCGTACTCTTGGTAAAGAAGCATGATGGCACATGGCGATTCTGCGTTGACTACCGTGCTCTCAATGAATTGACGATCAAAGATAAGTTTCTGATCTCGGTGGTGCCATGACGAATTGAAGGGCACCTGTTTGTTTACAAAATTGGACCTTCGTTCCGACTATCATTAAGTTCGTGTGCATGAGGCAGGGCCTTTTCGAGTTCTTAGTCCTGCCTTTTGGGTTGAGTAACGCTCCTACGACGTTCTAGGCTCTTATGAATGAGGTTCTCTATGCTTTTCTCCGTAGATTTGTACTCATCTTCTTTGACGATATTTTGATATACAACTCCTGCTCGGATCATCGCCAACATGTGTGCGCCGTTATAGAGCTCATGCGTTTGCATTAGACCTGTTCAAACGCCGAGCCTGAAAAGCCTAGTCTTAAACGGGCATGCCCGAGCTGAGTCTAGCCTGGCCCGGAAAATACATTTTCCATTTAAAAATGTTACTTTAATTCTTTTTTGGAATAAAAATAATATTTAATTCATTTTGAGAATAAAAATAGTTTTTTTAATTGCATTTCATCAGGCTTTTGGGCCGAAATTCAAGTCCGAGCCCGGTCCAGGCCGGGCCACCCATGAACAGGTCTAGTTTGCATCATCTCTTCCTCAAGAAGTCCAAGTGCTCCTTTGGGCAAATGTCTGTGGCCTACCTCATCCATGTTATTTCAGTTGGTAATGGATCATGACAAGGTGCAAAAAGTAGTTGATTGGCCAACCCCGCACGCGTGGCTTTTTGGGTTTGGCGGGCTACTACTGCAAGTTCATCAACAATTTCAGTACAATCACCGCGCCCCTCACGCAACTCCTCAAGAAAGACGGCTTTACGTGGTGTGAGCCGACGGACCATGCGTTCCAGGCACTCAAGGGTGTGCTCACCATGGCACTAGTCCTCCAACTTCCCAACTTCAATAGTCGGTTCTTTGTCGAATGTGATGCCTCTGGAACAGGATTCGGGGCCGTTATGCATCAAGGATAGGGCACTTTGGCCTTCTTCAATAAGCCCGTCGCTCCTCGTCATGCGTGCTTCTCAGCATACGAGCGTGAGTTGATTGGTGTTGTCCATGCAGTGTGCCATTGGTGACTTCATCCATGGGGCCGCACATTCATGATACGGACCACCACTATAGCTTGAAGTATTTGCTCGATCAATGACTCTCCACCATTCCGTAACATCAGTGGGTGAGCAGACTATTTGGCTTTGATTTCGCCGGTGAATACAGGCTGGGTCGCCTCAACATCGTCGCCGACGCCCTCTCCTGTCGCTAGTCTGACACCGGTCAACTGTGCGCCCTCTCGGGACCTTAGTTTAGCTTATTCGAGGCTTTGTGTCGTGCTATCACCACTGTTCCGGCCTTGGTGGCTCTACGCGCCCAGATATGTAGCGGTGAGCATTCAACACCTTGGGCTTTCCTCGAAGGCATTATCATGTACAACGGCCGTGCGTATCTTCCATTGGCATCCACCTTCATCTTGGAGGCACTGATATTGACCCATGATACCTTTCATGAGTGCACCCTGAAGACTTTGCACCGCTTGCACCGTGACTTCCACACAGCAAGTGCTAGGTAGGTTGTCCAGGACTATGTACGCGCATGTGCTACTTGTCAATGCAACAAGACAGAGACCTTACATCCAGCCGGCCTTCTTCAAACCTTGGAGGTTCCTTCTCAGGTGTGGTCTGACATTGCCATGGATTTCATCGAAGGTCTTCCTCTCATTGGTGGCAAATCGGTCATCCTCACAGTGGTGGACAGGTTCTCCAAGTACGAACACTTCCTTCCACTTGCGCACCCCTACAACGCCGAGTCTGTGGCATGGGCATTCTTCAACGGCATCGTCTGTCTTCACGGATTCCTAGTTTTGATTGTTTCGGATCGCGATCCCGTGTTCACCTCATCCTTTTGGCATGAACTCTTCAAAGCGGCGGGTACGCGGCAGTTCTTGGGCTCCGCTTTCCATCCAAAATCTAACAGACAATTGGAGGCCGTCAATAATGTAATCACTATGTACCTTCGTTGCCTTACCGGTGATCGTCCCAAGTAATGGTTAAATTGTCTACCTTGGGCCGAGTACTGCTACAACATGTCATACCACTCAGCTCTTCATGCCACTCTGTTCCACGTGGTCTATGGCCAGGATCCACCGTCTGTCGGCTTCTATGAACCGGGCGAACTCTGCAATGCCGCCGTGGATGCTGCTGTCCAAGATCGTGATCAATTCTTGGCAGACATTCGGGACTGCCTTCACCAAGCGCAGTATGACAAGCACTTTTACGATGGCAAACACTGGCCCTTGTCTTTTGAAGTGGGTGAATGGGCTTGGTGGTGTCTACACCAGTGGCGTTCTTAGGTGCCAGTGTTGATTTGTGATCCAAATTTATATATCAACACCAGCGGAGCATAGCGAGGTGCTTTGGAGCGGAGTCTGGCGCCCATTGTGCAGGGTGCCAGTATGGATCCTAAAGGCGATATATATATATCCTGTAAGCCACCGTTTGAGAGAAAAAATCGAGTTGTAAAATACGTTGTAACCTCACCCGATATAGTGAAGATTGTTCTTGGTTGGCGCCGTGGTTTTTCCTCTCGCATTGGGAGGGTTTCCACATTAAATCTCGTGTCTCTGCGATTGATATTGTTTGCCTATGTAACGGCCATGCTAAAGGCAAGCTCGCACATAAATACTACGGGCCGTACAAGATAGTTGCCAAGGTGGACTCGGTTGCCTATCGTATGGAGCTTCCTTCTCACGCTCGTATTCATGATGTCTTCCACGTCGGCTTACTCAAGAAGTTCCATGGTCAGTCTCCGAACAGTCCACCTTCCCTTCCGGATTTGCATCATGGTCGTGTCGTACCTGCACCAGAAGCTGTTCGGCAAGCCCGTCTTGCCCACGGCGTGTGGCAAGTGCTTGTCCATTGGAGGGGTCAGCCAGCTTCCGAGGCTACTTGGGAAGATGTTTCCTCATTCAAGCGATGTTATCCTGCAGCTCGAGGATGAGTTGTTTGCCGAGGGAGGGAGAGATGTCATATGGGGAATTCGGTATCAAAGGCGGCGTGGGCCTAGGGCTACAAGCCATGCGCCAGCTGGCCCCTAAGGGCCAAGAGTTCGATTCCTTGCCCATTAAGTTAGGACTTCAGGAAAGTTAAGATAAATTAGAAATTTTGTGTTAGTTTAAAGAAAGGGATTGTCTCTAGTGGGTTTTTCATCCTTAGTTTGTAATCCCTATATAAGGGTAATGAGATTATCAATAAAGGGCAAGCAAGAATTATCTATTTCCCTCCTCTCTCTCTCTCTCTCTCTCTCTCGGCTGGAGTCTTGCTGAAGCCTCTGCACTTGATCACGGTGCAATACGGCACCGTTCAAGCACAGGGCTCCGAGGCCTCAGCCACCGGTGTCCCACGACTATCCGTTACGTTCCCTCCCGGGGCGTGACATACTTTGATTTTATTTGTGTAATATCCTTTTCCTTGTACTGTTCTATCAGGTTGCGGGTGAGCCCAATATATCATACATATGCTCACGCTACTACCGTGCCCCAGAGCTCATATTTGGTGCAACTGAATATACAACATCAATAGATATATGGTCAGCTGGTTGTGTTCTTGCAGAGCTGCTCCTTGGTCAGGTTGGTTCCCTTGTTTGTTGATAGATTTACAAACTAATAAGGTTCCTTTGTTTAACCACGATGTCACTGCTGTGGTTTTGATTATCTTGCATGTGTTTTTGCTAGCCATTATTTCCAGGAGAGAGCGCAGTCGATCAGCTTGTGGAGATAATCAAGGTACCGTAAACATTCCATATGTCTCTCCTTTAGTCCTTTTTGCTTCTGTTATGGAATGTTCTTAACCTTTTGTGATATTCTTACAGGTTCTTGGTACGCCAACCCGTGAGGAAATACGTTGCATGAACCCGAACTATACTGAGTTTAGGTTTCCGCAGATAAAAGCTCATCCTTGGCACAAGGTAGGCATGCAATCACATGCAAATGTGTAGTCCAATATGACATCCTCTTTGAAAAGAAAGGTCACACATCAGATCAATTATAATAATGTGCCTGATCCACTGCTATTAACATATTTCCAACCTCAAGTTCATAATAGGAACTGCTGTGATTTTACGTTAAGCTGGATGCCCTATGACTTTCTAATCATGTAAACGTGATGCGTAGATTAATATATGCTTGCATCTACTGATTGTGCTAAATTTTGCTCAGGTTTTCCACAAGAGAATGCCTCCTGAAGCAATAGATCTTGCTTCACGTCTTCTTCAATATTCACCAAGCCTCCGCTGCACTGCTGTCAGTATTTTCTTACAACAGTTGCTCTTCTAGTTGTCTGTTGCAGTAAGTAGCAGAAGGATAGAAAATTGTGAATAAGAATGTCTTTTAGAGACAGTCAGAGTTATATATTGATATCTTTTTGGTTCTTATGTACTTATGTATTAGTTTCCTAATGCATTAGTTTTCCTTGTAAAAAGAAGACGTATTAGTTTGCCTATTATAACTAGTCATCTAAAAATGGGTTTGCTATTATTCATTAGCTGTGACACATAAAAGTGTTTCTAGTAGGCTTTTGTCAAAATTGATTGGTCGATACTAATCTTCTATTAAATAAGTTTTTAGTGGGGTAAAGCCATTATAAGTAGTCCAGAACGACACATCAATGTTGGGTGGATATGATGATATGTTCACATTTAGTCTCCGTGTAACATTTTTTGCTTTAGCTGGATGGCAACCTCATATTCAAGTTATGGATCTATAAGTTTAGACGTACTTATTTGAATATTATCTGTATGCAGCTTGATGCATGCGCACACCCTTTCTTTGATGAGCTACGGGATCCTAATGCACGCTTGCCAAATGGACGCCCATTCCCACCTCTATTCAACTTCAAGCATGAAGTAAGTGAATCAGAGAAAATACAGGCTGTTTAAGTAGTAACTACTACTATCACATGATTCACATCGGACAAGGGTGTCCGTTTGTTAATTTGAAATGAGTGCGTGCACCCTCTTCATGCTGGGCTTTGGCATTTTGGTCTGCAGATAGCAAATGCTTCACCAGACCTCATCAACAGGCTCATACCAGAACATGTTCGACGGCAAACTGGCCCCAACTTTTTGCATGGTGGGAGCTAAATATGCACCACCGTGCTCAACCTTTTGTCCTACTGTTTTACCGACGGAGGCAGGCCAGGTTATTACTCAGACTTCATGTCAGATTGCAGCATCAGAAGTACCGTTCGAGTACGGAGGAAGAACAACGTGTAAATTATCTGACAGGGAAGAAGTCTTGCTTCGAATGTTCGGTATTAAAGTCTGAATATCAGATGGGCAGGTATGATGGAGGAGATGAAAACATCGTAATGCTAGGCCATGACCTGACTTTTCTTTCGGCTTCTGCCCTATTGTAACAGAGCATACTTTCCTAATGTAGCGTAGCTGTAAGTGCCCCTGTTTTGTTCTCCATTCCCTGATGTAAATGTTACCATGCTGCTGATGGGTCTTCATTTTTTTGTCTGTTCATTCCGCCGAATCTTTCATGCATGGTGTCAATGATCCCGGGTCTGGTCATGAAGCCTGAAAACGATGGACGGGGATCCTCTGCCTTATCAGTGACGGCAGAGGTGCACAGTACGCGCCTTTCCCCTCGTAGCTAAGCAGAAATTTCTACATGCGTCGAAATTTTTTCACATTCTAAGCAGGTGCTTAATGTGCATTATCAATTAATTTCTACACTGTAGCACCGTGCTTTTCTTCTCAAAGGGAAAGACATCAGAAGACAAGGGGCTCTGTTTTGATTGGAAGCAAAGCTACCGCATTTCACCGGTGGAATTAATTCTGGTCACCTCCCATCAGCATCGCAATGAACATGTCATCACACAACCATACCGGTCAAAGGTTTTAAAAGGGCCAACTGCCACACACGGAATACTGACAATCAGTAGTAGTCCACATAAAAATATTACTTTCTTTTTTTAGTTGTCGTTTTGGATATGGATATGGCATCAATACATCTGCGATCATTTTGTCTAATTATATATTAATAAACATCATTAATAATATAATGATATGAAAGTATTTTTCATAACAAATATAGTAATACCATTTCTAAACAACAAATTCAAATAACTTTATGTATATTAGCAATCAAAGTTCAGAAAAATTGAATACACGCGTTCTAAGACGAACATCTAAACAAGACCGGAGGGAGTACAAGCAAGCACAGCAGGTTGCGTAGCTGAACACTGCAAGTATGCGCAATGATTGTCCTATACACAGCTAATCTTAATTCTAAGTCAACGTCGGATGGTTTTGTCCCAAGTCCCAACCTGGCGGGCAAAAGCCTCCATCCCGCCGTCTTGAACACTAGAATTTTATTAGATTTGTGCGAAAATTAAGTTGTTACTTGCGAAATTTCTACGTTCTAAAAAGGACTAAATGCACTAGGTCGGTCTCTCAGCCTCTGCATTGCATCGACCTCACCTCTCGTTGTCGCAGGTCAACTTGCCACGGCCCATTCGCTTCACCGAGACGATAAGAACCTCCGTCCCGTCATTATTCATTTCCTCCCTGAAAACCAAGAAACCAAGATTCATAGGCAATAGATAGATTGTCCGTGAATACCATGACGTGCCGACAGGAGATGAGAAGGCGGCCATGGTGATCCCCGCCGGAGAAGCCGGAGCGCGTGCCGGCGGTGGAGGAAGGGAAGGACCAGCCGCGGAGGGCGTCGGCGTCGCACATGTGGTGGTCGATGTCGACGTCGACAGGTGCGCGGCGGAGGTGACCGCTGATCAGGCGCAGCAGCAGGGCGGGAGCGGGTGCAGGATTTGCCACCTCGGGGACGGCGAGCTGCCCGCGGAGAGCGGGAGCGGCGAGCTGGTGAGGCTCGGGTGCGGCTGCCGCGGCGAGCTGGCGGCGGCGCACCAGCGGTGCGCCGAGGCGTGGTTCTCCGTCAGGGGCAACAGGTACTTTGCATCGCATTCGCATGTACATGTGCTTTTCTAGTTCTCCTTGCTCTTAATTTTTGTTTTAAAGGAAAATCTCTTCTTGCTCTTGAGCCTTTTTTTAGCATCTACTGTTGATGTTATGAACCTTTTTAAGTTCAATTCTAAGTTGATAAGATTTGGTGAATAAAATTAGGCCACGTTTAGGAGGCGCGAATCTGTCAAAAACTTGTCATCTTTCCATTTAGATTTAACATAGCCAAATAGAGCCTAAAGAGGTGATGGTTTATTTAGAGTGTACGGAGGATGCATAAACTCAACACACACCGTTTACATGTACGTGTTTCCTACCCATGATAAGAATTTATGGAAGGCATCCAAAGTCTTATGGGGTATGGGTATATGCGTATGCTGGTGTGTATACTTAAAATCGGTAGACACCCGCGTCAAGATTAGGACTTAAACCTTAATAGGCTAGGTGCACACCCACATGCTTAGTCATCTAGCCACAACCCAACTTCCAAATTGGTGATGATTTGGTTGTAACAAAGTCCTATTTATTTGTTTAGAAGAAACTAATTTGGTACCTCTTGGAGGCAAAGTATACTTTCGACCGAGGAGCTTAAAATCCAATCTCCCAAATTCCCTGATCGAGTAGTCCCGTTTATAAAACTGTCTGAAGAAGCTAGGTTCTCCTAAACAGGACCATAGTATCCGTTTGAAAGAGCTGGCATTCACCTACGGCAGAATATAATTTTAAATCTTTATTAGTGCATGTTAATTTTCAAAGCGGTCTAGGCTCCTTTTGTAACCACGGAACTTTTCCTAATTCCTGCGAGTTTTAAAGTGTTTTCTGCGAAATTTATGTGAAATTCTCGTATCTCAAACGGGCCTTAACACGTAGGAGCGTGATTTATGCCAAATAGAAACCAAGAGTTTTTTTAGGAGAGAACCGAAGTATTACATGGCCATAAATTATGACAATCATGAGATGGAATCTTTGCTGTAGTGAAAAAGAAAAGAATAAAGCCACGCAATCATGGCGGAATTTATTTGTGACATTACCTAGTTGCGAGCACTGTGGGTTGACATCAAGTAGGTGCTTCCTGATTGGTGGAACAAATAGTTTTTATACGAGTTGCGCTGCTATACATGCACTGATGCACACGAACAATAATTATATCTGAATTATTGCCAACACTAGCTGGCAGGTGGGTCCACGTAAGGTAGAAACCAGAGCATGATTGTCAATTCTCATGAAAGATTAGTCGCAGAGTGTAGATTTTCACTATGGTTGCTAGGAACGTGACCAGAGCATGATTGTCGATTCTCATGAAAGATTAGTCGCAGTGTAGATTTCACTATGTTAGACCACCAACTAACAAGCACCTACGTGGAATCTAGTTAGGTATAGAATTGTTAGACCACCAACTAACAAGCGGGCAGACAACCCCATTTTCTCTTTCGTCAAACTAAGGGTATGTATAATGGGATGATATCAGCAGTCTATTATCTTTGCTATATAAGATTTTTAGTGATGTAGATGAGACAGAACAAAGAGAGAGAATGAAGCTGTCTGGCATGCAACATATAGTTTATAAGACTCTTATAGACGACTGTTTTGATGTTGTATCTATGCCGTCTGCAACCTACAAGTTTATGACCTCATTTTATGGAGAACATATATAGACAACTTAGAGACAACCTATTGTATGGGTTGTGTTTAATTTTGTCTATAGATGACATGAAAGATACTACAGACAACCACTGTATATACCACGTACATGTCCTAAGGTAACAGGGGAGCGGTCTAACCGTCAGCCCAATACTGGTCAAACCGGCTAACCCTTGCAAACTCTAAATTTTCTCAAACCCAGTCTAACTTCACCTCTACCCACTCATGCCCAACAATCTAACGGGCTCCCCATAGCAGTCAGACCGGTTTCAAACTGGCAACTCTAAATTTTTCTGAGACTTTCGCAAAATCAAATTCTATCTTGACAAACATGTCAATTGTTCATCACTCTAGTACCAGGACCATTCCCACATGGTCATACAAAATTGTAGTAGGATTTCTCAGTTATGGCTCCAAAAAATATGCTCCCAAGTAACTGTGATATGTTGCAAATGGGTCATGTTTATTTTTTGTTGTTTAATTCTGGATATGATTGTTGTTGGATTTGTTCTCAAGTACAACTTCTGATCAAATTATAATGCTCCCGCAAAATATCAGATCAAGATTGTAAGCTATTCGTAAGTTTACTCCAACAAATCAAGAATGTTTTGCATGATAGTAATCCCGTGGCGATTGCAGGCGCTGCGAGATCTGCGGCAAGAACGTGGCGAACATCACCGGCTGGGGCGGCGGCGGCAAGGAGTTCATGCAGCAGTGGCAGGAGACGGCGGGCATGGAAGGCGGAGGCTCCTCCAAGGCGTGCGGCTTCTGCAGAAGCCAGTCACTATGCAACCTGTTAATTGCATGCTTGATCATTGTATTCATCTCGCCGTGGTTCTTCCATAATCACATGATTTGAGATTTCGCATTGTCATTTTGGATTTGTTACGCATCACTTGACCAACGTTCAATCGCATGTCTCGCTGTCGAATCTGATATCGTTTATGCACAAGCTGTCACAACGTGGATCAACAGAGAAACCACTATCATATCATCGACAGAGTAAACAACTTTTGCCGGCAAACAATAAAAACATCAAGAAAAAACAAGTGGCAGCAGTGAGTGGATTCAAGTCTGCCTTTAGTCAGGAATTATGATGGAATTATATGAAAGCATTAAGCATTGTGATGGAATTATAGACGCAGCAAGTCAACTACAATGCAGGCAAAATTGACAGTGCATTTGGTATCCAGGAAACATACAATTCCATGATCCAGATGGAACTTAAAGTTCTGAAGGGCAACTGGTTTACTCTCAATGATTACGAAGTGTTGGCTTGGGCCTTGTTGAGGATGACACCCTCGTACTTGACCTGGAACCACTTCATGGCATCTTCCTTGGTCACCCTGTGCTGGATCCCGACGCGAGACTTGCACCTACGCCGGCGAGCAACACGGTATCCAGCACGCTCAAGAACAACATAGAAGTCCATGCCGTAAATACCAGTTGACGGGTCATACCTGAAAAAAAAGTCGAGTTAATTCTCTATACATTAGGGCATTACTATTAGCATGTAACAATGCTAACAAATAGCTATCATTAGCCTGCAGTGCACAACACAGAAGTATATTTCAGAAAGGAAAAAAAGGCTGTGATATACAAAGTGTAAATGATCTGACAAAGAAACTATGGCCTACAGTAATATGTCAGAATGAAAACATTCAATCTACACTTAAACGAAGGACAAACAATAGTCTAGTACATTTGAAAGTAAACAATAGCAATTGCACTCAGGCTACAATCACTTATCAAATAATAGCCCCCATGATTTTGCATAGACAGCCAGATTGAGAGCTTGAGAATTCTAGAACAACAGAAAAATTCAGAATGCAAAATCAAAGGCGAACCCACCGGGTAATAATGGGAGAAATTTTTTAAACTTGGCTTCTCTGTGAAATATCAGAGATTGATGAGGAAGGTTATATAATACATTGTCTTTTTAAACAGAGATAAGATCCACGCGTGATAACCTCCACTGCTGAACACTTTAAACTAGGGCTACATCTAAATATGTGACATTTCAAACTAAACAAACTTGAATGACAGTAATAACACAAGTATAATAAAAAAAATCATGCTAACTTAGCATTTTCCCAGCATCTGCATTCCCAATTTACAGCATGCAAACCTATTACTGTTAAAACAGATTAAAAAAAAAAGCCATGACGCTCTCAAGGGCTAGAAATTCCCACATTAATCGGTAGAAAAAGAGAAAGATTTACACCGTTGATTTTGGTGGGTCCACATTATAATGGTGCAGATTAATCAAATGTATATTAAAACTGTTGCAATTGTATAAGAAATACAACTCTATTTTTAATCATAAGCTTTAGAGTTGTATAACAAATACAAGTATATTTTCTAGTATCTAGCCGTGCAACGCGTGGGAATTCGGTTAGTTCCATGTGATAACAAAGTCATGTTGTGTGGGTGTCCACAATGTGAAGATACAATGATTTAGTAACTTGACTACTAATATACTATGTTGTGAGTACATTTAAACTTGTACTTACCACTACTACAGAATAGTTCACATCGGTAGACCAAAATATGTCACAAGTACAGGTACAACAGATGTGTGTGACTTGGAACCATTTACATACAATGAAAGAACTCAGGGTCGCCCTAAGACCAGATCCAATGGTCCAGAACACACCAAATAAGATGATCCACACAGTTTATAATAGCAAAATGTTCTCTGAATATTAAATGCGGAGAAAACAAGTATCCAACAAGTGCATATTCGTGTTCGTCTCTTACACAAGAATCCGTAGGTATCGGACCAAGCCCTAAGCTACTGTTAAATTCACGAGTCACACTATGTATACGAATGAGCAGAAATCTCCACTATCTTACAATCAAGTAAATTAGGCTTTACAATACTCAAATGAACCAATCCATATTATAATAGAATAAAATCTACTGATGGCAACATATTATCCACATATCGAAACTGTAAGCAGAACAGGACACTACAGGACAGATCATCTTACTTGATGCCAAGATCAATGTGCTCCTGGATACCGAAACCAAAGCAGCCAGTGTCACTGAAGTTCCTCCTCAGCAGCTCGTACTCCTTCACCTTCAACCCACTCTCCAGAAGCTGCATAGCCTTCTCGCCCCTGACCGTGACGTAGCAAGCGATCTTCTCGTTACGCCGGATACCGAAAGACCTCACAGTGTACCTCGCTGCAAGTAAACACTACTGCTTGCTGAAACCATTTCAACATAATCATCGAGCAAACTTCAGCTTCCAAAGAAGCTCTTCTTACCCTTGGAGAAGACTGGCGACTGCCCGCTCAGCTGCTCTAACACCTAAGAGAAGCAGAGCGGGAGAAAATCAACAGTTGCACCGGAAAAAAAATCAGGAAAAACAAGTTTGCAAGAAAGCATCAGACTCTGCAGAGCACTTCTTGACATGATTGCCTTTGAGGTGAACTGCGCACTCGCAGATCTATAGCCGCACGCCGCGAAGCAAATCAAATCTAAGAAAGGAAGATTTTCTTCGAGGTGCTCGTGTCAGGATGGATCAAGGATGGGTGGGTGATTGATGATACCTTGGAGGCGCGGGTGAGGCGGTCTCCGCTCTCGCCGACGGAGATGTTGAGCACGAGCTTCTGCACCTTGATCTCCCGCATCGGGTTCGACTGCTTCTTCTCCGACGCCTGCGAAACCCAAGCACGTAAGCAACCAAACCACACCGGGCGCCCCAACTACCAAAGACGCGGCATTTTCGCCGCCGCGGCGGGACTCACCATGGCGATCCGGGAGAGCAGAGAGGCGGCGGCGGCGGCCGGTGGAGAGGAAGGCCAAGAAGACGGGGTTTAGATGGTGTTGGGGTGTGGCTGCGGCGGCGGAAACCCTAGGAATCCCGCCGGGTTCTTATATAGCGACGCGAGTGACGACTGTCGCCGCGCGAGGCTTTGCTCAGAATGGCGTGGGGGACCTGGAGCGCTCCGATCGGGGAATGGACGGTTAGGATGTTTAACTCAACTCATGCTTTCGTAATACCTGGGCTGTTGAGCACCTCCGGCCCAGTGGCTCGGGCTAAAGTCAGAGGTCCGGCCTGACAAAGGCAGGGAGTCGAAATGTCATCAAATACTCAGGGCCAGATGCTAGCTAGTTTACATCTTATATTTGGACGTGGATGGCCACGAGTTTATGCCGACCCCTGCTCTTCTATGACGATTGGTCTGCCATTGTCCTGGCAGAGGATCTGATATCGGACAGATCTAAGTTGGAATAACTCAGATCAACTGCTGTAGTTATGCTATAGTGTTCATAAATAGTGCCGATCCAACAGTTTTTCCTGTGGTATTTGCTACAGTTGTGAAACGCGATCCTTTCTTATCCAATGGTTGCTATGCAACCTACGCAATATTATAGTACTGTAGCACCGTGGTATTGCTATACAATGCCGATGATGCATTCCATTCTTAGATGTATACGCTATTTTCAGTCATGAATTAGGCCCCTACCTGTCCCTGAAACAAAGGTATTTTTATCGTCTCTCTGAGTAAAATTGTTATATTTACCATTTGAACTTTATGTTTTGCTCACAGAGTCACGTCCGATGAAAATTGAACACTTGTGCCTTTGTGCCATTTTAGGACAAGTGTTGCGTTGTATGGCGAAATCAATGGGGTAAAATTTATTTACAATTCTAGTATGCTACTAATCAGTAATTGTGGGTAAAAAAAAACGTTGGCTAGAGCAATGCAAATGCCCCAAAATTTTATAAATGGTATTTATTTTAGTTCTGTATTATTCTGAATAGGGAGTTAGGGGCACCATATTAATATACCCCCTGGGGAGAGCTCTCTTTCCCCTACCTCATGGCAACTGAATGGACACTGGATTCTAATGGAGGGATCGGCCTTCCACCCGAGCATGGTCTGTGTACCGGCCGAATATCGTTAAATTGCTTGTCCAGTCTAAATGACGTCTCCTTCCTGCGACGAACATCCACATATATTACCTCGCCTGGCTCCAGCTCTCCGGCTCCTTCTGAAGCACATGAACCTCGCACTGAAGAGATGGTTTGAGCTTTTGCATTTGCGTCAGTGAGCTTCAGATCCCCTTAGCATTCGAAGATTGAGATAGGTATGCTAGTTTCTGTTCTTCTAGAAATTTGTATATCTATAGTGTTTTTGTCTACCTGTTTTGTGAAAATGGTTACAATATTCTCCGTGATTTATCTAGTACATTTCGGATTAAAGTAATTGATTTCATGGCGAGAAGTTCTCCCACCATGAGAGTGCCACACCTCCGGTGGTGCGATGCAAAGAGTGCCCGATCCTGCTCTCGGCATCGAGCAACATTGAGCTTACGCTCAATCGAGCAGCGACCATCATCTGCGTCAAGGGGTCCTCGACCGGGGAGAAGGTAGGAGGCTGCGTCACGGAGGAACTCCGCAAGCCCCCACGAGCGATGTCCACTCCCTCCGATCCGGAGGCACCGGAAGAGTGGAGGTGTTCCTCGCGATCAACCGTCCATACGGCTTCGCTCGATCGAGCGAACCTCACCATGGTCGAAGGAGGTGGAAGCTCCTCCTCATCGACCATTAATTGGTCGCCACGAGTTCTACCAGCCATCCTGCTACAAGGAAGTTGGGTTAGCAACAAATCCCGATACATAAAGACTAAAGAGAGCGAACAACCAATGACTAGGGGAATAAGTTATCACTCTAACGAAAGCCCACAACAAGGAAATGCATTTTAAAAAGCTTCCAAAACAGTGAGGAATCATAAGAACAAAGATCAACTTCCCAACATAGCTAACCCGTATTGAATGAACGAGTAATTAGTTGAGAAGATAAAATTTCAGCACGCTACATCAAGTCCGACACTACTTAAGAGCAAGGCTAAGGCGTCAAAAATGGCGTTATATACTTAGCTACCTAGTATCACATCTTACCCTTTTATTCCCACAAGTTTTAGTTGAATAAACCTCTCATTTTCAGTCCTATATGTTAATCAACAACCAGCTGTCCAATTTTTTTTCCTCCAAGTCCTAGGCCGAAATCTCCAACTCCAGGAACTCCTAATCTTCTCCCCCAAAACAGCCAACACTTCAAGTTACAACTCTCATGGTTATCCCAAAAACCAATTTAACCGATAAACGACTATCTTTTGAGAGGAAGGAGAGGAAACCAATTTTTAAAACTCAAATTAGAGCAAGATGAGAGTAGAAAGCTAAGATAGGTAAGGAGAAAAATCTGAGAGTCTACTTAGGCTTTCCTAAACCTTTTGATACCTCTAAAATAAGCTCTTCTAAAATATCCTAAGGACGACCAAACTTGGGTTACTACGGTCAGGATGGCTCTGATACCAACTCTGTGAGGACCCCAGTTTATTTGACTTGTAATGCTTAACCTTCCAAATGGTCCTAGCATCACAAATCGAATAAACTAAGCCTCGAGATATGTATACTTCTAAATGCAAGATATACACATCTTTTCACAAAATCATGCATCAATTCCATACAAGACATAGAATCCAAAGCAACACATTGCTAAACAAGAGTCATACAATAGAGGTTATTACAAAGGGGGTGACCTACCAAATGACAAGTAAGAGACTTAATTAAACAGCGGAAGCAAGGGTGCCATAAGATGGCGATAAACAAAAGCCAATCGGCGTGCCTTTACCCACAAGGCAACCAACCGGTCCGCCAAACTAGTCGTCCCATACCCCGCCATAATATGACTCACAGAAGTGAGGCCCTTGGGGCTCACCTTCTTCCTCTGCAACAAATAACATTAAGCAAAACAAATGAGTACAAAGATGTACTCGCAAGACTGACGTGTGGAATAGCAGACCTATTCATAGACTACATGCAAGCTTATTTGAGTGGAGGCCATATGGTTCATTTTCAGCATAAAGCGAACTTTGTTTGTAATAATGTAATATATTTCAAAGGCAAGTTTGCAATCCATTTTCATTATTGAAATAACAGCAAGAATAACATAACAGTAGATAGATGACAACAATCTGGAAGTGACTAACCCAATAGTCACCACGACCATAGCATGATGTCAAGTTTTAATTAAAAGGTTGTAGGCTAAGTTCTCTGAGACATTTCCAATATTGTGTATTAACTACGAGCTGCTCGTATGGATAGAAACTCATACGCTTACATGGTAAAGCCGAAAAGACAACTACCCACCCGGGGTAAAGCTTTCGGACAACTACCATGCTCCCAAACACCATCCCTCCTGCGACCCCCTGCGACTCGGAGTCAACACACGCCAAAGTACTAAGTCAAGAGAGGTCTCATATACTCTAGTGTGGTTAGCACGCTAAAATGCCTGGATAACATCCACTCACAAGATGTTCGGTCCTTAATTGACCCGGGCACCATTCCAGATCACACCCAACAGATCACACCAACATACCATCGTGCCCAAGTCGAAATCATTTTTATTTTCATTTTTAGTTTGGAAATTTTAAACAAAGCATGAGGCTGAAACATAAGGATCATAATAAATTTTGTGTGATCAAGATCATCGGATAGCTAAGCATGGCGCACCAAAAGTGACAAGAGGATCCCTTAGCACTCGAACATTGAGATAGGTATGCTAGTTTGTGTTTTTCTAGAAATTCGTATATCTATAGTGTTTTTGTCTACCTGTTTTGTGAAAATGGTTACAATATTCTCCGTGATTTATCTAGTACATTTCTGGATTAAAGTAATTCAAAAAATGCTCATATTTTTAACACTCCAAAACCCTTATTATAGGCATTTTTCGTCAATTGGTTTTGCTGCTGCGCTAAAACCCTTTGAATTCGATGGTGCAAATTATAAGAGGTGACGCACCAAAATGGTGCTTTGGCTAACTGCTATGAACGTTTTTCATGTGACAAGTGACAAGCCTGAAGTAACACTTACTCCTGAACAGGAACAAGCGTTTGAGACTGCTGATAACCTTTTTAAAGGTGCCGTGATTAGCGTTCTTGGTGAGAAGTTAGTTGATGCATACATGGTGATTAAAACTGGGAAAGAGATGTGGGATGCACTCGAGGCCAAGTTTGGGGTTTCGGATGCAGGCAGTGAATTGTATCTCATGGAGCAATACCATGACTATAGAATGGTTGATGGTCGTTCTGTAGTTGAGCAGGCTCATGCATGAGATACAATCCATGGCCAAAGAACTTGAGCACTTCAATTGTGTGTTACCGGACAAGTTTGTCGCGGGAGGCATTATTGCCAAGCTTCCTCCTTTTTGGAGGAATTCTGCTACTTTCCTGAAACACAAGAGACAAGAGTTTTCTATTGAAAATCTCATTGGGTCTCTTGATGTTGAAGAGAAGGTCAAAAGATACACACATCAGAGGTAATAAGGGACATTCTAGTGCCAATGTGGTGCAGAAGAAAAATGGCCAAGCTCAAAAGTTCAAAGGCAAGAACAAGACTGCACAAACAACTAGCTTCAACAAAAGAAGAAGAACACAAAGAATGGTCTTTGCTTTGTGTGTGGCGAACCTGGTTATTGGGTCAAGGATTGCAACCAACGCAAGGTGGGAAGAATCTGCAAGGGTAGAATTCCAAGTATGCTAATGTTGTTGTTGATACTACTGAGACGGGAACATCAGGGTATGGTAATTTACCTACTGTTTTTTTCGTATATCAATCTACCGATTGGTGGATAGACACTAGTGCTAATATACATGTGTGTGATGATATTTCATTGTTCTCTTCTTACCAGGTCACTCGGGATTCAGTCGTTCTAATGGGGGAACGGGTCACATGCCACTGTTCATGGTGTTGGCATGGTCGATCTGAAGTTTACTCCGGGGAAGATTGTGCAACTGAAGAACGTGCATCATGTGCCATCTATCAATAAGAATCTCGTGAGCGGATCTCTTCTGTGTAGAGATGGCTTTAGACTGGTATTTGAGTCCAATAAATTTGTAATGTCCAAGTGTGGACAATTTGTTGGTAAAAGCTATGTGTGCGGAGGCTTGTTCCGTCTATCTCTTTTAGATTTGTGTAATAATGTTGTAAACCATGTTTGTAGTGGTAATGAGACTACTATTTGGCATTCACGACTTTGTCACATAAATTTTGGTTGCATGACACAGTTAGCCAGTTTAGAGTTAATCCCGAAATTCACCCTTACCAAAGGTTCTAAATGTCAAGTTTGTGTGCAATCAAAGTAGCCTCGTAAGCCTCATAAGGTTGCGGAGGTAAGAAACTTGGCACCATTAGAACTCATACATTTAGATCTGTGTGAGATGAATGGTGTGTTGACAAAAGGTGGTAATAGATATTTCATGGCTTTAATTGATGACTCCACTAGGTTCTGTTATGTGTATCTTTTGAAAACTAAAGATGAAGCTCTTCACTATTTTAAAATCTATAAAGCAGAAGCTAAAAACTAACTTGAAAATAAAATCAAAAGGGTTAGGTCTGATCGTGGCGGCGAGTACTTTTCTAATGAGTTCAATTTATTCTGTAAGGAATATGGAATAATCTATGAAAGGACACCTTCCTATTCACCCTAGTCAAACGGGGTTGCTGAAAGAAAGAACCGCACTCTAACTGATTTGGTTAACGCCATGTTAGAAACAGCGGGTCTTTCCAAGGCATGGTGGGGGGAGACTATATTGACTTCATGTCATGTCCTAAACAGGATTCCCACAAAGAATAAAGAGATAACCCCATATGAACAATGGGAAAAGAAAAGACTATCACTTTCATACTTGCGCACTTGGGGTTGTTTGGCCAAAGTCAATGTGCCAATTTTCAAAAGGCGTAAGCTTGGACCAAAAATCGTGGATCGCGTCTTTCTAGGCTATGCTCACCATAGTGTTGGATATAGATTTCTAGTGGTGAAATCTGGAGTACCTGACGTGCATGTCGTACAATTATGGTGTCTAAAGATGCTACATTCTTTGAGAATATTTTTCCGATGAAAAATATGCCTAGTTCATCGAGTCAGTAGCCTAATAGAACTCGTGAACCTGCCATTCCAATGGAATATTTTGAGCAAACCCCTGAGCAAATTTATGAGGAGGAAGACAATGAAACTCTGAGGAAGAGTAAAAGACAAAGGACTGCAAAGTCTTTTGGTTCTGATTTCATTGTGTACCTTGTGGATGATACTCCAAGTACCATTTTTGAAGCATATGCTTCTTCAAATGCAGAATACTGGAAGGAAGCAATCCGTAGTGAAATGGATTTCATTATTTCTAATGGAACTTGGGAGATCACTGAGTGTCCTTATGGTTGTAAACCTGTAGGATGTAAGTGGGTGTTCAAAAAGAAGCTTAGGCCTGATGGTACTATTGAGAAGTACAAGGCACGGCTTGTGGCCAAAGGTTATACCCAAAAGGAAGACCAAGATTTCTTTGATACTTATTCACATGTGTCTAGATTGACCACTATTCGAGTACTACTATCTCTGGCTACCTCACACGGTCTTCTCGTTCATCATATGGACGTTAAGACGACTTTCCTAAATGGAGAGTTGGACGAGGAAATTTACATGGAACAGCCAAATGGATTTGTAGTAGATGGTCAAGAAGGAAAGGTGTGCAAGTTGTTGAAATCTTTGTATGGTCTTAAACAAGCACCTAAGCACTGCATGAAAAGTTCGACAGAACTTTAACATCTCGCGAGCTTTATTGTGAATGAAGTGCGATGATGTGTGTATTATTGCCATGGTGGGGCGAGGAGTCATTCTATGTCCGTATGTTGATGACATACTGATCTTTGGGACCAACCTTAATGTGATTAAAGAGGTCAATGATTTCTTGTCTCAGAATTTTGAGATGAAAGATCTGAGAGTAGCTGATGTTATCTTGAACATCAAGCTGTTGAGAGGTGATGATGGTGGGATTACATTGTTGTAATCCCATTATGTGGAAAAGGTTTTGAGTCATTTTGGTTATAGCAACAGCAAATCCTCTCCAACACCTTATGATCTGAGCGTGTTGCTTAGGAAGAATCGGAGAATAGCCAAAGACCAATTGAGATATTATCGGATAATTGGTTCACTCATGTATTTAGTTAGCGCTACCAGTTCGACATCTCGTTTGCTGTGAGCAAACTAAGCCTGTCGGTGTTTTAGAACCGATCTTACGTAAAGATTATTTGATTCGGGGGGTCTCCACAATTGATCACGCAGACGAAAGAGACACGGGGATTTTTATACAGGTTCGGGCCTTCTCGGGTGAGAATAACAACCCTACTTGTATGTATCTTGTATTGGGTATATGGATTACAATTAGTAGAGGATCTTCCTATAATGCTACTACTGACTGAACTGTTCCTCTCAAAAAGCATCTCCCCTCTATCTCTAAAAGACACTTATTTATACTACGTAGTGGTGGCTATTATCGTTCCAGGCTAATTAGTCGCTCATTATCGCGTAATAATGAGAGTAATTACTGGAGTAGTAACCTCCCCATACTGTCAAACAGTTATCAGTCAGAGATAGTGGAGAATTATCTGTAGTTATGTCAAGCATAACTACGTATTTTGACTGCTTGGATTCTCACCATTAAATGGGCCTTCTGACGAGTGGACCCAGTTAGTCGTGAGAAAGTCGTAGCAGAGCTGGTCATAGCAGAACTTACGACTAGGGGGGTAGTAGTAGAAAATCTTACGACTGAGTACTGGTCGTAGAAAGACTTACGACCGGACGTAATACTGGTCGTAGAAAGACTTACGACCGGACGTAATCGTAGCGCGACTTACGATTACACCATAGTCGTAGAAATGCTTACGACTAGGGGGTAGTCGTAGAAGAACTTACGACTACCTGACTTGCTCTCCTTATAATATTAAGGGGCATGCCATGTGACGTCATATTACATGATTATGGAATAATAAAATGAGGATTATTAGATCCTTGTCATCTAGCTCCCCAGCTTCAAGTGAAAATAGCTTACTTGACCGAAGGGTCGTAGATGATCTTTTGACCACTAGGAGGTCGTAGGAAGAACGTTGAAGGAAAAACTCTTCAACATACGTTTCTCTCGACCAGAAATATGCTTGATCAAGGTAATTTGTTAAGAATATTACGATTGCAAGATAGTCATAGAATATCTTACGACTTCGGAGCAATCGTGGCCTTATGACCGGAAGCAAAACTTTTCCGATCGGCTTTTCATTTGACCCGGGGGTCAAGATGGTAATTTCACTTGAGGTGTGAAAAGTGTCTTGGGACTTTCGAACAGGCAGGTTAAAGGTCTGTCCATCGGAGCAATTCCCGAAGCGATGAAAACTGTTGGGATTCCACGGCGTTTCGTTCCAGGCGCGTGGTCATAAAACGGACCGTGGAGGTAAAACTTAGGGTTCTTACCTTTTCACCCAACAGTTTGTTGCTTTCTCGTCTCTTCCGCCATCGGTGATTCCGTGCACTTGCTTAGAACTTTCCCAAATCCAATTCTTCCCGCCCTTGAGAGAAAATGGCTAGGGTGTCTCGAGTGGGTGAGTCGAGATGGATGATGCAAAGATGACCACTGGTCGTAGAAGATCCCCGAGGGACTTCTCGTAAAGTGGATTGCGGCGAATGAGCAGCATTGGCCGTCGGGAGAAGAAGGCCAAATTCCACTTTTCCAGGTGTATTATGAGTGCGGCCTCCGATTGCCAGCTCACCCCTTCCTCATACTCGTGCTCGAGCACTTCGGGGTGGAATTAGTGAACCTTGGTCCTAATTCCATCACAATGCTGAGCGTGTTCGTGTACTTGTGTGAGGCCTACTTGGGAATTCCAGCGGATCTCGAGCTTTTCCAGTATTACTACGGAATGGCTCGTCAAGCCAGGATTGCCGGTAGCTGTGGTCTGAAGCTCCACGACGGTAAGTTGAAGGAGTACATTCAGATGTTTACGATCGTCATGGCGGGGTGGAAGAAGAAGTGGTTTCTTTGGGAGGTTACCAAGGAAGATAGCCTCTCATTCGCGAAAGGCCATTGGCGGTCTTCTTCACGGGACTCGACTCGATAATCTCGACCGGATAGCCCCCTATATTCAAGCTGTCAAAGACTTGAGTCGGAGGGGCTCACCGGTTGGCACGTGGTGAAGGACTTCATCACGCGCCGAATCAGCCCTTTGAAGACACGAGTTCCTCCCATGTGGAAATACTCGGGAAAGGACAACCCAACCAGGGATTACAAGGACGGTGAGTAGAAAAACTTACTCTTTTGGCTTTGTCCTTGATTAATCTCGATTTAGTCTGCTAATCGTGCTATCCATGTGTTCAGATCTTTCTTAGGGGGAGATTGACGCTCGCGTTAGGCTCGTCTGCGAGAAGAGTCCGTCCAACATAGCAGCTCCTCAAATCCTCGCGGTTTTAACCGTAGAAGAGAAAGAGGAGCGCCTAAAGGTAATTGAAAAAACAATCTTGCCTTTAGACATTTGTTGTCATAAATCGAGATACGTCTAATAGGTTTGTCGTAGAAAATCTTACGACTAGTTACTGATCGTAGAAAAATTTACGACCGGACGTAATCGTAACAGGATTACGATTACACGATGTCGTAGAAACACTTACGACTTTTTGGGCTGGTCGTACTTACGACCAGCTAGTGACCGTAGAAGAACTTACGTCCACTTTTCTTTTTCTGTTTTTTTAACAGAAAGTAGGCATGGAGAACCGCCAAGACGACGAGGAAGTCGTTTTGGTGGTTATTAGGCGGCTAGCATAGCGAGTCGGTGAAGTCCTCTCAACCAAGAAAGCGTCATTGGTAAAAGTCGGCGACAAGGGGGGTTCGAGTTCAGCTCCTCTTGCTCCTTTTGCTAAATTTGCCGCGGATATGGCTGCGGCGAAGAAGAAAGCAGAAGCAGAGGCCTTTGCCCTTAAGCGCAAAGTCCCCAAGGTCAAGGTACCTTTCTATTACGACAACGAATCTTTCGCAGTTTCGGCTTCTCGTGGCTTTATTAGGCAGCTAGAAAAGGAGAACTAGAAGAGCTTCATGTCTTTCGTGAAGGAAACTATTGCTCCCATGGCGCCCGGTGTTGAGGAGAGCAGTGGTCTTGAGGTGGTCGAGACAGGTCTCGGCCACTCGGGAAGTCGGGAGGAGGAGACTCCCGTTATCCCGATTGAATCTCGACCAGCGATGGTTGAGAAGAAGTCGAAGAATCTTCCGTCGGGAAGGTTGCTCCCAAATTTTGAGTTAGGTCCAGTGCGCAGAGGTATGTAAAAAATATAAGTGTAATAACTGCACTTACTGTTTGTTTTTTACGAGTTGACTTACTTCTACGTTTTGTAGCCCGACATCTTCAGCCCCCAGGGATGCTCCTATGGAGAATCCCGTTGTCACTCCTTCAGCTGGCGAGGGTGTGACTGCGGTAGTAGCTGAAGATCTGGCTACCATTCCCGCGACGGAAGAAGTTGCATTGCGCCGAGGTCGCTCGACCGCTGAGGATGTCGAAGTCGCTACGACAACCGAGGTTATCGTAGAGACTGGGGAGGAGGTGACAGAGGCCTCGAGGGAGATACCGGAGGTCGGTGGCAGTGAGAGTGCCGACCGCCGTGCCGGTAAGGAGTTTGTCGAGGACGTTCCTTCCGGCCCTCTAGGTGGTGTTCCCGTCACCGAGTCAGAGGAAGAAGAGTACTTCAACTTTTGCTCTGATTTCTTTGGCCCTGACTCTATCGTAGGATCTTCTGCCTACCGATCTCGCGACTGAGTTCCACACCCCAACAACATTCCCAATTGTGGGGATGTTTTCGACAATGAACGACTCGAGGGGGTCTGGTGGAAACGAATCGAGGAGATGGATGGGCTGAAGGATCCATCACGAATAGTCTCCATGTTTGCTTGGTCAAACATGAACGCAAGTATTCATCGATACTCACTTATGGTTTTATCTCTTTTTCTTATCGTTTTTCTCCCTTGTAGAGAGCCGTGGAGCAAGTTGTTACGATTTGCGAATACAATCGGCAACTTGTCAAACTTCGACAAGAGAAGGCAGTACTTTGCGAGCAAGCAGAGAGGTGGTGAGTAACTGATTCTCGTAATCGTTCTGATTACTTATTCGGTACTAGAAGGTTGTAGTAGAAAACTTACGACTTGGTACTAGTCGTAGAAAAACTTACGACTAGGGGGTGGTCGTAGAATAACTTACAACCACTCATCGGCCGTAGAAATACTTACAACCGCTTGTTTAAGTGTGTTCACGTCTTCCCTTTACCCTTTCAGGTTTAAGAGTAACGAAAAGACATTGGCTGATTCACTCGACTTTGAAAAAGCTGAGTCGAAAAAGCTAAGAGATAAATCCACCGACCTCCTTAAGAAACTTCAGGAGGCTAACTCTGCAACTCAGCGGTTGCAGGAAAAAATAAACAGTACATGTAATTATGACTGCTTCTGATCTTGGTTTCCGCCTCTCTTTTTTTTAACCTCTCATTCTTGTGCAGAAAAAGAAGTCAAAAATAAGGCCCTTGAGGCCGAGGTGGGGGCTCTCCGGATCGAGGTCCGGGAGAAGTCCTCAGTTGTCCGTGAAATCTCCGCATCGCGAAGGAGAAAGATCAAGAAATTGAGAACTTGGGTTCTCAATTAGCTGGTAAGTAGAACTTTTACCTGTTATTGATTTGTTTTATCTTCTCATAGAATTGTTTCATCTAATCAATCCTTACTCTTTCTAGATCGATTGATTGAAATAAAACAACTCGCGAGGCTTCGACTTATTCCCAAGAGGAGACGAAATCAATGAAGATTAATCTTCAAGATAACATCTCACTTCTGAACAATGTGCTCGATGGGCTTCGTGCCGGGAGGGTTGCTCCTCGCGATGACACGATGGTTGCTCATACGAGTGCCATTGGGGAACAGGTCGGTACTCTACAAGAGCTGGTGTCTACTCTGAAGACCAACCAGAATGATTCGATAGGGGAAGCGGTCAAAGGAGTTGTGAGCTTTGTTTTAGTAAAACTCAAGGCCCGTGATCCTAACCTTAATCCTCATTCCGTTGAAGCCGACTTCGACTGCATCGAATATGAAGCAGAGAAGCTGATCGAAGAGATGCAGTCGGTTGGCGAGAAGGTCGCAGAGGAGATGCAAATAGAATCTCCTTTAACAGAGTAGTCTTGTAATACATTCTTGTAAAGACAAGTCTTTTTGGTGGTGATGCATAAATATATGATCCTTTCTTTTTTCCTGCAAATTATCTCGTGGAGTAGTTAGTAACTCGTAAGATAATGAAAAACGAAGAAATAATTAGACCAGATATGAGCGATTCCTCCTTTCTCCTTCATTTTCCCTGCGAATCATCCCGTAGAGTAGTTAGTAACTCGTAAGATGATAACTCGGAAAAAGTAAGACTAAGAAATGAAGTCATGTTTATAACTTTATCCTAGCCCCCGACTACTTACTTAGTTTAGTAGGAATAAACTAAGAAAGTAGTAAAGAAAGAGTTCCTGAAAACAGAGAGGTTTGTTCGACTTATAGTTCTCGAGTATCGACTATCTTGCACTAGTCGAGAGACTAGAAACAGATCAACGCTAGGAAGTTCCCTCTAGTGGGCAAGACCACGTGCAGAGAAAAAAGGCTTCGACTAGGTGATGTTACCATATCCGACTAGATTAATCAAATCAATAATGACAACTTGAGCAAAACAAACATCTAGATGACCTTAAGAATTCATCCGACTGTTTTCATTTTTCCTGACGAAGTTGTCCTGGCAGCAAAAGTAGGAAACAGAACGACGCTAGAAAGTTCCTTCTAGTGGGCAGGACCACGTGCAGAAAGGAGAAGCTTTGACTAGGTGTGTTTCTTCCTCCGGTCAGTAAAAACCAATCAAGTTAATTGAAAAGTAGTCGAACGCATCTCAAAAGTGCACTCTTCTTAGATTATTTTTCAAAATAAATAAGCTAAGGTGATATGAATTTGATTAACAACTTTTGACCATATTTCTGAGCCCAATAAGCTTTGTACTGGTTGTTATAGTAAAGAACAAAGCGACATTAGGAAGCTCCTTCCAGCGGGCAGGACCACATGCAGAGAGGAGAGACTTCGACTAGATGTGTTGTCCTTTTTCTGACCAGTGTACAGGGGTAATGAGCATATAAAAATGATCAAAAATAAAAACAAAATTCAAAAAAGAGACAAAAAAGATAGGGAAAACCTGATACTTTATTGTCGTAGAGGCTTGTTATACATAAAATTTGCGTAACTGGTCAATGTTCCAAGAGTTTGAGAGAACACGGCCGTCTTCCATTGCAAGTCGTACCGATCCTGGACGCGTTACTTCGACCAAAGTGTAAGGACCTTCCCACTTGGGGGAAAGTTTGTTCCGATTAGACTGGGATTGGATAAGCCTCAATACCAAGTCATCTACAGTGAGGCTGCGAGGTTGGACCTTACGATCGTAGTATCTGCGCAGGGCTTGTTGGTAAAGCCGCGAGCAGTTAAAGCACAGTCCCTCTTTTCCTCGAGCGAGTTAATGTCGTCGCTCGAAGTTGTTCTTGAATGGAGTCGTTAAACTTGTCGACCCATGCCGACGGATCTTTAGTTACGGCGGAAGCATGGCCCGGCACCAAAACTAGAAAGAAAGGTGTTTCTCCTGTGCTTCGGCTAGGTGTCATACGAATTGCCCATAATACTGAAGGTAATTATTGTACCCAAGCCCCCGAGCACTTGACTAGCTGATCGAAGACTCGGGTTTTGATTCCCTTCATTATCTGGCCATTCGCTCTTTCGACTACCCCGTTGCTTTGGAGGTGGGCGACAGAAGCGTAACACAAACGAGTTCCCAACTCGTCGCAAAATTCCTGAAATTTTGCGCTTGTAAACTGTTTGCCATTGTCTGTGATAATTCGACTTGGTACTCCAAATCGAGTGATCACGCATCTCATCATGAACCATTTTCTTTGCTTCGTTGTTATCCCGATCACGAGCTCGGCTTCTATCCATTTTGTGAACGTATCGGTAGCCACAAAAATGAACTCGAAACCTCCTGGAGCTCTGGCTAACAGTCCTAGGATATCAAGACCCTAGGTCGCAAAAGGCCAAGACAAAGGAATTGTTTGCAATGCCTGAGCCGGTTGGTGTATTTGCCGACTATGAAACTGGCACTGTACACACTTTTTAACCAGCTCTTTGGCATCGTGGAGGGCTGTTGGCCAATAAAAACCTTGTCGAAAGGCTTTTCCGACCAACGTTCTGTAGGAAGCATGAGTTCCACAGATCCCTCCGTGTATGTCGTGGAGGAGTTTTAATCCTTCGCTCTGCAGAATACATCGCATGAGTACCCCTTGTGTTCCTCTTTTATAAAGGACACCTTCGACCAAAGTATACATTTTGGCCTTTCGGAATAATCGATCTGCTTCTAGATCGTCATCGGGTAGGGAACCCGTCTGAAGGTACTCGTAGATGGGTGTCATCCATGTATCTTCGTACTCTAGAGAGGCTATTTCTATAGAAGGCGTCTCTAGTTCTTCGACTATAGACGACTTTTGAAGCTGTTTCAGAAACACCCCTTTCGGTATCAAGGATCAAGAAGAAGCTAGACGAGCCAGTTGGTCTGCGAGGAAATTATCCTTTCGAGGGATAAATTGTGCCTCAAAGCCCAAAAAGTGCTTTTCTAACTTTCGAACTTCCGATAAGTACCGGGACATGGTCGGATTAGAGCACTAGTACTCTTTTCCGACTTGATTCACGACTAGTTGAGTGTCTCCTCTTACGAGTAGTCGTCGAATCGAGAGCGCTTTCGCGGCTCGTATACCAGCTAGCAAACCTTCGTGCTACGCCACGTTATTAGTGGCACGAAAGTTTAATTGTATGGCATACTTTAAGGTTTCTCCGTAGGAGATTCTAGGACCACCCACCCAGAGCCACTTATCGTAAGTGACCGTCAAAGTACATCGATCCATCGGTCGTGGGAATCGTCTTGGGGATCTGAGCAGTTCGAGATTTGTCCATTCGGCGACAAAGTCTGCCAAGATCTGGGATTTAACGGCCGTTCGGGACACGAAATGGATGTCGAACGCCCCAAGTTCAACTGACCATTTTGCCATGCGTCCATTGTTTCCCTATTACGGAGGATCGCTCCCAAGGAAACTCGGGCGCCTGAGTAGTTTGTGCGCCTGAAAATAATACCGTAGTTTCCTCGAAGACATGAGGAGGGCATATAGAAGTTTTTGAACCTGAGGGTAACGCTCCTTAGGTCCGTGTAAAACCTCACTGACGTAGTAGACTGGTCGTTGTATGTTCTCACGTTCTACGACCCAAAGATGCGCTCCTTGCTGTGGCGTGGCAGCTAGGTAAATTAAGAGCGTCTCTCCTGGTTTCGGGGAAACCAGGACAGGAGCACTCGTAAGATACCTCTTGACTTCCTTAAAAGCTAGGTTAGCCTCTTCTGACCACTCGAAGCCCGCATGTTTCCTTAAAAGTTTAAAGAAAGGCAGTACTTTTTCTCCTAGGCGTGCGATGAAACGACTTAATGCTGCTATGCATCCTGTGAGTTTCTGGACTTCTTTTTTTGTGGTTGGGGGGCTCATCTGAGTGATGGATTTTATCTTTTCAGGATTTGCCTCGATTCCTCGTGCGAAAACCAAGAATCCAAGCAATTTCCCTGAAGAGACCCCGAACATACACTTCTCAGGATTAAGCTTCAAGTGGTGTTTTCTGAGGTTGTCGAAAGTCTCCTGTAAGTCTGTGATATGATTGAGCCGTTTGTTTCTTTTTACGACCAGATCATCAACATAGGCTTCCAGGTTTCAGCCCAATTGAGGAGCAAAAGTTGTTTGCATCAAGCGCTGAAAAGAAGCCCCAACATTTTTTTAAGCCGAATGACATTTTAACATAGCAAAATATCCCAAACGGTGTAATAAATACGGTATTCTCTTCATCTTCTCGACACATACTAATCTAGTGGTAACTAGAGTATACATCTAGAAAACTCAACATCTCACATCCTGCAGTAGAGTCAACCAGCTGATCGATACGAGGTAAAGGGAAATCATCTTTTGGACAAGCTTTATTAAGATCAGTAAAGTCTACGCACATACGCCATTTGCCGTTCGACTTTCTAACCATTACAGGGTTGGCCAACCACTCGGGGTGGTTGACTTCTCTTATGAAGCCTGCTTTAAGCAACTTGTCCAATTCTGACCTTATAGCATCTCGTCGATCAGGGGCAAATCTCCGTAACTTTTGTTTTACGGGTAATTTATCAGGCCGTAAAGCTATCCTGTGCTCAATCACTTCCCTGGGGACTCGGGCATGTCGGACACTTGCCACGCGAAGACATCTGCGTTTGCTCGGAGGAAAGTGATGAGGGCGTCCTCCTATTTGGGATCAGAAGAATCCCCTATGCGAACAGTCTTTGAGGGTTCCTCTGTGTCCAGAGGGACCTCTTTGACCTGGTCATTCAGCTTCGGTGTAGCTTTAGGCTTCGACTTGTTAGTCGAAGGCTGACTTTCGTCTCGAATTGGTAATTGTCCAACCATCTCGAGGGAGTGACGGTCGCAAGAGTGCGCCATCTTCTTGTCACAATATATTGTGATTACTCTTTTGGGACCTGGCATCTTAAGACATTGATACCTATAATGAGTAGCTATCAAGAATTTTGCCAAAGTAGGTCGTCCAAGTATGGCATTATATGTCGTATCGAAGTTGACCACATCAAAGGAGACCTTCTCTGTCCTGAAATTGCTTGGTGAGCCAAACGTTAAAGGAAGAGAAACTTGGCCAATTGGTTTGGCCGAAGACCCCGGTACGATTCCATGAAATGAATATCGTACCGGCCTTACCTTTGTCCTGGGTACCTGCATCTCGTCCAGGGTACTCGTAAACAGTATGTTTAGCGAGCTTCCACCATCAACTAAAACTCGATTGACTCGGCAATTGTTGATGGTGGGTTCGACCCTGTCGAAATCGACTGGTCTAGTCGAAGGATCGGGCAATCACCTTTCTCAAAAGCAATGGTGACTTGACCACTTGGTAATTTATTGACAAGAGAAGTCGATTGTGTTTACCTCACGTTCAATAGCTTTCAGTTGTCTCGCGATTCGTATGCCGAAGATCCCCCATAGATGTGATCAATGGTGTGTTGTGGATCCTGGAACGGTATCTCCTCATCATCCGACTCCTTCTATCCACTTGTTTGGCCTACCTGTTCAAAAGTAGGAAGTGACCCCTTACGAATAATAGTCTTGAGTTTAGTAGGAAAACTCGCGATTCTGAGATCATGCCCTTCTTTTTTTTATGAAAGGGACACCACCTGGGTTTGTCGTTTCTTCGATTTTGGTGCTTACCTTTGCCTCGATCGGGATTTTGCTTGGGGTTGCGTGGCTCCTTGTCGCTTACGGCCAGGACCTCTTTAGAACCGGCAACTGGAGATTTGTGTCTCTTTGCCTTGTTCTTAGACTTCCTAGCCTTTTTATCCTTTTTCTTACCACTTTCGCTTGCCTCCTGAGGGATGTTATCTTCACGATCGATAGTATTGTTCCACTCGACTGTTTCAGCAGCAGTCGCATATCTATCGGCCATTTCAAAGAGTTCGACGACGGTGGCAGGTAGATGTAAAGCGATGTCCTCTGTTATCCTTCTGCTACGGACTCCCTGCTTGAAAGCCCTGATCACAGATGAGTCGAAACTTCGGAATAAATTTGAACTCGATCAAGCGCTGATGAATTGGCGTAGCGTTTCATGGTCGTTCTGCCTTATCCGGTGCAGGTTATCCTCCTTTCCAGGGCGATTGTAAGTGCCCTGGAAATTTGTCAGCAAAAGAACACAGAGGTGTTGCCACGAGTAGATCAATTCGAATGGCTGGTTTAAAAGCCATGATCGTGCCGATCCTTCGAGCACAGTCGAAAGGTAATTCGCCATGATATGCTATCCTCCTCCTGCAGCTCGGATAGCTGTAGTATAAATCTGGAGGAACTCGATGGGATTCTAGGTTCCATCGAATTTCTCCATATTTGCTGGTCGGAAACGAGGCGGTAAGCGAACTGCTCGAAGGTCGGGCGAAAACGCCCGACACCCCGAGATAACCTCTTGCCTCCTTCTTTGCAGAAAAGAAGGGTTAATGTCACTGAGTGATCGTATTCGTCGATACCCAGCCATAGGAGGGCTGGACCTATGATAGGTCTCAACTTTACGAGGGAAATACTCCTCGTACTCCGCTTGCTGCCGTGTATCCCATCGCCGAAGTGGTGAAAGATCACCTCTCTTGGGGGCTTGTTGCGTCTTCCTCAGGTCAGGAGAACGACGTGAGTGAAGGTCATGCCGCCTTCTATGCGACGAGTTATCTGAACGGCTGGCAGAAGAAGGAGTCGTACTACTACGACTTCCTGGTTGTGGTCGATGAAGACGCTCGAGTTTGGCCATCGTGTCGCGAAGCCTTTGTGTGATCTCTTCTGCAAAGAGATCATACCCTGGTGCTCGAGCGAGTTCTTGAGTCGGGTTTTCCAGCAAGTTGTTGATGTGCTGGAGTTCTTGAGCTTCCTCCGACTGGAAATAAGCACGCTCAGGAAGGTTTTTTTAAGCTGCTATTTTCTCCGTCGGGTTGTCTTAGAATGGCCTATTTCAGACCCCTGGGTTGGTTTTAATGGAGTGCGAGAATGTTGAGGATGTCCCGCACGTTCATTAAAGTGTTCGTCTCGTTCACCAGCGGTGGTGTCCTTGCCATTGTGACGAGGTGGTGTAGAGTGTGCCCGTCGGGAAGCATCGTCAATCCTTCTTCTGGGAGAACGATCCTTATCAGAGGGAAGGACAAAGACCTCCCTTCGATGACCTCCACTTGCGCTCGAGACCTCCTCACTTGAGGAGTAGTCGAGCGACACCATCTGGCGACTTGGGGTAAACCCCTCCAAGTAGGGGAACTCCGAGTTATAACCGTCTCTGTCTGCAGGTGAGTCCTGTGTCGGGACGGTTGGACTTGGATGAACAGCGTGTTCGATCCTCTTCCTTGCGGAAGTACTTGGAGAGAGAGAACCATCAAATGCCGATGGAGTTCCGGAATGATGGCTTTCAAAACCTGTCTTGCTAAGTCGTACTGCCTTGGGGGGACTCGAACACTTGGAGGAAAAACACTCATCGTGTTGTGAATTTGCCCTGAGACAGTCCTGTTGTCGGTCATGTTGACTATTGCCCCCCGAGGAAGTTGGTTCCTCGACTGGGCGTACTGTCGTGGGGGATAAGGATCCCTCCTCGACTCTGGTAATGATGCAGTCTCCGAGATCTGATAGAAGATCTCCGGAGGTGGCAACATCGTTAGAGGATTCGATACTCGGCTCGTAATCAAAACCGGCATCCATGTCGACGTCTGTGTAATCGGCTAAGTCGAACCAATTCTCCTCGTTCCATTCTCCTGCCATGGTAGCATCAAAGAGAAAAGAAAGAACTGTTGACAAGGAATTACCAGAAGATCCCCACGGTCGGCGCCAACTGTCAGTGTTTTAGAACCGATCTTATGTAAATATTATTTGATTCGAGGGGTCTCCACAATTGATCACGCAGACGAAAGAGACACGGGGATTTTTATACAGGTTCGGGCCTTCTCAGGTGAGAATAACAACCCTACTCCTGTGTATCTTGTATTGGGTATATGGATTACAATCAGTAGAGGATCTTCCTATAATGCTACTACTGACCGAACTGTTCCTCCCAAAAAGTCTCTCCCCTCTATCTCTAAAAGACACTTATTTATACTACGCAGATGGTGGCTATTATCGTTCCAGGCTAATTAGTCGCTCATTATTGCGTAATAATGAGAGTAATTACTGGAGTAGTAACATCTCTATGCTGTCAAACAGTTATCAGTCAGAGATAGTGGAGAATTATCTGTAGTTATGTTAGGCATAACTACGTATTTTGACTGCTTGGATTCTCACCATTAAATGGGCCTTCTGACAAGTGGACCCAGTTAGTCGTGAGGAAGTCGTAGCAGAGCTGGTCATAGCAGAACTTACGACTAGGGGGTAGTCGTAGAAAAGCTTACGACTGAGTACTGGTCGTAGAAAGACTTACGACCGGACGTAATCGTAGCGGGACTTACGATTACACCATAGTCGTAGAAATGCTTACGACTAGGGGCGTAGTTGTAGAACAACTTACGACTACCTGACTTGCTCTCCCCTTATAATATTAAGGGGCATGCCATGTGACGTCATATTACATGATTATGGAATAATAAAATGAGGATTATTAGATCCTCGTCAAAGCCATTTTGTTTCCAATCCGGGAGATGATCATTGGCACGCTCTTTGAGAGTGTAATGCGTTATCTAAAGGGTACTATGAACTATGGCATTCACTATACCGGGTACCCTAGGGTACTAGAGGGTTATAGCGATTCAAACTGGATATCTGATGCTGATGAGATTAAGGCCACAAGTGGATATGTTTTCATACTTAGAGGTGGCACTGTTTCATGGAAGTCTTGCAAGCAGACCATCTTAACGAGATCAACAATGGAAGCAGAACTCACAGCATTAGATACTGCCATTGTTGAAGCTGAATGACTTCGTGAGATCTTGATGGATTTGCCGGTGGTTGAAAAACCGGTACCGACTATTCTGATGAACTGTGACAATCAGACCGTGATCGTCAAAGTGAACAGTTCTAAGGATAATATGAAGGCATCAAGACATGTGAAGAGAAGACTGAAGTCTGTCAGGAAAATGAGAAACTCCAGAGTAATAGTTTTGGATTATATCCAAACAGCTAAGAATCTGGTAGATCCCTTCACAAAGGGTTTATCACGGAATGTGATAGAGAATGCATCGAGGAGATGGGTTTGAGACCCACATGAGTTATACCATAGTGGTAACCCATTCTATGTGATCGGAGATCCCGTGAAGTAGGATTGGCGAAACAAGCTATTGGTTAACTGGAAAAAGAGAACATTTATAGATCCACTCCTTTGGAGATGCAATTCTCTCCTAAATCTGTATGACAGGTTAATTTTTATTTTAATGTGTTCTGTGGCTTGTTTAAGCAAAGATACTGTCCTACAGAGCAGTCTTGAAAGAACACACCTATATGAGCCCAACTGCTAGTCACAGTCTATGAGATAGGGTAATCTCTAGGAAGCTCATAAATAGGCTAAGAGTATGACTTGTATGCTCCAACCCGCGGGGATGCCTGGCAGCCCAGTATCAGTTAAGGACTTAAGCGAAACTTATTTACACAAAACTGCCAATTCAAAGCTTAGTCCATTGTGCAGTTGTGGATAAGTGTAGCTTCTGTTTTAGGTGGATGTTCAATCTTAACCGGTCTCCATCGAAACACTGGTATATCAAAACAATACTGTGGATCAAGACATTTGCCATGTGCCCTTGGGATCTGGTGGAGAATTGTTGGAATTAATATGGCTAGGCCTAATTTTAATTCTAATTAATTCATGAAAAATCCCAAAGGCTCATGTGCATGTGCTAAAACTGTTCAGTCCCATATGGAGAGTTGAATGAGAGTTACATTACTTTAAAAGGTGGAATGTGGTAACCCCCTTGTAGAATTGGAGAGAGCCAATACACGCGCTAGCTCGCCCGCTCATCTCGCCGTGCCGTACCGTGCCGTGCGTGTGCGCACGTACGCAGGCGTGTCGGGTGCGTGCGCGTTTTTCTTTATCTATTCAAAAATCGAAACGCACCGACTCGCAGTAAATGGCATTAACGAACGACCGACAGTAACGGTGCAGTTACTAGTGACTAATGGCTGCGGTTACTATTGAGTAATGGCTGCAGTTAACACTATTCTGGCATCTTCGTTTTTGCTATTAAGAAGAACAAAGCACTGGTTCTGCGACTAATCTCCATACGAAAGACTCTCTACGGCAGACACAAAGAACTCCACAGTTTTGTTGCTGTCTCTGACGATCTCTATCCCGGCGAGACGCGTGTACGGCTACACCGGGAAAGCAGGCCTCCGGAACCCTCGTCCTTGAAGGCTTGCACGAGCGAAGACGAATAAGGGTTTTAGGGAGAGTTCATGCGACTGCTCGCTTCATCTGATTTTCTGCTACGTCTACATCTGCACAACTACTACCACGGCGTCCACTACGCCATGGCTAACGACGACATCACTAAGACTTCTGCTCTACTTCTGCTGCTCCTTCCGCTGGATCTGGGTATGTCTATCTCGCACTTTGTTTACTTAGCTTTATTATCTGTTGTTGACTCGAACATTGAAATAGGTATGTTAGTTTCTGTCCTTCTAGAAATTCGTATATCTATAGTGTTCTTGTCTACCTATTTTGTGAAAATGATTACAATATTCTCCATGATTTATCTAGTACATTTCTGAATTAAAGTAATTCAAAAAATACTCATATTTTCAACAAGTTCTCCGATCAGCTCCTTCCGGAGCACATGCACCTCGCACTGGTCTTGAAGTGATTCTTATTTTTCCATGGCAAAACTCAATTCCTTGTGTTTGCATCTTCTAACTGGTGCAGTAAATCTTGTACCAACTGCTTCATGCGGGATCTCGATTTTTTGAATTATCTTCCGTTTCATTCGTTCTTTTTCTATGTCCTCTTCAGTTCTTCCCTTGAAAAGTGTCACAAAATGCCTTCCAGCAAGCAATTGTTTTAGCCTGGTGATGACTGATGAGGGCCTTGCTTCTACAAAAGAGTTGACAAGTCAATCACATGCTTTATGACATAAAAACTAAAAGGAGCTAGTAGCAGAAAAGTAAACGATAGTCCAACAAAAAAAATGCAGATATTATATTCCTTTTTTTTTTTACTTTTCCATGCTGCTATTGCTGCATGGGAACATTTGTTCCAAACCCAACTCAGGTGCATATTAACACCAATGCGTTGGCAGGTTTTCCACAACACAAGCTCTTCGATCATAAGGAAAACCCACATCGAGTTTTTTTTTTCTTTCTAAAATGGCACTGTTGGCGCACTGAATAGCAAAAATAGCCCCCTCTTTGCGTCAAATGCAAAATGATACCTTGTTTGTGCCCTAGAGGACCAGAACCGCCGTGCGAACAAAGTGCTATTTTTGTATTTGACATGGAGAAGAAGCTATTTTTGCTATTCAAGGTGTCAACAATGCCATTTTAGCCAAAAACTCAGCCCACATCCGCCACCTACACAACAAAGCTAGTTGACAAAATTGACAAATTTGTTGAGCATTTCCAATCTTTGATCTTCCTCAACATAATAATTTGTTCTATTAGCAAAGAACTATTCATCCATCTCCAACTGAACCACAAGGAAGGAATCGTTGAGTTCACCAGGGAGAATGGTGTCCATGACTTAAAATCCCATTGAATTTGGGAAGACGCTTGTAGATCTATTGTGCTCATTTTGCTTTTCTTTTCCCTTATCTTGACTCTTTCTAGCACTTGCTATTTCTTGTAAATTATCTCTCTTTTATGTAATAGTGATGCGTTATTTCTTCAAAAAAGGAAAAATCCAGTACTGTTGCCTTCTGCTACTCTGCATAGTACAGTTCACCTTAACTGCTGTCTACTGCAAACGGTGTTCTTGTGAGGAAGAGACCTTACACAAATACTGTAGAGATGTTAACCAATATTTAGAAGGACACAACCACATTACAAGTCAAAAAGAGGACAAAAGTCAAAACAACAATATATCTTCAGAGAATATCAGAAAATCCTAAACAAATATATAACTTCATTATGTGCATTTATGCGCGTTAGTCAAGACCCTGTATTGCCAATGCACTTCCAGGTGGTGTGATACATCCTTGCTGCATCAAAAAAAAATGCCGAATTAACTTTATCTGAATACTTGCAAAAGGTAGCTTTAAAGACATTTAAACTGTATCGGAAAGTCTATTGCTGTTCATATTGTTCACTGCCATCAACAAGTTTATTACAATGTGCAGCTAGGAACTAACCTGATTTAGCTATTTAGGTAGGACTACCCACTATGCAGCCTTGTTTAGCAGATGCAACATAAAGGTAGTCAGCAAACCACACTTGTCATTGTTTGTCAACTACCAGTGCATTGATCAAGTACATAGAGATATGTAATCAAGCCAATCTCAAATTATCCAGCAGCTTCACTGTCCTCAGCTCTGCAGGATCATGCAGCACACCACCCACTGCCTTCTCCCACCCGCTTGACTGCAAAGCGTTCACCCTTGCCAATCGGCACAACATTGACTCCAGCAACATTGGATCTCCTTCCCTCTCAATCCCCTAAACAAACCTCCTCACACCATCCTTGCTTGGTGAAAACCCCTTGAACACCATCTCATCCAAAACCTTATCCACCTCGAGAAACTCTCCAGCATCATATATCCCATCAAACAACATCATGTAAGTCACAACATAGCGTGGGCAACCCCTTCTTGGCATATCCTCAACCAGCTCACTCGCATGCCGCCACCGCCCCAACTCACACAGCCCGGCAACCAGCGTATTATAACTCAGCATCCGCCTTACACCCACTTTTCTGCATGTCATCAAGCGCCGCAAATGCAGCATCGGAGTCCCTCTCATCCTCACAGAAACCCGCAATCATTGCATTATACACCATTCTATCAGCCAGAATTCCCCTTCCCTTCATATCCTCTAGAAGCCAACCACCTCCCCTTTCCGCCCTACCCGGAACATTGCCCTTACCAGCGTCGCATACACAGCTGAATCCAGCCCAAGTTCTGCGTTCCCCACCATCTCCTTGAGCCTCACCACAGCGTCCACCTTCCCCCTCACAGAGCCCCTTCAGTCCTTCACCAGACTCACGTACACATAAGCATTTGACATACCGCCTAGCCATCGTCTCCTTCACCTCAAACGCTTCCTCGAGCTGGCCGCAGTCGCACAGCACGGCAACGAGGGTGCCAAACGTGACGACAGTCCGGACGATCCCCTGCTGCAGCATTTCGTCGAACAGGTGGCGCGCGTGCCCAACGGAGGCGCGTCCGCTGCACGCATAAGGATGTTGTAGGTACACGCGTCCGGGGAATGGCAGCTGCCGGCAGATGGAGAGGAGGTCGCGTAGGGGCGTGCGGCAGGCGAGGAGGAGCGCGTTGAGAGCGTGGGCGGTGCGGAGCGCGGGGAAGGCGGGGTTGGCGAAGGCGCGGCCGTAAGAGGATCTGCTCCCGGGGCAGGAGGGAGGCGGCGGGGAGCTGGGAGAGGAGGGACTCCATGGCGGGGAAGAGGCGCGCGACGGCGAGCTTGGAGATGATGAGGTCGTAGCAGCGGAGGGAGTACCGGAATGGGAAGGGGTGTCCGCGGTCGGCGGGCTGAGGAAGAGGCGGAGGGCGGCCGGGGGTCCGGCTCGCGGGGGAGGGCGGCGGCGAGGTGGTACGACGAGAACTTGTTGCGGGGCATGGCGGGCCTCGGCATTGCGGCGTCGCGACGTGGAGGAAATTTTGAAGGGCGAGAAAGTCCTTAGTACGTCGCATTTTGTTGCGACTGCAGCTATTGGGCTGTGTTGGACGTGTCGAGCAAATGAGCCCAAATATTCGGCGCCATCCTGCAACTGGCTCTTGCGGGCTGCGGCGCAGCACTCGTAGGATTTGCATATATAGGAGGATGTTAGGTGCTGGTGATGCAATTTTTTTTTTAAAAAAATAAACTATTTTTTATTCAATTTATAGAAATAAATCACGATTTATTTTTTGGGTCTGTCTACACATTATATGACAGTTTTCTTTGGAGAAAACTGTCACATTCTCCACCGTTAGATCAAATCAGCAAAAAGAAGCAACGTACCAAATCAAACAACTAATAATACAAAAAAAAAAACAAACCATCTTATTGGATTCAGGCCCGTTATGCACTTTTTGTGTTTAGGGTCCAGCACATCTTGTTTGGAGCCTTTGCTTTCTCTCTTCTTGCACACTTTGCGACCTTTTTCTTGTTGGGCTGTGTGAGTTTTGGGTCTATGGTTCAATGGTAAAACAACAGAAATGCAACAAACTTGATAACCAAAGGCAAATATGAGATCAGGATCGATCAAAAAACGAAAAAAACTGGGAGATGAGAAACAGGAAGAAATCTGGCGAGGGAGAAAGAAGCAAACATGAACACAGAAAGGAGCAAACTTGAAGAATATGAGATTTCAGATCACAAAAGAAAGAAGACGAAGAAATCAACAGAATCACCAAACAAATGGAAATACAAGGTAAACCTTGAACTAACCTCCTGCTAAATTGAGAACTCACAAAATAGAACTCATAAACATTATAATACTACAGTTACAGAGTAAATTAATGAAAATTACCTAACATTAGCAAATGTAAAAACTACAGAAATGAACTGTAAAAAAAACTTACAAACATTATAATACTACAGTTACAGAGTTGGTTCATTAGTTGCTCACATTTTTCAAAGTTGAACCTCACTTCCCTAACGACTCAAAGTACAAATAATGCACTCAATGTATATTCTAACTTGACTACCATACCCCATATCATTTCATAAGTAAACCAAATAAGCTACTAATTCCCTTTACATGACTTTTAAAAGAAAATAATAATAAAAATACGTTCCAATAAAAATGAATGAATAAAATGACACTACCACACTTAGAAAATAAAATAACCAACTTAAAAGACCGACTATCAAGAATTTGAAGAAAAAACATTAACCATTATGAATAGAAAAACAGAGCAAACAAAAAAACTAGTTCGATTAGAACTAGGACATGGCGATGTAAAACCATGCAACCATACGAATATCATTGATCATTCAAAGAACTACTACCAGACCCCCACTCTAAATAAAAATAAGATTACTACAGTTACAGAAGAAATAGAAGAATAACAAGAGAAACGAATTGAAAGATAACACTACTAAAGTTACAGTACAAATTAATGGATTTTACATAACATCATCAACTGTAAAAACTGCAGAAATGAACTTTAAAAATACCAAAACAAAGATTGGAAAATGTACATACAGTTTCAACAATGACAGGCCTATCCTTAGACTCCTTAGGCCTATCCTTAAATGGACAACTAGTTGAACTTGAAACCAAACCATGCCGTTTCTTGCTTGCCACAGTTCAAATTACCTAGGAAATATAAAATACTTACAGTTAATAATATATATTGTCCTAATGAAAGAACTAAATATATACACAACACTAAATAATACTGGGCAAACACACATAATTTAATCAGTTGGTTTACTTGAATATGCACACCTTAAATCAGAAAATTTTGTGCTAACTATCAGAAAGGTTTACAATCCCCCAGTAGATACCAGTTAGTTCCCCCAAATCTACATAGGACAGATAGAGACTAATGATCAAAAAGCAGGGGAAGAACTTTTTCAGAAAAGAAAATCATTTTTATGCCTTCATTTGTTTACACCAAGCCAGACAGGTATGGACAGTTGGAAACAAGAACATGTACTCATGTGCTTACCAAAAAGGAATCAAAGTCGTCCGAAAAAAAAGGGAAGAAAACTACGGACAAAATGGATAAGCACATCAAAGTGGAAAACTCATATTTCCATCACATGATTCAAAATCTCACATGTACTTTGAGAGGTTGAGCAAAAACAAATCATTTACAACTTCATTATACATAAATTACTGAGAAATTGTTTATGTAATTTTAGTTTTAGTGATTGTAATTATTCTTGAAAGTCTTAATAACTCATATTTCCATCACATGATTCAAAATCTCACAAGTACTTGCAATTCAATAGTTCTCCCACAAATCCAACCACATTCACGATTCTCTAAGCATATTTTGTTTGGATACCCAAACACATCCAAAGTGGTAAAGCAGCTACTGTCTGTTTTCCCAACCTTGCTCATGTTAGGTCATCCTTAGCAAGCAGTAAACCATTTGGCCTACGTAGGTCATGCTTAATGGGACAGGCATGTAAACATACATAATACTAATGCCAGGCATGTAACAGTAAGACAACAATTATGTCAGTTAGTTCAAACATTTGTTAATCAGTCAATAGGGGGAGTGCCATGCATGTAACAGTAACACAGCAAATATGTAATTTAGTTGTAACATCTCACAAATGTACTAATAGGGGAAGTACCATGCATGGACCTTCATGGAAAAACAAAAACATAAACCACACAATGGATACCACACCGAAGAATAAGATAGCTACTATATGATTTTGCAAATGCCTTAGTTAAGGATCAACAAACTAAAAAAACCGCAAAGTTCCTCAGAGTTAAGGATAAAACATACTGAAAAACAGACGCAATTAAATCAGTTTATGCATAATTGCATACTGATATATAGTGTCGTTATAAGATTAGAAAAATAGTTGAAGACAACATGTGTCAATTGCTAGCTATTAGCATGGGCAAAGAAATTAAACAGCCTATAAAACGCTCTAATTATTGCTAGTTATTGCTAGTTATTAGATGTTCTTGGCATCCCACATCTGCTGGGTCAGCTCGGGAACAGTCAGGGCACGGTACTGCTGGGATCCCCTTGAGATCAGCGGTGCAAAGCCAACCATGAAGAAATGGAGGCGAGGGAAAGGAATCAAGTTGACTGCAAGCTTAGGAGGTCGAGTTGTTGGCACGGGAAGCGCAGCGACAAGTAACACCACTCATCGTTGCAGAAATAAGATGGTTCAGATCACCAACTGAAAAAGAAAGAAACAAAACAGAGTCAGCATTCATATCTAAATGGTAGAAACAGGTGCACGAAATGGGGTAGAAACAGGTGCACGAGATGGGGTAGAACAGTATGAAAAAATGCCCATAAAATGCCCATAAGTACTACAAGTAAAAAATCTGAATGGACCGTATCAGAAGTATCAAAACTATTATGGAATGCACGTGTCAGACATATCTACACATCATGTGACAGTTTTCTTAGTAAAAAACTGTCACATTTTGAAAGTTTATTTACAACTCTATTGTACATAAATTACAGTAAATTATTTATGTAATTTTAGTTCTTGGCCACTGTAATTATTCTTGAAAGTCTTAGTAACTTATATTTCCATCACATGATTCAAAAACAAAGACAAAAAAAAATTATATACCAATAAATACAACAATGTAGTGAACCCGTTATGTTTTTCACATGTACTTTGCGTGGTTGAGCAAAAACAAAGACAAGAAAAATTATATACCAACAAAATACGGCAATGTGGTGAACCTGTTATGTTCTTCACATGTACTTTGAGAGGTTGAGCAAAAACAAAGACAAAAAAAAATTATATACGAACAAAATACGGCAATGTAGTGAACCCGTTATGTTTTTCACATGTACTTTGCGTGGTTGAGCAAAAACAAAGACAAGAAAAATTATATACCAACAAAATACAGCAATGTGGTGAACCCGTTATGTTCTTCACATGTACTTTGAGAGGTTGAGCAAAAACAAAGACAAAAAAAATTATATACCAACAAAATACGGCAATGTAGTGAACTCGTTATGTTCAATAAAAATCAAAATAAATTCGCATAGAGTATCATCATGTATGTGGCCAAAAATAATATAAGTTACTAAGACTTTCAAGAATAATTACAGTGGCCAAGAACTAAAATTACATAAATAATTCACTGTAATTTATGTACAGAGAGTTGTAAATAAACTTTCAAAATGTGACAGTTTTCTATCGAGAAAACTATCACATTATGTGTAGATAGACCCTATATGGGATAACAACACGAATCTTATACGATCAAGTAGAGCCGAAGCCGAGCGCTAAAAATACGCAACAATGGAAAACAGGACTATCGATTCATTATCGCTTTAGAAGAGAAATTGCACGATGGCATCCGACACGAACATGACTATAAACCACTATATTGTACCAAGATACAAAATCAATAATCAATAATTACAGGAGCAGAGTACGAACCGAGCGCAGGCCTAATTACGTGATGTTTTCACTTACAAGTGGGTGTAGAAAGCTTTAGAGTGCGAACGCAGATGTCATAAAGAGCCTCGTTGTCAAGAACCATGCACTCATCAGCATTCTCAACAAGTTGAACAGAGAGTGTAGCATTGTAAGGTTCACCACAGTGTCAAGACACCTTTGGTGATGGGAAAACTGAGAATGTCAACATCATCGTATCTGGGTACTCCTCCACGATCTTTGAGATGAGCAGGGTACCCATACCAGAGCCAATTCCTCCTCCCAAAGAGTGGCAGACTTGAAATCCTGCGGTAAATGAAATGCATACGTTATTTTGGATCTAATTTTCAGTCAGCGTGGGAATCCAATAACTACGATCTTGTTTTCAAAAGTTTAGGACATCCATTTATACACATATAGCAAATTGCAACACAACGAACACATTAAGTTGAATCATAAGCACTTTTGCTTGAGAAAGCAGCATCGAATGTACTATACTGATGCGATACAAGAATTTACTCAGTAGAGACATAAGGAGTCAACATCTACTCAGTAATATGTAGCACACATAATTTTTACAACCAGAGGAGTGTCTCAGAACCAACCTCAAGGCAACAAGACGGTTCAAAGCCAAAATCTAAACTAGTCCCAGTAACCACCAAATTACCGCCATTATGAAGTGCAATCAATAAGTTCAATTATTCATCAAGTATAAAACAACGTCATTGCTAGTTACATGTCTTTAACAACTCCAACAAACCCCATCCATCTAAAAGCTTAAACTAAAATTACGATGCGAACAAGCGAGAATGCACTTTGCAACTAAGCATGACAAAAGGCCAATCATATCTACTGCGAACACGAAATGACAAATGAAATGGCCATATCTATCCTATACGCTCATAACTACACGGGAAAGACAACAAAGTTGTTGGCAACGACCAAATCCACTCGGCTATTCAATAGATCTCGGCAGTTAGAACCGTACAAAACAGCACAGCAAACATTAATCCATCAAAACCATCTGAAATACTTTCCCCGACGACAGCACAAGCGGAATGCACAATGAACCCTAAGCGCAAAAATTCAGAAAAAATGGGATGCGGAAACGCCCAAATCTACAAGCTGAGAACTAGGAGAACCATCTCATGCACAAAAAATGGCGAGATCTACGAGCCAAGAACCCTAAAATTGCAACATTATTAGATCGAGCGAACAAATTACAACAAAACAGCGTAGATGTAGCCAGCTATGGACGAAGAACTTCAACGAGTAGAGAAAATTTCCCTACAGCTTCACGCGGAGAACGTCGACGACTATCCGGAGAGCTCCCCTCTCGACGCGCAGAAGCCTCAGATCTCCAGAGAGCTTCGCCCGTGAGCTGCTCGACTGGACGAAGAGGTAATGACTCCAGAGAGTTCCACCCGATCAAGCGTGAGTCAAGCAACACAGGCACGTGGATCGAGGAATAATAGTTCAAAAACAAGCATGTTGTCAGCAAAAAGTTATCGGGTTTCGGGTTTTAACATGGGATCCAAAGCTGAGCCGCACGAATCTTATAGCCAAATCCAACGCACAAAAAGCGGCGGTTTTCATATAAAAAAGCGCCGACGGATGCATAGCAATTCCGATATGGGATAACAACACGAATCTTATAGGATCAAGTAGAGCCAGAAGCCCAGAGCGCTAAAAATACGCAACAATGGAAAACAGGGACTATCGATTCATTCATTACGCTTAGAAGAGAAATTAAATGCGATGGCATCCGACATGCATATGACTATAAACCACTATATTGTACCAAGATACAAAATCAATAATCAATAATTACAGGAGCAAGTGTAACACCCCAACTCAAAGACGAGCACAGAATGCAACTACCCTGTGAAAAACTAAATTTGTGAGAACTTCCTTTGTATACGAGGATCTTGGAGGTTCCACACAACAAAACACACAAGTAATCAAAACTAGTCATGAAATCCAATTCTAAGGTCTAAACATGAATCAACGGTAATGAGCTAAGATAACAAATAACCATATGACTTAAAGTTCTCATCTATGTTCTCATTGATCATAAAGGTACCATCCATGACTAAATTTATTTATTACAAACCAAAAGATGACAAAAAAGAATCATTATTTCTTATAGCAATGAGTCTAATGTGAAGTGCATTATTCGAGTAGTGCTCATCTACTCCCTCCCAAGTGAACTTCATCAACGATCACCTAGAAATAAACAAACAAAGCAAGAGTGAGTCCATGACTCCGCAAGTACGATGATTAAGAAAAACATTCATTCATTGAAGATCAAACATAACATCATTGGGTTCGATCATAACACATTGGATTACTTATGAATACATGATATGAATGCTCAAATCAAGGAAAATGGACTGCACACACGCGTATACCGGTATAGCCAGTGAACACCCGTCGGTGATCACTCAAGCCCGCATCTTAACAAAAATGCGGGGATCCACTTCCCGTATGAAGAACGTTTCATACGGGTGTCCAACATTGCCCATATTGGAATTAATGGGTCTTATCCAACCATCTTGGAATTGATGGTGGTTCTCATCCACTCCCGTGGACGTCAAATGTCAATGAATGCATGCAACAATTAAATGAAATATACCATAACATCACTTCCATTCATGAACTCAATGTATTGAACAAGGCATGAATAAGTCATTTCACATGTCTCACAAGTTACCAAAACAACTCATGCTAAAAACCACAATGCACAAACATCCAAATAAACATGGTACTTGCCTTCCGCGTTGCGAAGCGTTATCTGGCAACGAAGGCGCTCTTATACCCGAAGTTTCGCCGCCTAAACCAACGAAATAACTTAATAAGTATACATGATAACCAGCTCAACTAGTCGGTGTTCTATTTTGCTTCTATTAGAGTCAATTAAATCCTATATCGCATAGACTGAAAAACAGCGAGTCTGTCCAATAAGAAAATCCTGGACAGCAACACGGGACTAACATAACTCACAGCCTGGAAGTCGAAAAATAGCAAACCCAATTTCTGTAGATTCTTAACTGGTCTAACTACAAAACTCTAGTTGACGCGACAAACCAATTTGGTCAAATAAATAGGCTAATAATTGTTTGAATATTCAGCACAGATTCAGCCTACCAAAATTCAGCAGAAATATTCAGTTGATCATAACTTCTATGTTACAACTCCGAATTGAGGTTCTTTACCAATCTGAAAAGGTTATCGAATTACCTACAATAACCTAGTTGGGTGAACTTTCAGATTCTTCCAACTTCTCTATCATAATATAGAAAATATACAGACAGATTAATCACGTCAGGTTTCTGGCAGCGACTGATAAAACAGACATATCTTTTGACCCAGAACTCGGAATCAAGTAAACTCAGTGGCCATCTAAACATGACAGGGATACTTCAATTTTCTAGGAGACACCAAGTTCAAAATCTGTGAATAACAATTTCTTATACAATTTACAAATTGACTGCAGAATCTCGTCAGGATTCTGGACAGTCAAGACTAATTCTATCATAACTTTTGACTCGGACCTCGGATTTGAGTGAACTCGGCGGCCACTGAAACGTAAGAACAAGACCTAGATATCTCTAGGAGACCAAGCCTTCAGATTCTGCCTAAAAATAACCGAAACACCCTCTACAACGTACTGGACAGAAACAGCTTCTAATTTTCAGCAGGTTTGCCTAATCAAAACGTAACCAAAACACTTCTAACAACAATCAAACCACGAGGATCGCATCGTTACCCTTGCTGCAACCAGGAGTAGGGGAAGGATTCCTTGGCGATGAAGCTCTTCCTCCTTTTCCCCTCCTTTGGCGAAACAACCAGCAGCCCGCCTCGAATCTTTGCGAACACCAACCGCGGGAAACTCAGGAGACCGGTTGGGGCAGCACCACAGCAGAGGAGCAGCCACAAGGGGAGATGGGGCGGCTCCAAGGCAGGCGCAAGGGAGGAGAGGAGAGGAGGGGAGGGTGGCGGCCAAGGGGAAAAGAAGGGGAGGGTGGCGGCCAAAGAATAAAAGGGGAGGGCTAGGTTTGCACCAAGGGGAGGGGAGAGGCGCATGGGCCTAGGCCCATGGCCGGCCAAGGCTGGAAAGGCTACGGAGGCCCAAAACCCTCATCCTCTCGAAAAACGAAAATTTAACGCTAGCCAAGTTCCCGATTAAACCTTTCTTTCCAGAACAAAAACAGGTATTACATTCTACCCCTTAACGGAATTCGACCCCGAATTCTACTCACGCCACGGACACAAGAGCGAAGTCTAAGGAATTGAAAACAAAATTAATACGCACAAAGAACAAATAGGTTGGATAATGCTCGCGCATGCGAGATTCCAGTTCCCAAGTGGCTTCTTTCTCCGATTGATGAGACCAAAGAATCTTGACATACTTCATGGTTTTATTCCTCAAAACCCGCTCTGATTTGTCCAGAATTTTTACTGGTCGGGACTCAAAAGTAAGGTCTGTTCAATGCTCAACGGCTCCATTGGAATTGCATGCTCAGGGTCAAATAAGAACTTCCTCAACATGGACACATGAAACACATTATGAATCCCTCTCATAGACTCTGGAAGATCCAAGCGGTAAGCCAAATTTCCAACTCTTGCCTAACTGAAACGGTCCGATGTACCTTGGGCTAAGCTTTCCTTTAGTACCAAACGCGTGCTACGCCTTTGGTAGGCGATACTCGAAGGACCTCGTCACCCACATTGAACTCCAATTCTCGCCTCGACATCTGCGTAGCTTTTCTGCCGGCTCTGAGCGACTAACAAGTTCCTTCTAACCCGGCCACTCTAGCCACGGTTGTTGAACCCATTCGGACCCAAAACCGTCCTCTCTCCCACCTGCATCCCAACACAACGGAGATCGCATTTCCGCCATAAAGGACTTCAAATGGTGCAGCTCGAAATGGAGTGATAACTATTATTATAGGCGAACTCGCCAAAGCCGGTGATCTTCCCAACCACCCTTCCAGATAAAACACAACACCGAGCATATCTTCTAAGGTTTGAATTGTACGCTCAGATCGACCATCCGTCCGAGGGTGGAATGCAATACTAAGGCGGAGTTGCGTGCCCAAAGCACTCGCAAACTCTCCCAAAACTTGGAAACAAATTTGGCATCTCGGTGGAAACAATAGTCTTTGGCACCCGTGCAATCGCATTACTATCTCTCGCACATAAAGTGGAGCCAAATCGCTCAGAATTGGTGGTTCGAATAGGAATGAAATGTGCGACTTCTGAACCGATCCACTATCACCCATATAGCATCCTTCCTCGCTGAGTGCGAGGTAAACCAACCACAAAATCCATGGAAATGTCATCCCATGGCCACACCGAACCTCTAAAGGTTGCAACAATCCTGCCGGCCGCTTATGTTGACCTTAACCTACCGCGAGATCCCACACGAGGCCACATACTGCGCAATATCGACTTTCATTCTCTTCCACCGAGAAATTCTTCTTCAAATCTTTGTACATTTTGGTCTCACTGGATGTACAGATACTGGCAGTGGGCTTCCTTTAGAATCTCATCTTTAATCTGTGCCTCTGTGGCACACAAAGCGACCTTTAAATCATAAAGTACCGAATCATCTATACCAAAATGGCCTTGCTTGCCTTCATCTAGGCGCTTCCTCACTGTTGGAGCATTTGATCATCTTTGTTGTGCTTCCGCACTGCTACGGAATGGTCGACTCAAGAAGCAAGCGGGTCTCGGTCTCGGCGGTACCTTAAAGCAAAAAGATATATCCATACGCTCAAAATCAGCGATGAGACAAGCGAGGGTAGGAGGTGTCGCTTATGCGACTCGAGGGCATCGGCTACAACATTTGCCTTGCCGGATGATACCGAATGGTGAGATCATAGTCCTTTATCAACTCCAACCATCTCCTCCGCCTCGAGTTTAAATCTTTCAGGTAAAGATGTATTTGGACTCTTGTGATCGGTGAAAATGTCACAAGATTCGCCATACAAATAATGGCGCCGATCTTTAAAGCGGTACATTACTGCTGCAAGCTCTAGGTCATGAGTAGGATAGTTCTGTTCATGTTTCTTGGTGCAGAGACGCATAGGCAATCACCTTACCATCCTGCATAAGTACACAACCCAGCCCAACTCTAGACGCATTCGAATAAATAGTGAACCGCTTCCACAGTTACGGAAGGGTGAGAATGGGGCGGTCACCAATCTATCCTTCAAAGTACTGAAGCTTCGTTCACACGCATCCGTCCCTTGAAACTTGACACCTTTCTCGTGTCAATCGAGACATTGGTCTCGCAATGGTAGAAAACCCTCCACGAAACGCCGGTAGTAACCAAACCAAACCAGAAAAACTCCTCACTTCTTTTACATTGGTTGGTCTCTTCCATTCCACCACCGTTGAAATCTTACTTGGATCGGTGTAAATGCCCTCTTGATTGATTACATGGCCCGAAACCCAACTTCGTAAATCCGAATTCACATTTCTTCAATTTGGCATAGAATTGGTTCACTCTCAAGGTCTCAGTACCAACCTCAAATGTTGAGCATGGTCCTCTTCCGTTTTGGAATAAATCAAGATGTCGTCAATAAATACTACGACGAAATCATCAAGATAAGGGTGCAACATACTATTCATGGCTTCCATGAAAGCTGCAGGAGCATTAGTTAGTCCAAATGACATAACCTTATACTCATAATGACCATACCTTGTAGAGAAAGTCGTCTTCTCAATATCTTGCTCGCGAACTCGAATCGATTATAACTCGATCAAGGTCAATCTTGGAAAATATTTTAGCTCCTTCAACCGATCAAAGAGATCTTCAATACGGGCAACGGATATTTATTCTTACTGATTGCTTGATTAAGAGCCGGTAGTCCACACACATACGCCAACTACCGTCCTTCTTCTTAGTGAGCGAGCAGAGCTCCCACGGCGATACACTACGCCGAATCATACCTTTGGATAGCAAATCATCCATTGCTTTTTCAACTCCTCCGGAATGGTCGTGCCAAAGCGATGCGGAGACATCGAAATAGGTCGGGTTCGGAACAAGATCTATCCGAATTCCACTTCACGCTTAGGCATTCCAGAAGCTCCACAGAAACACGTCAGAAATTCATTCACCACGAATATCTTCAATACAGTGGAGATTCGACTTCTCGCTAAGAGACCAAAGCAACCCAATGTTCGAGGCTCGGCGACTAGGAAGCAGACTAGCCAACACACACGAGGGAATCAAGCGGCGCACCACTGAAACACTAGTTCCTCTCCGACGGAACTGCAAAGTCACCGTCTTCCAAAACAACAAATCTTGGCACGGTAAAAGAATAGCCAATCCATACCCAAGATAACATCAAAGGTGATAAGCGAATCACCATGAGATTGGCAATGAAATTTTCATCTTCTATAGTGATAGTACACCAGGACAAGCGTAGAGCTAGAAATAAGACCTCAGGGGCCGACCACCACAGATTCGTAAATAGATTGCACACTCAAACCCGCCCTTTAACAAAATCTAAGGACACAAAAGAATAAGTAGCCCCCGAATCAAAGTAACGAAAGCCTCATGTGAATCAACTAATAAAGTACACATCACCACATCGGGGCCCACGGTGCCGTGGGTGGGCATGGCGTGAGACTCCCAAAGGTGCCGAGCAGAGGACGCACCAACACTCGAGAGGAGAGGCGGGAACTGCAGCAGTGAGAACGAGGCGGGCAGATGGAGCGGGTTCCGTAAGAACCCGTCGAGGCGCAGAGTCGAAACCGCCGGTGGAACCCATCTCGTGAGAAGCGAGGCACAAAAGGTGCAACCAGTGCGAACGAGCTCGAGGAGTACTAGAGGACGACGCGCTGGCCGCTTCCCACTTGATGATACTTGCGGATTACGCACAAGCAGTAAAGCTTGTGGCCTCTCGACCACACCGACGACAAGTCCTCTCGAAAGAACATTCGACGCACGATGCCCCTCTCCACACTTAAAACATTTCATACCTTGACTGGAATCAGGCGCATTCGAGGTGTGGAAGAAGAAAACGTGGCGCCAAGAAAAGATCGCCTGCTGAGCCGGACGAGATGGGCGGCTCCTCAAACCTCTTGGAAGTAGGCCGAGAGGACCCACCTCCACCACCAAAACTCCTCTTCGGCCACCACGTAACCACCAGTAAGTAGTGCCCCCGCTTGCTTCTCGCGAAGGAGAATTCTCTCTCTGCTCTATCCTCTAGCTCGCTCAACCACGGTCTTGAAATCACGCAAAACCGAGGCTCCCAAGATCGACGATACTCCTGAAGGAGACCCCGCGAAACCTCTTGGCCTTCTCAAGTCATCAGCCACAGTGGTACAAAGCGTGCAAATTGTTGAACTCCATCTCGCACTCGAATCGACCTATTGCCTTGAGTCAACACTAGCAATGGCGCTCCATCTTCTCAATAAAAGAATCGGATAGTATTTGGCTCAATCGTGCTACAAAACTTCAAGTAATGGTCCTCTGCTGGGGTCCTAGCGCATGAACCCCTTCCCACGGATATCGGCTTGACCCTTGGTTGAAAGGCCACAAAGCGAACCCTTTGCGCCGAGTTCATCTCCAATGCCTCGGCGACGCTCCATGTACCGGAGCCAATCTGCTGCTCGAACGGGTACCGCCCATCAAGCGTGTCGGTAAGCGTCATCCACTCACGAAGACTCATCCTAGTCTCGGTGGAATCTGCGGCAACAACCGGACTGCCATGGCGGCAGCGAAGAAGCATCGATGGCGATCGCAGAGCAACGAGAGCAGCGGATAAGCCGCCGCACTGCCGACGAGTCGCCGTTCTCCCTTTGAAGATTCGAATAATCGCCGACACCGCCGAGCATCGGCGGCGCAGATTGAGCTTCCACGGTGGTTGAGCGGTGAGGCAACCTCCTCATTAACCCCACCGGCCTCTTGCGGACGTTGCGGCAACCGGACCACGTCCACGATCGCGACCACGGATGGCGGACGCCACGGCCTCTACCTCTCGCCATCTAAGGACAACACAACGAACGGCACCAAATCGAACAACGATTGCACAAAAATAAATCATAACAACAAGAAAATTGCGGAAACAACGAATTGCCCAACCCAACCCATCGTGCACGATGTGTCAATTTAATAATTTTATTTTAACCACGGACCTAAAGCCCGCTCGATACCAATCAGAACACCCCAACTCAAAGACGAGCACGGAATGCAACTACCTAATTTGAAAAACTAAATTTCGCAGAACTTCCTTTGTATACGAGGATCTGGAGGTTCCACACAACAAAACACACAAGTAATCAAAAACTAGTCATGAAATCCAATTCTAAGGTCTAAACATGAATCAACGGTAATGAGCTAAGATAACAAATAACCATATGACTTAAAGTTCTCATCTATGTTCTCATTGATCATAAAGGTACCATCCATGACTAAATTTATTTATTACAAACCAAAAGATGACAAAAAAGAATCATTATTTCTTATAGCAATGAGTCTAATGTGAAGTGCATTATTCGAGTAGTGCTCATCTACTCCTCCCAAGTGAACTTCATCAACGATCACCTAGAAATAAACAAACAAAGCAAGAGTGAGTCCATGACTCCATAAGTACGATGATTAAGAAAAACATTCATTCATTGAAGATCAAACATAACATCATTGGGTTCGATCATAACACATTGGATTACTTATGAATACATGATATGAATGCTCAAATCAAGGAAAATGGATCGCACACACGCAGATATCGGTATAGCGGTGAACACCGTCGGTGATCACTCAAGCCCGCATCTTAACAAAAATGCGGGGATCCACTTCCGATATGAAGAAGCGTTTCATACGGTGTCCAACATTGCCCATATTGGAATTAATGGGTCTTATCCAACCATCTTGGAATTGATGGTGGTTCTCATCCACTCCGTGGACGTCAAATGTCAATGAATGCATGCAACAATTAAATGAAATATACCATAACATCACTTCCATTCATGAACTCAATGTATTGAACAAGGCAGAATAAGTCATTTCACATGTCTCACAAGTTACCAAAACAACTCATGCTAAAAACCACAATGCACAAACATCCAAATAAACATGGTACTTGCCTTCGCGTTGCGGCGTTATCCGCAACGAAGGCTCTTATACCAAGTTTCGCCGCCTAAACCAACGAAATAACTTAATAAGTATACATGATAACCAGCTCAACTAGTCGGTGTTCTATTTTGCTTCTATTAGGAGTCAATTAAATCCTATATCGCATAGACTGAAAAACAGCGGAGTCTGTCCAATAAGAAAATCCTGGACAGCAACACGGGACTAACATAACTCACAGCCTGGAAGTCGAAAAATAGCAAACCCAATTTCTGTAGATTCTTAACTGGTCTAACTACAAAACTCTAGTTGACGCGACAAACCAATTTGGTCAAATAAATAGGCTAATAATTGTTTGAATATTCAGCACAGATTCAGCCTACCAAAATTCAGCAGAAATATTCAGTTGATCATAACTTCTATGTTACAACTCCGAATTGAGGGTTCTTTACCAATCTGAAAAGGTTATCGAATTACCTACAATAACCTAGTTGGGTGAACTTTCAGATTCTTCCAACTTCTCTATCATAATATAGAAAATATACAGACAGATTAATCACGTCAGGTTTCTGGCAGCGACTGATAAAACAGACATATCTTTTGACCCAGAACTCGGAATCAAGTAAACTCAGTGGCCATCTAAACCTGACAGGGGATACTTCAATTTTCTAGGAGACACCAAGTTCAAAATCTGTGAATAACAATTTCTTATACAATTTACAAATTGACTGCAGAATCTCGTCAGGATTCTGGACAGTCAAGACTAATTCTATCATAACTTTTGACTCGGACCTCGGATTTGAGTGAACTCGGCGGCCACTGAAACGTAAGAACAAGACCTAGATATCTCTAGGAGACCAAGACTTCAGATTCTGCCTAAAAATAACCGAAACACCCTCTACAACGTACTGGACAGAAACAGCTTCTAATTTTCAGCAGGTTTGCCTAATCAAAACGTAACCAAAACACTTCTAACAACAATCAAACCACGAGGATCGCATCGTTACCCTTGCTGCAACCAGGGAGTAGGGAAGGATTCCTGGCGATGAAGCTCTTCCTCCTTTTCCCCTCCTTTGGCCGAAACAACCAGCAGCCCGCCTCGAATCTTTGCGAACACCAACCGCGGAAACTCCGGAGACCGGTTGGGGCAGCACCACAGCAGGAGGAGCAGCCACAAGGGAGATGGGGCGGCTCCAAGGCAGGCGCAAGGGAGGAGAGGAGAGGAGGGAGGGTGGCGGCCAAGGGGAAAAGAAGGGGAGGGTGGCGGCCAAAGAATAAAAGGGGGAGGGCTAGGTTTGCACCAAGGGGAGGGGGAGAGGCGCATGGGCCTAGGCCCATGGCCGCCAAGGCCTGGAAAGGCTACCGGAGGCCCAAAACCCTCATCCTCTACGAAAACGAAAATTTAACGCTAGCCGAAGTTCCCCGATTAAACCTTTCTTTCCCGAACAAAAACAGGGTATTACAAGCAGTGTACAGGAACTGAGCGCAGAAGCCTAATTACAGTATGTTTTCACTTACAAGTGGGTGTAGAAAGCTTTAGAGTGTGAACGCAGATGTCATAAAGAGCCTCGTTGTCAAGAACCATGTACTCATCAACATTCTCAACAAGTTGAACAGAGAGTGTAGCATTGTAAGGTTCAGCCACAGTGTCAAGACACCTTTGGTGATGGGAAAACTGAGAATGTCAACATCATCGTATCTGGGTACTCCTCCCTGATCTTTGAGATGAGCAGGGTACCCATACCAGAGCCAATTCCTCCTCCCAAAGAGTGGCAGACTTGAAATCCTGCGGTAAATGAAATGCATACGTTATTTTGGATCTAATTTTCAGTCAGCGTGGGAATCCAATAACTACGATCTTGTTTTCAAAAGTTTAGGACATCCATTTATACACATATAGCAAATTGCAACACAACGAACACATTAAGCTGAATCATAAGCACTTTTGCTTGAGAAAGCAACATCGAATGTACTATACTGATGCGATACAAGAATTTACTCAGTAGAGACATAAGGAGTCAACATCTACTCAGTAATATGTAGCACACATAATTTTTGCAACCAGAGGAGTGTCTCAGAACCAACCTCAAGGCAACAAGACGGTTCAAAGCCAAAATCTAAACTAGTCCCAGTAACCATCAAATTACCGCCATTATGAAGTGCAATCAATAAGTTCAATTATTCATCAAGTATAAAACAACGTCATTGCTAGTTACATGGCTTTAACAACTCCAACAAAACCCCATCCATCTAAAAGCTTAAACTAAAATTACGATGCAGAACAAAGCAGCAATGCACTTTTGCAGCTAAGCATGACAAAAGGCCAATCATATCTACCAAGCGAACACAGAAATGCCAAATGAAATGGCCATATCTATCCTATACGCTCATAACTACACGGGAAAGACAACAAAGTTGTTGGCAACGACCAAATCCACTCGGCTATTCAATAGATCTCGGCAGTTAGAACCGTACAAAACAGCCCGGCAAACATTAATCCATCAAAACCATCCAAATACTTCCCGACGACAAAGACAAGCGGAATGCGCAATGAACCCTAAGCGCAAAAATTCAGAAAAAATGGGATGCGGAAACGCCCAAATCTACAAGCTGAGAACTAGGAGAACCATCTCATGCACAAAAAATGGCGAGATCTACGAGCCAAGAACCCTAAAATTGCAACATTATTAGATCGAGCGAACAAATTACAACAAAACAGCGTAGATGTAGCCAGCAATGGACGAAGAACTTCAACGAGTAGAGAAAATTTCCCTACAGCTTCACGCGGAGAACGTCGACGACTATCCGGAGAGCTCCCCTCTCGACGCGCAGAAGCCTCAGATCTCCAGAGAGCTTCGCCCGTGAGCTGCTCGACTGGACGAAGAGGTAATGACTCCAGAGAGTTCCACCCGATCAAGCGTGAGTCAAGCAACACAGGCACGTGGATCGAGGAATAATAGTTCAAAAACAAGCATGTTGTCAGCAAAAAGTTATCGGGTTTCGGGTTTTAACCTGGGATCCAAAGCTGAGCCGCACGAATCTTATAGCCAAATCCAACGCACAAAAAACTGACAGTTTTCATATAAAAAAAACTGTCGACAGATGCATAGCAATTCCGTATATATATTTGTCTAGTCTTTTCGGAGACATTCTTTATGAGTAGTTATATGGCATATTGACATGTCAAGATGCATTCCATATGGTCATATATATTTGTCTAGTCTTTTCGGAGACATTCTTTACTGTCACTTGAAGACTCACAGCTCTTAATTCCGACGACTGATTGATTGAGTTGGATGAGTTTGTTTGGTTCATAAGAATATAAGATGCTTTTTCATCATTGCAGTTAGAACCTAGAACTGCCCTATTTAAGTAGGTCATCCTGTAAGGATTACTTGGCCCTGTTTAGTAACCTGTGCTAGCTATGGGGATAAGGGTGAAAGGAGTAAACTGTAAGAAAAAAGTAGGGATTAGTGTTGTCCTGTATCCAATCATCGCATACTATGTTTTAGCCTTTCAGAATGGGGTGCAATGTTTTCGTGTACTTGCAAGTGTTGCTTCCAATTGATGTCACCTAGGGCAGGCCTTGGCAACCAAATCATCTCCACAAAATGATCACCTCACGCTAGTTAGCTACATGTGAACCTAGCAATCCTTGTCTCGCCAAATAGAAGTAACGAAAAATATATCAAAGCATCACACATTGGAGAAGAATCGGTGGCATGCTGCATACAACAACCGGAGGCATAGACCGATGACAATCATAATGGGGAATTAATCTATCGTCTACAAAAATTAAAAAAAAATGCAAGAAAAGCTATGCGAAATCACCACTAGTTTCATGCGGACACGGGGGCGGCGGTCAGGAGTAGTGGTGTGTTGGGCGTGGGCTACTCCTGGTGGTGGTGGGTAACAAAATTACCGAAATTTCAGTTATAATCTCAGTGAGTTTTTAAATAGGCGTTTGAAATTTGGACGAAATTTGACCAGTATTTGTCCAAAATTCAAATGTTGCCGAATTTAGGACGTAATTTGTCCAGATTCAAATGTTTCTGAATTTTTTTTTGAACGAAATTTATTTATTTTGGAGGGTAATGAAATCACCAAAATTTCTGAAATTTTAGCAAAATTGTTTTCCCAGAGTGGGATTCGAAGCATACTGTTGGACTAGCCTTCGGTTGGTCTCGTTGAGCTACGTTGAAACAAGGAGACCAATCAGCCACTCCCTTCATATATCAACGATCAACATATCGTATACCCCATTTAAATATTCGATTAGTCCAATATGTTTTGTTCAGGATATCAAGAATGGAATAAATCCAAGTTGTCGGAAAGCACATATTACGTGCACTACTATAGAAAAGATCTTTACAGACGGTTCAAAAACGTCATCACAGACGGTTTCGTGAGCCGTATGAGTTTATAGGTCTGTGATGCATACTGTCATAGATGGTTATTAACTCAAAACCGTTTGTGATAGAAAACTATCACAGACGGTTTGTAGTTGAAACCGTCTGTGATGACTTTTCTCTATAAAGTCTCCAAGCAGTGACTGCTTGTATATATATATTGTTTGTGGTCCCTTAGCCACTTTCGGGGGGTCGTCCACGCAACATGAGGAGGATGAGACAGCAACCACCGGCAACTTCATCGAGCCCATGCAAATTTAAGAAGCATGGCTGCTAGGAGAGTGTCAGTACATCTAATTACCTGGATGTCGTCGATAGGTAATTGGACGTCGCTATGTTTACAAAGTGACGTGGACACGCAGGTACTTCGACTGAGAAGTGGCTTCATGTATCAGCAACCAACCATTCCTTGATGTCAAATCACCGTAGAAGCTACTTCCTAGTCGGAGTTCTACGGTGACTTGACATCAATGAATAGTTGGTTGCTGATACATGAAGCCACTTCCCAGTCGGAGTACCTGCATGTCCACGTCACTTTCTGAACATAGCAACGTCCAATTACCTATCGACGGCATCCAAGTAATTAGATGTCCTGACGCTCTCCTGGCAGCCATGCTTCTTAAACTTGTATGGGCTCAATGAAGTTGCCCGTGGCTATTGTCTCATCCTCCTCATGCTGCGTGGATGACCCCCCGAAAGTGGTTAAGGGACTACGAACAATATATATATATATATATATATATATATATATATATATATATATATATATATATATATATATAGGAAGCCTTTTTCCTACTCTCGGGAGTAGTTACTCCCTATTTCGTATCTCACATATCTCACAACGTAGGGAGTATCTTGCTCAACCGAGAGTATGTATGTGTAGTATACGAGTATATAAGACCACATACGTGGTATTTACACTTTTTCAGAGATGATATGTATAATTTTTTAGACATACTCCTTTTTATGTGCGAATATGAAGGTATTTACAAAATATGCTAAAAACTATGGACTCTCTTGCAAATTTTTCGTGTAGTTCACATTGGAGTATCTTGTAATTAGTACATGAGTATACCCAAAGTGATAATGGAGTATGTCAAGTTCTTTTAGGTGGTAATTTTCCTATATATATATATGATGCCAGTTTTTTAAAGGCACAAGCAGTCACTGCGTAGAGACTTTATAGAGAAGAGATTAGGAATGGAATGGTAGAACGTACCTAGCAAAGGTGAAATGAATGGCAAGAGGCTAGTTGATTACACGGACAAAGGTAAGATTAAGAAGATTGATTATTGCTCTCAGAAGACTAATTGCATAAGATTAAAACTTGCTAATATATTCAGACTAGTTCAAGTAAATCAACCAAAATTAACTTAATACACATGAACAAAATCTATCAAGATACTATCAACTATGATGTAGGACAACAAGTATATGAGAATGTATAAATTGTATGCTTGAAACAATACAAGCATATCAGAACACCACTCAATGTTACCCAAGGGCTCATCCTACACTAGCAGTATGATCCATATCATCACTAATACCATCACAGAGCAAAGGGAAGGGAACATGATAGAGAATAAAGAGGAGTAGTTTACCTCAGTGCGACGCGGCAATGGCGGCAAACACCACCACCAGCACCTGCTCCGTCAAATCCTCAGACAGAGGAGTGAGGACACTGTTGATCAAACAGTGTCCTTCCGCCGCATCGGCCAACGTACTGCCGGAGAGATGCTCGTACATTATGGCCATGTGGGCGATCAATGCCGGCGACAAGAAAACATAAGAGGGAGCCATTTCTGCTAGCTTTAAAAGAGTAGAGTTATATGTGGGGATCGGATGATGATCATCTTCGATGGCGGATGATTTTTTTTTTATAAAATAAGGAATAAATTCGGCACATGAGATGAAGAGACGCATCGGAGAGCCGAAGCGGCATTGATGCGACGAAGAGACGTATCAACGACGACGGCGACAAAGAAACTCATCGGGCAACGAAGAAACTCACTGGGGAGCTGAAGGGATATTATCACAGACGATTATAATTAAAAACCGTCTGTGAAGTCTACAATTATCACAGACGGTTTGTGTGTAGTATCACAGAAGGTTGTTTGTTGAAAACCGTCTGTGATTTTTCTAAATATCATAGACGATTATTGTTAAGAACCATATGTGATATTTCACGAACAATTTTTATTATGAACCGTCTGTGATATTACTTCTTCACAGACGGTTTTTTGCACAGCCAGTAACACAGACGGTCTCTAAATCAAAACCATTTGTGATTACATGTAATACAAATGGTTTTGGTCAACCGTCTGTGATGAGACGTCCAGTATTAGTCTTTTTGTAGTAGTGGAAATCTCTAGCAATTACTTCAGTGGACACATTCCCCGTTCATATATATAGTACTCATGCATAACACTAATTTTAAACTCTCATAAAGCAAAATTTCGATTGAAGAGAACATGTGAATGTCATGTTATAGAAGTACAAGTAAATAAAAGTAGAACAAAAAGGTAGCGTAATACCCAACAACCCTTGTCTATACAAGCAAACAAGAAGATGTTGGCTAACAAAAATGCACCTTGCAAATCAGGCACCATGTCACAGCAACAGTTTTTTTCCATGTGATAAATTATATATAAATTCTTCCTCGTGGTAACATTAACTATTTTATGTCGCGTGGTTATCACAAATACAAATCCAATCAGATGAAACCTTTTTTTTAGACGCAATCGGATAGAAACTTCAGTTTAAAATCGACCTATGAAGGACAGGCAAATGTTTGCTAGTATATATGTCTTCCCTTTCCAAGTCATATTCCGATCTAAAAAGGACACCAAATAACTATGGACATTCTTGTCAGCAATTACGAAGTAAACATTTCGAGTACAATATAAAGCTGGGAATATATGGAATTGTTTGGGTCTCTCACTTCAGCACTAGTTATATTCGAGTAGCCATCACACGAAACCATGCATGCAGGTGGATCGTGAAACTTGGGTCGATGGGTAAAAGAGGAATCATCGGCATTAGCCCATAAAGAGAAATATATATTAATCCCACACAATTTGATTTATCTTTCTCAAACCGAGTATAAATCTGTATCATCATTGCATGCTCTATGATAGTTTTAGGTAAACCTGTTCATGGGTGGGCTGTCCAGTGACCCGGCCCGATTTTTTCGGGCTCAGGCGTTGATTTTCGGCCCGAAGCCCGGAAAAGACAATAAAAATAATAAAAAATATTTTTTATTCTCAAAATAAATTAAATATTCATATTTATTTTAAAAAGAATTAAAATGATAATATTTTATAGAAAAACACAAGTTTCATATCAAACCGAGCCAAGTTTAGGGCTAAACATTCAAGGCCGGGTTTTTTCAGACTCGGCCCGAAACCTGGCTTGGACTAGGTTTGAACAGGTCTATCTTTAAGGCACACCTGTTTTGCGAAATTTGTTTGAAATTCCTACGGATGAGGACCATGTTTGTTACAACAAACAATATAGTAAATAAATAAATAAATGATTAGGCCGTTTAGTTTGAACGGACAAACCGCCGCAATAGTACGAGAGTATGGGTTCAATGAATTTCATGTAAGAAAAATTGATAGCAGCCCTAGGTCCTAATCGGGTGCATACCAGTATACCTAGTCAGCGGTGTAATTAGGATTGTAATCTTGTGGAGTTAAATATACGATTATCTAGCTATGTGGAATTAATTCTTGTAAAATTTTTATTATTTTCTAGAATTCTTAAAAAAATAATCACTTGTATGGAATGGTTTGAAAAAAATCGACCGCACACTTGTATGGAATGGTTTGAAAAAAATTTCGACCCCACAAGTATCATCGTTCTACATGCGCTCAGCATGGACGTGAGAACATTCATGAACATGATAGCCAAATGACTACTTAAATGGAGCTGCAAATCAACTGTAGATGAACAGAAAAAGACTATTAACGCACGCGGTGCTTGTAAGCACTAATTAACCGAAACACATCCGTTCCGGTAAGGTATTTTTGCCTGCATCAAATCCTTCTTCCCTACTCGATTATATATCAAGCATGCCCTGCGTCTGCTTTTGCATGCCCCAGCTCGGCATCATGGCATGCGTGCATGAGCTCAGAATTCAGAAAACACAATCTGACGAGGCATGAGGGGGGGGGGTGTAAAAAGCCATTGCACGTGATCTCTGATCGTGCCGTGCGTACTCTGCAGAGAGGCGCCAAGAAAGGAAGAGAAAGAGGTGTCTGAATTGGGTCCCACTCTGAGGAATAATAGTCCCAATGGGTCATAGTCTACGGCATCTTTTCTGCACGGCCTGGGATTTTTTTATGTGCGTGTTTGCTCCACACCCATCCCACTCTTTTCAGAACAAAAGGATCCAAGGGGGAGAGCATCTTCTAGTATCTGCTCTTTCAGTACAAATGACCATGAAATTTCTAAAAAAAAATAGTTACACAGGTGATGATATATTCAATCATCATGCAAAGTTTACTGAAAATCCATGTATGTTAGGTGCAACAATAAATAAATAAATTTTAGTGAACAATACCTTTATCTTTTTGTTTTATTAGATTTTCTTTTTAGCAAGATATGTCTTTTTTTTATTCCTCCGTGTGTACCAAAAAAAAAAAGATTTGTGTCAATGTTGACAATTTTTCTGAAATTTTTCATAATCGTTTGCTCCGTGTTTCAAAAAGGATGCACATGAGCAGTGGCGGACGCACTAGGGGCACGTGAGGGGGCTAGCGCACCGACTCTAGCCACAGTGCCCTTGGTACCTCCCTAATACCTCGACCCATTTTGGTAGCATTCATGGCGGAGCACTGACCGGTGGTGTCACAAGAAGTAGAGAAACATAGCTCAAGCGAGAAGCTGAGGACTAAGGGGTGAGGTTGAAGAGGACTTAAGGCGTTGATGGGAGAGTTGGGCCATTTGGGGGCTTTGGGCCATGGTATTTTCATTTCATAAGGCCCATGGGATGGGAGAGACAGGAGCTAACCCCAAGTGACCAAGACCCAACTCGATCTCTATTCCCCAAATCCCTAATTTATGATGCTCTCGTGCTCATTCACGGCAGTGACAGAGTGGCGGGCACGCGGCCGAGCTGTGGACAGGCAGACGCGAACGTGCGGCCTAGCGGCGTCATGGCAGGGTTGGTGCGTGGTCGCGTAGAGGGCGGCCAGCGGCGACCAAGCGAATCGAAGGAGGGGCGAGCGGCAGCGCGCGTTAGGCAACCACTGTCCAACGGCGACGGAGGGGCGAGCGGTGATTGGTGGGCAATGGCAGCCGCACAACACAGAGGCACGCATAGTCGCACAGAGTAGCAGTAGCCAGACAGCACGTAGCAACCAACAGGTCATGCCGTGACTATATTGACTATGGTGAGGACCTTGTACATTTGTGAACTGCTATCAAATTAGTGCAAAATTTAATTATGTTCTCTAGTCTAAACTCCAGTCTCAACTAGTAAACCTCTCACTTATTATGTTTTGTAATTACTCACAATTTTCTGATTGTCTCACTAATTTAACTACTTTTGTTCTACAGATTTCGATGTGCACGCATTTATGAGCATTTGGGGCATTCTATTCATTAGCAAAGTGCTACCTTAAAAGTATTTTACATTATAGCTTTGTCTCTTGTCTATTTATTGTCTATTTATATATGAACTTGAATTGCACTAGACAATCCAATGTATGTTTGGTACGATTTTGCCATATTAGCTTTCTCCAAGCACCTTCTCTATTTTTGTCATGCGTAAGCCGCTGTATAGGAGTGCACCTATGCGTGGGATGCACCTGATATTTTCCCATCAAAGGGGTGCTGCTTACGCTTGAGATCTTCCACGAGTCAATAATTTGCTACCAGAACCCTAGAGAAAACATTAATATACTAACAATATGATTAAGTACAAATGAAGTTTGTATGATTTCTGTGGAACTAAACTATTTCATTCGAAATTCATGCGTTCTAAACAAGACCTAAGGTTCGTTTGGAACCATTTTTTTTTACAAGTTTCGTATATACACCACGACGATTCCTTTCCAATGGAATTTCTACGAGAATCTTGTAATACCCCGACCTGGTAGTGTGGTGGCCCATGTGAGTATATCTTGTCATGCATATTTCTGGGTAAAGCGGTTATCGGGTGCTATACGAGGTTTCCTTAGGGGGGGTTCTCTTGTGAATTAATGTAACGGGTTTGTCAAATGATGAAAGTGGTTTCTTTGTTATTGGGGAATAAGTATTCCCTTTCATTATGGGTGGAGAGACTGACATGTTGCATTCTTTTGTGTACTAAGACGTTGGGGAATGCTTTAGTTGTGCTGGGCTCTCCAAGCCTTTTGCGAATTTTTGGCCATATTAGCGTGATTTCATTTCGTATTTACAAAAGTATCTTGGGAGAAAGATTATGTGCAAAAATATCACCGCGACCGCACAGCCGTCATGCGGTGGCGCTGCCGCACGGCCCTCCCTCCCCCTCCTGCTCGGTCACCTCAACACGGCCCTCCCTCCCGCCCTCCCCCCTCCCGCCCGGTCGATGCGTGGCCTCCCCCGTCCGCCTCCGCATGGCCCTCCCTCCCCCCTCCTGCCACGTGTGCGGTTCGGTTCCGGTGAGAAGGAAAAAAACAAAAGCAACCATCACATGCCGTTTCGGAGTAGGTGTGAAGTCCAGGTCCCTCCCCTAATTGCACCGCACATGCCCGTACTTCCTCCTGTCAATTCCATCGCATCCCTGTCTCTGGCAGCGGCTATATGAAGAGGGAGCAAGTGCGATTTATTTCGCAATCAGCCAGTCGCTCACTCACTCTCTCTTTCAGTTGCAGACTCTGTGTTGGTTATATTTCTGCGGACATTTTAACGTTATTAACCGCCGTCGTTAGAAGCCGATTTAGTAGGTAATTTTTATCTCTGTCCATTTTTTGTTGTTGGTAAATTATTTATTAAGTGCGTACTTAAGTAGTTAGGTTTGCTACATTTACCAATTTACGGAGAAGCCATTTTTTTGGCAACAAACTTGCTCATTCGTAAATTATGTATTAACTGTGTATCAATTTTTTATTATTCGTAAATTCTTCATTAGAAGCCAATTTACCTAATGTTACGTAAATAATTGGTGTGAGGACCCGGAATATTTAACTAGTAACACTTAACCTCCAATTGGTTCTAGCATTACTAATTAAACATTCTAAGCCTCGATGGGCATATGTTTCCCAGAATTGCAACATATGCACATCATCACAAAATTACACATCATTTCCATACAACATACATTACTAAGTCCAACAACGACATACTTAAAGTAAAGTTATTACAAAAGAGAGCCGACCGCCAAATAGAACAACATACAAGAATGACAATGAAGCAAATGTGCCATAAGATGGCTAGAACAAAAGTCGACCGGTTAGCCACACACCCACAAGGCAACCGACGCCGCCAAGCTAGTCGCCCATAGCTACCACAACACGACTCACAAAGTGAGGCCCTTCGGCTCACCTTCTTCCTCTCGCAACAAAACAATTAAGCATAGCATCCGAGTACAAAGATTGTCTTTGTACCCGCAAGATCGACGTGTGGAATAGCGGACCTATTCATAACTACATGCAAGCTTATTTAGGTGGAGGTTGTATGTCTTATTTTGCATGAAGCCAACTTTATTTGCAATAATGTAATACATTTCAAAAGCAAGTTTGCAAATCTGTTTAGTTATCAAAGTAGCGATGAAAGTACTGGATACATACAAGTAACCACTGGAAGTGACTATCCCAATAGCCACCATTAACATAGCACTAATCCCGATTCGTACCACCCATCAAGTTTTAATTTAAAAGGTTGTAGTCTAACTCTTGAAAGACCTCCCCAAGCGTGTCCATAACCTAGGACGAGGCTATTCGAATAGTTTTAACTCGCAGGGTGTACCAATGTACCCACACTTGCATCGCCTTTAAGCCAAAGCACACTTCCGTAGGTATGCCTGCACGGCTAAGTCCTACGAGACGCTTCCAATATTGTGTATTAACTACGAGCCGCTCGTATGGGTAGAAACACCATACGCTTACATTGCAAGCAAAGACAACAAGTCCCATCCCGGTGAAGTCTTTCGGACACTACAATGCTCCCAACACCATCCCTCCTGCGACCTCCTGCGACCGGAGCCAATACACGCCAAAGTACTAAGTCAAGAGAGGTCCCATACCCTCTAGTGTGGTTAGCACGCTAAAATGCTTGGTTTAGTGTAACAAGATGTTCGGTCCTTGTTGACTTAGGCACCATTCCAGTCCACACCGAGAATCACACCAACATACCATTGTGCCCAAGTCTAAATCATTTTGCTTTTAGTTTTAGTTTTCACAAGTAGACATGGCACAAGGTGGAAATCATAAATCATAATAAGTTTTGTGTGATCAAGGTTATCGACAAGTCGATAACCGCCATTTCTACGAAGCTAAGCATGGCTAAGCAATTAATTCGCAACTACTAAGTGACAAGAGCCCTCCACGAACTCTAAATCACGACAAGTAACCTAGGCTCATGGTAGTAGAGGATAATCATTTGCTAAGGAAATGCATCTACTAGGCCAACTATTAAAACAAAGTAGCAATGCATACATAGAATTTGTAATCAACATAAATACTTAAAATACTGGGATTAACATGATCAAACTGCTTGCCTTCTTGTCGTTGCTCAATTGGTTGCGGAGGATCGTTCTGGGATTACCGCAAATGTCTAATCCTAAGCGAAAGGCAAAAGAACCAAGAACAACCAATAAGACGAGCCACAAATAAACAAAAGAGCAAGCAAAACTTAACCAAATGCGACGAAATTTACACATAAGGTAGAATACGAATATACCTAGACATAGAAACTGGAAAAACCTAATTTGGATTTGTGGTGCAAAGATAATGCATAAAAATACATTTTCTACCATAATTAGCACTGTAGCAAAAATATTTTCTAGAGAGATTTTGAAGCTGGAATTTTTATGGTAGCTACCTACTGGTATAGAGGTAACCCATATAAAATTTCAGGTCAGTTGGAGTTAAAGTGATTTAGTTATGATTTTTCTAAGATGCAAAATTGGCATAATGCACTTTCCAGGAGCATAAATATGTTCAAAACTAATTTTACAGAGAAGTATACCAACAGAGGGTTTTCTAGAATTTATCAAATATATTTTGCATTTACAGAGAATTACTTGTGCATTTTATAAGTCTTCCGAATTTTCTAAATGCTAAAAATAGGTACTAACTCATTAATCAAGGTTTCATTAATCTTGGACCTACCATCATTTTTATATTAACATTGGGTTAATAACAAATTTATCAAGGTTGGAATCATTCATTTTGGACATACACAGAGCAAGATATGCATTTTCTAAAGTCTTATTCATTTTCTGGAATATTCAAAATGACAGAAATCAAGTTATTCCTAGTTATACAATTTTCTGCCACTGGAACATGCTTAAATCCATTTTTATAATAAGCTAAAGTGATAACATGATTTATTACAGTTGGAATTAACCAAAAAGCAGTTAAAATGAATTAGTTATGAGTTTCTAAAGTTTTTATATCATTTTCAGTTGATAAACAAATGCTTACCGAAATACAGAACAACCCAATAAAAAGAAAATGACGTGGACAACTCACAACCCTTGATCTAACATCCCACGGCTCACGCGCGCCGAAAATAGCGCACGCGCGCGGAACCCAAATGAAACCCACCGTTGGATCAAGATCCAACGGTTCACACGAGTGTATGCAACCGGACGATGCGGTTGCCTCGGTGAACCACGACCGCAGATCAACAGATGAACGGCTCAGAACCCAGGTCTAGCCGGAAGGTCCGATTGCACTCATGATCTCAGCCGCAGATCACGAGATGGACGGTCCAGGATGACGTGGGGAACCGGATGGTCCGAATGCATACAAGATCTGGGCCGCAGATCGCAAAATGGACGGCGGCTATAGATCGAAGTTCAAAAAGAGGTACTGACGAGTGGGACCGCATGTCGGTGACTACAGTCACGATCGCAACGATTTAACCCACGTGCACAAAGGCACCAGGCCCACAAGTCGGCCGACTAAGCGAGCGGTTAAGACCAAATTAATGATTCTAATGGTTGACATTAATTAGACTCTAATGAGTGCGAGATTTGATTCTAACCTCGCCCACAAGTCGGCGATCGGCAGGAGGTTCCCGACAGATTAAATGCCGACATTCTTATTAATCAATGATTAAGCATTAATGATGTCGAACGATGCGGATTGAACCGTAGAGTGATTAAAGGATGTTGGGCCCATCGGTCGGTGGCTCAATAATAATGATTAAGACACGATTAATAACTAATGATTGGTAATTAATGTGTCCTAATGAGTCGATTTAAATCGGGAGCTCGTGTAAACAAAACCCGAGTGAGTTCAACGGCAAATCGCCGCGACACGCATGGCGCGCCACTAAGCACCAAAATGGATTCGCAATAGCACAACGAATCTAGGGTAGCATTCTCACCGCGGCGTAGGATCGAACGCGGCTAGCGAAAATGAAAACGGAGCTTTATCGCTAACCATGAAAATAGCGAAAGCTCATTGCGGTCAAGGAAGCGGGTGCCATAGCTTCTAAGGACTAATAAGAAGCTACCTTAGCGACCGTAAGCTTCAAAGATGGCCTGAGATGCTTGATCAAGGTGAAAGCTCACGGACTTGAGAAGAAGGTTCGAAAATGACACTCGAGCCATATGAGCGATACAAAGTATCAAAATAGCTTCATAATGATCCACGAAGCTATAAGAGCAAAGAATTGGAAAATGGAGCACTCACCGGTGAGGAAGAAGATGACCAATTGGCCGAATTTGAACAAACCCCAAATTGGACAATTCCGAGAATCAAATCCAAAATTAAGTGAGGGAAATGTTCAAGATAATAGATAGATAAGGTTAGGGCAAAGAAACATGAAGGAGGACCACTGGAACACCAAGAACACCAATGGAGCTTCACGGTCAACAATGGCGGTTTGCCATTTTTGAGGTGTTAAGCTCCAATATTGGGAATGAAGCTTGATGGTGGTCTAAAGAAACTCAGTGAAGGGATTTGGGTGCTTATAAGGCCATGAAAGTGTTAGGGTTTGCACCACTCCTCTCTCGGGCGGCAAAACACAAAGCACCACGCACTGAGCAAGGAAAAAGGGTGTAGACGTGCATTAGGGCATGGCCTAGCTCAATGTACCGCCCATACCTCTACACGTCGGCTAGGGTGGCTTTAGGAGCAAGAAATGACCTCACCATGCCTTGCACTGTTTTTCGCACTGGCGGGAGGTTGAAGATGACCAGCGCAAAGCTCGGGCGATTCACACCGTTGGATGAGACGCGAACGGCCGAGATAGTGCCACGCCTACGGGCTTTAAAACACAACGGGAGGTTGCGAGCCCACGATTAGAAACGAACGCTCCGATTGCTCCACGCCGCAAACTCTTATTTACAACGAAGGGGTACGCGAGCGTTGGATCTAAATCCAACGGCTCTGATTCAAAAATGCAACCGGAGGGTCCGAAGGGTTCGGGAGATCTCAATGGTTGGATGGGAATCTAACGGTCGACAATCAAACTTGCAACCGGAGGGTCCGAAGTCTTACACGCGCGCGGGCCGTGCGATTTCGATCCAACGGTCGAGATCGATTGCGCATTTTAAAGAGTGGCTCGGTGCATCTAGTTGACTGGACCAAGTCAAATGGCTCGAGTCTGACTCGAACCCAAGCAACAGTAAAACCACGTTTGACTTTAAAATTAGAACAGAGACCTTGAAGGATTTATTTGAGGTAGCAAATTAACTCCAAAAATTATGAAATTTTTACAGGAGCTTGCTAACTCAAATATTTACCTCGAGTAAAATTTTCAGAGGTTTTTATACTGTGAATAAATCTCCAAAAATTCTGCAAGGCTCTGTTTTAATGTTTGACTAAGAGTCAACAGGTTTGACCGCCTCTAAAAATATTCAAACAATTTCTAAAAATTGTGAAATTTTTCAGAGGGTCACATACCATCCTGAGGACTTAGGAAAAATATTTCCAGAGGATGATCATAAGATTTGACAAGATTGTTTTTGGAATGCCAAGATTTGGATCAAACGGACTTGTGACAATGTACTTCCATAATCCCTTGTACAAGAATTGTTTGGCACAACAGGAAATACATGATGTAAGAAAAAGTTTTAATTTCTACTGATTTTCTTACATTTGAAACACAAGCCCAAAATTGGGATGTTACAACTCTCCCCCCCTTACAAGAATCTCGACCCGAGATTCCGTTTACTCGGAGAAGAAGGAAGGAAAATCTGCACGAAGGCGATCTTCTCGCTCCCAAGTTGCCTCATCTTCAGAATGGTTTGACCACTGAACCTTAAGGAACTTGATGACACGGTTCCTCGTCCTTCGTTCAGATTCCTCAAGAATACGAACAGGATGCTCGCGGTAGGTCAAATTCTCCTGCACATTGAGAGCCTCCAATGGAGTTTCCTCAGTTGGGACACGGAGGCACTTCTTCAGGTGTGAAACATGGAACACATCATGCACACCCTCAAGTGCGTACCGTAGCTCCATCTGTCAGATGCAATCGCTCCAACTCTCTCGATGATACGGTAAGGCCCAACATATCGAGGAGCCAACTTGCCCTTGATGCCAAAACGCTGATGGCCCTTTAAGGGTGAGACTTTGAGATACACAAAGTCATTGGGCTCAAAGCTCAACTCACGGCGACGACGATCTGCATAGCTCTTTGTCTGGACTGGGCCGCGCAGATGCTCGCGGATCAACTGAACTTGACTTTCGGCCTCATTGATCGAATCTGGGCCGAAAAACTGCCGCTCACCAGTCTCTGACCAGTTCAACGGGGTTCTGCACCTTCTCCCATACAAAGCCTCAAATGGTGCCATGCCAAGACTGGCCTGAAAGCTGTTGTTGTAGGAGAACTCAGCAAACGGTAGGCATTTCTCCCACTTCTTCCCATAGGAAAGAACACAAGCACGGAGCATGTCTTCCAACACTTGGTTGACTCGCTCCGTCCGCCATCGATCCCGAGGATGAAAGGTCAGATCAAATGAAGGCGGGTCCCCATAGCCTCTGCGGACTATGCCAAAACCGCGAGGTGAAAAGCGCACTACGATCGTAAATAATCGATCTTCAGACACCGTGAAGACTCACAATCCTCGAGATATAAAGTTCGGCCAAAGGCCCCACACGGTTGAGTCTTTACAGAAGGAAATGTGCCACTTTAGTCAACCGGTCAATCACGACCCAAATAGCATCATTCCTTTGGACGAGCGGGCAATCCGGTGATGAAGTCCATGCCAACGAATCCCACTTCCATTCCGCACGGCAAAGGTCAAGAAGACTCTTGAGCGGCCGATGTTCGGCCTTCACACGACAAAGATACGTCGCACTCTCGAACGAACTTGGCAATCTCGCGCTTCATTCGGGTCCACCGTAATCTCGGCGAAGATCCCGATACATCTTGGTAGCCCGGGATGGATGGACAAAGGAGAGTCATGGGCTTCGGAGAATCATATTCCGCAATTCCATGACCTTAGGAACCACAAGACGCCGCCCAAACCACACAACGCCATGCTCGCCCTCCGAAAAGCACTTGGCCATCCCATCCTGATGTTTCGCTTGATCCGCTCACACCGGCATTCTGCTCACGTGCGCGCTTGATTTGGTCCACCAAGGTTGGTTGCACAACCAATGTAGCAAGAGAACCGTGCTCGGTCAAACCCAAATTAAGGCGCTGAAATTAAATGAGGGTAGGTCACGCTCTTGGAGCATCAACATGTTACAATACACCTTCCCGAGTGCATCAAGAACGACATTGGCCTTGCGGGACGGCATCGAATACCCATGTCATAGTCCTTGATCAATTCCAACCATCTTCTTTGCCCGAGGTTCAGATCCGTTGGGTGAACAAGTACTTCAAGCTCTTGTGGTGGAATACACCTCACAACGGTTACCAATCGATAATGCCGCCAAATCTTGAGTGCATGGACCACAAAGACTAACTCTAAGTCATGAGTAGGATAGTTGAGTTCATGAGGCCTCAATCGCCGCGATGCATAGGCCACAACCTTGCCTTCCTGCATAAGAACACAACCAAGACCCTGACGAGAAGCATCACAATAGATATCGAAACTCTTGTGAATATCAGGGAGAACAAGCACTGGGGCTGAGGTCAACCGCTTCTTGAGTTCCTGAAAACTCACATCACAAGTAGCGGACCACTCAAATTTCTTGTCCTTCTTGAGTAGTTCAGTCATAGGCTTCGCGATCTTGGAGAAATTCTCGATAAAGCGGCGATAGTAGCTACCAAACCAAGAAAACTCCGCACATCGGTGACCGACTTGGGTGACCCCAAGATAGCACATCACCGACCTTGCTCTGGATCCACACCACACCTCTGCTGAAAGAACATGGCCCAAGAATGCCACTTCCTTCAACCAGAACTCGCACTTGCTGAATTTGGCATACAGCTGGTGCTCACGCAGCTTGCCCAACACAAGCTGGAGATGCTCGGCATGCTCTTCTTCACTCATGGAGTAGATAAGTATATCATCGATGAATACCACCACAAACCTATCCAAATACTCCATGAATACCGAGTTCATAAGATTCATGAATAAAGCAGGAGCATTAGTCAAACCAAAAGACATGACGGTGTACTCGTAAAGGCCATAACGAGTAGCAAAGGCCGTCTTAGGAATATCCTCGCCCCGATCGACTTGATGATAGCCAGTCTCAAGTCAATCTTGAGAAGACTCGTGCTCGGTCAATTGATCGAAAAGATCATCAATACGGGCAAAGGATACTTGTTCTTTACAGTCACCTCATTAAGTGGACGGTAGTCAACACACATGCGCAAGGTCTTGTCCTTCTTCTTCACAAAGATAATGGACAACCCCAAGGAGATGAGCTAGGACGGATAAAGCCCTTCTCTTGCAGCTCACCCACTTGTTTCTTGACTCCTCCAACTCATTAGGAGGCATGCGATCGGCCTCTTAGAAATAGGGCGATGCAGGGCAAGCAACTCGATCACAAACTCAGATCTCGAGCAGAGGCATCCTGGCAAATCTTCAGAAAGACATCCGCAAGTCGCACACGTGGGGACGTCGTGGATCTCCAATCGGCTTTGCTTCAAGGACATAAAGATGGGGCTCTCGAATCGCTGCGCGAAACCCAACTGTTCACCAAGGATCGTGAGGTAGACCATCTTCTGGCACAATCGATTTGCCCCAAGTGTTGGGACAACCAATCCATGCCAAGAATCACATCCAAGCGCGCCGAGTCGAGCAGGATAAGACTCGCCAAGAATCCCACTCCTTCGATGTGGATAGGAACATCCCGGCATACTTGGTCAGCTCTCATTTCCGAACCCGGAGAGCGAATGAGCAGTGGAATCCCAAAGGAACACAGTGAAGTCCACAATCAACAAAGAAAAGACCTCGAAATAAAAGAATGCAAGCTCGAGTCAAATAAAAGCGTAGCAGGATGTAAATTAACAAGGAGCGTACCCAACACCACGTCGGGCGCCTCCTGTGCCTCCTCAGCCGAGATGTGATTGACTCGGCCGCTCCCGACACCACAGGTCTTCGGATCACCTTACGGTCGGTGTGTGACCATTCCGCGTCCTCCATTAGGGCGCAGGGCTGCTCGATCCTCGAGGGCAAGCGCTAGCATAATGGCCCTTCTTGTTGCGAGCGGCGGTAACATCGGCGGTGGGTTGCGGGCGCACTGCTGCTTTGGGTCGCAGTGCGTGGTCAAACACGACTGCGGGGACGAGCAATGGTGCCGACGGCCTCGGCGGTGGTGAAGCAAAGCACGAGCCCCGGTATGGGCCCAACACGGGATGAGTGAGGCCACGGCTGTGCGCACCGATGTGCCTCCCACTTGCGCTATGGACTCACCCGCTTCGCCTTGTGCTCGGCGACGATGGCCTTGTCCACCAAGGTGCGGAAGTGGAAATCCACAATAGAGAGCTTGTCCAAGCTCCTCGGACAACCCATCCATGAACTTCTCTGTTTAGCCTCATCGAGGCCACCTCTCCCGAGCATAACGAGCCAAGTGGTTAAACTCGTAAAGATACTCCGAGACAGGACTTGCGCCCGCTAAGCGCAAGAAACTCCTTCTTCTTGAGCTTCATCGGGCCATCGGGAATGTGGGCCCGACGGAGCAGTCGAAACTCATCCCACGAGACAACGTGTCGCGCGGCTGCATGGCGAAAGTTCTCCCACCAAGATAGTGCCGCACCCTCAAGGCGATGGGATGCAAAGAGTGCCCGCTCTGCTCACGGCATCGGCGATATTGAGCTTCGCTCAACAAGCGCGACCAATCATCCGCGCCAAGGGATCCTCGGACCGGGAGAAGGTGGGAGGCCGATGCGGAGGAACTCCGCAAGCCCACCACGAGGCCGGTGGCCACCACCTCGAGATCTGAAGTGGCGGCGGGAGCGGAGGTGTTCCGCAATGACCTCCAAGATCCGGTCCGGTCCATGCGATTCCGCTCGACCGAGCGAACCTCGACCATGGTGGAGGAGGGGAAGCTCCTCATCGAAATCAGCGGTGACTGTTGCGAGTGGTTCTTGTCATCTGTTCCACAAAAACAGTTAAAACACAACTCCGAACAGAGACAAAGAAAACTACTAACCACTTAACAAAACAACCCTTAAAAGCCCAAGTATCAACATAAAATAGCAGCAAGGTCATAAAGACAACAACCGTCTTCCTGTTATGACTAACTCGTATGGAAAAACGAGTAATCAAGTTTCCAGGAAGACAAATTTCAGAGCACTAACTTCTGTTCGAGACAGCTAGGAACAGGGTGAAAATCATACTACAGGAGGGTTAGACACTAAGCTAACTCATATCACTTCTTACCCTGTTAACCCTACAAGTTTTTAGTAGAATTATCCTCTCATTTCAGCACTTTTACTACCTAAATGCTAGCTGTCCAGATTTCTCCATTCAACTTATGGCCGAAATTTGTAGCTCCCAGCAGCTCCTAATCTTCTCAAGATAGCCACACTTTTTATTTTATAACTCTCATGATGTCCCCAAAACCAATCTACTCGATAAACAACTATCTTTTGGAAGAAGATGAGAGGAAAGCTCAGCTTTCAAATTCAGCTTAGAATGAGGTGAGATGAGCAAACTAGGATAGATGAGAAGTAAAATCGAGAACTTACTTAAGATTTTCAGAAAGCACGATATTTGGAAAGTAAGTTTTCAAAATATACTAGGGACGACCAAGCTAGGGGTTTCTACGGTCAGTATGGCTCTGATACCAACTTTGTGAGGACCCGGAATATTTAACTAGTAACACTTAACCTCCAATTGGTTCTAGCATTACTAATTAAACATTCTAAGCCTCGATGGGCATATGTTTCCCAGAATTGCAACATATGCACATCATCACAAAATTACACATCATTTCCATACAACATACATTACTAAGTCCAACAACGACATACTTAAAGTAAAGTTATTACAAAAGAGAGCCGACCGGCCAAATAGAACAACATACAAGAATGACAGCGGAAGCAAAATGTGCCATAAGATGGCTAGAACAAAAGTCGACCGGTTAGCCACACACCCACAAGGCAACCGACCGGGCCGCCAAGCTAGTCGCCCCGCAAGCTACCACAACACAGCTCACAAAAGTGAGGCCCTTCGGGCTCACCTTCTTCCTCTGCAACAAAACAATTAAGCATAGCATCTGAGTACAAAGATTGTCTTTGTACCCGCAAGACGACGTGTGGAATATAGGACCTATTCATAACTACATGCAAGCTTATTTAGGTGGAGGTTGTATGTCTTATTTTGCATGAAGCCAACTTTATTTGCAATAATGTAATACATTTCAAAAGCAAGTTTGCAAATCATTTAGTTATCAAAGTAGCGATGAAGTACTGAGATACATACAAGTAACCACCGGAAGTGACTATCCCAATAGCCACCACAACATATACGAATCCCGATTCGTACCACCCATCAAGTTTTAATTTAAAAGGTTGTAGTCTAACTCTTGAAAGACCTCCCCAAGCGTGTCCATAACCTAGGACGAGGCTATTCGAATAGTTTTAACCCAGTGGGTGTACCAATGTACCCACACTGGATCGCTTTAAGCCAAAGCACACTTCAGTAGGTATGCTTACACGGCTAAGTCCTACGAGACGCTTTCCAATATTGTGTATTAACTACGAGCCGCTCGTATGGGTAGAAACACCATACGCTTACATTGCAAGCGAAAGACAACAAGTCCCATCCCGGTGAAGTCTTTGGACACTACAATGCTCCCAACACCATCCCTCCTGCGACCTCCTGCGACCCGGAGCCAATACACGCCAAAGTACTAAGTCAAGAGAGGTCCCATACCCTCTAGTGTGGTTAGCACGCTAAAATGCTTGGTTTAGTGTAACAAGATGTTCGGTCCTTGTTGACTTAGGCACCATTCCAGTCACACCGAGAATCACACCAACATACCATTGTGCCCAAGTCTAAATCATTTTGCTTTTAGTTTTAGTTTTCACAAGTAGACATGGCACAAGGTGGAAATCATAAATCATAATAAGTTTTGTGTGATCAAGGTTATCGACAAGTCGATAACCGCCCATTTCTACCGAAGCTAAGCATGGCTAAGCAATTATTCGCAACTACTAAGTGACAAGAGCCCTCCACGAACTCTAAATCACAGCAAGTAACCTAGGCTCATGGTAGTAGAGGATAATCATTTGCTAAGAAATGCATCTACTAGGCCAACTATTAAAACAAAGTAGCAATGCATACATAGAATTTGTAATCAACATAAATACTTAAAATACTGGGATTAACATGATCAAACCGCTTGCCTTCTTCTTTGTTGCTCAATTGGTTGCGGAGGATCGTTCTCGGGATTACCGCAAATGTCGAATCCTAAGCGAAAGGCAAAAGAACCAAGAACAACCAATAAGACGAGCCACAAATAAACAAAAGAGCAAGCAAAACTTAACCAAATGCGTGAAATTTACACATAAGGTAGAATACGAATATACCTAGACATAGAAACTGGAAAAACCTAATTTGGATTTGTGGTGCAAAGATAATGCATAAAAATACATTTTCGACCATAATTAGCACTGTAGCAAAAATATTTTCTAGAGAGATTTTGAAGCTGGAATTTTTATGGTAGCTACCTACTGGTATAGAGGTAACCCATATAAAATTTCAGGTCAGTTGGAGTTAAAGTGATTTAGTTATGATTTTTCTAAGATGCAAAATTGGCATAATGCACTTTCCAAGAGCATAAATATGTTCAAAACTAATTTTACAGAGAAGTATACCAACAGAGGGGTTTTCTAGAATTTATCAAATATATTTTGCATTTACAGAGAATTACTTGTGCATTTTATAAGTCTTCCAGAATTTTCTAAATGCTAAAAATAGGTACTAACTCATTAATCAAGGTTTCATACAATCTTGGACCTACCATCATTTTTATATTAACATTGGGTTAATAACAAATTTATCAAGGTTGGAATCATTCATTTTGGACATACACAGAGCAAGATATGCATTTTCTAAAGTCTTATTCATTTTCTGGAATATTCAAAATGACAGGAAATCAAGTTATTCCTAGTTATACAATTTTACACATCGAACATGCTTAAATCCATTTTTATAATAAGCTAAAGTGATAACATGATTTATTACAGCTTGGAATTAACCAAAAGCGCTTAAAATGAATTAGTTATGAGTTTCTAAAGTTTTTATATCATTTTCAGTTGATAAACAAATGCTTACCGAAATACAGAACAACCCAATAAAAAGAAAATGACGTGGACAACTCACAACCCTTGATCTAACATCCCACGGCTCACGCGCGCCGAAAATAGCGCACGCGCGCGGAACCCAAATGAAACCCACCGTTGGATCCACGAGTGTATGCAACCGGACGATGCGGTTGCCTCGGTGAACCACGACCGCAGATCAACAGATGAACGGCTCAGAACCCAGGTCTAGCCGGAAGGTCCGATTGCACTCATGATCTCAGCCGCAGATCACGAGATGGACGGTCCAGGATGACGTGGGGAACCGGATGGTCCGAATGCATACAAGATCTGGGCCGCAGATCGCAAAATGGACGGCGGCTATAGATCGAAGTTCAAAAGAGGCATCGACGAGTGGGACGCATGTCGCTGACTACGAGTCACGATCGCAACGATTTAACCCACGTGCGGTACGCGCATCGCCCACAAGTCGCTGACTGCGTGGCGGTTAAGACCAAATTAATGATTCTAATGGTTGACATTAATTAGACTCTAATGATCACGAGATTTGATTCTAACCCTCGGCCCACAAGTCAACGACCCGCAGGAGGTTCGGCAGATTAAATGCCGACATTCTTATTAATCAATGATTAAGCATTAATGATGTCGAACGATGCGAGATTGAACGTAGAGTGATTAAAGGATGTTGGGCCCACCGGTCGCTGGCTCAATAATAATGATTAAGACACGATTAATAACTAATGATTGGTAATTAATGTGTCCTAATGAGTCGACGAAATCGGAGCTCGTGCGCAAAAACCCGAGTGAGTTCAACGGCAAATCGCGGCGACACGGCGCGGCGCCACTAAGCACCAAAATGGATTCGCAATAGCACAACGAATCTAGGGTAGCATTCTCACCGCGGCGAGGGATCGGCGCGGCTAGTGAAAAAAAAACGGAGCTTTATCGCTAACCATGAAAATAGCAAAAGCTCACGCCGCGTCCAAGGAAGCGGGTGCCATAGCTTCTAAGGACTAATAAGAAGCTACCTTAGCGACCGAAGCTTCAAAGATGGCGGAGATGCTTGATCAAGGTGGCTTCACGGACTTGGAGAAGAAGGTTGAAAATGACACCTGAGCCATATGAGCGATACAAAGTATCAAAATAGCTTCATAATGATCCACGAAGCTATAAGAGCAAAGAATTGGAAAATGGAGCACTCACCGAGTGAGGAAGAAGATGACCAATTTGGCTGAATTTGAACAAACCCCAAATTGGACAATTCACGAGAATCAAATCCAAAATTAAGTGAGGGAAATGTTCAAGATAATAGATAGATAAGGTTAGGGCAAAGAAACATGAAGGAGGACCACTGGAACACCAAGAACACCAATGGAGCTTCACGGGTCAACAATGGCGGTTTGCCATTTTGAGGTGTTAAGCTCCAATATTGGGAATGAAGCTTGATGGTGGTCTAAAGAAACTCGTGAAGGGATTTGGGTGCTTATAAGGCCATGAAAGTGTTAGGGTTTGCACCACTCTCTCTCTGACAAAACACAAAGCACCACGCACGGCCGACAAGGAAAAGAGGTGTAGACGTGCATTAGGGCATGGCCTAGCTCAATGTACCGCCCATACCTCTACACGTCGGCTAGGGTGGCTTTAGGGAGCAAGAAATGACCTCACCATGCCTTGCACTGTTTTCGCACGGCGGGAGGTTGAAGATGACCAGCGCAAAAGCTCGGGCGATTCACAGCCGTTGGATGAGACGCGAACGGCTGAGATAGTGCCACGCCTACGGGCTTTAAAACACAACGGGGAGGTTGCGAGCCCTACGATTAGAAACGAACGGCTCCGATTGCTCCACGTCGCAAACTCTTATTTACAACGAAGGGGTACGCGAGCGTTGGATCTAAATCCAACGGCTCTGATTCAAAAATGCAACCGGAGGGTCCGAAGGGTTCGGGAGATCTCAATGGTTGGATGGGAATCTAACGCCGACAATCAAACTTGCAAGCGGAGGGTCCGGTCTTACACGCGCACGCCGTGCGATTTCGATCCAACGGTCGAGATCGATTGCGCGTTTTAAAGAGTGGCTCGGTGCATCTAGTTGACTGGACCAAGTCAAATGGCTCGAGTCTGACTCGAACCCAAGCAACAGTAAAACCACGTTTGACTTTAAAATTAGAACAGAGACCTTGAAGGATTTATTTGAGGTAGCAAATTAACTCCAAAAATTATGAAATTTTTACAGGAGCTTGCTAACTCAAATATTTACCTCGAGTAAAATTTTCAGAGGTTTTTATACTGTGAATAAATCTCCAAAAATTCTGCAAGGCTCTGTTTTAATGTTTGACTAAGAGTCAAACAGGTTTGACCGCCTCTAAAAATATTCAAACAATTTCTAAAAATTGTGAAATTTTTCAGAGGGGTCACATACCATCACAGGGACTTAGGAAAAAATATTTCCAGAGGATGATCATAAGATTTGACAAGATTGTTTTTGGAATGCCAAGATTTGGATCAAACGGACTTGTGACAATGTACTTCCATAATCCCTTGTACAAGAATTGTTTGGCACAACAGGAAATACATGATGTAAGAAAAAGTTTTAATTTCTACTGATTTTCTTACATTTGAAACACAAGCCCAAAATTGGGATGTTACAACTAGTTCGAAATCCGTAATTTGTAGTTAAGAAAATATCATGCGATACATGCACTGTTGGCAAAATAATTAGTTTGTCTTAATTAATTAGTTTTAAAAAATTAGAAACTACCAAAATAATGAAAGTATGCACTGCTAGTTATTCATGCAACTAATTATTTCGTGGTAGTTCATAATGACATGCAAGTTATTCTAGTATGCATGCACATGCTGGACGAAATAATGACAGCATGCACTGCCATGCAAGCAATTAGTTGCTACGTACTAAGTATGCATGCACCATGCAATGAACACAAACATACGCAATTAATATTTTTAGCAAAGGGAAAGACCAGGGGTTAACATGTGTAATTATTGAGGTGAGGTTAATTAGTTATGAAATAATTAGTTTGTCTCAATTAATTAGTTTTAACAATTAGAAAATAGAAAAATAACGACAACATACACTGCTAGTTATTCATGCAACTAATTATTTCATGCTAGTTATTTTATGATCATTATCAATCTTCTCTCTAATATTCCATCTATTTCATGTGTTGCAAGCCATGTCTCTACCAATGCTTCTCAAACACTTCTACGATGAGGACCACCAGTGCAAGCTGTGGATTGCTGGTGACACCGATGGCCCTTCGCCCCTACAACTTCGGGTGGAGAGGGATTCCTAGGAGCTGGATGGTCACTACGTCCCGATCCTTCAGGGCACGGGCTTGTTGCCCCTTGCGAGGACAGTGTCCCTCAGACACCGGTTCCTCCTAGACGCCAGTCTACTATTGGTCCTTGTCGACAGGTGGAGGCCCGAGATGCATATCTTCCACTTTCAGTGGGATGAGATGATGGTCACCCTGTAGGACGTCTCGCTCTTGACCGGTCTCCTGATCCAGGGTGAGCCACTTGTTTTGGGCCCTCTGCCGGCACATTGGAAGGCCAGGTTGGAGTAGTGGTTCAGCCAACCTCTCTTGGAGGGTGCATGTGGTGTCCCCCAGGCTTGGCTGAGGTAGTTCGATGATTGCCTACAAGGTGCACCTGATGAGATTGTTAGGACGCACCTCTTAGGTTACCTTCTTCAGCTCTTTGGTTGGGTCCTATTTCTAACCACACAGGGCGATCGGTGCTACCCCAGCTACGTTTGCCTCGCCAAGTCGCTAGTTGACATAGGGGCTAGGCCGATGCCTCAGTATAGCTGGGGCCAGCTGTCCTTTGCACCACATACCGGGGGTTGTGTGACGCTTCGCGGAGCGGCACCAGTGGTAACCCCCATCCTGGCCCTCTGCTATGTGCTCCTGTAGCTGTTGAGTTGGAGCACTTTTCGGTTGGGCGGCCGTCCATCGAGCTAGCGGTGTACCGTACGCCCCTCCCCTCGATCAACGCGATAGACGAGCCCACCATGGGCTCACAATGGACTACTGGCCATCTGCACTGGGCCAAGGACAGACCGGTGAGGTGCTACTCATTGTACCACAACGAGATTGAGTGATTGTACGAGAGTGATATCATCTAGTGTCCATGGTATCTAGATTTCTTTCGCACGGTAGCGCCACATGGGCTATCCATGCAATGCATTCAGGACGCAGGACTATGGACGACGACCTGCCACCTGGTGTTTGAACTTATGGTGGAGCCTGACGCATCGCAGGGAGTAATGCGACAGTTTGGTCGGTACCAGATCGTGCTCCCAGACGGCAGGCTCCTGCAGTGAGCCGTACACCTGTGAGTCAAATTTCATCTGAGTAATGTTTACAGTCCTTACGTCTTCTTTTCTAACATCATTCCTTCCAGAAATGCAGGCAATCGATGGTGGGTGGGCATACTCAGGACAGGCGCCTGGTCCAGTAGGAGTGGACTACGTCATGGACGGACATGGCGCACATGGATGTCTGGAATGAGCAACGTCCGTACGACCTTGAGACGTACGGTGCGTACTTGGAGTGGTATGTGCCACGGACGCGCGCAAGACTTACCATTCCTCCACCGGAGCACCCAGACCAAGTGACATCACAGACGCACCACGAGAGCCTCCGCCGCACGTACGACCGTCACAACGCTTCACGGCATGACGACACCGTAAGACACTTACAACCTCTTGTCGTTTCATTGACGACATTCGTACTCTTCATTAATGAACCTGTTACGTATATCACTACAGTTGGAGCTAGCGTAGTGCATCCAGAGCACATTAGAGGCTGCCCTCCGCAGCCCAGATAGAACCCCGATGGGATATACAATTTTTTTGAATCACATCTCAGCGGAGATGAAGAAGATAATAAAGAACTTGAGCTGCAATCATTTGATGGACAACGTCCTGCGCACAGGCACCAAGTGGGGTCATGCTCACCCGCTAGGTCGCCACGACCTAGCGAGTCTGGCCGGCGTCGTAGTGTTCCCCATCGGTCATCCGCGGGCCAGATCGGCGAGGATATAAGTTATGTACAAATCTACGTTGCGTGTTTCGGTTATGCCTTACGTTGCACTAACATCATGTCGTTCTCCCACCGCAGGTTCATCAAGATGAATCACTTCTACCGTCCGTGATCGATACACAGACTAGCGCTCCCCATCGATCATCTGCACTACACATCCGGGAGGTACGAGATTCTCAGTCCACGTCCTGAGTGTTTATCTGTACTAACATCGTTCCATCTTACAGCCTTCAGTTGACCGTGGGGGTGACGGCCAGTTCACGACTACTGATGATGATGATGACACGGGCTTCCCAACTCCTACCAGGGAGCAGTACACACCATCAGGGTATGGAGCATAGTAACCAGGGTTTGGAGCATACGCAGGGCAGAGCTCCTCCGGGTTCGCTGTCCCACGGTGCGTTCTAGGGTAGAGCTCCTCCGGGTTGGCTGGCACCCCATACCTCCATGGGCAGAGCTCATCCGCACAACCGGAGTTGCACGCATCGTACCTGGGGAGTGAATTTTTTGAGCCCATCGCTTATGATTTCTTCGGAGGTGTCCCCTAGGCCAGCATGCCTCATCACGACGACATGTATGCTTACCAAACTTTGCTAGGCATACTGAGCCTACCGGTGCACCTTCGCCACCTCAACGGTCTCCATACCCCCTCCGAACGAACACGTGCTCACCCGACCGCTTCACATACTCCACGGGGCATGCTCGACGCAAGACATCCAGGCGCATGCGGAGGCCGCCACAACGAGTAGAGGGTAGTGGCTCAAACTCAGATGAGTGAGCCATATTGTATCATGTGAACTCGGGCTTCTAATTTTATGTATGAAAAGTTCTTAAATTGGTTCATGTAATAATTGTAAATCCTCGTACGAGTGAGCCAAATTGTAACACTTTAAATTTTATGTATGAAAGCATCTTCAAATTTTCAGAACGACAAGACAACACATTGCAACGCTAACTTAAATGAAATTACGAGGTAAAATTGAAATGAGTAAAATTATGTAGAAAATTACACAAGAAAGTACACAGTGTCGGGAGCATTCACATAAAATTTCATATTTTTTGAAGTCATTTCCTATATTTTAAAAATAGAACGAACCCACAAAACCCAAATCCGTGAAACAAAAGCCTAACCGAAACCCTAGCTGGAGGGCACGTGGTGGCTACCGCACGGCGGCCGTGCGGCAACACCACTGCACGGAGGCTGTGTGGAAGCAACGCATGGCGGGCGAGGGTGGTGTACGTGCGGTCGTAGTGTTATTTTTGCACATAATTTTCCGCCCCGACTACTTTTGTAAATATAAAAGGAAATCGTGCTAATACGACCAAAAATTTGCCTTTTGCTTTGAGTAGAGCTACGAGAGGTATCCCGAGACTTATTCGGTGGGGTAGGAGTTGGTCGTTTACCTTTCTTTAAATGTTTTCTCTCGTGTAGAACTAGCGAGCAAAGAATTTGGGGGTCGAATTGTATGTAAGGAGGTGTAACAGGCCAAAGTTCTATGATCAAAATTAAAATTAATAAAATTATTATTCTATTAGATTATATGAGTTTTAAAAGAGTTTCCCTGCTTTTCTTCAATTTCCTAGTTTTTAAAAGTAAAAAATAAAATTTATTGAGATTTCTGGAATTTAAAAAGGGTTTCCTACTTTCTAGATTTAAAAATAATTTATGTGCAAAAATAAAAGCCAACTTTAAGTTGAAAATAATTTTATTAAATTCAAAAATAGCATCCCAATGTTCAGGCCTTTTTGAATGTTCAAAATAAAATAAACCATTTGAATTTTATTCAAAGGTTATTTTGAATTTTTAGAAAGTGAAAAACGTTTGAAGTGATTGAAATAAACTTCAATTAAATCTTAAATTATTTTATTCGATCTATTCATGTTTCAAGGATTTTTATAAAATTTTCTTGAATTTTTGAATTTATTTTATTTTTCGGATTTTTCTTCCTTTTTTTTCTTTTCTTTTTTCTCTTTCTTTCTCTCTCATGTACTTCTTCCCGACAACACTGGTCTGCCCATGCCGCCACACCTTGCTGCCTGTGCACCACACGACACCCTTCCTCTACGCCCGCACTAGCGCCTCGCGCTCGTGTGCGCCACGCCATCCCATGCCCGGCGTCGCCCTGCTGCCTCGCTCCCTGCCGAGTGTATCATCCGCTCTGCCCAGCACCACGACAAGCGCATCTCTAGGTTGCTCCCATGCCGCCTTGCTCCCCTCCTTGGCTATAAAAGCTAGCCGCCAGCTCCTACCTCCTCCTCCTTTCCCCACTCTCCTCTATTTTCCCGAACCGAAGCCCCCCAGAGCTCACACCCGTGCCTTCCTCTTTCTTCCTCCACGCCGACCACGCCTCTCCCCCGTTGATCTCCCTCTCCGGTCACTCTTTAGTCGAGCTAGCCATGCTACTGCACGTTCCCGGACTCCTCCTTCCTTTTCCCCTTTTCCGGTCAATTGCACGCCGTGGACCCCCGCCGCTGTGAGCACCTCCTTCCCCGATGTTGGCGCCGTCGCACCACCTCCTCAAAGCCCCTTTGGTTCCCCCGAGCACTGTTGTGCCTTCCCTATGCCCGAACACTGTCCATGTGCACACTGGTTTCCTCCCCGCGCTGCCCCATCACTGGCGACGCCATGCGCCCCTTGCGCCCTGCCGCCGCATGCACCGCTACCGCCGCTCTAGGCCACTTCCGGTTCCACCGCTGCCACCATAGGGACCCCCACCCCAGAGAGATTCCACTTTTGCCCTGCTCCCACCGCCCCACCGCTTGCCTCATCGGCACCACCGCCTCCCCCGTGTGCCCTAGAACATCTGTAGGATCAAGGATAACCGACTAGAGGGGGGTGAATAGGAGGTTTTTAAACTTTTTCACAAATGTACGAGTTAAGCTAATTAACAATTTAGTCTAAACAAGTTATACTTCTAGCTAAGCAAAACAAGCACAATGATCAAGCTAGAAATATAAATGCGGAAGAGTAAAGACTAGAAATAACCACAAAGAGACAACGATGTTTTTCCGTGGTATCGAAGACTTGCCGGTCTTCACTAGTCCACGTTGAGGGAGCTTGAACCAATCAAGCCGGCTCCACGTATTAAGCCTTTCCTCGATCACTATTGGTTGTTCTTCCTCCACTCCGGAGATGGTGAGCACCAAACCACTCACAATCTTGACACCGGGCCTCTTCACAATCTTCTTGAAGAGATTACCGTGCAATCACCGCCAAGCCATCTAGGAGTTCGGCAAAACTCCAAGAGTAACAAATCAAGACCTTCGCTTGACGACACTCAAGTGCAAGAGGATCAACTAGAATGATGAATGCACTTGAATGAGCTCAACAACCTCTCAAAGAGTGAACAAATGAATTTGAGGAGTTGAATGAATGCACAAGGCTCTAAGGATGTTAAATGTGGTCTAGCACCCTGTCCTTGGGCTGGTGGGGAAGTATTTATACCCCCCAACAATAATTATAACCGTTGGAGAAGAAAACCCACTTTTTCAGCCACATGCGGTACTACCGCCATGCAAGGGGCGGTACTACCGCACTTCTCCAACCACTATAGCAACGGCTATAACAGACGCATTAAATGACCTGACATAGCCGTTTAATCTTGCAGAGCGGTACTACCGCCAACTGACGAGCGGTACTACCGCAGTGCGGTCATACCGCAAGGAGATTGCGGTACTACCATTTTTCAAGAGAGACAAAAGGGTGCTTACTGGAAAAAACATACCGCTTCTCATTCGGAATAACCGGCATGCGGTAGTTCCGCTTAACACCTGCGGTACTACCGTATTCCGGTCATACCGCATGAACACTGGCGGTACTACCGCGCTTAGGTTTTGGCACCGAAACCAGAAAAGAGACTCTCTGTAAAAAACATACCGCCAACTAACGACCGAAACAACCGGTCGCGGTAGTTCCGCACTGCATAACGCCGGTACTACCGATTGTCTGACAAAGGCATATTTGGTTTTAGAAAGAGAATCCATATGCATGCATGATCCTAAATTGATCCATAAAGCACAAGACATGCCTTCAAGCTACAGGACATGATCCCTCTTAATAGTACGGCATTTAACCTATAATCCGGTCTTCCATGTATTTCTCCTAAGACCGGTAAAAGAAAAAGATTTCAAAACCACTTGTACCTTATCCTTGAGCTGTACTTGATCTTCATAAAACTTTTAGCATGCATCTTCAAGATCATATTTTCCAATGGGACTAGGCCTTGTAAAAACTCAACAAACCAATAAGTCCCATTTTCACATATTATCATAAATTACCGAAACATATTTTTAAGGGCCTAGATGCTTTTCAATCTCCCCCTTTTTGGTAATTGATGACAACCTAGTTAATATGTGTGAAGAAGAGTTTTGAATATATCCAAGATTGTGAAACAAGTGTATATTCTTTTGATGACTTAACACAAAGAAGACTCCCCCTAAACATGTGCATGAAATAGATAGAACATTTTGAGAGCACATGTAGAGAATTGTGATAAATTTTTGGCAGAGTTTCTTTTTAACTTGTTGGAACTGAGGAAAACTTGCAGTGATAAGGAATTGTCATAAAAGAAATTTCAGTAGAGATAATATCACATTTGAGAATTAAGACAACCAACAAGTTCTGAACAAGGTAATACTAAGATGAAGTTATTACAAGCAATAAAACATCAAAAGACTATAATGTCTGACACCCTTAATCCTTAGAGCTACTTTCTACTTCTCCCCCTTTGGCATCAAAGTACCAAAAACAAACATCAAGCAGCTGGATCTTGAGGGGGAAAAGGCGCGGGATCCTGAGAGGCAGGAGCTGAAGCAACTGGAGCTAGAGAGACTGGAGGAACAGTAGCCTGAGGTGCTGTGACCACTATAGGAGGAGCACCAGGTGGAGTACGAGGGCGACGACGCATGAACCGTACTGGAGATGAAGGACGTGGAAGAGGTGGAAGACGATGTTCCATAGAGTCAATTGTCTCTGTCAGGGCGGCAAGTCTGTTGTTAGTCTCATTCTGAAAGTCTGTAAGAACTGTCCTCATCTCCTACTGAGAGACTTTCATCTGCATCAGATTATTAAGAATGAGATTCTGAGTGGTAAGAATCTGAGCAAGAGTGGCTTGACTGTGAGAGCCTTCTGCAGATGCCTCCTCTGGGGCAATTTCTTCTTGCTGTGCCTGCTGTGCTTGAAAACGAATGGGGGGATTTTCTCTGGGTTTGTAAAACTTATGGGGTGATCCCAAACCACCCTGATACTCAATCTTACTGAGAATTAGGGCCATGATGTAAGGAGCATGATAAATCCGCTTTACCCTGTCATTCTTAGAAGAGACAATCCCCCTGATGATGACATCCACAACATCAAACTTTCTCCCATGGGAGATATTGTCAATGATATTCCATGCATGTCCTCGAATAGCATCAAAGTTACCACTCTTGGGAAGAAAAGTGTGATTAATAATCCTATTAATCAAACTGGGAATAGGTAGCAAGCCATTAATTTTCCCTGGAGTGTACCTGACATTCTGATCATAAAACTCTATCCAAGCTGGAACAAGTAAAGCAGGTCTGTCAAAAAGCTTATCCCAAATGCCAGAGTGTATCCTCAGTACACGCTCAAAATCTGTAACACCCCAGCTCAGCATTGAGCCTGGAATGCTACTAAAATTAAATTAAACTAGGCTAAACCAAAACCAATTACAAAATCTCGACAAAACCTCCTTTGTATAGTCAACTATACCGAGGTTCCAACAATTAATCAAGGTATTTATCAATATATTCATAATCAGGTTCATTGAAGCCTCCAGGATAATCTCATAAACATAACCAAAATTTGCTATTCTCATTATTACAGTTAATCTGAAACTCAAACTATCCATAAGTAATTCTTAAGATGGAGTGGTAGTGTGTGCATCCAAACATCTACTCCCTCCCATGCATGCCGGTCTTGCCGGTTGTACCTAAAACACATCAAAGCAAGAGTGAGCCCAAAGACTCGCAAGTACCAACAAGGCTAAGCAAGTTATTATTCATAGCATCAATAATCCAAGATAAACAATGCACCAAAGTATAGCCTTCATGCTCATGTGAATGCAACCAATGCAATGCGCCTTTTAACTTTATCTCTTTTCGCATTTTACGGTAATACGGGTATACAACCGTCAGCCATTGATACCCTTGCTCTGCCCTCCGGCACAGGACCAAAAGCCTATACACCACATGTATAGGGACCTTTGCCCATCACATTAATGATGGGGACCTCTTTGTTCATAGCCCACATTCCACGAATGTGGGGACTCAAGCCCGCCATCTACATAACGGGACTCAATCGAATGTGCTTGATCACCACGTGACTGGGCACTGTATGCTCTCAACATGCATATGCATCATGATAACATATTTATAAACAGGAATACATCATATTCTCATTATCATGTAAGCAACCTTACTTCGCTATCATATGTCAAAAACATGCATACATGACCAAGTCTCCAACACGTTTGAAACATGCAAATGCTCCATGCCCACGTCTTTCATACCCAAGAATTTAACATGTACATAACAACATGTAAGATTTGGCCACGCTCAAGGGAAACATTAACCATAGCTTGCATTCATCAAGATATAAGGAAAACTCATTACACTAACATTCGTGCAAGGCTACAACAAGCAATCACAACAATCATATCATACAACCGAAAATACGCTATAACCCGAATACTTGCCTTGACCGTGCGAGAGCGGTGGAGCGCAAAGAGGGCGCTGCCTGGGATCACGCTCCCACCTGAACATAAAGATATCCCAATCTAAGACCAACATACTGGACCAAAAGCATACACAACATTACAATCGAAATCGCTAACTTCTTATCATTTCTAACTTTTCTAATTTCTAGCGATCGGTCACTGCAGACAGCAGACTTCAAAATTCATAACTTTCTGCTCAGGAGTCCAAATAGGATGATCTTGGACATTCTGGAAAGGTAATTAAAATGTCTAAATAAACTTAGTTGGGGAGACCTCTGATTCGGCCATCTACCAGTCCTACCAATCTATTTAATCAGAGCAAACATTTCACGTCGGGTTTCTGGACAGCGACAAAGAAACTATCATAACTTTCTACGTTTGTCCGAATTTAGTGATCTTTAGTTTTCCTGAAAGCTCAGAGGATTAGACTAATTTTTCGTTATGGTGAGACCCTCTGAAACCCCTCTAAATATGCGCTTCTATCAGGTTAACCAACACTAGCAATTCTGCTTCTCTCCAGAAACACAGAAATACTAAAAAATTCATAACTTTGGCTACCGAAGTCCGAATGACTTGATTCTTGTCGGAAATGAAAGATAACTACGATACCCACAACTTTCTAGGAGACACCTAGACCCAATTATGGTTCTAACCTAATCAAAACCGACAAACTTCACTGCTGCAGAATATCGACGAACTGACATCCGAAAATATACAACTAGAAAACGACCCCAAAACAAAGAATCACGGGTTACCCTTGCCGAAACGACGAAGGCACGCTGTGCGGATGATGATCACCACGAGTTCCCGATCGCGGATCCTTCTTCCCTCTCCCTTTCTTCTCTTCCTTCTTCCCTTCTCTTCTTTTCCCCTTCTTCTTCCTCCTTGGCCGGCTGCAAAGGGCTTCCTCTTCTCTTTTGGCCAGCAGCAATGGAGGTGGAGAGGTGCGCAAGGGGGTGGAGGGGAGGTGTGGAGGAGGTGGGAGGAGGTGGTGGCCGAAAGGGGGAGGTGGGGAGTGGAGAGGAGGGGAGATGGGGAGGGGGCGGCTAGGGTTTGGGGGTGGAAGTGGCAGCCCCCCCTCTCCCTTGGCCGGCCACCCTTGGTCCCTCTTGGGCCAAGGCCCAATCCCAGGTTGCCCACTAAACGTGAAACCCCCTCAATTCCTGATTTGGCGATTTTCTAAAAGAACCCTCCTCCCGATTAATTAATCTCTCCCGAATAAATAATCTCTCCAGATTCAAATGCTTTTCACACTATCAGGGTATTACATTCTACCCCCCTTAACAGGATTCGACCCCGAATCTAAACACGCTTAAGCGAAAGAACAACCACGATTGAGAACGAACAACGGTAACCACGTACCCGTTGGGAACAACACCGGTTAAAGCTCCAGCACGCAAAACTCCAACTTCCCAATGGTCTCTCTCTTGGACTGAGGACCACAACACAAAGACGGGATACAACGTCTAATCTAACACTCGACCCAACCTTCCAGGTACATTCACCGGTCAAGACTCGAAGGTAAGATCTCACTCGATGGTCAACGGTGCAACCGAAGCTTCAAACTCTGGATCTCCCAGGTACTCACTCAACACTAGAACATACAAGACGTTACGTACTCGCAAGACGGACTCGAGAGCGATCCCGGTGATACGCCATCTCGCGAGAACAACCCAATGTAACTTGGGTTAACCTTCCCAAGGATACCGAACCACACGACATGCACATAGAACACAAAACTCGTGTTCCACCTTCTCAAATAAACTCCTCACTAAAGCAAGGACCACCTCCTTTAACCGGAATCAAACGACAAAACTCTCTTTAAGCAAACTTTTTGACCAACAATACCCATCTAAAAAAAAAAATTCATATCGCAACTAAGCGTTACCAGCGCGGTGCTAAGGATTCAAATCCAAAAATCAGAATTTCATCACGAAAACCCTTCCACCTTCCAAGTGGCAGTTTGCGAATAAACATCACGAAAACCAAAGGAGGAATCATTTTAAATGCCCAAATCAAAAACTTTCTTTATTCTTCCTGAACCGATAAGAACCAAACGTACCAAAATCGAGTCAAACTCAACTTACGAAAGACATTGGTCAACAGCACAAAACTCAAACGAGAATCGAGGAAACAATTCACTCCTTTGAGGAAGTATCAATTTCTCAGTATCTCTTTTAAGAATAAAATCTCTCTCAACTTTGGAGTTTCAGTTCATCGCAAAACACACTAACTCATCTCTCTTAACTTGACAATCTCAACGTTACACTCAAGTTGAAATACATCATCCACAATTCCGTATAAAGGCTCTATCGACGCCACCAAAACTTTCTCTCAACAACTCCTCTATCGACATGATTAATTTGACAGGTGACTTCCAATGCATCTCAAAATAGATTACACACGCAATCACATCTCCTTAATCTTTTAGAAATAAACAACTTGGAATTCACACTCTCACATTCATATACTTTCTCTAAAAGGGCTCTATCAATGATCATCTCACTGTTCGAAACCCACACTTAATCTACCTCCTCTACACATAATCATTGGGTGCCCCAAGTCCTAGCATAAAAATACAAAGCCCAAATTAAACTCCAAGACTCCTACAACGAACTTCTCATAAAAATATAGGAAATCCTCGATTAAATCCGTAAAATCCCACAATTCCAACATACTCACTCATTAACATCATCATGAAAATCTGTTCTTGACCAGTTTACCTTTACAAAGATTATAACTCTCAGAAGGTTACTCATTTAAAGCCAAATCACTCTTGACGTTACTCAACATTTTCCATTATCCCATTAATTGACATGGCGATTCGATTACGTTGTAATCTCACTCTCATTAAACCACATCATCAAGAATAACTTTCATAGCCTCGCAATACTACCGAATTGCGATACTCTAATAAATTGATCCAGATTTCCATACTTGCTAATTCTAATGCTCGGCCAAAAAGAACACCAAATCTTGGACTACATCTCGCTATAGGTCCTACTAGTTGCGACAACGAAATCTGTTAGCTCCAAAGACAATTATTCTTTTTAACTCAAATCCTCTCCAAGGGTTATTCTAATAAATTGATTTATTACTCCAGGCCTCTCGGACAACCTGACACCTAAGGGTTCACCAAACCATCTACTAGACCACCACTGTCTAGATGCCAAAACACCACCTACGAGACTTTACAATACAATCGGTTAACCCTTTCTTAGAAGAAGAGGCAAATAGAAATAAATTTCAGCACAAAGGAAAACGTTACCACTTACAGTAGTTACAAGATCAAGAGAAACAATCAGATGAAACTGTTCTCAAAACCAAAGATATGATCAAAGTTGAGGGCACACGTCCCACAATCAGAGAATATCAAACCTCAGACGAGAATAAAACACTGCTTTTAGAATTCGGGAGAACTCTTATGGGCAAGAACAAAAGTTTTAGACAATCCTCAATAATCTGCAAGTTATGAAACTTTACTTCAATCTCAAACACTTCTACTTCACTCGACTTTTGTTGGTTACCGCATCACCATGGCAATTCCGACGAAGAGTATTTGAAGATCACAACACCTAATCCACTTAGGAACTAATAACACCTCTCAACACGTCACTTTGCTCTAAACAAATTCGCTATCACATCAACATGAGGTCCGAAAGATCACAAATGCGAACTAGAAACATATTCAATTAATCAACATCCAAGAGTGATCCAGTCCCTTTATACAAAACATTCAATATTATCATCATAATCCCTTACTGACAATCACATTAGTAACGTAATAATACACTCTTAGTGAGACTCATCATAGCCTCTTATCCCATCATAAATTTCTCCAAAAGAAACACAAGCCATAAGGTTGAAACAAACCTATTTTAACTAGTTCATACTATCAAATGATACTTTCGCAAAGCACACTATCAGAGGCCACATACTCAATCACCCACTCAACCATTAGTGTTACTCACACCCGCTCCAACTGTCATTAGGGCTCTACTTCTACTTGTAGTCACATATCCATCTATAAACGTAGAGTCAACACTCTATTTTAAGCTCTTAGTTTAGGGCAATTTATAACTAGAGGTTTAATATCAACATCCCTTGTAAAACATGGTGTCACAAGGTACTACCTCTACATCCATCTAGTCCGATATACATGTTTTCGATCTAGCAATTATGTATGACCATCAAGTAGCCAGTTTATGAAAATTACTGGATTAATATCCTCTAGGTCATCGTTCAATCATATCCTTAACATATTCATCACTAATTGGTAGACAAATCCATTGAGATACTTTGCACCGATTTATCCAATAAATCTGTCGAATTTCCATCATCTTAATGATCAAAACAAGTCATCAATATCTCACACTTCTTAATAAATCTCGGTTCACTAGTAGGTATAAACATACCCTTACTCATAGTTTTCATCAGAACTACTAGAAGACAACCTCGACTTAATCAACGTTAATTCCAAGGAACTGGGTTAAAACCATTTATGTTCCACACTACATATCCAACTTGATAACTCAAACCATACTAGTTAATTGCTTTGGTTATAACCTCTCACTTATCCATAACAAAACATCGCTAAAGGGTTGAACATCTTGTTTCATAGAATGGAACCATTAAACTTCAACACTCATCATACCCAAAAGAAATACATAAAGTCAAATCCTCCACGTACTAAAGGTATTTCAATAGAAACGTTCATGACCCAAATTATCAAGCGAATAAATGGGTCAAGATTTCCATCAAGAAAGTAGAACCTCCATAACAAGGAACAATACTATCAAAGACGACGATCACAAGTAGCAAGAATAGCTCAAGAGTCAGAAAAGACAACATTTGCTCTATAAAACAAATACAAACCAATTGAAACCCATCAACCGCATTGTAACCACTAACCAAAGAAGGTTCATCAATCGCAGAGCGCTCAACGATTGGAAAAACAATATTTGCTTTAAAGGATCAAATTAAATCAATGGAAACACCTCAAGCTGGAAGAAACTTCAAATCTAAGAGCAATTCATCAAGCACACCTTAACTCGAGTAGACCAAATCAATTATTATTTTATTTATTTTTTAGGAAGAGAACAATCTCTCCAAAGATACTCAAATTATCACCTATACTAAGATATTCGAGAAAACCACTTCCATATTCTCACACCGTGAATGGTGGTGTAGCCTGGTAAAGCCCAAGGTCACAACCACGACCTCAACCTCTCAAACGTGGGTTAACCCCACACAAGATAACAATAGTATTATATTATAGATATATTAGTTCAACTCACAACATGATTCTTCAATACAACGTACGGAAGCGTAAATGCAATGCAAAAACCCAACCCACCTACTGTGCACAGTGTGTCAATTTAATATTTCAACTACCACGGACCTAAAACCCGCTCTGATACCAACTGTAACACCCCAGCTCAGCATTGAGCCTGGAATACTACTAAAATTAAATTAAACTAGGCTAAACCAAGACCAATTACAAAATCTCGACAAAACCTCCTTTGTATAGTCAACTATACCGAGGTTCCAACAATTAATCAAGGTATTTATCAATATATTTATAATCAGGTTCATTGAAGCGTGCAGGATAATCTCATAAACATAACCAAAATTTGCTATTCTCATTATTACGTTAATCAAACTCAAACTATCCATAAGTAATTCTTAAGATGGAGTGGTAGTGTGTGCATCCAAACATCTACTCCCTCCCATGCATGCCGGTCTTGCGGTTGTACCTAAAACACATCAAAACAAGAGTGAGCCCAAAGACTCAGCAAGTACCAACAAGGCTAAGCAAGTTATTATTCATAGCATCAATAATCCAAGATAAACAATGCACCAAAGTATAGCCTTCATGCTCATGTGAATGCAACCAATGCAATGCGCCTTTTTAACTTTATCTCTTTTCGCATTTTACGGTGTCACGGGGTATACAACCGTCGCTGTATACCCTTGCCTGTGCCCTCTGGCACAGGGACCAAAAGCCTATACACCACATGTATAGGGACCTTTGCCCATCACATTAATGATGGGGACCTCTTTTGTTCATAGCCCACATTCCACGAATGTGGGGACCTCAAGCCCGTCATCTACATAACGGGACCTCAATCGAATGTGCTTGATCACCACGTGACCAGGGCACCTGTATGCTCTCAACATGCATATGCATCATGATAACATATTTATAAACAGGAATACATCATATTCTCATTATCATGTAAGCAACCTTACTTCGCTATCATATGTCAAAAACATGCATACATGACCAAGTCTCCAACACGTTTGAAACATGCAAATGCTCCATGCCCACGTCTTTCATACCCAAGAATTTAACATGTACATAACAACATGTAAGATTTGGCCACGCTCAAGGAAACATTAACCATAGCTTGCATTCATCAAGATATAAGGAAAACTCATTACACTAACATTCGTGCAAGGCTACAACAAGCAATCACAACAATCATATCATACAACCGAAAATACGCTATAAACCGAATACTTGCCTTGACCGTGCGAGAGCGGTGGACGCAAAGAGGGCGCTGCCCTGGGATCACGCTCCCACCTGAACATAAAGATATCCCAATCTAAGACCAACATACTGGACCAAAAGCATACACAACATTACAATCGAAATCGCTAACTTCTTATCATTTCTAACTTTTCTAATTTCTAGCGATCGGTCACTGCAGACAGCAGACTTCAAAAATTCATAACTTTCTGCTCAGGAGTCCAAATAGGATGATCTTGGACATTCTGGAAAGGTAATTAAAATGTCTAAATAAACTTAGTTGGGGAGACCCTTTGATTCGGCCATCTACCAGTCCTACCAATCTATTTAATCAGAGCAAATATTTCACATCGGGTTTCTGGACAGCGACAAAGAAACTATCATAACTTTCTCTACGTTTGTCCGAATTTAGTGATCTTTAGTTTTCCTGAAAGCTAAGAGGATTAGCCTAATTTTTCGTTATGGTGAGACCCTCTGGAAACCCCTCTAAATATGCGCTTCTATCAGGTTAACCAACACTAGCAATTCTGCTTCTCTCCAGAAACACAGAAATACTAAAAAATTCATAACTTTGGCTACCGAAGTCCGAATGACTTGATTCTTGTCGGCAATGAAAGATAACTATGATACCCACAACTTTCTAGGAGACACCTAGACCCAATTCTGGTTCTAACCTAATCAAAACCGACAAACTTCACTGCTGCAGAATATCGACGAATTGACATCCGAAAATGTACAACTAGAAAACGACCCCAAAACAAAGAATCACGGGTTACCCTTGCCGAACGCACGAAGGCACGCTGCGGATGATGATCACCACGAGTTCCCGGTCGCTGATCCTTCTTCCCTCTCCTTTCTTCTCTTCCTTCTTCCTTCTCTTCTTTTCCCTTCTTCTTCCTCCTTGGCCGGCTGCAAAGGGCTTCCTCTTCTCTTTTGGCCAGCAGCAATGGAGGTGGAGAGGTGCGCAAGGGGGTGGAGGGGAGGTGTGGAGGAGGTGGTGGCCGAAAGGGGAGGTGGGAGTGGAGAGGAGGGGAGATGGGGAGGGGCGGCTAGGGTTTGGGGTGGAAGTGGCAGCCCCTCTCCTTGGCCGGCCACCCTTGGTCCCTCTTGGGCCAAGGCCCAATCCCAGGTTGCCCACTAAACGTGAAACCCCCCCCCCTCAATTCCTGATTTGGCGATTTTCTAAAAGAACCCTCCTCCCGATTAATTAATCTCTCCCGAATAAATAATCTCTCCAGATTCAAATGCTTTTCACACTATCAGGGTATTACAAAATCAGCTTTAGTACTCTCCACATACCGTGTAACAGTCATCCACTTTATTTTCTTGAAATCAGGAGATACATACAAAGTGGCATAGAACTGTCTGATGATCTCTTCATCATAGTCATTCCTGAGGGCCACAAAATCATGAAGACTAACTTGCTGAAAAAGACGATATACTCCATCATATTTTTCTAGGGAGTTTATGTGAGACCACTTTATGCATTTATGATCTGCAAATTTCCTGTGATGATCATAAATTTGCTCATAGACTTGCTCTTGGAACTTGGTGTGGAATCTGGGATTTATTGAGTTGGAGGGCAGTAGATATTGATCTTTGTGTCTCAAAATTGCATAGTCATCAGCTGATATGAGCCTGAGATCAATCTGAGGTTCTTCTGGATCTTCCATCTCCTCATCTGATTGAGTCTGGACTTCTTCTTCTGTGTCAGGCTCAGAATCAGAACCTGACTCATGAGGAAGAGATCCTTCCTCACTGTCAGAGCCATCCGCTGCAGGCCCTTTTCCCTTGCCTAATGGATCATCCAAAGGGTCGGCAGGAGGTTGAGTGGAAGATTGCCCTCGACGAGTTCCAAATCTTGTCCTTGGCATCTTTACAAAGAGAGGATAGGTTACAAGGAGTTCAAAAGATCAAGGAATCTAAAGATAATTTGAATGGAATGATTATCTGTTCTGTCAGTAAAATCGGTAGTACCGCAGTTCCTCAGCCGGTAGTACCGAGGTGCGGTAGTACCGCCACTACCTGGCCGGTATTACCGCAACCCGGTAGTTCCGTACTTAAGAACACGGTAGTACCGTTTTTACAGACTGCGACCTAGGGTAAGCGATTTAACCAAAAATTGATGTTTCTATTGGATTTGAATCCAAGAAATGGATGTAATATCATCATTAAACATCAATAATGTTGTTTTGCCCAAAAGGATTCGCACAAATCAACCACATTTCAAATTACCTAAAAGGAGACCTAGGGTTTGAATCAAACGGTAAAACAAGGATTTTTAGAAGTTTTACCTTGAGAGATGGAGGAGTTAAACCCTAGAGATGCAAGGGTTCACAAAGATTTGCAAGACAACCGAGTGAGAAGAGGTATTGACCGAGAGGTTTTTGGGAGGAGAGAGAAGAAAGAGAAAAGAGAAGAGGCACGGAGAAAAATGACCTCAGGGTTACTTTTCTTTCAAACGATGCGGTAGTTCCGCCTTTGGCGCGGTAATACCGCAAAGCGGTAGTACCGTGGTTTTTGTGCCGGTAGTACCGCACTGCGGTCATACCGCACTTAACCCGCCGGTAATACCGATTATCCTGGAACTTCAAAAACAGTTCTGGATAAAAATGGGATGGGATTATTTGCAAATGACCCTTAGTTTTGCAATCAATTAAGAGTCATTAGGGATCATTATGCATAGAATAGACTAATGTCTATAAGAGAACATAATTTTTATGAACATAGATAATCGTTATAACATTTTGAAAATATTTTTCCTACAAAACTTTTGACTAACACCAAATCAAACAAAATGCATGAGACAAAAGTTTCAACCAACGTTTGAATAGTCTATGACATTTAATTCATTCCTCAATTTGCAAAAACGGCCTTCATCTAGAGGTTTGGTGAAAATGTCCGCTAATTGATCTTCAGTTCGGATGTGGCTAATTTCAATATCTCCCTTGCCCACATGATCTCTCAAGAAATGGAGGCGAATATCTATATGCTTGGTTCTTGAGTGTTGGACCGGATTATTTGCTATTTTTACCGCACTATCATTATCACACAAAAGAGGCATTTTATCAATTTTAATTCCATAATCCATCAAGGTTTGTCTCATCCATAGCAATTGAGCACAACAACTTCCTGCGGAAACATATTCGGCTTCGGCGGTGGATAAGGCTATAGAGTTTTGTTTCTTGGATGACCATGATACTAAGGATCTCCCTAAGAATTGACAATTTCCCGAGGTGCTTTTTCTATCCACTTTGCAACCCGCATAATCGGAGTCCGAGTATCCAATTAAATCAAACTTAGCACCTTTAGGAAACCATAGGCCAATGCTAGAGGAATGCTTTAAATATCTTAGTATTCTTTTTACGGCCATCAAGTGGCATTCTTTTGGAGATGCTTGAAACCGTGCGCACATGCAAACACTAAACATAATATCAGGCCTAGATGCGGTGAGATAAAGTAAACTACCAATCATAGACCTATAAAGCTTTAAATCTACCGATTTACCTCCCTCATTAAGGTCGAGATGACCGTTGGTTGCCATGGGAGTCTTGATAAGTTTTGCATCCTTCATGCCAAATCTCTTGATCAAGTCCTTTGCATACCTTGTTTGACTTACAAAAGTTCCATCTTTGAGTTGCTTGATTTGAAGTCCAAGGAAATAGCTTAGTTCTCCGATCATGGACATTTCAAATTCCCTAGACATCATATCACCAAATTCTTTGCAAAAGTCTTGATTAGTAGATCCAAAAATGATATCATCAACATAAATTTGACATACAAAGAAATCATCATCTAATACTTTGGTGAACAAAGTTGAATCAATTTTCCCAATTTTGAATCCTTTTGAAACTAGAAAATCTCTAAGGCGTTCATACCATGCTCTAGGAGCTTGTTTAAGACCATAGAGCGCCTTGGAGAGTTTATAGATATGATTTGGATTCTTAGGATCTTCAAAACCGGGAGGTTGTTCAACAAAAACAAGTTTGGATATTTCTCCATTTAAGAAGGCACTTTTGACATCCATTTGAAATAATTTAATATCAAAACATGATGCAAAAGCAAGTAATATCCTAATAGATTCAAGCCTAGCTACGGGAGCAAAAGTTTCACCAAAATCCAAACCTTCGACTTGTGAAAAGCCTTGTGCGACCAATCTTGCTTTGTTTCTTACAACCATGCCGTTCTCATCTTGCTTGTTTTTAAACACCCATCTTGTACCAATGATATTGTGTTCTTTGGGTCGACCTACCAATGTCCAAACTTTGTTTCGGGTGAAGTTATTGAGTTCTTCATGCATGGCATTCACCCAATCGTGATCATCAAGTGCTTCATCTATATGTTTTGGCTCAAGAGAAGAGACAAAATAGTAATGTTCACAAAATGAAGCAACACGAGATCGAGTTTGTACACCCTTACTTACATCACCCAATATTTGATCTATTGGATGATCTTTTGAAATTGCATTGTGGATTCTTGGTGGTAGGTTTGATGGTTGATCATCTTCCTTATTGTCTTCTCCATTTAGTTGTATTTGACTTGTGGAAGAGGTGGGAGGCTCAACTAGAGTGGAAGATGACGGATTATCTTCGGGCTTAATGCCACCTATTTGCATGTATTCCATTGCTTTTCTTAATGCTTCGTGACCTACATCATCCAAATTCTCATGCTCTTCTTGAGAGCCATTAGTTTCATCAAATTGTACAACATGTCTTTCCTCAACTAAACCGGAGTTTTTGTTGAAGACACGGTATGCTTTACTATTTGATGAATAACCAAGTAAGAAGCCAATGTCGCAACGACTATCAAATTTTGAAAGACGAACACCTTTCTTTAAAATGTAACACTTACAGCCGAAAACTCGAAAATAAGAGATGTTCGGTTTTCTTCCAACAAGGAGTTCATAGGAAGTCTTTTTCAAAAGACGATGCAAATAGAGACGATTTATGACATGACAAGCGATGTTAATTGCTTCCGCCCAAAAACTATCGGAAGTATTATATTCATCAAGCATTGTCCTAGCCATTTCAATTAATGTACGATTTTTCCTTTCTATAACTCCATTTTGCTCCGGAGTGTAAGTTGTGGAAAATTCGTGCTTTATTCCAAGTTCATCACAAAAGTCTTCAACTTTAGTATTTTTGAACTCGGAACCATTATCACTACGGATTTTCTTTATTTTGAAATCGAATTCATTTTGAGCCCGTTTTGCAAAGCTTTTGAAAATCCCGAAGGTTTCGCTCTTGTCATCTAGAAAGAACACCCATGAATATCTAGAGTGATCATCCATGATAACTAAATAATAGCTATTTCCCCCGATACTCTTATAGGTTGTTGGCCCAAACAAATCCATATGTAAGAGTTCCAATGGTCTAGAGGTTGACATGATACTCTTGGAAGGGTGAGAGCTTGCAACTTGTTTACCGGCTTGACAAGCACTACAAAGTCGATTTTTCTCAAACTTCACATCTTTCAAACCAACAACTAGATTATGTTTGAAAAGCTTTTTAAGTTGAATCATGCCAACATGAGCTAGCCTTCTATGCCAAAGCCAACCCAAAGAAGTTTTTGCAATTAAACAAGTTTGTAAGCATGAAGCATTTGAGAAAAAATCAACCAAGTAAAGATTTCCAAATCTAAAGCCTTTGAAAACTAAGGCATTATCCTTTACACTTGAAATTCATACACCTTCATTTGAGAAAGTGCAAATTAAATCAAGATCACATATTTGGGCAACGGATAATAAATTGAAATTAAGTGATTCAACTAAAGATACATTAGAAATGGAAAGGTCATTTGAGATAGCAATTTTACCCAATCCTATTACCTTTCCTTTACTATTATCTCCAAAGGTGATCTTGTCACTTCCTTTTACATTCTCGAATGTGGTGAATATTTTTCTATCATCGGTCATGTGTTGAGTGCATCCACTATCAAGCACCCAATGTTTTCCACCGGTCTTGTAGTTCACCTACAAAACAAGAATCAAGTTCTTTTAGGTACCCAAATTTGTTTGGGTCCTTGGAGGTTAGTGACCAAGGTTTTAGGCACCCAAATGGCATTCTTTTTAGCGCCTAAAATTGAAGTGCCAATAAATCTTGCAATTATTTTACCATCAATAGATTTCTTAAGCATGTAGCAAGAATCATAAATGCCATAGGTTTTAACATTAATATTTAAATAATTATTTGACATGTGTCCTACCTTACCACATTTATTGCAATATTTACCACTTTGCTTAATAAACCTTGGAGGCTTGTTTACCGGTTTCTTACCTTTCTTGGGCACATACCCAAGTCCTTCCTTATTGAATGAGCACCTTTGCTCACTCAATAATTTGTCAAGGGTTGCTTTACCCTTGAAGCATCTTTCTAAGCTCTTGCTTAGCTTGGTGACTTGCTCTTTCAACTCATTGTTTTTAACAATTAGTAAAGGATCACAAATATTTGTAATTGAATCATCATTTGAGCAACAAGGTATGAATAGCAAATCATCACAAGAAGTAGAAGTACTAGACATGGATTTTGCATTTGGCATATTTTCTACTCTAAGCATCTCATTCATTAAATCACACGTAATACCAATATTTGAATGTGATTTTTCTATATCTTTTAGGAGGAGAGAATCATGGGCTTCCTTTAGCCCCTCATAAGAGTCTTTTAGAGAGATATACTCTTTCTTTAAGACTTTAAATTTTGATTTCTCTTTTCCAACATATTCATTTAAATCTTCTACCATGTCCATTAGTTCATCATATGAAGGTGCATTATCATCAAAGGATTTTACCTTATCTCCTTTTGCCATAAGACATGTAGGAGACGAGAAGAGTGATGGAGCTTCCTTTATGGCGATACCGACAAGTCCTCTTTTCTTGGAGGATTCTTCATCACTTGAATCCGAGTCGGAATCCGAGTATTCATCATCGGAATTCCATTCTCCGATGTGAGCTTGATTTTTGCCCTTTTTGTGTAGCCTTTTGAAAAGCTTATTCTTTCCGTCAAATTCCTTCTTCTTTGATGATTTATCTTTGTCATCCTTCTTGTTGGGGCAATTTGAGATTATGTGCCCCTTTTCATCACATCCATAACAACGAATGTTGCTATAGCGCTTGTTGTCACTTGAGGATTGCCCTTTCTTGTACTTGTTGAAGTTGAAGTTTCGATGTGGGCGTCTTCTCATGAATTTCTTCATTCTTCTCACAAGGAGAGCATATTCCTCATCCGAGTTTTTTTCTTCTTCATCCTCATCTTCACTTGACTCCGCTTTAGCCTTGAAAGCGGTAATTTTCTTCTTGGATGAAGATGATTCCAATAGCTCTTCTTTGTCCTTTTTATATAACTCGTTGGTGATGAGGTTTCCCAATAATCCGGTTGGAGTCATTCTAGGCAACTCGAGAGAGTTGAGGAACAATATCACCAATGTCTCATATTTATCCGGAAGAGCCCTAAGCATCTTGCGCACAACATCAACATCAAGAAGGTTAGTACCAAGACCTTTGAGTTCATTCACAATGTTGTTGAGTCTTGAATACATCTCGGTGATGTTTTCATGAGGCAACATTATGAATGTCTCATATTTAATCCGAAGTCTATGCAATTTTGGCTTCTTTGACCGTGGATGTGCCCTCATGAATTTCGGAGAGGGTGGTCCAAATATCATGAGCGGTTTCCAAATTGCTCACTCTATTGAACTCATCCGCGTTCAAAGCACCAAAGAGAGCATTCATTGCTTGAGCATCTAAATGAGCATTACGTTCATCTTGAACCGTGAGGATTGTTGGATCAAGAGGCATAACATAACCCTCATTTACAATTTTCTATATGTTCGGACTCATGGCTTTTAAGAAAATAGACATTCTAATTTTCCAATAAGAATAATTTGAGCCATAAAATAAAGGAGCCTTTCCTATATGCATACCCTCACTAGCCATCCTTTCTCTCTTAGACGGTAAAGTCTAACAAATTGAGAGACCAAGCTCTGATACCACTTGTAGGATCAAGGATAACCGACTAGAGGGGGGTGAATAGGAGGTTTTTAAACTTTTTCACAAATGTACGAGTTAAGCTAATTAACAATTTAGTCTAAATAAGTTATACTTCTAGCTAAGCAAAACAAACACAATGATCAAGCTAGAAATATAAATGCGGAAGAGTAAAAACTAGAAATAACCACAAAGAGACAACGATGTTTTTCCGTGGTATCGAAGACTTGCCGGTCTTCACTAGTCCACATTGAGGGAGCTTGAACCAATCAAGCCGGCTCCACGTATTAAGCCTTTCCTCGATCACTATTGGTTGTTCTTCCTCCACTCCGGAGATGGTGAACACTAAACCACTCACAATCTTGGCACCGGGCCTCTTCACAATCTTCTTGAAGAGATCACCGTGCAATCACCGCCAAGCCGTCTAGGAGTTCGGTAAAACTCCAAGAGTAACAAATCAAGACCTTCGCTTGACGACACTCAAGTGCAAGAGGATCAACTAGAATGATGAATGCACTTGAATGAGCTCAACAACCTCTCAAAGAGTGAACAAATGAATTTGAGGAGTTGAATGAATGCACAAGTCTCTAAGGATGTTAAATGTGGTCTAGCACCCTGTCCTTGGGCTGGTGGGGAAGTATTTATACCCCCAACAACAATTATAACCGTTGGAGAAGAAAACCCACTTTTTCAGCCACATGCGGTACTACCGCCATGCAAGGGGCGGTACTACCGCACTTCTCCAACCACTATAGCAACGGCTATAACAGACGCATTAAATGACCTGACATAGCCGTTTAATCTTGCAGAGCGGTACTACCGCCAACTGACGAGCGGTACTACCGTAGTGCGGTCATACCGCAAGGAGATTGCGGTACTACCGTTTTTCAAGAGAGACAAAAGGGTGTTTACTGGAAAAAACATACCGCTTCTCATTCGGAATAACCGGCATGCGGTAGTTCTGCTTAACACCTGCGGTACTACCGTATTCGGTCATACCGCATGAACACCGGCGGTACTACGCGCTTAGGTTTTGGCACGAAACCAGAAAGAGACTCTGTAAAAAACATACGCCAACTAACGACCGGAACAACCGGAGTGTGGTAGTTCCGCACAGACAACGCCGGTACTACCGATTGTCCTGACAGTGCATATTTGGTTTTAGAAAGAGAATCCATATGCATGCATTATCCTAAATTGATCCATAAAGCACAAGACATGCCTTCAAGCTACAGGACATGATCCCTCTTAATAGTACGACATTTAACCTATAATCCGGTCTTCCATCTATTTCTCCTAAGACCGGTAAAAGAAAAAGATTTCAAAACCACTTGTACCTTATCCTTGAGCTGTACTTGATCTTCATAAAACTTTTAGCATGCATCTTCAAGATCATATTTTCCAATGGGACTAGGCCTTGTAAAAACTCAACAAACCAATAAGTCCCATTTTCACATATTATCATAAATTACCGAAACATATTTTTAGGGGCCTAGATGCTTTTCAACATCCCTGTTCTCTGCTTTGACTTGCTCTGAGGCTCTGTGATTCCCTTCTTCTCTCATTGACATTAGGGGCCCCCTAGTCATACACCCTTTTGTTGGTGATATGCCCTAGAGGCAATCATAGAGATGATTGTATCACGTCTATATTTATGAGTTATTGAATAAATATTATTCTATTCCTTGAATGAATCATCAGTTATATAGATCAATAAGTATGTGATTTGTTAGTGAAACTCTTTAACTTATATGATGTCATTCTAAAAATATCCCTAGTCGAATGTCACTGGTCGGAACACCAGTGACTCTACGACCAACACATGTATTGATTGATGACTATGTTTTATCGATCATGGATATGAGGATATCGAATCAATAATGTGAATGCATGTTAGAGAACATGGTGTTGGATAGACTCACCTTGAGACACTATTGAGATTGTTATGATTCTATATGTTATTAGTTGGTCTGAAGCAATGATGATGTATAATCCTTAGACATGAGATCAGCATGGTTCCCTGCATGTGTAATAGCACTCTTAGGGGTTGTCAAACGCTACTCGTAACTGGGTAGTTATAAAGGTAGCTATTGGGTATGCTATGAAACATGCAGAGGGATGTGACTTCTCAGATATGGGATTTGCCTCTCCTAACATAACGAGAGAGATATCTCTGGGCCCCTCGAAATAGTCGGATAAAGAAAGTGCATGGCCATGCCACTCATGGTCGAAGAGTTCAACCATATAAGGTTATCCGATACTCGATCGAAAAAGTATTGAACAGTCCATGGATGACATATATCTCACCTAGAGTTCAAACCAGATATCGTGAGGCAAAGGGAGAATACACGAGTAGGTCGCTTAGTTCGATCAGTTACAGACTAGTCGTATGGAGATACAAGCTAGTCATAGACTGGTCGAACGTAATCACAGAGTGGTCGAAACCTGGTCATAACGAGTTATGAACTGGTCGAGACTAAATATGAACTGGTTGTACATAGTTTCAGACTGCTCGTACTGAAGTACTAGCTGGTCGTAAGGAGTTACGAGCTGGTCGTACTTAAATATGGACTGGTTGTGACGAGATACGAGCTGGTCATAAGTGATGAGGACCTGGTAGTAGATCATATTGCATTAAGGTTCGTCCGATATAATTTATGTGTATTCGATAATCGTTATGTCCTGCTAGGGACCGCTACGACTTGTGGTCGGAAAAGGGTTTCCGAGTCACAACCAATTACACATAAACCTAATAGGCCACACACCTAACGGGTTGGAACAAACCAGGACGAATACGATTCGTCAAACTTGTTCGGATAGGATCCGTCACATGACACTATATAAGAAGATGCTTAAGGCTATTTTGTATATGCGAAAGACGTGAGTTACTCCACTTAATGCCTAGCCGCCATCTTCCCGAGAGAGCCCCGCCGTGCGACTTGGTGCTAGCACACCAGTGTCGGGTTGTTCCTTCCCTGGACGTGTTGATACCATAGAGGCGCTGCTGTGGTTGCTGTTGCGCTTAAGGACGATCCACGATCTTCACAAGGAACTTTAGAGGTTATTGGAGGAGACGATCGATTCGCGAGGGCGCTGAATGATCGACTACGACCACTTCATCGATGCGCTTTTCGTTGGTCCAGGCTTCTCCAACTCTTCTTTCGCAGCACTGCACGTTTAGTGTAACTATCTATGATCATCTACTTGCTTGGCATCCTAGTTTACGTGGTAGAATTTTTTTTGAATTATTGGTATCGTAGCCTACCCATATCCCTTCACCTTTCACTCTTTCTCTCTTGCTATCACTTCCAAGTGGGGTCCCATGTCATACTCCCATTTCCCTTCCTTCTATTCCTCTCTTTGTCTCTCTTGCAAGTAGGCCCAGCTTGTCATACTCTGTTGATTTGCTTTGCAAAGATCAGAAAGCATCTACCAAAATATTCCTCCATTTTCTGAAAATCTATCATTTCATGTGATTTCAAACTTTTGGACGTTTGTTCTCCTCCATATGAACTACAATTCCATCGATTCTGGTTCCTAAATTCAGTACCTTTCTTTTGATTCTAATTTTATAATTTTTAGATTTTATTTGAATTTAGCTTATTTTCGCGTGTAGATTTCGACCACGTTTGAGAACAACAATGAATTAAGCAAGGCAAGTTACATCTTTGATCATATTTGAACCTAGTATTTTAAATTATTTAAATTCTATTTTAAATCATTATTGTATGCTTATTTAAATTCAAGTAATTTACATCCCTATTTTAACTTATAGTTATTCTTAATTCCATTGTATAGCCAATTATTGTCAAAATATGTTGTATGGGGAATCATTCCGAGAGTGATACATTTTGGTGTTATAAATTGAAAATTTTGGATTATAGGATTAATTGTTGGAGTTTGGATTAAAGGATTAATTGTTGAAGTTTGGATTATAAGATTAATTGTTGGATGTTGAATTATAGGAATATATTATTAATGGATAATGGATTGATGTATGTTGAATTATAGAAGTAGATTATTGTTGATATTGGATTATTGGAGATTAGATTGTAGAAATAGATTATTGTTGATATTGGATTATTGGAGATTGGATTGTAGAAGTAGATTATTGTTGATATTGGATTATTGTTTATAGGATTATAGAAGTAGATTATTGTTGATATTGGATTATTAGAAATTGGATTGTACAAAATAGATTATTGTTGATATTGGATTATTGGAGATTGGATTGTAGAAGTAGACTATTGTTGAATATTGGATTGTTGATGTCGGATTCTAGAAATAGATTATTATTGGATATTGGATTGTTGAAAGTTGGATTATAGAAGTAGACTATTGTTGGATATTGGATGTTGGATTCTAGAAATAGATTATCGATGGATAATGGATTGATGGATGTTAGATTATAGAAAAAGAATATTGTTGGATATTGGATTATAGGAGTACAATATTGGAGGTTAACGTACTGATCTTGGGATTGACAATCCTTGTACATCAAACCCTCACACCTTGTCGCCCTAGATAAAACTCTCGTTAATACAATAGTATTGACAAGATGCTTTTATTTAAAAACTTGACACTTCGACAAAGCTTAGACCAAAAATATTGAATTTAGAAAGTTTAGCCAAATGTTCAGTTATGATTTAAAATAATGCTATGGTATTGTTTTTACCATAGAAAATTTGGAAAATGATTTAACTTGAAAAATAAATGAAAATTGGTTTGGACTTGGGTGAAATGGATGTTTGGATGGTGCAAGTTATTGCATGGGCCCAATTCGCGAATGGTTGAGGCCGAGGGGTTTTATTGGAAGTCGCCTAAGTTAGTTAAGGACCGGTTTTCGAGTCGCATCTTGCTAAGCTCTACCGTACATCAGATCTGACCTTGATAATTGGTCAACCAGTCCATTCCTAATATCACATCTATGGTTGTGGAATCCAATAACATTAAGCTAGCCAGGAATTCTACTCTTTTTATCAGTATCTGGGTGGTTGGGGTAACTAAACTAGTTGTCATTTCACCCCCAGGTGACAGAATTATCATTGGATTCCTTAGCAGAAAAACTGGCATCAGATGCCTTTCGACAAAATAATGGGAAATGAATGAATGCAAAGCTCCAGAATCAAAGAGAATGATGGCAGGTACGGAATTTACAGGGAACGTATCCAGCACAACGTCTGTGGCTTCCTGGGCTTCCTCCAAAAAGACATGATTGATGCGCCCTCGTCCAAAAGCTAGTCAGGCGGTTGCAGGCATCTGAGCTGGTCCTCTGTTTGCTGCGGGGGTTGTTTGTGCTCTAACTGGAGCAGCAGTTGGGTTGGTCCTAACTGGTGTCTACATCTTCTAGGGCATCTACTGGTGAAATGTCATGTTTCTCTGCAACTAAAGCATGTGACTCCGGTGGCTGAACTATTGCCTGCCTGCTGATGGCTTCCCTGGCTTGGGGAGCGAAAAGACTGGCTGGCAGGGCGTGACACTGTGGTTGGTGCTCAGAATGGCGCGGTGGGAATGAATCTTCTAGGAGTGAAAGATCCTCCTTGAGTCCTCTGAGAAGTGCTTGGACGAAATCCCTGCTGTGGCATTAAACGCTTGCGGTTGCTTTTGAAGACTTTGTGCTTGTTCTCCACTGCAAGAGCTTTGTCCACTAGGTGTTGGATGTCAGTGAAGTCATTGGATGAAAGCTGTAGGCTGATCCCTTCATGTAGTCCGTCTATTAACCGCTCTTGTTTCTCCTCATCGTCCTCGATAGTTGTTACTCATTTATCTATCTTATGACTCATCGGTAGGATTTTGTATGTAACATCTCAAAACTTGGGCATGTTTTCGAATATGTGAAAATATGATATTTTTAAAAGTTTTGATGCATACTTTTGTCATTCAATTTTTCTGGTTTTTCATTCAAGGTTTTGTTTGAATTTAAAACCTAACCATCAAATTTTGGAATACAAACCTAATTGATAATTAAAACAAATTCAAATGAAAGATGATAATTCAAAATCTAAACTTAGCATATTTGTACTGAATATAAAATGGGAAAAATATTTTAAGTATATTTTGAAACTTTCCTCAAGTTAAATAATCAAAACAAAATCTTAAAAGAATTCTAGAGAAAAATATATAACAAACAAAACCCTAGAAAAACTACACAATAAGCTACACTATGTCATAAGCCTCCCCAAAAAATTTATAATTTTTGGAGCTCAACATCTATCCTTAAAAATTCACTAGAGACCTCAACTTTTTCCAAAAAAAATCAGGATAACCTAATATCCTTTTCCCTCCCGCTGACGGGTGGACCCAACCCGTCAGGTTTCTTCCTGCACGGCGCAACGCTATCAACCGCACCATGTCTGGCTCCACCACACCCATGCCAAGCGCCAACCACTCGCCCATCAGCTTTGACCCGCACCCCCAATTTTCCTCCCCTCGCCCACATGGCCCTCACCCATACCCTGCCCGGTCGCACCCATGTTGCCCACTTCCCGTCACCGTACCCGAGTGCAATGCCATCGGTTCCCACGGGTGCTTTTTCCCTTCTGATTCCTCCGCCCTACCATCTATACAAGAATGGCGCCAAAACCCTTCTACCTCCCCTCCTCGTCATTCCTTTCCTCCCCTCTCATCCTCACCAAAGGAACCCCCGAAGGGAGAGTAAGCTTCAACACCGCCTACTACACTGCCATCACACCGCTGCCGTCGCTCTGGTAGGTCTTATTCCCGACCACCCCCGTCATATCGTGTTCCAGCACACCAGGAACACCTGCCCCTACTAATTTTACTTATTGACCACAGGAGAGCCTCAACATCTTCTTATTCCCAGGCTACGGTCAAAACCACCAAACCTACCGCCGTACCCTCTCTAGTGAGACTCAGCAGAATTCCTTCCTCTCCACCCCTCTCATCCCGTCCCTTGAGCCTCCCCACCAACTCACAGCTTCTCTCTTCTTTTAGAATAGCCCCACCACGTGGAAAGCCTCGTCGCTGCCTCGGATCGCCGTCGCTAGAACTCCACCGACCGCTTTCGTCGCAACCATCTATGCTAGTAGTTCCTAGTATCCTATAGATACTCATGCGTGTGTCCGTTAGCCAAGAGCATCGCCAGAGCATGGGTGTCGCTGTAGCTCCGAACGTCGTCACCGCTTGACACCATTGCGCTACCGTTGTAGGCCATCTTTGCACTCGTCGTCAGCACCACTAGGATTGCCTACTGGAGGGGAACCCATTTTGGGCCTCCCCGACAGCCGCCGTCGCTTGCCTCATCGGCGACGAGCATCACCTAACAACCTCCCCCATTGTTCTATTCTGTCTGGAGCTAAGACCAGCACTGTAGCAGCCATTAAGGACTGAATCGATGTCCGTAGTAATTAGGAGTAGTTAGGACTGAGTTAATTGGGTAATGTTTCATTGATGTGTGGGCCTAAGGATTAATTGATAAGGGAAAATAAAACAAAAGGAAAAAAAGAAAAGGGCATCGGGTCCCACCTGTCGGAGAGAGAATTATCTCTCTTTTTTCTATTTTTTGAATTTTTAAACCAAACCAAATTGAAACCTTAATAACTTTTGCATAAAAGCTCCAAATTGAATGATTCTTATTTCTAAATTCATCTAAACCAGAATATGCAAAAATATTTGAATTTGGTTACTGTTGAAATTAGTTTGCCTTATTTAATTTATTCTAGCTCTTTTTTGAGATAGACATTAATTGCTCGAGCGAATATTTCGACGACCCTCGTTATCGCATTCGGAGCAACTAGAGCAATGCAAGCACCTCTTTGATCATATTGATCCTACTATTTCAATTATTGTACTTGTTGTAATAAGAAAAGGCTAGATAGTGGGTACAAAGTACCTTTTGTCTTGGAAGAAGAGAAGGGGAGAGGAGCCAAGACACAAGATGTATGAATGTATTGCATTGAGTGTGAATGAGATAATGAGGCCAAGCCCCCCTTGTCTATGCCCTTGGGGCTTTATTTATAGGAGGGAAAGAAGGGACATTTACCTTTTTGCCCTCACAATGTATCGAGAGGGAGATGGTATTTAGGTACATTTGTCTAAAATACACCATATGGACTTGATCTACATATGTGCAGCATCCCCGACGGCACACGGGTATTCCTGACGACCCTAGGGTGCGGGGCACACCTTGGTGCCCGGCTACGATAGTACTTCTTTTAAAAAAAATCTATTATGCATACGTGTATGTTCAGTAGAAAATTGCTATGTTTGGGATGCATGTCGGTAGTCATAAATCCTATCCGTTGCATGATCCTCCTTGATATGTTGATGTCCTTACTGTTGTAGCCAATAGGATTATGGTTTAGACAACAAATAATGTCAACATGGGTTTTTCGAATGTGGATCTCGCATAACTGCTTAATCGGACAAAAGTCTTTCTTGAAAATTGTAAAAAGATGACATGGTAAATATGAACTTGGGAGTTTGAAAAGAAAGTCCAGAGGGGTGTACCTTTGTTATTTTGTATGAAAATAAAATGAGAAACCTACTTTTCGATGCGGGCGAGTTATATTATATTTGAGAAGTGTGAGAGGAGTCTCACAAGTAGATATGGGGGTTCTCACCGGGTCAATTAAGGACCGAATGTTAGCAGCTCCAATCTAAGCCTAAGCGTATAACCATATGTGCCGGTATGGGACGACCTTAGCTAATTAAGTTATTGAAAACTAACCTTTCATGAGGGGTAGTTAATAGACGTGTGAGCATGTTTAATTGCTGACATAACGACGAATGCCTCACGGAAATGGGGGTACCTGGGTAAAGTGAGGATGAACATTCGATGGGCTAAGTACAAGGTTAGAGCGAGATGATGTAAAGGCTTCGACGCGTGCTCTACATTGCTTACCAAAGGTAGTGAGTGGTGGTATCGATGGATGCCGAATAAACTAGAGAATTCGTATATTGTGGGTAAAATTGTACACCTCTACAGGGTGTAAATATATTTAAATAGCCATACACGCGGTCATGAGCGTTCTTAGTGCAGACTTAATGGGTATAGTCTTGGTTTTTATAAAAACAACTTTCATTAGAAAACATGGGAATGGTTTTATTGGTTTGTATTTGAGTTCAGTGCTATGATTATGGCTGAAAATAAAATGTTGCTCGTAGCCAAGGAGGGTTGCGAGTTGTTAGCTATTCAATTACTTACTTATTGTCTTTTATTTATCTAAACTGCTCTTTAAACTTCAGTTGTAAAATACTACATATTGATATTGTAAATAAAATCCGCTTAATGCAAAATAACTTGTAGCTTAGAACCTTATTTCTTGTTGCCCTGCATTTATATAAATTTTGCGATATACTACAAATCTTGCTGAGTACATAATGTACCTAATCTTGCTTAAATTGTTGTTCAGAGTTAGAAGTCGATTCTACGTCGGACAATGACTTTTTTGCACCTGGAACCGGAGGGCTCGGTGACGGGTCAACGCCCGAGGTCCGACATTGTAAACGTTTTGTTTGTACATGTAGCAACTATAGGGAAAAAAAGGGATTAGAGAGAGAGAGCAACTAAATATGTTGCGCTTACTATTTCGCTTCTAGACGATATTGTCATCTTTTTTGCGATATGATGATGACATATATAGAAGCTCGAAACAACAGTTTGGACCTTACACCAGATGAGCATTGGGTATGACACGTGGGTAGTCAATGTTATAGAGTGTCTTCTGGTAGACTGGTAATGAATGTTGTGTAGCGTTAGCAAGGCCTAGTGGCTTCGTGTGCAACTGATCAGGTGGCTGCCGATAATATTCCACCTGAAAAAAAAAACTTAGAGCTACAGGCATTCCTGGCACGCAGTAAATTTTATAATTTTTTTATGCACGTGTAATGTATAGTTTTGCCACCATTTGGAGTCACTACCTAATTAGAGCTTTTTTTTCAATCTATTTTTTTAAAATATTTTAAATATAACCTCTTCATAGCTTTATTTCCAATTCTGACCCATTTGATCACACCATGACCTGTGGTGTGATCAAACTGTGATGTCACGTTACCGACCGCGGCGTGGTCAAACCTGCCACGATAGCCTTTCGAACCAACATACGTCTGTCTTTGAACTAAGTCCTTTCACGCCAAGAGGAGTGGTGGGACATCACTTGTTTGCCACGCTGAGATCCGTGGTATGATAACGTGCTTTTACCACGTCACGTATTATGGGGTGGCCAACAGGGTCAGAATTGGGAATAAAGTTACGGAGATATTATTTTTAAAATAGATTAAATAAAAAAAAGTTCACCTAATTACACATGTCATAACAAAGTTTGATGGTTTTACAGTAGAAGCGTAGGACTAGCTTGGACCTTTGCGTTGAATCTGGACATGTGAATATGTGATGGGCAACAAGGTATTCAACTCAAGTCCTAGTGGCTACATATGTGTGATTTATCTCTGCATTGTTACTTTCTTTTTTCAATGAAATAGCCCATCCTTCAGTGAGAGACACCATAACTTCTCTATATATATATATATATATATATATATATATATATATATATACACACTATTGTGACATGAGAAACGGCCTGAAAATCTTGCAGTCAGGTGGTATAGTGTTGAAAATTTTAAACTAATTTATTCATTAGGATTATTCACAGCATAGTTTACTACCAGAAATGGTGTAGTTCCCGAGTGGCTATATTTTTCCTGAGTGTTTGGATGAAAACACTGGGGAAGTCCCGAGTGTTTCATAGGACACTCGGGATGGAAAGGTAGCACTCGGTAGAAAGAACTTTCCCGAGTATTTCCCATAACACTCAGGATATACACATAAAAACGGAATCAGGTAAAATATAATCCCGAGTGTATAAAATAGAAACACTCGGGAAAGAAAACCACGCCCTTTTCCCCCCATCGCGCCTATTCTTTCGCTGCTAACCCTATATCCCGCCTCCCGCGCCACAACCTCCCCCTCAATCGCATTTTCCCCCTATTTTACTCTTCCTCTCCATCTCTCGCATGGCGCCACCTCCTCCTAGCGCCTACTCCCTCCTATGCCGTCGCTAGGCCCGCTGCCGCTCCCCCGGTGCTGGTGCACTGTCGGCGCGTGGCTCGCCCTGACTCGGCCGCCTACGGCTCAGCCCGGCTCGAGTTGCGCCGCCTCCTGGTGCTACCTGCCATGGGCCCGCCACCACCTGCGCCGCCTTGGTCCTCCTCCCGGTCCTCTCCTTCGGCCACCACATGCGGCTCTTGGCGCCGCTGGCCCCTTGCTGTGCCTCGGCCTCACGGGTGGCTCGGTGCCGCCGTCGTCTCGGCCTCCAGCCTCTCCCTCTCTCCGACCCGCCGCCGCCGCTTCCCTGCGCCATGGCCGCCCTACACCCCGGCTTGGCCGCGCGCCTCCCTGTACTTCCCCTTACAGCCATGTGTCGACCGGCTTGGCCCCTGGCCGTCGGCCACCTTGGGCTCAGTCCCCTCCCCTATACTGATTTTTGGATTTTTAAGAGCTTGATTTAATTTTGGATGTATGAATGTTGATTCTTGTGTGCTTTTGTTTATGCATAGGGGTTGATGCATGTACATGAAGAATGGTGTTGGGGAGGGCTACTGTGATCGTGTTGGTGCCATTGCCTAAGGTACTACTACCCTCCCTCCACTCTCTACCCCTGCTCTGTGATGGACCCACATGTCATAGACACAGGGGGGCAAAATCTAAAATCCATCTATTTCATGAGGGCAAATCCTGGAATCCCCCATATTGTAAATCTGTAATGTGGTGAAATGCCAACACCTATGCATCCTGTAGAATCATTTGGCTTTTACAGATTTGTTTTGTTGCATAAATATCATTTGGAAGGTCTACACTTGGTACTCTGGCATGAATAACCATCACATACTTACGCTAAAATTTTCAGCATGTCCTCTGCTCACAAAAGTGATTCTGACTTAACACATGTTCGTAAATACAAGCATATTTTAAAGTTTGAACATGCATTGCAATGGCTAATTATACTGGCTAATTTACTTTTTCAGGTACCATGCGGCATGTTGTATTTTGTAAAGTTGTCTGATGTGTCCATATATTTTTGTTTGCTGAAGGTACTTAATTCATTCTAGGCCCATTTTTCTATTCTATTTTGCAACTTCAGATTTTTGTCAGCAATTGATGTGTATGTTTCTAAATGTTGTATATTATTGAAACACTTGTTAGTGTGGCGAGGGTCTCATAGTTCTTTATTATTGTTTTCTGATATGGTCGTTCCAATCCATCCCTTTATCCCACAAATGTATGGCTTGTACATTTGTTTCCCTAACTAGCATACTATTTACTTTACAATTTACGTAGAACATTGCATTCATAATAAATTATTTTTCTGGATAAGAATTTGCTTCCTTGTTGGGTAGTTGCAGAACAAATGGGCCTACTCCATTCCTACCATTGCTGGATGGATATAGTAGCTCTTGTTTATGTCATACCAGCTAATTTGTATTCTATAGTAGTATACTTCCAAACTATCAATCTTCTGCCTCTAACAGTTGCTAGGAACTAGATGGGGACTTGGTAGTTATATATGGCAGATAGAAAGCAGTTGGATTGCCTTATTGCCAAAATGCACTTTATAGATCCTGATTATCTACCAAGTTGATCGATGAGTGTAAAACCAATAGTGAAAGGAGATGACACTGTTGGAGATATGCCCTAGAGGCAATCATATTGATGATGATATTTCATTGTATCCATGATTTAATAAATGTTCCTTGAATATTGCCTTTGTGTTGATTAACAAGTATGTGACTTGTTTGTGAAACTCTTTACTTGTATGGTTATTCTAAAGTTGTCCCTAGTCGGATTTCATGTGAGGACACACGTGAATGATGGATTAGCACATGTATCGGTTGATGACTATGTTTCACAGGTCATAGACATGGAGATGTCAAACCAATAATGTGGACACATGTTTAGAACATGGGGTTGGACCGACCCAACATGAGACATAGTAATTATTCTTATGGTTCTCTCTACACAATGTGTACGCCTTGTCCTTAGACACGAGATTGTCGCATGTACTTGAGATGTGAATCGACCTACTTAGGGGCTATCAAACGCTACTCAGAATCGGGTAGTTATAAAGGTAGTTTCGGGTTTGTCATGAAGCATCTTTGCGAGGCATGGTCAATCGAGATGGATTTGCCCCTCTCTACCAGAGAGATATCTCGGCCCTCGAGTGATCAGATCCGAAATGCATGTCCATGCTACTTAAGGTTAAGAGTTAACCTAGTAAGGGATTCGGATCACGGGATCGAGAAAAGTGGTCACTTGGAGCTCGACCGAATATCGTGAGGCAAAGGGATTGGCATGTACATAACGTTGTGATGGTTCGTCCGATATGATCTTTACGTATGTTTAGGAGTTGACACGTCTCGCTAGAGGCCGCTACCAACTATTGACCAAGTATGTGTACTCGCGTCATGTCTAAACATATGTGAACCATAGGGTCACACACTTAAGGGGCTGAAGCCTAATTCGGATTGGATCCGAATTAGCGGGTATTGAGTCCTAATGGGCCTCTATTCGTAGAAGCTCATTATAAGGGCGTCTATAAAAGAGAGGGGCGGCGCTGGTTGAGGATGAGTTTTTGGTGACATCCTCAAACCCGCCGCCACCCTCCCACGCCCTAGTCGCTCGCGCGGATCTAGTAGTCCGGCGCGGCGCCGCTTCTCCGTGCGTGTGGATATCTTTGGAGGCACTGCATCTGTGGCGTTGGGACGAACCGCAAGAAAGGAGCTGTACGTGGGACACCGCGACGCGGACGAGGAAGTAGTACGACTACTCGCCTCGACGTCATCGCATCAATCGAGTACGACTACACCGCCCGACGTCTTGCATCAACTTCCGCACCTGCGCGTCTAGTGGTAAGACCGTGATCTATAACTGCAGTGATCTTGGTTTACGGGTAGAATTTTTTAATTTACGCTAGTGTAGCCTACCCGTTTCCCTTCAGACACTACCACAAAACAACCTATAGTGGACGCCTCATCATAGACGGTTCCAAAGGAATTGTCTGTGTCGAACTTATACATACGGTTACTTAGGAACCGTCTTTGCAACCGTCTGTGATATGTCATTATCACAAACGATTTGTAAATAAAACCGTCTGTAATACTTCACAGACGGTTCTATCATTGAACCGTCTGTAATATACTATTATCATAGACGGTTCTTAATATGAATCGTCTGTGATATTTCACATACAGTTCTATTTACAAACCATCTATGATAATTACATATCGCAGACGATTCCATGATAGAACCATCCGTGATATGTCAGTATCACAGACGGTTCTTAATACGAACCGTCTGTGGTATTTCACAGACGGTTCTTATTAAGAACCGTCTCAGATAAGGAGTATATCACAGACGGTTCCATGATAGAACCGTCTGTGATATGTCTTTCCTATCTCTTCGTCTCCCGCGTGATGTGTCTCTTCGTCTCCTGCTCCAGCTATAATACTTGTTTTATAAATAGACACCCCCTTCTGAAAGGGATTTCTCACGAACCTCCTTGATCCCCTTTCTCCACAAACTCCAAATGGCTTCCTCTCTCGTCCCGGTTGTATTGGCCTACATTGTGGTTGTGTACTCGCACCTCTCTGGTCGCAACCTCGCCCAAGCTGCGGACAAGCCGTCCGTTTACTGATATCGCTGTTTTGTGCTCTACATCGCGCGAATAATCTTGTGCCTTTAGAAAGAAGTTTGAGTAGTGGGCTAGCGTCTCTCCTACCACTTGTGGTGAGGTTCTCCTTTGCTTACATCAAGTCACATTGATCGTTGCGTGTGCGTATATACACTTCTTTGCATAGGGCTTTGATTAGGTAGCTGTGATTAAACTAGGATTAGCAACTTTTGACAAGTACTTTGAACAATCTTTCCGCTTGCATTAACTGATTTGATTATTGTTGATCCTTTTGCTACCATATTGTGCCTTCCGAGCTCCACCTACTCTTGATCAGAACAGGTCCCCTCTTGCAATCGTACCCACACTCGACACGGTATCACGAACCAGCCACCGGCTGTACCACCTCCTGCTTGCTTTGGTAAGAACACTTATAAGAGTGTGGTAAGACGCTTGAGAGTGTGTGATTCCACCTTCCATCACCTAGTAGTTGCTAGGGATAATACCTTTGTGTTATCTTTTGTTTTCTACTAACCATGACAGGTGACTCGTCTACTGACAAAGAGTGTGTGCTGAAGGGAGAACTCATGTTGCTTTTGGATGAACAACTCACTACCATTAATGAGGACATCGACATAAAGGTAGAGGCTACTATAGCTACACTGCAGCGCCCAATCAACGATAGTATTGCAGCGCTCACCACATGCCTTGAAAGAATGGTGAATCAGCCACCAAACAATGGACGCGAGTATGAACATGTTGCACCCCAAGATCTTGAGGTGGGAGATGATAATGAGAGGCGAAATCGTGACGCTCAAGATGCACATCTACAACACCGCCTACAACACAACCGTCACGGTATGGGAGGTAATAGTTTTCCATACCACAATGTTCGTGTTAATGATGACTCATTTGCTAAAGTTAAATTTACCATACCATCTTTTGCGGATGTTTATGATGCTGAAATTTATCTAGATTGGGAGATGACAGTTGAACAAAAATTTAATACCCATCTAGTTCCTGAAGTGCATAGAGTCAGGCAAGCTATTAGTGAATTTAAAGATTTTGCTATCATTTGGTGGAATCAAGTAGTTAATTATGGCCTAACACGTGATACATGGGATAGATTGAAGGTAGCTATGCATGCTAGATTTGTCCCTCCTGCTTTTAAACATGATATGCGTAAGAAATTGCAGTGCTTAGACCAAGGTAATAGATCTGTCAAGGAATATTACCAAGAATTACAAATAGACATGCTGCGTTGTAATGTTGTTGAGGATGAGGAGGATAAGATGGCTCGCTTTTATGGGGGCTTAAGGCGTGAAATTTAGGACATAGTTGATTACAAGGAGTATAATGATATCAATAGATTGTTCTAGCTTGCTTGTTTGGCTGAAAAAAAATTGTAGGGAAGACAACAAAGGATTAGGAGCAACTTTGGAAGTACGTCTGCATCGAGATCGACGCTGGGGCAAGCCAAGACAGCCCCACCTCCTGCTTTCCGGTATGCTGCCCCCTCCGTGAGTAGCGCGCGTTCAGCAGCACCGCCACCACCGTCACGCGCACCCGAGACAAGCAAATCTACTAGTGTGCAGGCACCAGCGCAGAGCACTTCATCGGTTGCTTCCACAGGTCGTACGACGGGGATTATATACCACCGTTGCAAAGGGATGGGACACGTCATGAAGGATTGCCCAAGTCAGCGAGCGTACATTGCGACAGAAGACGGTGGTTATGTAAGTGCTAGTGATGTTGAGGATGAATATGCTCTTGCAGCTAACTTTGCAGGTACTGATGATGATAAAGAGGAACATAGCGAAGGGGAGGAAATTTTAGGTACCGTTGCTACGGAGAATTATAGGACCATAATTGTGCAGCGAGTGTTGAGCACTCAAAGGGAGCAAGCGAAGAAGCTACATCGCCATAATTTGTTTCAGATGTTCCTCATCGTCAAGGATTGCCGTGTTCGTGTCATAATTGATGGTGGGAGTTGTAATAACTTGGTGAGTTTAGATTTGGTCAAGAAGCTTGGCTTGACCACACGTGCACATCCTCATCCATACCACATTCAGTGGTTCAACAACAGCGGTAAGGTGAAGGTAATATAATCTACGATAGTATATTTTTCTATTGGTTTCTATCATGATGTTGCTGATTTCGATGTAGTGCCTGTGCAAGCTTGCTCACTTTTATTAAGTCGTCTATGGGAATTTGATACCGATGCAACTCATCATGGTAGAAGTAATAAGTACTCTCTTATGCACAAAAGAAAGAAAATAATTTTGCTACCTTTGACACCTGCTGAAATTGTACAATGTGAAAAGGAGATAGCTGCAAATGAGAGGAAAGAACATGAACATGAATCTGAAAATCAGCAAGTAGTGAAGGAAATTTTCCCACCCAAGAAAGAGAAGTTGGCACCTAGTTCTAGGACTGAGGGAATTAAATTAAAGGGTTGTGTCATGCTTGCAACCAAATCTGATCTTGCTGAAATTGTCGATAATGATATGCCATGCCATGCTTTGATATGCAAAGACGCTCTATTTTCACTTGATGATATATCTAGCTCTTTGTCGTCTGCTGTCACTAACCTTTTGTAGGAGTATGAGGATATGTTTCCAGCTGAACTACCCCGGGATTGCCACCTATTAGAGGGATTGAACACCAAATTGACTTAATTCCGGGAGCGACTTTGCCAAACCGTGCGGCGTACAGAACCAATCCGGAGGAGACTAAGGAAATTCAACGACAAGTCCAAGATCTTTTGGACCGAGGGTATGTACGGGAAAGCCTTAGTCCTTGTGTTGTTCCTGTTCTTTTGGTTCCTAAGAAAGACGGTAGTTGGCGTATGTGTGTTGATTGTAGAGTCATTAATATATCAATCTGGTATCGTCATCCTATTCCTAGGTTGGACGACATGCTAGATGAGTTGAGTGGTTCTATTATTTTCACAAAGATTGACTTGCGTAGCGGGTACCACCAGATTAGAATGAAATTGGGGGATGAATGAAAAACAGCATTGAAAACTAAGTTCGGGCTATATGAGTGGTTAGTGATGCATTTTGGTTTAACTAATGCACCTAGCACTTTCATGCATTTGATGAACGAAGTCTTGCGTGCTTTCATTGGAAAATTTGTGGTGGTTTATTTTGATGATATTCTGATATATAGCAAGTCATTTGAAGAATACCTGAATCATTTACGTGTTGTTTTTAATGATTTGCGAGATGCACGTTTGTTTGGTAACCTTGAGAAGTGCACCTTTTGCACCGATCGAGTATCGTTTCTTGGCTATATTGTTACTCCACAGGGTATTGAAGTTGATCAGGCCAAGATCGTCGCTATCCAGAGTTGGCCGCCTCCTAAAATGGTCACACAAGTGCGGAGTTTTCTCAGGCTTGCTGGCTTCTATCGGCGTTTTGTTCGGGATTTCAGCACCATCGCTGCACCGCTGAATGAGCTTACAAAGAAGGGTGTTCCTTTTACTTGGGCCACCATACACCAACAAGCTTTTACGCTCTCAAAGGTAAGTTGACACACGCCCCTTTGCTTCAACTACCTAATTTTTGTAAGACTTTTGAATTAGAATGTGATGCTAGTGGCATAGGTCTTGGTGGTGTGTTAATTCAAGAAGGAAAATATGTTGCTTACTTTAGTGAAAAATTAAGTGGACCTAGTTCGAACTATTCTACCTATGATAAAGAATTATATGCTCTATTTCGAACTTTGGAAACATGGTAACATTATTTATGGCCCAAAGAGTTTGTAATACATTCTGATCATGAATCTTTAAAGCATATTCGAAGTAAAACCAATCTGAACAGTAGACATGCTAAGTGGGTTGAGTTTATTGAGTCTTTCCCTTATGTCATTAAACATAAAAAGGGCAAAAAAATGTAATCCATCTATCTCATAGTCAGGGACGCAAGCATGTTACTTTTGAACCTGGTGATCTTGTCTGGTTACACTTGCGAAAAGAGCGATTCCCTGAATTGAGAAAGTCTAAACTCATGCCTCGTGCAGATGGTCCTTTTAAAGTGTTTGAACATATTAATGATAGTGCATATAAGTTAGACTTGCCTGCAGATTTTGGGGTTAGCCCCACCTTTAACATTGCAGATCTGCGACCATTCTTCGGCACGGAGAATGAGCTTGAGTCGAGGACAACTCCAATTCAAGAAGGGGAGGGTGATGAGGACATCACTTCTACTGATTGTAACATCCCAATTTTGGACTTGTGTTTCAAATGTAAGAAAATGAGTAGAAATTAAAACTTTTTCTTACATCATGTATTTCCTGTATATTCTAAACAATTCTTGTACAAGAATTATGGAAATACAAAGTCACAAGTCTTTTGATCCAAAATCTTGTCTTCCAAAAATAATCTTGTCAAATTTTTTGATCATATCCTGGTAATATTTTTCCTAAGTTCCAGGGTTGTTATGTGACCCCTCTGAAAAATTTCACAATTTTTAGAAATTGTTTGAATATTTTTAGAGGACAGTCAAACCTATTTGACTTTCAGTCAACACCCTATTCCAGAACCTTGCAGAATTTTTGGAGACAAATTCACTGCATAAGAACCTCTGAAAATTTTACACAAGGTTAATATCTAAGTTAGCAAGCTCCAGTAAAAATTTCAGAATTTTTGGAATTGTTTTGCTATCTCAAATAAATCCCCAAAGTCCAGCTCAGTTAAAACCCTAAGTCAAACTGGTTGGGTTCGAGTCAGACTAGGGCTCGAGCCACTTGACTTGGCTTAACCAACTAACTGCACCCAGGCTCACTTTAAAACGTGCATTCAATCCCAACCATTGGATCTGTATCGCACGGCCCTCGTTCGCGTGAATGTTCGGACCTCGCGATCGCACCAACTCGTTTGGGCCGTTAGATCAAGATCCAACCGTCCAGATGAATTGGGCTGTTCGGGTCACCCGGTTGTCACCTCCAATCGTGACCGTCCATTTTAAATCCAATGCACTCGATCCCCTCCTTTGTTTTAAACCTTTGGGGCCTTGGGCAAATCTCAACCGCTGGATTAAAATCGGACCGCCAACATCAGCCCTAGCCCTTTTCTGGTCATCTTCTTCATCGAGCCGTGCGTGAACAGAGGGAGGCATGGCCTGGTCAAGTCCTGCTCCCTCGTCAACCTCTCTTTGGTCGGGCATTTAGTGCATGCAGCTCACTTTCGGCCGGAGACATGCCCTACCCTGCACCCCATCATTTCTCTTTTCGGGTCATGGCAGTGCTATGGATCTAGCTCACCCAAAAATCTCGTTCTTGCCCAAACCCTAATTTTCTAGCTTTTTAAAGCTCCCCGAAGCCCCTCCTGGTATTCCTTTACACCACCCCTATCTCCTTCATTGCTTGTGGAGCTCAAACACCAAAAATACCAAAACCACCATTTTTGGCCATGAAGCTCCATTGTGGATCTTGATGCTCCAGCTGTTCATCTTCAATTCTTCTTGTACCCTTTTGAACTCCTTAACCTCCTATGCATTTCCCCTAACTCAATTTTGGGTTTCATTCACAGGAATTGACCAATTTTGACTTTGGATCATTTCGACCGATTTTTACCTCTCTTTCTTCTCTAGCTCCGGTAAGGGCTTCTTTTCTCAATTAATTGCTCTTGGAGCTTCTCAGAGCTTTAATAAAGCTATAATGATGATCTGGTATCACTCATTTTGCTCAGGACATATTTTTCATTTCATCTTCTTCAACTCCGGCGAGTTTCTCTGCTGTCCAAGCTCCTCCAGCCATCTTTGAAGCTCATCTTGGCTAAGGTAGCTTCTTATTAGTCCCTAGAAGTCGTGGCACCCGCTTTTTGTGGACCTTTGCGGAGCTTTTCACCATTTTCGTGTTCGGTAGTACATGGTTCCACTTTTCTTTTCCGGCTCGCCGGCGTTCTAGACCGTCGCTGCCGGCGAGGTCATCACCATCGGAACCGCAAGGCTATTGCGAACCCATTTTGATACTCTGTGGGTGCCGCCGTGGCCGGAGCCGCCGACGACAAGCCGTTCTTTGCCGCTCGGTTTTTGCCGTTCTTTGCCGCTCGGTTTTTGCCGGACGGGAGCCTCTCTGTGTCGTTGCTAGTTAGGACATCATTAATGGCCTAATCATTGTTAATTATGGGTAGGTAATTAATGGTTGTCTTAAATTGCCTCTGTGCCACTGCTAGTGGGCCCAGCCACTTAAAACCCCCTCGGCTGGCGCTATTCAACACCCTTAGGACATCATTAGTGATTAATCATTGATAATTAGTGCTGAGCATTAATTTATTGTCGGAAATGACTCTTGTGTCACTGCCATGTGGGCCTGTAGGCCTAAAACCGCAGTAACAAGGTCATTAAGACAAAGGTTGGGTTTAATTAATTGCTAATCATAGGCAGCAATTAATGTGTCCTAAATCATCCTAATGTGTCACTATCAGGTGGGCCCCCACCCGCTTAAAACCCTCTCTATGCAAAATTTTTAGGACACATTAATTACTAATCATCACTAATCATTGGATTTAGTAATTATTGGCTGTCTTAAAATAGCCCTGTGTCACTTACATGTGGGCCCGTATCATTAAAATCCTCTCAGTGCGCTTAAAATCTCTCGTGCGTGAAAGTGTAGCACTGCGGAGATCGTGGACCGTCGATCTCAAGATCAACGGCCCAGATCTTCGGGGACTTTCGGGTCCCCGAACGTTCCACGTCACTAAGGACCGTCGATCTCGCGATCAATGGCCGAGATCGATGTGCCGTTCGAGTCACTCGGACCGCGCATGGATCTGGGCCGCCCATCTTTAGATCTGCGCTCAAATCGCGGGGTTGTTCGGACCACCAGGCTCCCAAATCGCGCGGGCCGTCCATCTCGCGATGAGCGGCTGAGATGGATGTGCTGTTCGTGTCACCCGAAGGGCACCACGCTCAGAGCCCTCCATCTCAAGATCTACGGCCGTGGTTGATCGAGGCGTTCGCGTTGCCCGAACGGCTCAATCCACGTGGACCGTTGAATCTAGATCCAACGGTGAACCTCTTTAAGGATCGCGCGCGTGCGCTATTTCTCTTGCGCATGGGCCGTTGGATTTCGAATCAAAGGCCCACATTCATCCACGTCGATTTATTTTTGATAAGTTTGATTATATTCCGGTAAACCTTTATTTATCAACTAAAAATTGTGTTAAAACTTTGAAAATTCATAACTAATTCATTTTAAATCATTTTTAGATGATTCCAGTGAGGTTAAATTCATGTTTAACTAAAGTTTAATATAAAAATGTATTTAGACATGTTTCTGTAACAGAAAGTTTTATAAACAATATTAACTTGATTTTAGCCATTTTAGAATATTCCAGAAATTAAATTGAACCTTGTAAAATGCATATCTTTTTCTGTATTACTCCAATTTGAGCAAACTAAATTTTGTGAAATTCCTCTGTTAGCATACTTTAATATGAAATAGTTTTTGATCATGATTTCACTTCTGAAAAATTATATGTGCTAGTTTTACAACTTAGAAAAATCATAAGTATTTCATTTTAACTTCAAATTTGGTAAACTCAACTTTGCTGATCTTAGGATGTCATAACCTACCTACCATAAACATTTTAGATTTTAGATCATTCCAAAAATTTATGCCATGAACAGTACCAGTAATTAATTTCATTGGAATTAACAGGCTGAGGGAAATTATTTTAGCTATAACTTTTTCATACTTAGTCCAAATGACTTGATTCTTCTTTCTAAATTCATTTAAAATCATACCCTTGCTGCTGTGTAAATTTCATGAGATTTGGATAACTTTTGCTTTTGGGTTTCTTTTGGTGTTCTTCGTCCTTATTGGTTTTATCGTATTTTCGCGTTAGGTTCCGAAGAAATTATTGATTACGTGAGTGATCCTCTGCAGCAAGAAAGTGATCTCCAGCAAGGCAAGCAGTGTAACACCATTTGATCATATTGCTCCTATTACTTTTAAAAGTCTAATATATTGTTTGCAAAACCTAAGTATACATGCTTCTTTGTGTCAAGGTTTATTTTGTCGATTAGAAGTAGCTAATCCCATTGCATAGTTTCCCTGAAATTGTTCACCCCCGCCACTACCCTAGGGTATTATCCTCACTGGTGAATTAGAGCCCGGTGAATGATTTATGTTCTTTTTATTGTCTTTGCGATATGATGCTTAGCAATGTTTAGTTACCGGTAGAATTGGGCGGTTATCGACTTAGTCGATAACCTTGATCACACAAACTTATTATGATCATATGATTCAGCCTTTGTGCTATATTTATTGGTGAAAACTAAAACTAAAAACAAAATAATTTCGACTTGGGCACAATGGTAAGATGGTGTGCTTTTGGGTGTGACTAGAATGGTGCCCGAGTCAATTAAGGACCGAACATCTTGTGAGTCTCTGTTATCCAGGCAATTTTGCATGCTAACCACGCTAGAGGGAATGAGATCTCTCTTGACTAAGTACTTTGGGAGGTGTTAATTACGGGTCGCAGGTGGTTAAAACTGTTTTTATAAGGGGGGGAGCATCCGCAGCGGCTTGAGCCATGGGCGGATGTATCCTACTCTTCTGGTTGTCGCGACTATTAATTAGCATCATTCATTGGAAATATCTCGTAGGACTTAGCCGTGCCGGCATACCAAAGGAAGTGTGCTAAATCGTGTGGCAAAAAGGCAGTATGAGGTGTGGGTACGTTGGTACACCCCTGTAGGGTTCAAACTATTCGAATAGCCTCGTCCTAGGTTATGGACACGCTTGGGTAAGCTTTTCAAGAGTTAGACTACAATCTTTTAAATTAAAACCTGACATGGGTGGTACGAATAGGTAATTCGTGCTATGGTTGCGATGGCTATTGGGTTAGTCATCTCCAGGATGTCTTTATGTTATTACTTATTGTCTCGCTGTTATTTATGCAAATAAAATTCAGATTGTCAAAATTGCCTTCAAACTATTACTTATTGCAAATAAAACTTGCTTTATGCTGAAAATTAACCTTGAGTCTTCTCCTTTAATTAAAGCCTGCATGTAGTAGTAACTAGGTTTGTTACAGTAAGTCTTTGAGTACATTTTGTACTCATTTGTTTTGCTTAATTGTTGCAGAGGAAGAAGGTTGATCCCCAAGGGATCAACTTTGGTGAGTTTTGTTGCGGTGTGGACGACTAGCTTGGCGGCCCGGTCGGTTGCCTTGTGGGTTATGGCTAACCGGTCATAATTTTGGTTAAAGCCATTTTATGGCACCTTTTGCTTCCGCTGTTATTGATACTTTGATGTCTTTTGGCCAATCGACTCTTTTATAATAACTTTGTATTATGTATGTCTTTTGCTAGACTTGTTATATTGTGATGTATGGAATTGATGCATGTTTTTGTAAAGATGTATGTGTGCTGCAATTCTGGGAAGCACATGTCCATCGAGACACAGTGTATTTTGTTTGTGATGCTAGAGTCAAGAGAAGACTAAGTATTACAAGCTAAATAAACCGGGGTCTCACACTGATATAAACACTCCTCTTGCTACTGCCATGAATGATATGCAAGGTTCAATTACTCAGGCACGTGTTCGTCAACTCAATTATCAGGTAAATTCGTTTCTAGGGCTGAGTGTATTATTTAAGAACTCTATGATGCTGCCTAATGGAGATGATTTGCTTGTGCTTAGGAATCTAGTACGAGACAGCAAGGAGTTGATGATATGCATCAAGGAAGGAGAAGGCAATAACAATGGCCAAAGGAGATGAAGAATTTGTGGCCTCCAACTCAAGGAGCTTCAGCCACCTTTTACTTGGTGCTGCGTCACCTTTTCTTTAACCTACAAGGCTTGTATCCGAGTCCTACGGGCTGACTTGGCCCATATGGCCCATATGTTACTGTTCACGTGAACAATAACATAGCCACGTGAACAGTACCTCGCCTAGGGTTTCCAGCTCCTAGTCGCCCTCCTCATATAGGAGCTGTCGCCCTTTAGTTCCAATTTGGGTTTTTCTTTGAGATTATTCTGCTTAACAGTTTCGCCGCTCGTTCGGTTTGAGAAACCCCAACTTTGTGAGCTTAAACATTTATCCACAATACAATTTCAGATTGCATCTTCTACTCTCTTGCTTGTGTTCTCGATTCGCTTGCAGGAGATAGCCTTCTTGGCTAGGTCAACCGCGTTCGGTACGGTTATAACCAACGGAGCAGTGGTGTAGTGATTGTGAGGGGTTCGATCTATTCGGGTCGGAGTCTTTGGATCATCAATGTCGTGTTCTTCACAATCGACGTATCAGCACCTTTCGGAAGATCGGGCCACACACACATCACTGACCTTCGGGAATTGATATCCCAAGTGTTTTTGGTCTTTTCCCGAGTGTTTCCGGCTCTCGGGAAATTGGTGATTTCTGGTAGTGGTTCACGTGCATATAACAGCATTTTCATATCAAAATCAGATAGGTATCCACGGTAGAGTTTGTAAATGCAAGCTAGCTAGGCTCCATGCTTTGAGTTATACCCAATAATCCTGATTTTTTTCTATTAATGCGATAGTTCCTAAATCTCACAATATATGAATCACTACCGGAAAAAGCGGCTTTGCCGAGTGCACGAGGCACTCGGCAAAGTAATTTACTCGGCAAGGCTTTGCCGAGTCTTGCACTCAGCAAGGCCACTCGGCAAAAATGGGTAGACAAGGCTCCTTTGCCGAGTGTCTTTGTCGGGCACTCGGCAAAGCCTTTCTTAGAGTCCAAAAACACTCGGCAAAGTTTGATTTTTAAAAAGCTGAAAAAAATAGCAAAACATTTTTTTAATAGGAGAAGGCCCCAGGCAAGTCCGGCATTTTCACGCGATCCGCGGCCGTGGGTTCGAACCGCAACCTCTCCCTCGCGCTAAGCCTCCTCTACCACTGCACTACACTATCACTTATGTCATGATTGCATTTCGGTTCCCCGTATATTATACAAAACCGAGTATAAATTGCTTGTTTGAGGCTCTAAACGAATTCAAATCAAAAAGTTGTCAACTACAAAGTTTCTTAACTTTTTGAGATCTACAACTTTCATTTTGGTAGTTTCTCCATCCGAGGTCGTTTGAAAAATTCGAATTTCAAATTTGATAAATTCAAACGTAGTTTTGCGTGACAAGATGATTTCAAATCAAAATGTTGTCAACTACAAAGTTTCATAACTTTTCGAGATCTACAAAGTTCATTTAGGGAGTTTCTCCATCCGAGGTACTTTAAAAAAATCGAATTTTAAAATTTTGAAATTCAAAACATAGTTTAAGTTGGCAAAATTAATTCAAATTAAAAAGTTTTCAACTACAAAGTTGTATAACTTATGAATATATACAACTTTTATTTTGATCATTTGTTCATCCGACATAGTGGTAGTAACATTGTTCACAAATCTTATATATCTCTCTTCTAGTTTCATGAAAAACTATATATGAGAGAAATGTAGATTTGTGAACAACGTTACTATCACTTTGTCGAATGAAGATGCGTCCAAAATAAAAGTTCTAGGTCTTGAGAAGGTATACAACTTTGTAGTTGAAAACTTTTCATTTGAATTAATTTCTTGCTTCAAAATGTGCTTTGAAGTTCTATTTTGCGAGTGTTAAAAAAACACTCGGCAATGTCCTCTTTGCCGAGTGCCAAATTTGGGCACTCGGCAAAGATGTTGTTTGCCGAGTGCAAAAAAACACTCGGCAAAGACCTTTTTGCCGAGTGCCAAAATAAAAACACTCGGCAAAGACCTTGTTTGCCGAGTGTTTTATTTTGCCAAGTGTTTTTTTGCACTCGACAAAAAGCTTCTTTGCCGAGTGCCCGAAAAATTGCACTCGGCAAAGATCCAAACACTCGGCAAAGAAAGATTTTCCGGTAGTGAATATGGTTTTTTCGAGAACCCGCAGGTGGGCACAATAAATATTGTGGACCAGATCTTCACATGCATGTTTTTATTATTTTTCAAAGGCAACTAATTACACGCACAGGAAAATTGAGGGAGTCTGAAATGGACCTCACGACCTCATTTTGCATGGTGCGCATCTTAGGGCCTCTTTTGATTGGCAGGATACAAAGAACACAAGAATAGGAAAAACGTAGGATTGCAATGCCATGGATTAATTCTTGAATCCTATAGGATTGAAAACCGCAAGAATTTGCAACTATGGGTGTTTGATTTAGACCTATTTATGGGCAGCCCGGCTTGAGCCCTACCCGATTTCCCCCCTTTATTTTCGGCCCGAAGCCTCGAAAAGCCTGACAATGGTAATAAAAATAACATTTTTATTCTTAAAATGAATTAAATCTTAATTATTATTAAAAAAAGAATTAAAATAAAAATATTTTATAGGAAAACACATGTTTCGAGTTGAGCTATGCTCAGGCTCGCCCAATCAAGACCGGATCTTTCCAAGACTGGCCTGGCCCGGCCAAGGGTTTGAACAGATCTAGTTTGATTACACCATACTAAAAATGTAGGAATTTTAGGATTAAATATTAATTGATTAGAGAGAGAATGAAGAGAGGAAGAGAGAAGGTGCATTGGAACTCTCAAATAAAACATGAGGTTAGATCTCATGCTAGAATTCCTCCAAAACTTGTGGGAAATTTTCCAATCCTATGAAATTCCTTTGAAGCGACCCGGCCTACAAATCACAAACACCCCTCGTAGGAACTTTTCCTTCAGATTAAATTCCTCCTTTTTCGTTTGAAATTCCTTTGAATCAAAGAGGTTCTTAACCATTCAGGTGCACCTGTGAGTGCATGCTTTTAGTATTTAATATAATGATGTATATATTGCATGCCTACGAGAAACGAGCTAGCATGCATAATTCGGATTCCACGACTAAATTATAGGTTTCCCTAGGAGATGTAGGGATACTTTATTACAGGGTTAATTAGAAGTAGGAAACATTGGAGGAACTAAATTAACCGAAAGGGCTCCCCGGGAATGGGGCAAACTGTTGTACTTAATTTCCTTCCTACAGGGTGCTGAGTACGGTAGACCTAACCTAGCTTTTACAAAATTCCAAAGCTAACAATTGCTATCAACAATGTTCCCTTTGTAAGGTGCTGGCCATGTACAAAAGCCAAAGAGTATCCTGTCTTAGCTTATCAGATACTAGATTGTTAGTATTCTCTTTTTGTAGGTTCTGGAATTGATGGACCGGGGTTGGAAAAGAAGCTAGCTAGGGGAGTAGTATAATTTTACATGTGATCTTCTCATGATTCGACTACTAAAATCTCAGCAAACGAAAAAGACCACTGAACCAAAAATTGAACACAATATCTTGCTCTGCGTACATTCACTATATATAGTCTACTACGACGACAAACAGTACGAGTGTCCAGTTGTTTAGTAGGGGTCCTGCTGGACCTCTGTTTTTGCCTCAAGTCCTCAAATTTGATTTTAGAGGCTAAGTAGGGCCCTGCTGGAGATGCTCTAACAACCTGGCCAAATTCATACACCAAGTGAGATTGCTGTGTGTACATGTACCGTAGCCGGCCATCCCCTTCGAAACCGGCCGTCTTCTTACTCTACTTTGATGGTACCTTCTGAGATGGTAGTATGTAGCTCTCATGTACCTCCCAGAAAAAGTGATCCATGATCCTCCACAAAGCAAAACCTAGCCATGTCGCCCACCTACAATGGCTAAATATTCTCCCTTGTTCCTCCTACCGAGTAGGAACAAACTAGTGCAACGCTGTTTTCCATTAGTAGTCCCTTTGATTTCATGAGTTATCATGATGCATACTACTATCGCGCACACATATGCCTACGGAAGTAGTTCGGCAAAAGTTTCTCTCCTTTTTTGAGTGCTGAATTGATGAACGACGCTACCAGCTGGTTGATCGCTAAATTTGTACGTGGTTCGAGTCTCACTGACTACATGCTAGCTGAGTTCACTTGTGAAATTTCTAGACTCCATGTCTCGTTGCCTTTTGTAATTACCGCGTCCTAACAGGGGCGGAGAGCTAGAATAGATGTATGGGGGTACAGTTGCACTTTCAAAAAATTCACAAAAATTTGGTATATATCCCCCTTAATACATAACATATACACTACATATACTAGCAACATACTCCTGAACTCGTAGCAACCCATTTAGCATTGGGCCTAACAGAATCTGAGAATCAAGCCCAAGTCAACTAGTTAAGGAGGCGTCAGGCCTAAGTGCCATCTGCCCATCCAGTTGCTTTGGCAGTAGCAGCGCATGAGCACAAGGGCGCAACGCCGCAGCCGGCAGCTCATCGCGGCATCGGTGCATCGCGGCGCCAGAGGCGCTCTGGCGCCGCTTCTGGCTTCTACGCCGACGATCTCGGCCTCGACGCGCCGGTGTCCGGTCACGCCTCTCGAGTCTCGACCTCGAGGACCGCCCGTCCCCGTAACCGTTCGCCTGCTCCCCTCTTTGGCTACTTCAAGGTCTAGTGTTGGCTTGATCTCTCATGTAGTGATTTTTTATTACAATATTACTTTTAAAGCATGAAGGAACGTTGTATGAAGTTGTAATTTTTTAAAATATTTTGTGATGTTGGTTATAGTGCGAACATGTAATTTGACTCATTTGAACTTATATACTATGTCATTTGAACTTGTATTGAAATAGATGTATCTTCGTCAAAATTCTGACTCCACCACTGTGCTCTAAGAATAATAGCATCAACCAGCCCTTCCCATGAGAAAACCTGGTGAATGATGCCGTTGGATTGGTGAGAATGATGGCGGGGTGGGGAAGACACGATCCCTGCTTGCTTGATGCCATATCAGCTTCTGACAGGTGGGTCCGGCCATTGATTTCAAATCATTTCGAATGAATGTGTTCGGCCCATTTTGCTGGCTTACTTCTGAATTAGCCGTTTACCTGTTGGACGTTACGAGGTAGTACTGCCTGTACTGCCTACTGGTCACTTGACCTTTTTAAGGAAAAAGACCTTTTTAAGGAAAAAGCACAGTCGTCGATTCCATTCTACGAAATACGCCAGTACTCCGGTACTGATATATTCGGGCATACCGTTTTGGATTTTAATATAATAATATTTAATTATTTATAAATATATATGTAATTATATGCACACATAATTTCACTTAGAATCTCACTTCAAATGCATAACCATAAAATAAAAATGACACATAGTTCAATGACTTCGTAAATACAAAGATCGTACGTAGTTAAATAATACAACATGACTTTATATACTTCACCATAGTCTATCATACTAGTTTAGCTTAATTTCACTTACCGAATGAGTAGTATTGGATTGGATCTTCCGAGCTGATTCAAATGAGCGGTCACTTCAATTTTGCCCGGTACCGGAATGGTCGAAATGGACCGGTATTGAGGCCGGTACGGGATTGAGGCTACGGTGTGCCGGTTTGAGTGCTGGTATAACATGTTCCGACCATTCCAACCAGTATCACATGGAATTGATAAGTATGGGAAAAAGGTCTTTAGCAGTAAGTGCGTATGAGGGCATGCATGTACAACACGGTGCTAGGTGCCCTAGCTTGGATGCCACAGTGGAGGCGAGATGGATGTGTCAGAGCAGCCTGAGGGAAGGCGCTGATTTCAGGTGAGAGGAGCGGTCCAGGGGATTGGGAAAGGAGAGCACCTGGTAGTCCAAAGTTGTGCCCGATTTGCCTGTGTTGTGGACAATGATGATGTTGATGGCTACGATGGCGGCGAGCTGCAGAAGGGAGCAGATCTAGTCAGATATGGGTGGTTGCGACTAGATCTGGCCAGATCTAGATGGCGGTGAACCCATATGGAGAGTTGCGACTGCGATGAGCATATGGGGGCCGCAGTAGACGATGACGAGCACGTGGGGGCCGCGGCGGAGGATGTAGGGATGCGATGGAAGTTGATGAGCACGCTGGGCTACGACGGACGATGCAAGGCCATGACGGTGGATGTGGATGACGACGACCTGCACGTCGATGTCTGGATTCGACTAGGAGGAAGCAGGAGCAACGCGCATTGGTGGCGGTTGGTGTTGAAGGGTGGCGACGATGTAGACTGAGGTGGGGGGAAGTGAGGAGATCAGGAGAGAGAGTGAGAGAGGATGAGGATGGTTAGTATTTGACTCACATGTGGGGCAGGAGTATATATGTAATAACTTTTCTGCATTTAGTGCCCTTTGTGTAAAATTTTGGACTAAAGTAATAAACATAAACAAAATACGGGGCTAAAATGGAAAAACTAAAGGGCTGAAATGCATAATTATATGTGGGTCCATTCGAAGCTATCATGCATTGGGTAAGTAGGAGTTTGGATAGTGTCCTCAATGACTTGTGTCTAGATTGAGGATGAAACCACCACTTGTGGCACCCATGCACTGTACTTGCCTTGAAATGGAGGTTGGCTGCTAAACAATGGTCGAAACATGCCATATCGGCACCTAAAACGGCACACAATAGGCTCAATCCAGTACCGGCCTAATACTGGCCAATACCGATCATTCTGACAATTCCAGTACCAGGTGTAATTGAAGTGACCCCTCCTTTGAATCAGACCCAAAGGCCCAACCGTATACTACTTCTTCGGTAAGTGAAATTATACTAGTCTAGTATGTTAAGTAGATTATGGTAAAATGTATGAAGTTATGAACTCATGTTATATTATTTAACTACTACGACCTTTGTGTTTATGTATTTATTGAACTATGTGTGTTTATGTATTTATTGAACTATGTGTCATTTTTATTCTATAGTTATGTATTTGAAGTGAGATACTAAGTAAAATTATGTGTGCGTATAATTATATATATATATTTATGAATAAATATATATTATTATATTAAAATTCAGTACGGTACGTCAAAATAGACCGGTACCGGCGCATTTCTATACCAATAGGCGAACCGGTACCTACATGATATATAAAACTGAAACTTCAAAACTGCCAAATTTGTTTTTGCCCATCCACCCATCAAACAGGGAATCCGAATCCAATGTTCTGTAAAATGAAAAATAAAGTCTAAACCCAGAAAAGAAATAAACAAAGGAGAATAATCATGCCGGTATGCTTCCTTCCCAAACAAAACATCATAAAATTGAAAACAAAACAGCTCCCCATCTGTACCCAGACCACTTGAATAATCACGATACAGTACATGACATCATCCTTAATTATTCAATTACAGTACCATACCTGCATACCACCCCCTCTAATTATTCTATTAATTAATCTATTTCATTCCATTTCCCACCTCTGTTCTCTTCTCCTCTCCACAGGGAGCCAAGAAGCTGTGGTGGTAGCTAGCTAGTGAGGACTGAGGAGTGGGAGTGAGAGTGAGAGTGAGAGAGCAAGGTAGTCGCAATGGAGACGCCAATGACCGCCGCGCTGCCGCAGCAGAAGGCGGGGGGCCTCGCGCGGAGGCTGGCGAGGCTCCTCCGACGCAAGCGCGCTCCGGCGGGGCTGGCGGCGGGTGTGGCGTACTCTGTGACCGGCGATGAGTACGATGAGTCACTGGACAGCTCCATCAACTCGCTCAGCAAGCTCAAGCTGTCCGGGAACCTGGTCGCTGCTTACCCCCTCGACGCGTTCTTCAGGAATGCAGCGGAGAAGAAAGGCGCACCGCAACCGTCTCCGGCGCCGGCCCCGGACGCCGCGGCGCACGCGTTAGTCGCGAGCCTCTTCGCCGGGGTGTCGGCGGTGAAGGCGGCGTACGCGCAGCTGCAGCTCGCTCAGCACCCGTACGACGCCGAGGCGATACAGTCGGCGGACTCCGCGTTGGTCGCGGAGCTCACCAAGCTCTCCGATCACAAGCGGCGGTACGTGAGGGACCCCGCCGGTGCGGCCAAGGACGCGGCGGCGGGGCCCGCCGCCCTTGCGGTGCACGCCGAGGAGCAGCGCCACCTCCTCCGGACCTACGAGATCACGGCGCGGAAGCTGGAGATGGAGCTGCGCGCGCGGGACGCTGACGCTGAACGCGCCAGGGGCGCGCTCGCCGACGAGCTCCGCGCCTCGCGCGCCCTGGAGGAGCGCGTCCACCCGGGGCGCACCCTCGCCGCCCTCGACGATCTCCACCTCTCTGGCCTCAACGCCACCCACTTCCTCACCGCGCTGCGCCACACCGTCAAGTCCATCCGCTCTTTCGCCAGGTCAATGCTTGAGGCAATGCGGCCGGCCGGGTGGGATCCCGCCGCGGCCGCCGTCGCCGTGCACCCGGGTGTCCCGTTGCGCCACACCGGCGACGCCAAGTTCGCGATCGTGTCCTACGTCGCGCTGAAGATGTTCACCAACTTCCACCGGAGAGACTTCAGCCTTAGCTCCTTGCAGGACCGGGGCTCCTACGACCGGTGCCGCTTCTTCGAGGAGTTCGCTGAGGTCAAGACGACGCCGGCAGCCGCGTTCCTCGATCCACGGAGCTCGCGGTGGGCCGCGCTTGGCAAGTTCTTGCGGGACAGGTACTTGTCGCTGGTGCACGAGCGGATGGAGGCGGCGTTCTTTGGGAGGCCGGAGCAGCGCGGCATCGTGAGCGCCGGGTCGGCGTTCCCAGAGACCGCGTGGTTTGCCGATTTCGCCGAGATGGCGCGCCGCGTCTGGCTGCTGCATTGCCTGTTCTTCGCGTTCGACGACGGCGCATCCATCTTCCGGGCGCGCGCCGGGGCGCGCTTCTCGGAGGTGTACATGGAGAGCGTCATTGACGCGGACGGCCAGGACGGAGGCGGGACAGCGTTGGCGCCTGCCGGGGGCCGCGTCGTCGGGTTCACCGTCGTGCCGGGGTTCAAAGTCGGCCGGACGGTGATGCCATGCCGAGTATACCTCTCGCGGGCGGCGTCGCAGCCGTGACAACACAGACAACGCGCTGCATTTCCCGGCCTTCTCGGACACGTACGGCGGAAGCCCATTTCAGGCGGCCGCAAGGTCTCCGGCCGGCGGCCGGACGGACTGGGGGTTTAAGGGTGGCAGCAGTGTATGGGGGCACGTTGCTACGTATGTATCTATGTATCTACCAAGGAATGTACCGATGTAGTAATATATAAGTTGCATTTTTTGTTAAGATGGAATGTTTGTTTTAGTGCATCAATTGGTGCTTGGATTGCATGGGAACTATTGGCTTAAATGGTATTGTTTCACGACGAAATAACAAAAATAGCCTCATACAAATAAATCGGTAAAATAGGACCCGGCGGTAGGCCTGCTGCTGTCTATTTTGAGCGTGATATGGATATTGTTTTTTGCTAATTCGTTCGTGGGGCTATTTTTGCTATTTTGATTCAAAACGTGCTAAATGAGCCCAAAAACTCGATTGCATGGTCCAATTCACCGCCTTTTTCGCATGTTCATGAGCTGATCTAGATCGGAATTGTGTGTGTACATTCCACTTGATCTTGGCCCAAAAGGCTGAAAAGAGACGGGCAAAAATGTGTAGTGTACATTCACAGAGGGAATGGGGAGCACATCCGCACATGAACCCCATACAGGCATACAGAATGGATGTGAAGTAAAGTTGGGACAAACAAATGTGCATGTTCTATATAACACATAGATTGGGTTGGTACAGCTCTGAATCTGATTGGCCACTCGCGGTAAAAGAGAGCGTGGCGTGTGCTCGGTGCCACGTGATCTGATCCGTCCGATCGTGCATTGGACGTCTCGGATTCATCGCTGTAGTGCCCGCCCGAGCGGTCCAGCACCCACATGTGGTACAGTACTACCTCAAACGCAGCCTACTGCACAGTAGCAATGCGGCGCGTCACGCGTGCAATGGTTTCACAACCGTTGTCGGCCGTGTTTAAAGGTAGGACGCGATATGTCGTACACTGTATGTGATCATTCGATCTGACGTTATCCGATCTTAACATGTTTTTTTCTACCTCCTGAAATAAGGGAAAAGGAATTTAATGTAGCATCACATACCGCGACGAACAAAAATCCGCCCAAAACTCTTTCTTCTCCGCAACTTCGCCCGATCTCGTTCGTCTGGCGAGTTCTTCAAATTCGTCTATGAGATTCGAAATTTCTCCTCCAAATTCATCCCAATGGTCCAAACAAACAAATATCAATGTCACAACATTGTAACATTTGAAAATAATAGTGAAAACATTCGAAAATAATTATTGTAATATTTTTAGAAGTCACAACATTGCAACATTTGAAAACAACAGTAGGAACATTCGAAAATAATTGTTGTAATATTTTTGAAACAATGACGCAACAATAAAATAGTAGAGGGGTTGCAACAAAAAAATCACAACATTGCAATATTTAAAAATAACAGTGAAACACGGAATGGAACAAAAAATATGCAACAAACTTGAAAAAAATACAAAGAACCTATTGTAACAAAAATCAAACTTTGTTGCAACAAAAAAACCATCTTCAACTTTTGAGTGTGGCGTATTGCAACATCTAGAAATAGTAGCCGCAACAACACAACTTACTGATTGCAACATTTTTTTTACGGTGGCCAGCTTGAACCCCGGTGGGAACTGCAGCTTGAATGCGTACTTGTCTGACCGGGTCTTCTCCACCGCCGGAGTGAACTTCTCGGTCGCCGGATTCACGATGAGGTGTAGAATGTGGGTGTTGGGCTCAGCGATATTGGGGATGAAGCAGAAGAGGTGGGGAGATGATGCGAGATGACCTCGATGTCGTCAGGGAGGGCAAGCTCGTGCCAGACACAAAAGACGACGCAGAGCGGGAGGGAGCGAGACACGGACATCGCGAGGAAGCAGTAGAGGGTTCACGAGATGGCGGCCGAGGAGGAGGTGACGGCAAGCAAGGAGGTGCTGGGCGCTATGAGCAAGAGGGAGAGTAGGAGCAAGGCAAACAGGTCGAAGATGCATGGGAAGAGACAGAGGAACTGCAGCTTCTGTCGGTGGCGTAGAGCCACAGACGCCTCATGCTTGTGATGTATTTGGGGGAGTAGCATGAGAGGAGGGTTTTGGGATGGGAGTAATGTGGTAGAGGATTATAAAGCATCCGATGCTATGAGGGCATTAGGAACGTTGGATTAGCGTGCAGCGGTGGATGACCGTCCGAGGCGTAAGGCCCCATCGAACGTAAGGCCTCTATCATTATCCTTAAAGGTAAGGTTATTTGTCAGGTATAAGAGCTATTATTCCTGCATCTCTATAAATTTTAAGTAGTATATTGCTTCCGTTGTCGTTTTGGATATCGACACGATTTTTAGTATACGCCTTTGACCATTATTTTTTCTAACTGTGTACATGTTGCCAAAAAATATAGAAAATATAATGATGTCGAAGTACATTTGATGACAAATATATTAATATAATTGCCTTATAACAAATCTAAATATTTTTGTAGAAATTAATGGTCAAAGTTCCAAAATGTTGACCATACGTGTTCTAAAACGACAACTGTTTCAGAACCGAGCGAGTACATATCAATAATTTATCAAATCATATTGGTTAATAAACCTAAACCTGACGCGATAAATTCCGCGAAATCGTGGACGACACGAAGGGACTGAATGTTGTATTCCTATTTCCTACTAGCGTTTGTTTGAGACAGGTACCTGAGAATGATTCGACACCATACATTGCTTTCCTTCCTTCATTACTGCGTCCAGTTCCCCATTTGGTCATCGCCGTTGGTTGCGAACTTGCGATTTAGCTCTCAAAGTACGTGGATTAGCACAATATAAATTACGGCATGTAGGCAGCCTGGTCGTCCTTTTCGCCTTCTGTTTGGTAAATGAAAGCAGGACAGAAGCTCCATATAGCATCCTGTCCATACAGTCTTGTACTTGTGAGGTTGTGTTACTTAACTTCTTGAACTTGTATTTTACTTTCTCAGCCTCTTGAACTTGCGAGGTTGTGCTACTTAACTTACTGAACTTGTATTTTATTTTCTCAGCTCCTTGAACTTGCGAGGTTGTACCACTTAGCTCCCTAAACTTGCGTTGAAACGAAGTTCGTCAGATAGGATGCTGGCGACTTCGTCCCCTCCGAGTTCGGTGGACTCGTTGCCGCCGCGTCCCGGCTGTGTTCATCGTTCCCGTCACCTTACGTCGACAAAAATAGATTCTTCAAGCTCTGGAATGCACCATGTTTGCGTATTCACCAGAACTCCACCGTCGCAGCTTGCCTCCTCTGAGTCGGCCGTGTGAGAGAGAAGTACATTCCCAGTGTCACAGCAGGAGGTGAGAAAATCGACCATGATCACCAGGAAGTCCCCGCCGCCGTGCACGCTCAGATTGGTAGTCGATGAAGTGAACACCTCCCTACAGAGAACATATCGGAATCATTAGATGCGCAGGAGACGATAGGGTGGAGTGGAGCGAAGGATTCGAAGGGGATTAGGGCTTCGCGGGGTCAGGAAGGGTGGGGTTGCGTACAGGAGGGAGGAGAGAGCGATGGTCGGGTGGGAGGAGGCCGAGTGTTGAGGAGGCTAAGCATGAGGACTGAGGAGTGAGGAGGCCGGGTATGTATGCGGCGGCTGAGCGTTGAGGAGGGGGTTGGCGTTCGGGCATTAAGGAGGGGGCGGCATTCGGGCATTGAGGAGGCTGAGCGTTGAGGTGGGGGCGGTGCAGGTGGGCGTGAGGAGGGGGTGGTGTTGCCGGGTGGGAGGACGGGGCCGTCGACCGGTCGGGAGGACAGGGGCGGGGCGTGAGGAGTAACCGAGTGAGGAGGGGGGCAGCTTCCGGGCGTGAGGAGGGCAGCAAGCGTGACCACGTGAGGAGGGCAGCAGCCGAGCGTGTGCGAGAAGGGGATCTGAATATTTCTGGCTGGAGGATGGGATTGGGGAGGAACGGAGAGGAGATGGCCAGTGTGTGACACATGAAGTAACCTGAGGCCCACATGCTAGTACATTCTCATGGGTAATCGGGCGAAATGGGCACAGGTGGGCGTTACCCATGCCCATACCCGTTTACTCACCGGGTAGAGATTTGTGCCCACGAATGCAGCCGTGGCAGAAAAATAGGAACATACCCATCTCCATTAGGGTTTTTACCCACAGGTAATCAGGTAAATGGGTGAAACAGCCATCCCTACTTGCAAGTTTAGGGGGTTGAGAGTCAAATGTAAGTTCAAAGAGCTAAGTGGCACAACCTCGCAAGTTTAGGGGGCTGAGGAAGTAAAATGCAAGTTCAGAGAGCCAAGTAGCACAATTTCGTAAGTTTAGGGGGCAGAGAAAGTCAAATACAAGTCCAGGGAGCTAAGTGGTATAACCTTGTAAGTTTAGGGATCTACAGTGCAATTTTCTCTCTCTTTTTTTTTTCTTTCTTAATTTGCATATGTTCCATTTGGCCTTACAGTGGATAACGATAGTAATATCATTTTATGGAACCACTATAATTTTCAACTTCTTTTGCATAGCAACTTTGAAAAGAATAAGTGCTATGCAACGGAACAACCGCAAACCAGCCCGTAATCCTGTATCAGAAATGAACACAGTTGTTTACTTATTTCTTTTACTTCAGCCTGAGCTAACAGTGTCTTGGAACTGAAACATTGATAACCTTACAGAGTCTCATCTATGTTTCTTTCTGAGGGCATGAAAATTTTGCTGTTGTTTTGCCTGCATTTTCTAGTGTGGATCTTTGATGTGAAGAGCATCAAAGGTGTTGCAATAGCTAGCTGGAAAAGAGAGACAAGATTTGAGAAACAGTCCATTCCACCATCCCAGTGGAGTCTTTATTCCATCTTTCGTCTCTGCCTTTTGAGTTCATTCCTTTGTCTTTACACGAGGGGCATGGAAACCCAGCTGTTCTTGTACTCCTTTTCGCTACTGGGAGGAGTCTCACATCAAGTTTACTCAATTTCGTGGTACACGACGAGGCCCATTGCCTGATGTGATGATGCAGTGGGCCTCGAAAAAGGCCTATCTTCTTATATGAACTCGTTCCTTTTTTCCCCTAAGAATAAATAGCCCTATTGTCGGGAGAACTTGATGATTGTGGCCATCGAGTCAAAACTCAAATTAGTAGTATAAGCTGCCACTGGATGAACGGAATGCGTGGAGAGGTTTGCCTGAGCAACTCCAATATTGCTCCAATTAATCTCGGTGCCCAAGAAGAAAGAGAGGTACAGCAAACCAACTACAGATATTGGCCCGTTGGGTTATCAGGTATTGGTCCTGGAATTTGCGGAATTGGAATTCAGTTCCAAGGACACAGCTGTTTGGCTACCACCAAAAATTGAATCGTTGATTCCAAAGCCAATTTCCAAGACTTAAGATTGTCAGGACCCCGATTTACATCCAGACCTTCTGCGCATATCGAGATAATCTTGTGATTAGTAGCTAGCTCACACAATATAATATCGATAAATATCACATCCATACACGCGCTGAAATAAAATAGTACTTAATATTTCATAAGCAGTCGGAAATAAGATTTAGGGCCAAGTTCTTACGTAACGGGCTGATATGCTGACGAGTCTAAAAGAGGAAACAACAGCGGAAGGTACATTAACCAAAAGGGCCCCTATGATCTGCCACAAGCAATCGACTGTGGTTACGACCTAGTTATCACCATCGTCTTCGTTCCCAAAGCCGGATACATAGAAATATCCACACACTAGGTCTTCGATATCGCAGTCTGAATCTACAAATTTGAGCAACAATAAGTACAAATTTACTCATCAAGCCCTTACACCAAATGCAATTATATAGATGCTTGGCTTGTCGAAGAAGGGGCCTTATGATTATTTTAGCACAAAGCCAGTTTTAACTCAAATACCGTAATTATTTTCCAAGCCTATGACCTATCCATTTCAACTTAAAACCAAAAAATGTCATTTGTAAGCAAGTTTTTGTGAGACCACCGGAAATTTAACTTGTAATGCTTGACCTTCCCACGTGCCCGATGGACTTGTCCCGAGTTCGTATGAAACGCGAAGGGAATAGCTGGACACACGCGGGAATGACCGTCCTAGCATCACAAGAGAAATTTTCCACTCTCGGTGTATTATGTACCTCCTAGGACAGCGGTACACATACACCTTCACAAACATCAAGCCATACATAAGTTATTACAATACCGAAATCTTCATAGTTTACGTCATAATAAACATACAAGGTTCAGATTTCATACATAGGGCCGATCGCTAAATAGCATGATAAAATACCAAGTTCGCAGCGGAAATATAAGCCATAAGATGGCAGCGATAAAAGGCCAACCGGTTGCCCTTACCCATAAGGCAACTGACTGATAAAGCACCAAGCAAGACGTCGCGTTCGGAGTTGATCTCACATTGGCTAACCCCTTGGGGGTCAGCCTCCTCTGCACCAAGTGGACAATTCGGTTGAGTACAAAATTGTACTCACAAGACTTACAAACAATAAAATAAAATAGATGCATTTAAGTATCAAAGAAAAGCTACTACACTAAGTAATTTTCAGCATAAAGACATTTTCAGAGTAACAGATTGCAAGGCAATTTACCAAATCTTTTTTATTTGTTTAAATAACAGCAAGACAATATTTAGAGACATAATTAACAACCTAGAAGTGGTTTCCACAGCCACAACAACATTAGCACGAATGTCCATTCGTACCAAGTTTTATCGAAAATATAGAGTCTAACTCTTGCACGACCTAACCAAGCGTGTCCATAACCAAGGACTTGGCTATTCAAATAGATTATACCCTATAGGGGTGTACAACTTTACCTACATACCGACCACTCCTTTGCCATTCAAAATTAAGCACACTTCCTTAGGTATGCCGGCGGAGCTTAGATCGTACGAGACGTTTTCCAATGAAATGTATTAGCTAAGAGCCACCCTATGGGTGCGAAAACCTTCATGAACCGCCCTTGGGTGTGCAGATAGGGCTCCCACGAAGGACCCATACGTTGTGACGGAGTCACCGGTAAAGCCTCAGCAACTACCGATGCTCCTCAGGCTAGGGAACCTACCCGGAACCCAGCCCGCACATTTCCATTAACAAGATAACATTTTTCTCCCTAACAACTACCACCTGCGGCTCAGAGTTAACACACAACAAAGTAATAAGTCAAGAGGGGTCCCACATACCCTCATATGGATGCACGCAATAATACTTGGATCAGTGACACAAGATGTTATGTCTTTGTTGAGTTGGGCACGAACCACACACTCGATAAACACACCATCCAACCATCGGCCCAAGTCCAAATCCTTTTGTTTTTAGTTTTATTTTTTCCAAATACATTACTTATATGAGTACCCTAACTCAAGTAATTAAAGTAATGATATAATGACCATCGCTGAACGATGATCCCCATTCTACCGAAACTAAGCATTGCTAAGCGACACTGACTCGTATACAATATAAATGACCATAACACATCCAGCGGGCTCTAATTCACCAACGGGAATCTTACAAGTGGGGTCCACATGTCGACGTCTCTAGTTGTCTTCTTCCTCTCGAACGGAGGAGCGGCGCAGGGCAGCCATGACTGTCTCAAGCCGAGATTGACGCTGGCGAGGAGGGCTCCGGTGACCACCCGCGACCCCCATAATGGGATGTGGGGACCACGACGACTATAATGGCTGAGACGGTGTAGCGTGAGAAGACATGAGGCAGTAGCGCTATAGCAAGGACGGCAGCGGTGCTACTATCGTTGGGGGTGACTGCTACCGCGACTAGAAACTACAAATTAAATAGGGCATTGCCATCTACCGGCTACAATGAAGCTAAAGGAGATCCCGACGTTCAAGATGAGGCAATGTGGTGAGCTCTACACGGCGGCCTACGGCAGTGCGGCGAGGTGCTACAGAGTGGCAAGGCTACGGTCATCTAGGTTCAACATTGACTAGCCTACAAGGTTTGCAAAATACTGGAATGCAAGGGAACAGATGGACTCACCCGGGGTACAAGCGAGGAAGGAGATCAATGGTGGCAACGAGGTTTGTGTGCTCTGGGCCAGTGACAGGGATGAAGGTGTGTTTTGGCTGCTCTAGTCACGACAAGGAATAATAAGGTAAGCATTAGAAAAAGGAGGTCGAGGCGGACATGATGCGTAAGAAAACGGAGGCAGAGACTCACCTTAACGCTCAGAATCGATGGTGAAGCCGACAGCCAAAGTTAGAGAAGGTGACCAGTGCAGCTCAAGTTCTCCTCCAGCCGAGAGAGAGAGGAGGGGAGAAATTAGGGGAAATGCAGAGGAGTAGGGGGCGAGCAAAGTGACATGTTCAACCGTGGCTTAAATAGAGAGGAGAAGGGGGGAGGAGAGCATGGCGATATGGATCGGCTCGTGCACGAGATCTCGCGAGCGGTGCACGTGAGCTAGATGCGCTCGTGAGTACACAAGGTCGCGGTAGGGTGCTCTCGAGGTGGCAGGCAATGCTGACACAGTGTCAGCACTGTACCATGCGGCGCGTATGCCTAGCTCGACGGTCAAGCGACATCGAGCGAGCTGGCATAAGGGAGAAGAGAAATAGTGCTTCTCCCTCCTTGCTGACAAGTGGGGCTGGGGCCCCGTTCACCAGCCAGCCAGCGAGAGAGGAGAGGGAGCTGGTGGCGGTCGTGGTGCTTGGTTGGCTTGGCTCAGTCACGGGCCAGTTTGGCCGCGACAGAAGAGGAGGGAAGGAGGAAAGGGCAACGACATAGGTTGGCTGGGCTGGGCCATAGGGAAGAGAGGGGGAAGGAAGAAAGGAGTGATGGCACAGTCGGCTCAGTAGGTTTTGGTCTCAGGGGAGAGAGGGAAAGGAAAGGGTTTGAAAATTTAGTTGATTTGCAAACTTTGATTTGGATTTGAATTTTGAAAAGATTTTCCAACAACCAGGATTTAATTAATTTGTTTTGCACTAATAAACTTTAGGTTTTTCCAAATTAGATTTTTGTGAGAAGGAAATTGTTTTAAAATATTAAATTACAAGGCAAAGTTTTTTGGAAATTCAACTAAAGTTTTTTTTTTTTTGAAATTCATGAAAATCATGAATTTTTAAATTGGAGCTATATTTGGTACAATGATAGAGCTAGAAGCAATTCTTAACTTACACTTATTTATCTGGAATTCATATATAAAATTAAGTAAAACTTCGGTATTTGGAATTTCAACCTCGCGTTCACACCATAAATTTTTCACGAAATGAACTGAAATTTATTGGAGATGATTCAGTGTGTAGAGAAGCTAATTTTTGTACATTGGCGTGTAACACCCGACCAAACGCTGAGCCCATAATGTCACCTAAACCTTTTAAACTCTTAATTGAAACCACATTTACTAATAATTTCAGCATGCAATGCATGGAATAAAACCTACGATGGGTCACCTTTAAACAATAATAACAATATAAATGCATAAATGATTAACTTTCACACAACTTGGGACCACGCACACAAGAACGCTTGGGGCTACGTGTAACACCCGACCCAACATGGAGCCCAGAATACCACTAAACTAACCTAGCTATCAATTTTAATAAGAATTAACACGAAATTATAGCAAGCATATCAAAGATGAAACCCGTCCATGGGTCACAATAACACAAGGATAACAAAAAAGAAATCATGGATAATTAATTCATAGAAAATATGCCAAAATAATAAACCAAGATCAACGCAAAACCAAACCAATAAAGTCTATTTAATGACTCATCAGATAAGGCTAAGCAATAATATCCAGTCCTAATTGTAAATCATCATGCTAATGAAGTGTCTTATGACCAATAGTTCTTGTCATTGATTGAATGACTTGATTCCAAAGTTGTGCTAGCCCTTCCCATGAGCAACGTCGTCAACGGTCACCTAAAAATAACAATAGAGCAAGGGTGAGTCCACGATGTTGAGAGGTAGAGATTGTGGTTGTGGCCATGGGCATGGCTAGGTTATACCAGCGTTCGTGGTATAGGAATAGTGAAGTGTTTACCTTGGGTAACTTAGTTACATGCGTTGAGGATGAGTTCCTACGGAAAAGGTTGTTGTTTTTCTTGAGTTTGTATTTGGTTATTCTAGTTACAATGTAGTTGATTGGTTTCCCTTTGTATTAATTGTTCTATAAAACAATTATTGTTTTCCTGATTGTTGAGTTATTCTTGCGGCTGTTGAACGTTGTTAATTGGCAAGATTGATCTTTTCATGGGGGTTCCATCTTTTTATTAGAAAACATGACTCATTTATTCGCTTGATATTTTGGATAATGAAAGTTTTTGTGCAAGTTCTTTAACATGTGGAAGCTTTGACCCTATGTATCTCTTTTGGAGTATTTTGAGTGTTGAAGTTTAATGTCTTTATGAAATATAGTGTCGAAACCCTTTTTATAATGTCTTTTATGATTAAGTAAGAGTTTGTAATTGTAGAAAATTAGTAGATATGGTATAGGTTATCAAGTTGGGTCTGTAGCTTGGTGCATAATTATTATTAACCAATGCCCTTAGAAGTGTAGTTACTTAATTTGTTGCTGTCTTGTAATAGTTGTGTAATGAAATGTGATTAAGAGTATGTCTATACCTAATTGTAATCAATAGGGGCATTAAGAAGTGTGGAATGTTGATGAACTGGTTTGATCATTAAGGTTGTGTTCATCGTGTTCCTCGCTTCCTCGGTGAGTTTTTCTAAAATCCGATCGCGTCATCTTGTGCCCCATGTCGATACCTATTTTTCGCATCTTATAGATTCAAGTTTCATCCACCGTGCGCTGAGAATCGGGCGTTCTCTCGCCTCTTGTTCATCGTCCTTCTCCGGTCAATTACTCCGCAACCATTGATCCCTTGCCTTCAACTCCACCACCATTGAGTTCGTCGCCGCGTTCTACGCCGTGCTCACCTTCCTTTTCGCATATTGTCGCCCGAAGTGGTACTGCGCCGTGAGGCCGCCGTCCTCGCCGTTCTTCGCGTCACTGCCGTTGCATGGAGCCGAATCTCGATGTCTGGACCGCGTCATCATCTCCGGCTCACCGTTTCCTTTCCGTTTTGCCCCTTCGCCACCGCTGGTTCACCTCCGTTCATCGACATCTCCATGAGCTAGAACAGGCTAACCTCTATTTTTACTGTTCATGGCTGTTGCCCTCTGTTGCTTCGTTCGGTCCTCTCTGTTATGTTGTCTTCTGTTGATTCATGCTATCTGTTGTCTCGATTCGTTGCTCTATATGTTAATTCTTTCTTTAATTTTTGCTTTTCCATGTTAGTGCCAAATCTATGCCATCTCTCTACCATCACCATGCGCCAGGAACAGATCTTCTCTGTTCGTTCTATTATCTGTTCTTTGGGATTTCTTTCCTTGTTGTGTCTCTCTCTGTTAAATGACCCCATGTGTCATACAACAAAATAATCTTGCTCTCTTACTTACATGTTGACCCCACATGTCATCCTCCCAATTAAAAACTCTGATTATTTCTCTCTCTTACCTGCGGGTCCCGCACCTCAGTCAACCTTTGGTCAACTCTGTTCATGACCTTGGTCCACCGTGGACTAGCATATCTCCATAGACCTGGTCCATAGATCAGTGGCCCATATGTCAACCCCCAATCCTATTTTCGAGAATTAATTTAATTCTTGAAAAGTCATTTATCTTATTGGTCCCACTTGTCACTCTATCTACCTTATTTCTGGAATTATTTTAATTCTAGAAATCCATAAATACCAGTCGGTCCCACCTATCATACACTCACCTAATTTCTAATATTTCCGGAATAGATATTCTGAGAATATTCCATAGAGCTTTTTCGTCATTTCATGTGAATTCCAATCTTCTAAGAGCCATATCTTCTTCATCTGAACTCCGATGGAACCCATTCAAGTTCCTAAATTCATCTAAATTCATTATCTACCTTTCAGTACCATTCAATTTCAATTTGGAGTTTATTTGATTTATCTTTTTGAATTTAGTTTATTTTTCGCTTTTTTTCTCGTTAGACGTTGAAGTCCCGGAATCGTCCGAAGGAGCTAGAGATCAAGAAGGTAGAAGATTGAAGATAAAATGAGAACATAATTGCTTTATCAAGGCAAGTTATACCTTTAATCATATTGAACCCAGTTTTCAAAATTACTTTGATTCAAATTATAGCATTTACTTTAAGTAATTATTTAAATGCTTTTGGGTTTAGCTATTAATCCAATTTGTTATATCCACTTTGTCTATTGTATGTCATAATCTTTTGTCACCCTAGTTTGGTTCATATTTAGTTGGTGCTATGGTATTACCAACGTGGGTTGGTTAGTGCGAGTAGATTGCTTAGCCATGCAACGAATCATCATCATCACCTGAGTTGCAATTATAAATTTGACTAAGTGAATATGGAACTTTGTGATAAAACTGTGTGCGCTATGTGTTATTACTTTGTGATAGCATGTGTTGCACTTAACCAACAGGGTGAGAAAGGATTTAGACTGAGGCAAGTGGTGGATACTGCGTGATATGGTGGACTTTGTGAATGGGGAATGATAATCTTTGTGACATAGTTAGAAAATAGAAGTCTTGCCTTGGTCAATTAAGGACTTAACTTTGTGCGCCATTGAACTGAGCCTTACTGTACGACCACATGCCTAGTATGGGACGGGCCTAACTTAGTAAGTTATGGAATCTTGACATTGATTACTCAGGCTCTATGCCAGGGTGGAGGTGTGTTTCAGCCTCAGTGGCGACTCACATCACGGGGCGGTTCGCCGTGTCCCTATCCAACGATGTGTGTTATGCCAAAGCACTCCGTTTGGGTTGGCATAGCGGTTTGTGTAACAGCCCAGTTTTAATGAACAGTAATAAGATACTTTATGAACAGTAATGAGATGCTGTTCATAACATCACTGTTCATTTTTAAATTTGAATGTGTTGTTACAATCTAAAACCTCTCTTTTATAGCCAAAATCCAAAAACTTGTTGAAGCTTCAAAAGAAAATACCAGCCAATGTTGGTATTATGACCGGAAAGTATTTTTAATAAAGACTAAATGAATTATTTTGCCCAAAAATAATTTTTGTTGAATTTTTAGAAATTATTTTGATCTTGAGAAAATATTTGACTTTAAATAAACCTATTTGGGTTCATTGAATTATTTATGTATTTTAAACTGATAAATAGTGAATTTTAAATTTTATTTGGGACATATATGATCCTAGTAGCATCTTTGCAAAATTTCATATTTTTAGAAATTTATTTTCTATTTTTAAAATCCGGTCAAACTTTTGAAATTTTGAAATAAGTTAGTTAGTCCATTTGGCCTAACCCTAGCCATTTGTACTGTAGCGACTCGAGCCGAGCGGTTGGGTCCAACCGAGTGCAACATGGTCCGGCTCAGTCACGTTGAGCTCAGCCTCAAACCTTAAGTGAACACGAGCCGTCGATTTTTCTGTGAACGGTTGGAGATCCGCTACCTAGGCATGCTGGTCCTCCACGCACGCGATGCAAGTCTCACCGTCGGATCTTTATCCAACAGCATCCCGCCTTGATTCAAAATCCTAAACGTGTCTCCAACTCGTGGCCGTTGATTTCCAAGCGAACGGGCCGGATTCATTGGGCCATTCGGGCCATCCCGATGAGCCGTGTAATCCTGGCCATTGGATTCAAATCGTGCGGTGTGTAAATATCAGGCTATGCCATTTTTAAATGGTAAAAGCTGAAATGCGCACGAGCCGTTGGATTCTCAATACACGGACCAGATCTAGTGGGTTGTTCGGGCCACCCGAAAGCGCCATTCAATCTCCACCGTTGGATCTTGATCGAATGGACCACGTTGGAAGTCCGTTCGGACCACCCGGACTCCAATTTGATCTCCACCGTTGATCTTAAATCCAACCGCGCCGTCCTTTTCATTTTGAACTTAAAGGCGCGCAAATGTTGGTGACCGTCAGATTTCAATCCTGCGGTACCCCTTCGAATCGCATGAGTATGGGGCCAGATCTTGGTGTGTACATCGGATTAAGATCGCATGGCCCACATTGAAAGGTACCGGTTAAGACCTCTTAACATGCGTCAAAATCACAGCCGCCCATTTCTAATCGAACGGTCATTATTCTTTTGAGCTTTGCGGAGGCGTGTGTGTGGCTGCGGCTGACAACGGGACCCGCACGTCAGTGAGGCGCCTCTCCTCTTCCTTGCGCTTGTTGCCGCCGCCGACCTTGTTCCGGAGAGGTGGCGTTTTGCCGTAAGTTTGCTAATGTTTCTTGGACACCTGGCACTAAATTGCCACCGCATCATCTCTAGAACTCTCTTGGTTGCTCTGGAGGTTCAAACCCTATATAAACTCTAGCTTTTTGCTCACTGCCAGTGTTGACCGAAGAGCTTCTTCACCTTCTTTCTTCCTTTCCAGTGAAGCTTTCTTGCTCTCACTTCTTTTTCATCTCTATCTATGCTTAACTCATCTTGTAATGAGAGTTTCGGGTATCATTTGTAGGTGGAGCCTGTGATCTTGCTCTCTGTTGAACCGAGCCGATTGGAGCCCACAGTGGTGATTTCTTGCTCCGGTGAGGTACTCTACACCCTTTTCTATCAAGATCTTGTGTTATGATCCAGTTAGCTAAAGTCCTTCATTAATATCATTCTTTATCAAGCAGGAGTTGTGGATTTTGTCTCTTTCTTATTTCGATCGGAAACTCGACTTCTCCTTCTCCAACACTGGCTGGTAAGCTTTGTCCTTGTTTCTTCCCACCTTGAGTTCCCTAAGGACCTTAGTAGCACTCTGGAATCACTCCCTTGTGCATGTGATGTTCAAGTCTTGCTTTTACTGAAAAGTTGCTTTTGATAACTTTTCGGTCTTTCATATCGTTTTCAAGCTCTAGGGTTTCTCATGTTATCTTTTCAGTTTAACTAGGTCTTAACTAAACCCTAGTAGCATAAGCAGCAATCCCTTTTACTTTTCATGCCTCCAATTCAGCTAATTGGCAAACTCCCTTTCTCTGTTAACTGTTGTCGGGCAGACCGACAACAGCTATAGCCTTGCTCTTTTCTGTTCATATTGCTTATTAGGATTAGTAGGGTTCAAATTAAGTTGCTAGGCTTACCAAAGAAGTATTTGTGACTTAAGCATAGATCTCTACTGTATTCATGTTCCCAATCTGGCAATAGGGCTAGTAGTTATGCCTCTGTCATGCTGTCGGTTAAACTGACAATAGCTGTAGCTCAACCTCTTCTGTTAATCTTTGTGGTTTAATGCTAACAAGGGTGATGTTAGGTTAATATCTTTTCTTAAGATTATCTTTAGCTTCAGCAAACTCCTTTTGCTTAGTGCATTTCCAAATCAACCTAAGACTTCAATTTCCATCTTTGCTGTGTTGTTGCTAGTCAGTCGACAACATGCACAACAAGCTTCTTAGTCTTTAATTCTTGTCCATTTAGTGATTAAATGATAAGTTAGGTTACTGCCATAATTAAAAATACTTTTAGTTTAAGTAAAATGTTTTACTTGTAATATCTTTAGGTCAGTAAATCATTCTTTTGTACTCTGTCCCATTTTTAGTGTTTAAAATCTGAAACTATAGATCTAAATTAAACCTTAATCTTGATAATTAGTATTAACTGATGTTAAGTGATAAGTTAGAATGTTAGTTTTACTTATTTAGCTATAACTTATACAAAAATATTACTTTGTTCATAATTTAATAAAACAACAAACTTTATTTTGCAATCTGACTGGTTTTAGTTTTTCTAAGAATCTGAAACTGTAGCTCTAATTGAACCTCAATTCCTGTTAATTAGTAATGTGAAATGTTAAGTTAGTCTTTTAGCTTTACTCATTTAACTGTAACCCAAATAAAAATGTTATTTTGCTCATAATATAATATAGCATCAAGCTTTGTTTTTATAATCTGTCCTAATTTTAGTTTTCCAAAATCTGAAGCTATAACTTTAACTTAAACCCTGATTTTGATACTTAGTGGTTGTAGATATTAATATGGGTTATTATCTTTATTGGGTCAGATATAGCTTAAACATGTTGTAAGTATGCATTAAGACATTGATCATGCATTCTTTTTCTATATTTTGCTCTCTGCCATTTTCTTGTTGTTCATTGGATTTTTATTTGCTTCTTTTAGATTCTGGTTCTTCTGAAGTGATTAAATCTGTGATTGAGCAACAAGAACCTGAACAAGAGGTTTACTATTACCAAGGCAAGCATCCTCTTTGCATCATATTGAACCCAGATTTCAATACTTTAGATTTTCAAATTTACAGTGATACTGTGCATGCTATCTTCTAAAGTATTTGTGATCTGTAAGTAGTTAGCTACATACCAATAAATGTGGATTACCCTGAATTAAATTCATACACTTATGCCTTAAGATAGTATCTTTGCTCTGTTATTTTATCATGTAGCTTGTGCTTAGCTTCGCAATCAGTACCATGTTAGTTGGTTGACAAGCTTATCTTGTCAATCATGGGAAAACAAAATACTTTTGATTCAGATCTTAGGATCTGTTTTGTGAACTAAATTCAAATTTTGGTTTCTTGTTCAAATTTTTAAAACTAAATTTAATTTCAGCCTTTGCTGAAAAATGTATTTGAGATCTGGAAAAGTGGTTGCTAGTGATGGTGCCTTCGTGCACGAGATTGGGAAATGTGTTAGTCTTGTTTGGATCAATTAAGGACTGAACTCTGACTATTCAATTCAAGCCCCAACGTACTTCCACACGCGGTGTATGGGCGCTGTTTGGTTAAGTAAGGGGTTAGTGTTATTGAGTTAGGATGCAGGTTGATAAGGATATATGTGTTGATCTTGTATCTATATCATATATTCTTAAGGGTGAGGACTTTTGGATTTATCCGGGTTCATAAGGCTCCGATTTCAATACTATATGTGCGGGGGAGCACAAGTTTTATTTCTTTTATTGAATCGGATGTTCCGGCGTAACATGTGTGCCCTGTTGGTTAGTAGGTGGTCTAGCCTACACCAGCAGGATCAGTCGCACATAGGTAGCCCAACTCAATAGTGTCAACTTGTTGAAAAATGCCAAATCTTAGTTTCCCCGGTCGGCATACCAAAGGAAGTGTGTCATCATTCGGAGGCATCTGAAGGCAACGGGCTAACTAAGTCGTGTGGGTAAAGATGTATACCCCTGCAGGGTTAAAACTATTCGAATAGCCGTGTCCACGGTCATGGATGACACTTGAGTTGATGCCACCTGTATAGCCTTTGATTTAAACCTATGTTTTGGGTTCTGGTTCGGCATGAAGGGTATTCATGCTATATCTTTGTTGTGGTGGATAGCCACTTTATTACTGTTATGGTTTATAATTACCTGTTGTGTTACTTGCTATTTTCGTCCAAATTGGTTTATAAAACCTCTTTGTTAAAATTTAGCATGTGTAGGTTAAGATGTATTACTTTATGCCAAATTAATGCCATTATAACCTTCCTGTTGTCAACCTTAAGCATGTACAAATTCTATTCCTTTGAATAGGTTCTATCAAACACTTTCTTTTAGTAGTTTTGTGTAAGTCTTGCGAGTACCTTCTGTACTCAGGTGCTTTCACCACTTGTTGCAGGTGAGGATGGTTATTTATATAAGGTACCCATTAGCGCCGATCAGGGCGATGCTAACGAATGAAGCTATTTCTAATCTCCACGCAATAGGCTGCGGGTGATGGGGCCATTGGTGGCTTTTGCTGTTTAGTTTTGCTTCCGCTGTTAAACCTTTGTTGTGACCAAAGTCACTTGGTATTGTAGAATGAAACCGAGTTGTATCATCATATGTATAATTATGTAAATGTATGACTTGTATATGTGATGCAATATTGTTTAAGGATATATGTGCAATGGTCACTGATCCTGGGAACTATTGCAAGACATATATCCGAGAACCTGAATATTGGATTTGTTACTTGTTATTATTATACTTCTAGCATGATCTTTAATGAGGGAACCAAACTGTTCCTTAATTAAGAATTGTGCTACCAGTATAATTTTAATTCAGCATATTTATAATATTCCGGGGTCCTTACAGTTTGTAAGCACATTGGGAGTGTCAATGTTGAGATGAAGTTTCTGAAAGGTTTTGTTGTGATCAGCTCTGATCTAGTTGATTGCATCGTGTGGGTAAAGTGTACAACCTCCGCAGAGTGTTAAACAATCTATTCGAATAGCCGCGTCCTCGGTCATGGACATGCTCGGGGATTTCACACGAGGGGTAGATTTTCATAAAAACAATTGGGAAGGGATAGCTGTGTGATTTAAGTCATATGGCTGTGTGAAAGAATTTGTTTAGGCTACGTGTCTTTGTGAAAACAACTGTTGAAATTAATATTATTTATTTATTTTACTTCATGTTTCAATCTATTATTTGTATTCAATTGCAAATATTGTATTTCTGCAAAATAACCACAGAAGCCATTTTCTTTGGAATAAGCCTGCATCTATACATTGCATTCTGTGGTATGACTTGCGAGTACGGTTGTGTACTCACGCTTGTTGTAAAACTTGCGCCCAAATCTACAGAAGTGGAGGAATTGTCAGTCAACAAGGTCTACTTAAAGGATCGAGGAGAACTAGGTCGCACACCCCAGCCGATTGCCTGTGGGCATATGAATGGGCTTCACTGAAGTTATTCCGTTACGTTTCGCTGCAGCTTATTTGAGTTATTCGACTTTTGAGGTATTAATTGTAAGCTTTGACCTTAATGTTTTTACTCTGATATTTACTTTTATTGTCTATTTATTAGTCATCTTTGCATATGGAAATGATATTTCATCGATGTTGCCGCTGTGTGTACTAGCGTGATCCTGGACTAGTGCAGTATACACAGAGAGTCCAGAATTGCATTTTTGGGTCCCGACAGTAGACTTTTCTCAAAAAGAGTGGTCGTGGTTGTTTGCGAGTAGCGACTTGGATGTGGGAGACGCCCTGGTCGTGGGAGTGGTCCTGGGAGTGAGCAGACAACTCATGACCTCCTTCAAAGAACTATTACTTATGTATTACCTTTTCAACTTGAGCTTTGCAATCTACTTATTGTATTCACTATCAATATTGCTTTTCTACAAGCTAACCCTACAACCATCCTTTGCCAAGCTTTGTATGAATATTATTGCATACATTTCCCTATGACTTGTAGTACATTCAAAAGTACTCATGGCTTGCGCCATCTGGTTGATCAGTCACCGAAGACCTCCCTAGGAGCTCTAAGTTCTGTGAAGAGTTCTTTGAAGACCATGTGTGCTAGGGGACGCTCCTCCACTCGATAGCTTGTGAGCATGTCAAATTGTCTCCACGATGTCTTTTGTTATCCGCTGCAAGTGTTCTTTTGTTGTAAGCCCTGCGTGACAACTTTGTAACAACCATGACCGTAAGGTTCTTTGTTAATATTATCAATTTGTCTGCTTCATCTTTGAATTTGTTGTATGGTTATGATCACACTAACGTGGATCTATGCGAGCTAGCATCTGATCTTGGGACTAGCTCGGTATGCACAGAGGGTCCTAGGGTTGTTCCACTCGGGGACATGACAGAATAGAATTAAGAGGCCGATCTAATTAGAGAAAAGTTAGATAATTTTGTTAGCTTTTCAGGAAGGTCTGGAATTAGAATCCGAGAAGTGAGTGAAAAGATACGGTCACGGGAAGGTCGCTGTCCAAATTTTGGACGTAGCTGGACTATTATATTGTTTATGTTTTTACTTTATTTAATTGCAAGCAATGTTAATGGTCATGATTTTATTCGTATTGATGGATATGAGAATATTGGATAATGTTATTAATGATGAATCTATGAACAATTATGCATTCATAAATATTATTGCATATAAGAAGGTGATCATGGTGATCACAACTCCACGGGAGTGGAGGACGTCCCCGATCCTTGAGAAGAACAGGCTTGAGAGTGAATACTGTCGCGAGTGTTCACTCACGCTATACAGTATATGCGAAAGAAGTGCATGTGGACATGTAGTATAAGGATGCACAGAATAAAAAGATAATTGAATTATTGAGTATGATAATAAAGAAAAGAGAAACAATTGATGATGATGATGATATTGTTTACCGTTGATTAAACATTATTCATTGTTTATTATTGTGCTTGCTGAGTCGTGGACCCACCTTTGCTCTATTGTTGTTTTTAGGTGACTGTTGACGATATTACTGATGGGAAGGGCTAGCACACACTTGAAATCACATCATTTACTAAATAACAAGAACTATTGGCCATGAGACACTTTATTAGCATGATGATTTATAATTAGGACATGATGTTATTGCTTAGCCTTAGTCTATTATTCATTAAATGGACTTGATTGGTTTGGTTTTGCGTTGATCTTAGTTAATTATCCATGATTTCTTTTTTTGTTATCCTTGTGTTATTATGACCCGTGGACGAGTTTCATCTTTGATATGCTTGCTCTAATTTAGTATTAATTATTGTTAAAGTTGATAGCTAGGTTAGTTTAGTGGTATTCTAGACTCCGTGTTGGGCCGGGGTGTTACACTACGCTCCTGAGAATGTTTGGAACCATGCGCCTGAGAACAATGATTATCAATAACTAAATAAACAAACCATAATTAAATTAACCAAGTTCCAATCCTTAAGCTAATGATAACTAATTCCACTATTAACTCTAGATGAAAGCATCATGTCTCTAGATTTAATGATAGCAACTAAGTAATGATGTCTATGAGATTAATAGCATGTGATGCATTTGTGCTACTGCCATCCCATGTCGCCTTCATTGATCACCTAAAAATAACAACAAAGCAAGAGTGGGTCTAAGACTCAATAAGTATATAATAGAACAATAAACAAACAACTTATAATTCAAGTATATCATTATCATCATCATTCAAGTACCCAATTAATATCAATTTTTATGTATGCAGTGCTTGGCTATACTAAATGTCCAAATGCACCTCTTTAGCTTCTACTAATATAGTGGAGTGTCTACCCATCTATGACACTGTCGGGACCGGATTTCTAAATCCGAACCCTCTGTGTAATTCTACACCAGTCCCATGATCAGTAGCTAGTGCATACAGTGGAAACATTGTTGATAACAAATTCGAATCATGAATAACATTAATAAACAACTGAATACCATCCTTATGACCACTTATTACAAAAGAGGTCGAAAGACCTTGAGTCTTACAGCATCGAAAGCAACAAATGATAAACTCCGAGTGATGGCCCATCAAATTGCCCACCGGCATTCGACTAGGGAGCGCAACCTAGTACTCCGGGTATCCTTCGTCAAAGCCACAGGCGAAGTAGTCATAGTCCTCCTCTGTGTCGTTGAAGGCTTCTGAGATTTAATTATGAGTGTATCATGTGAGTATATAAAGTACTCCACGAGTCTTGGGAAACATGCATATGCATAGCTTTAACAAATGAGGTTTATATGGTTCTTTTGCACAAAGTAATATTTTAAGTTTAAATAATTTTCATAAAGCACATTTGACAAACATAGTTTCGATAAATAAATTAATTGTATTACTAGTGGAGGTTCTAGCTACCAACCACTAGCATCAAGGCTCTAGCTGCCAGAAACTACCCGAGAGTCCCAACTGCTCCCGGTTCCCAAAATTACTCTTTTAAAAACAAAACCAAAATCTACCATGTGAAAACGCACCTTGCTCGCCCTTGACCGTGGGCACGGCTATTCGAATAGTTTTTAACACTCTGCAGAGGTTGTACAGCTTGACCCACAAGATATGATCGCTTGATATACCACACGTTTCCTTTGACGTGTGAATCAAGGAGAGACCATCACAAGGCTTTTACAAAGCTTCCTTTCGACTCGGTTCTGTCCGCTAAGGTTTCGCCTTCTTGGCCCCTTCTTGCGCCATGTGAATCAGCACACACCACCATGACAGAACCGACTCAAAATTTTGCTAATTAATTGGCCAAGTCTGTTCCCATTTTGGACATGTGGTTGTACGGTAGTGCTCAGTTTGAATAGTCACAAGCGTCGGTCCTTAATATGACTTGGGCGGGACTAACACAATACAAGATCTCGTGCTTTAGCTGCACCCACCTGGTCTTACCATCCACCCAAGTCAAAAACATATTTTCATCATTATGTTTTATTTTCCAAATACTGACATTATCTAATGTCATACATTCTCCAAAGAAAAAATAAAGTGTAATAAAGATTTTTCCCTCCCAAGGGTTGAATAAGATCGAAAAGCATGTCTAAGCAATTCTACCGCGTTTAACTATTCCAAAATATTATAAATAATATTGCAGAATTACTATGCTAAAGCTACAAAGGTATATGGTACAATTATCAAGGAAGACATTAGCAAATTTTAGATTTAACTAACAACTACACTTTGAACTTATCATTATATATGAATTAGCAATGCATAATACTTTGAAAACTGAAAACATAATTTAGAAATTGTAGGTACAAAATGGTCAAAGGAGACTCGCCTTCGGTGACGTTGGAGGTAAGCGCTTCCTGTTGATCCAAACTTGTGTCGGCGACGTCGGACTCTACACGCGCGCAATGGACCAAATAAATAGCAGAAAATAAATAAAATCCAAAAATTACAAAATAAATACTGAAAGTAGAGAACGAATTTAAATGAATTTAGGAGAAAGAACCGATGGATTTGGGGTTCGTACGAGAACGAACGAAATTGTGAAAAATAAATCCTAAAAAAAATCGCATGCATGAACAAAGCACTAGGCTGAATTATCTAGCAGGACACTGTTCATCTTCCTTCTAAAACGGACAGAATGCAAAGCTTGCAGCCGAATGAAGTATAGAAGCAAATCAACATGTTGCTGCCGAACAAGAAAAGCCTCAAAGTGAAGACTAGATATTAGAGCACTGTACAAGGGGAAAATTTGATCATATACCCTCCCATTAGATGGAAATTCAGGATTTACCCTCCTAGCCCACATGTCATTGACCTATGGTGACCCCACATGTCATTGAGGTGGGAGGGTAAATCCTGAAATTCTAAAATTCAGGGAGGGTATATGATCCAATCCCCCCTGTACAAGGACCAGCATGCGCATCTAACTAGCAGCACTATTCATCATCTTCTTCAATACAACAAAAAGCAAAACCATATAGCCGAAGGAGAACAAAATCTCAAAAGCAAGCATCCGAAGCAGAATCTCAAGGTGTTGGCATGACATGGTGGCAGAGGCTGACCGGCGGTGAGGATGGCTAGGTGGAGCTCGGCTGGAAGGTGACTTACCAAGCTACAGCAGCAGCAATGGTGGAGCTACTGTCAGTGGAAATTGCTATGCTCTGAAGAATCTAAATGTGACGCCCCGTGTCATTACCCCAGGGGTAATAACACTTAGGCACACGGATTACTATTTGTTTGCTCAGTAGAACACTGCTCCAACAAATAGTAAGCCTTCACCTGAGTTACGCGCAGAACAATAAGATAGAAACCTGTCCTTTATTACAACGATTAGACACGCAGGCTAAGGTCTTAATACAAGATTTATACAAATACCAAGGAACTTCCCCTTCTCCTATCTCCGCCTGCAAGTACGGCGGTCTATTCGTTCCACAAGCCAAAATAGCTCCCAACTCGCCCCGGTTCCTCTTAGTCCAAGCCTTCTCCTCCAGTTGTTGCTTCTGTACCTACAAGTCCCTCGTCCCACTCGGGATAGTTCCCGGCCGGACTAGGATCTACAAAGGAGAATACTAACAAGGTTGAGTACAAATTAATGTACTCAGCAAGCATTAATAGCAAAAGATGCACAGGATGCACTATCTCTAATCTTTATCACAATTTCTAAATCATCTCACTTTAGAAAATAGATCTTGACAATTATGTGGCAAGTTTTAATACTGAAAAACTCTACTAGTCACTCGGAGAGACGAAAGACCCCCTGTGGTTCCCGTAGACTCCAATCCTGGAGACTGGCATGAATTCATGATTTAGTTTAGCACTGCGCAGGCTTTGTACCACTTTACCCATAGCTATTCTGAACTCTCCGTGAACAGGGTCCACCGCATTGCCTTAGATGCGGGTTCGAGATCAGAATACAGAACGTTTTCCAGGTTACGTGATTAATTTCTCCACCCATCAGCTTCCGTTGGTGCAGATTTAGTCACGCTGCTGACCTCATCATCCACCGAGTTCTGGTGAGGTTGGTTGAGGCAGCTTCTATCCTGCACTCAACACTCCACCTTAGCGCTATAGCGCCTTGGATCCCCCACTTCCGGACTATCCCCCACCGGTCCTGGGTTCCTCCATCACAATCACTCACACCTAATACTTACCCGTTGTGGAGAGCATAGTCACGTAACAAGGTAGCATTTTCTGCCCGTCGAAACGGGAAAATGGTTGGCACTGAATTTACGGCATCTGACCGAGCAAGAGTTTGTTGGTCCTTATATTATAACCATATGTAAAAAGGGGCCCACCTCTTACCTCATCATCATCATCGTCGCGTTTCCCCAGCCAGGGCCCCCTTTTACCCTCCTAATAAGTCTCATTCTTTCTTAATCATTTTATCTCAATCATTTTCTTTAGGTTTTGGAAAACCATTTTGATGCAATACTTATAATAGTGCAAGATAGGGTATATTTTTAAAGTAACTATATTAATGTTCAAGAGGATCGCTTGCCTTCGAGGACGTAGGAAAGGTTGGCGCCGATGAAGTTCGCCGCGATTGCTCATGCCGATTCGATTAAGCATACGTAGCGGCAATACGAATAATAGTATAAGTAAATATGTAGTTGGTTTGGGTGATAATAGGAATACATAAGTTAGTGACGACTACCAGTTAGCACATTTTAATTAACTAAAACATTTTCGCGGTCTAAGCGAAGTTTGCACTCCCCGACAGTCGTCCGATTGTCTAAACCTACCAGCTAGTTCACAACTACAGAAGCACGAACTACCCAACTTATTCTAGCAGTCAAACCACTGAGCAACCAGAATCTACACTTAACTGAGATTAATACAAATCCTAAATCTAAAACCCTAATCCTAAGCCTAACCTTCTCTCTCTCTCTCTCTCTCGGCTGACTCACCCTAGCCCACACACGCACACAACAGACTGCCTAAACACACACGCACACAAGACTCACTCACGCTCTCTCCTCCTCCCGATTCCCTTCTTCCTCTCTCACCCAAGCGCGCGCGCTCCTCTCGCCTCCTCGCGCTAGCCCCGGCGCCGCCGCTCTACCAGCCTGCCCGGCACCGGCTCCTCTCTCGGCTCACCCGACGCCGACCTTCAACTCCCCCCTCTCGGTCGGCCCGGCGCAGATCTGGTCGCGCGCCTCTCCCTCTCGGTTGCTCCTCGGCGGCCGAGGCCCATGCCGCTTCGGTTCTCACTGCACCGCCGGTCCCGACTCGGTCTCTCCTCTCTCTTCTTCTTCCACCACCGCCGCCCTACTCGCCCAGTTCAGCTCTCGGATCCGGCTCACGCCGCTTCCTAGGTTTGGCCTCAGCTACCCCCGCTCGGGCTACCTCTCGGCTTCCTCCCACCGCGCCGCGGATCTACCGTCCTAGGGTTTGGGTCCGGCCGCCGCTACCGCCCGGTGTCGAAGAACCACGCTCCTCCTCCTATAACTCCATTAGATTGCTAGACTTCACCGATGGATGCCTACTTTGCATGAATGCGGTCGGTGGAGTGGATCGGAGATGGAGGTGCTACCGGAGGTAGAAGATGCGACTTCAAGGTATGAGGTGCTTACCTCCGGCTCAAATGTTCATTATTTTACCTCGTGATGGAATGATGAATGGGATTGTGTTGGTGTGTTCGTTCTGTGATGATGACTGGTGATGCTCCATGTGGGGATGCCGGCGGTGAGCAAGGTGGTGTCGCCGGCTGTGGCGATGCCGAGCTCCTGGAGCCTTCGGTCACCTTCGGCTCTACTGCTTGTGTTGGTTCTGGACTGGGGTATGAATGAGTGAAGGGTTTGGGAAATGAGTGAGTGAAGGACTGGGGAATGAAAGGGGGCTGGGATATAGATGATGTTGCTCACTGTGAAGTCAGGGGGGTAACTGTGTGAATGGATAAGACTGCGCTGTGCTTTGCGTAGGAACGTGGATCGCATTGCAGCAAGGATGTGATCGCACTGTGGTGCTTGTGAGCAGCGGAAAATGGGTTTAGGTACTAGTGCTACTACTCTGCTTTAGGGCTGCATGATGCAGGATGTACGAATGTAAATGATGCCAATGCTTCTATATTTTGTTGGTGTAAAATGAACTACTGATGTAACTAATGCACTTGTTGATTTGTTGTCTAATGCAATTGATGATGCATTTGATTTACCTACTTGATCAAACTGTTGTGCTGAATGACGCGATTGCAAGGATGATGCGGGTGTATGAATGATTGACATGCTTCAGCTAGTTAGGAGCGATCTAATACTATCGTTAACTCACTACTAAGATGAGATTAACCGCTGTTAAACCCCGATTATTGCTACGAGGTTAGGGCTAAAAACGCGGGTCCTCACATCCTACCCCACTTGAAAACAAACTTCGCCCCCGAAGTTTAGAAGCTCGCTTGAACAGGTTGGGCGGTGGACTTCGCGTAGTTCTTCCTCCTTCTCCCCTGTAGCTTCTCGCACAGAGTGATTCTTCGATAGCACCTTGCAGAAGCGGATCATCATGTTCCTTAACTGTCGGTCTTCTGTCGCTAGAATTTCCACTAAGCGCTCTTTGTAGATCAATTCATCTTGCAGGGTTATGTCGAGACCGGTAACACGCTGCGAGGGTTCTCTTAGATATCTTTGAAGTTGAGAGGCATGAAATATGTCATGAATCCACGACAGCTGGGTGGGTAATTCCAGTTTATATGCTAGGATGCCCTTACACTCTAGAATCCGAAAGGGTCCCACGTAACGCGGGCTTAGCTTCCCTTTTAGTCCAATTCAGCGTACTCCCCGCATAGGTGATATCTTTAGATATACATAATCCCCGACTTCGAACCGAGGTCTTTCCTGTGCTTATCAGCATAGCTCTTTTGCCTACTCAGGGCAATCTTGAGGCGTTCTCAAATTAGTTGAACCTTCTCGTCGTTCTCCGTGCAGATTCCAGTCCTAGTAGCGTCTTTCTCTGACTTTATACCAACAGATTGGTGATCTACATTTTCTGTCGTAGAGAGCATCGTACGGGGCCATTTGAAGGCTAGACTGATAGCTGTTATTGTATGCGAACTCCGTTAGGGTTAGACATTTTTCCCATGATTCTCTAAAGTTTAGCACACATGCTCTTAGCATACCTTCTAGGATTTAATTCATCCGTTTAGTATGCCCATCAGTTTGTGGATGATAGACCGTGCTGAAATTGACGGTGGTGCCCAAGGAAGGATGTAAGCTTTTTCCATCAACCAGATGCAAACACTGATCCTCTATCTGATGTGATGGTCTTCGGTGCTCCGGGTAAGGTAACGTTTCTTTTGATATCAATCTCAGCAAGTTTAATGGTGTATTTCTGATTTGTGGCAATGAAGTGAGCTGGTTTTGTAAGACGATCCATGATAACCCCAAATGGCATCCTTCTTTTGGATAGTGAGAGGAAAATTTGTTATGAGGTCCATACAGATATCCTCTCATTTCCATTCAGTATTTCCGGTGTTTTTAGCAATCTATGCTGGATGTTGGTGTTCGTCTTTGATCTTTTAGCAGTGTCGCATTGGCCTACATATTCTGGCTATGGCTCGCTTCATGCTTGGCCACCCAAGGTTTCCTTCAAGTCTCGATACGCTGCGTGCTGCCTGAATGGATAGTGTACTGAATATTATGAACTTTATGCAAGATGGTCTCCTTAATCTGGGGTTGATCGGGAACGCATATTTTAGTTTGTCGCCATAAGATTCCGGAGTCACCTGTCTGGAACTTAGAGGGTTGATCTGACTTGATGCGTTGGATTTCTTCGGCGATGAAGGGATCTGAAAGTTGGTGTTCCTGAATTTGACCACAGAGAATGGGACGGAATACCATAGCGGTAATGTATGGGTAACGGTATAAGGGTGACTTGAAGGTAAGCCACTAACTTATTAGGAGGTCAATCTGCAAACTGGGAGTATTGCTTAGTGGCAGACTATGGCATGGCCCGTGCCACCTTGGATGTTTTGTGACTGCTCAAAGCAGGATGCCGCTTGAAGCCTGCTTTCTAATTGACTTGGGCTGCTTCCAATAAAACCTGATCTTAATCATAGTAACAAATTGATCGTGTGTATCAACTACCATCATTCACATATTCATTTAACCAAATTCTACACCAACTTTTACTTGTCTTCCGAGTTAAATCATGGCTATGATTTATATGGTCAAAACAATACCATACCCTCATCTAAATTGTAATCGAACCTTTGGCTAACTTCCCCAATTTCAATATTGGTGTCACTGCTAAGATCAGTATGCCAAGCTTCTATATTAGAATCATACTTTCCAAGTCAATCTATTCTGCCAATTTATCTACCACATCATTACTTACATTAGTCCACCGATAACTATGACTCAATCAAGCACTATTATTCTATTAACTCTACTGATTTCTTCAATTCTTTATAATCCAAGCTATGCACCCAAATTCCAATCACAACTTACTATACTCTTCCAATCCTCCTTTATTCATTTTCTAAACCCGATCAGATTATTAATACTAGATCTCCCACGATCACTAGCAATATATCTAAATCCCATTCCATTATCCAATTAAATCTAACAAATCCGACATAACCAAATTATCCAATTAATTCCATAGAGTTTACTCATATATTAAGATTACACTAATTCACCAAAAATTAACCTCAGGTATTGGTATGAAGATCCAACCGTTTCGCATTTCAATCACTGCATTTACTGGATCAATTCCTCAGTACTAACTCTCCAATAGTTACCAAAATCCATTTAAATCTGCCAAGATATGTTTACATAATCAGATAAAGATTTATTCCTATACTCCAACAAAGATATACTGCTATAATCCAACCTTAACATATTCTAGTATCCAACAAGAGTATTTCTATAATCCAGCGATATTATATTTCTAATAATCCAATTATGATATAATCCTATGATCCGATAATTAATGAACTCCAGTAAGCCAACTCCAACGATTATGTAATCTCGCAATCCAATTTTCAACAATAATCTACCTCATAATCCAATATCCCTAACTCCCGTAGTCCAACAAATTCATTCATATGATCCAATAATGATGAAATCCGATAATCCCACTTCAACAATTTTGAAATCCCGCAATCCAATTTTCCACAATAATCTATCCCATCATCCCATACTCCTAACTTCAATAATTCAACAATTACACTCCTATAATCCAATAGCTAGCGTTTATTTATATATCAACAATAATCCAATTATTCCATAATCATGTATCATTACTAATCCCATGTCCATCGATCCAAGCTCCACAACTATTTACTTATATAATTCAACGTTCATTAGTCCACTATCCAATAATCCAATAATAATATATGGTTATGATCCAACATCCAGTATTCAACCATTATCTATTTCTACAATCCCACATCCAACCATTCATTTATTTAGTATCCAATGATAATTTACTTCTATGATCAATATCCCCCAATGATGTGTTTCTAATACTCTAATATTTGCAGTCGTGTAATCCTTTAATCCGATATTCAACAATCGAGCTATCCTTTGCCAGGTGGCGACCTCTACACTTTGCACGATTAGGAGCTACTGCGACAGGCTGCTGCTGGATTATGGATCTCTTGGAAGGATGGGTTGAAAATTCTTGGCCCGAGTGGTCTATATCAAGGTGGTGGTTGTTGTGGTATGCTTGGACAAAGTCCATAGGTAGGTGGTGGATGGGGATGGCTGGCTGCTGGATTATGGTTGTTCTGGATTGGCCAGGCGCTGTCTCGTTGAGGTTTGCTGATGGATTTTTCGTTGATGTGTCCCGCGGCAATTGTCCAAATCTTATTTCTAAATCTCGATCGCCGTGTCTTCGTCCTCCCATCCTTCTACATAGAGATGGATGGTCCAGTACTTCTTGGTGTGCCTGAGTTATATTTTGAAGCCCTTGATCGTGCTGCCAGAAAAGGTAAGAAATTGCAGTCCAAGTCCCGAAGAGATGCAAGATTTGCCCCAAATAGATGGTTGTGCAAGGGAAATGGCTTGCAGTAAGCTTGACAGGTGGAGAGAGTGGGTGCTTGGGTGTCTCCTGGTGGGGCCTCCATTGTTCTTGGCTGAAATGGGTTTGAATAAGGATGACTCGAGACTGATGGCAGGTTATGCTTATAACCCAAGGATTGTCGAGTACTTCCTGTCTCAGGATGTCGGAATGTGAAACATGAGGTACATAAAGACGCTCCACACAAGTTCCTATGGTGGTCTCACAGCTTCCCATGGTGTCGACGGTCACCTGCATTACGGTCAGAGGAATCTTGACCCCTCGTAGGTATTGGATCAAAAGTTACCAATTCTTCAACAACCGGACATTCCACACTGCTATCGGTGCTCTTTAGTGGGAAGCCTAGAAAATGCAACGGATTTTAAAACCGCCAAAGCTCAATTTGGTCCACTGAGTGTTGGAAGTTTGCAAATGGTCAGGAATTATAATTGTTGTGTTATCCTCGACTAACTTGATGGCCATTAACTCGTCATTATGTAAACTTAGATCCTGAAGGTTTGCTGCTGGTGCCGATACATCCACCTTAGACTCATCAGCTTTATCCTCCGTGGTGAGAACTGCCACGAGCCGATAGGTACTCGGGTTACGCAATAATCCACCTTTGTATTCAGAATTACCTTCGTAATGCTACAAGTGTCTCTCGGGAGTATTTACTGATCTTAATTACAGTTAAGTTGTTTCCATCTCAATTGAGAGTTTCATGTGAGTTAGCCATATCCACAACGTAGATGACGTGGTGGCACCTCATATAATGATGGGTCACCAAGCCTCGTGGAGGATGGTTAATTTCTGACGGTGGTTCATCCTGTAGAGACCAATTTTTGTCATATGTCCGCTTGTTGTCAACGGTGAGTGGATCGTGGTCTCGATCGCAATAGGATTGGTGCTTGGCAAGGGTGGGTATTGTCCAACAGATCTCCGCCTCGCCGCAACCACATACCGCTAGAAGGTTTTCACCGGTTCGCTCTGTCGCCCATCCTTATAATGTCGGTTATTGACAACCGATCCAAGGCCCCGAGGAAAAGTGTTAAGAAGCTGGTGGCGTTGGTGCCGACTTGCGATATTTTACTTAGACGAGATCTTCATGGTTGCACAAATTTCTTGCTTCTTCAAAGAATGATTTGAAGTAGATAAGAGGATATCATGTTTATCTGACAGAGTTACCCGCGGGTGAGTTGTATTACGCCACACACAGATAATCAAATAACACCAAGAAACATAGAGATGCAAAAAGATCCATATCCTATACTACCTGAGTCTCTCGTGCTCAGTCACGCTTTATATCCCGTCCTCAAGACCGCCCAAACCACGTGTTTGGGACCGCTCAGAGCTTGCCTCTGAGTGCGACCTACACTACCCTGGATCCACGTGCCCAGGTACGCTTGAGATCCCATTCTCAAGACCGCCCAAACCACGTGTTTGGGACCGCTCAGGGCTCATTCCTGAGTACGCCCAGGATTTCGTTCCTGGGTACGCCAGAGCTACACGCTCGGAGTGCCACGGACCACTCGTTCGGGAAAACTGAAGTGCAGAAAGGGGATAAGACCTCTCCGTCAGCCATTAATTCTCTTTTCCTTAAGTAGTTACTGATTTACTAAGGAGGCTGACGTGTCACTTTGGTTATAAGAATGAAAGGATAAGAAAGCTAATGGATATGGTCTAGACTTATCCAGAGGTTGGAAAAGTAGGTCCATACCAGAGTTCTACTGCAAGCCTCTAACCCCGACATGCACTTATGATCTTATATTGATGCTTCACCACCTATAGTCTCAAGCATTCTACCCTAGATCGAATTGCTAGCCTGACAGATTTTCCAGCGGGAATCAGCAACACGAGTCCAACGACGAAGCACACGCTTTTCCCTCATACTCTATCGGATGGAAGATTTAATCTAAACCTCCTACGAAGGGATGGTTCTTATGTTAGCAGGCAGCCACTTTAAAGAAGATGAGGTTTTTAACATAATACTTTTGAAACGGGACGGGAATAGAAATTGATATGGGGATGAGGGTTAATAAGCTAATTATTGCAATATAGCAGGCGAGAAAAGCACACCTAAGTTCTTGCTACAGTTTCTATGTTATTAGCGTGGCCCGAACCTATTGCTCTGATACCATCTTTGACGCCCCGTGTCATTACCCCAGGGGTAATAACACTTAGGCACACAGATTACTATTCGTTTGCTCAGTAGAACACTGCTCCAACGAATAGTAAGTCTTCACCAGAGATACGCAGCAGAACAATAAGATAGAAACTGTCCTTTATTACAACGAAGCATTACGCAGGCTAAGGTCTTAATACAAGATTTATACAAATACCCAGGGAACTTCCCGCTTCTCTTGCTCGCCTGAAGCAACTGGCGGTCTATTCGTTCCACAAGCCAAAATAGCTCCCAACTCGCCCCGGTTCCTCTTAGTCCAAGCCTTCTCCTCCAGTTGTTGCTTCTGTAACTACAAGTCCCTCGTCCCACTCGGGATAGTTCCCGTACGGACTAGGATCTACAAAGGAGAATACTAACAAGGTTGAGTACAAATTAATGTACTCAGCAAGCATTAATAGCAAAAGATGCACAGGATGCACTATCTCTAATCTTTATCACAATTTCTAAATCATCTCACTTTAGAAAATAGATCTTGACAATTATGTGGCAAGTTTTAATACTGAAAAACTCTACTAGTCACTCTGAGAGCGAAAGACCCCTGTGGTTCCGTGAGACTCAATCTCGAGAGGCGGCATGAATTCATGATTTAGTTTAGCACTGCGCAGGCTTTGTACCACTTTACCCATAGCTATTCTGAACTCTCCGTGAACAGGGTCCACCACATTGCCTTAGATGCGGGTTCGAGATCAGAATACAGAACGTTTTCCAGGTTACGTGATTAATTTCTCCACCCATCGCTTCGTTGGTGCGATTTAGTCACGCCACGACCTCATCATCCACCGAAGTTACGGTGAGGTTGGTTGAGGCAGCTTCTATCCTGCACTCAACACTCCACCTTAGCTCTATAGCGCCTTGGATCTCCCACTTCCGGACTATCCCCCACCGGTCCTGGGTTCCTCCATCACAATCACTCACGCCTAATACTTACCCGTTGTGGAGAGCATAGTCACGTAACAATGTAGCATTTTCTGCCCGTCGAAACGGGAAAATAGTTGGCACTGAATTTACGGCATCTGACCGAGCAAGAGTTTGTTGGTCCTTATATTATAACCATATGTAAAAAGGGGCCCACCTCTTACCTCATCATCATCATCGTCGCGTTTCCCCAGCCAGGGCCCCCTTTTACCCTCCTAATAAGTCTCATTCTTTCTTAATCATTTTATCTCAATCATTTTCTTTAGGTTTTGGAAAACCATTTTGATGCAATACTTATAATAGTGCAAGATAGGGTATATTTTTAAAGTAACTATATTAATGTTCAAGAGGATCGCTTGCCTTCGAGGACGTAGGAAAGGTTGGCGCCGATGAAGTTACGTCATTTGCTCGATGCGTCAGGTTGATTCGTATACTGTAGCAAGCCGGCAACACGAATAATAGTATAAGTAAATACGTAGTTGGTTTGAGTGATAATAGGAATACATAAGTTAGTGACGACTACCAGTTAGCACATTTTAATTAACTAAAACATTTTCGCGGTCTAAGCGAAGTTAGCACTCCCCGACAGTCGTCCGATTGTCTAAACCTACCAGCTAGTTCACAACTACAGAAGCACGAACTACCCAACTTATTCTAGCAGTCAAACCACTGAGCAACCAGAATCTACACTTAACTGAGATTAATCCAAATCCTAAATCTAAAACCCTAATCCTAAGCCTAACCTTTTCTCTCTCTCTCTCTCTCTCTCTCTCTCTCTCTCTCTCGGCTGACTCACCCTAGCCCACACACGCACACAACAGACTGCCTAAACACACACGCACACAACACTCACTCACGCTCTCTCCTCCTCCCGATTCCCTTCTTCCCCTGTCCAGCCCCAAGCGCCGCCGCTCCTCTCGCCTCCCTCGCGCCAGCTCCCAGCGCCGCCGTTCCTACCAGCCCCGGCCCGGCACCCGGCTCCTCCTCTCGGCTCACCCGACATCGCCGGACTTCAACTCCCCCCTCTCGGTCGGCCCAGCGCAGATCCGTCGCGCCTCTCCCCTCTCATTGCCTCCTCCGTGGCCGAGAGCCCGCGCCGCCGCTTCGGGTTCGCCGCTGCTGCGGTCCCGACTCGGTCTCTCCCTCCTCCCTTCTTCTTCCACCACCGCCGGCCCCTACTCGGCCCAGGTCCAGCTCGGATCCGGCTCTACGCCGCTTCCTAGGTTTGGCCCCGGCTACCCCCCGGCTCGGGGCTACCTCTCCGGCTTCCTCCCCACCTGGCGCCGCCGGATCTACCGTCTTAGGGTTTGGGTCCGGCCGGCTCGGCCTACCGGCCGCCGGTGCCGAAGAACCACGCTCCTCCTCCTATAACTCCATTAGATTGCTAGACTTCTTTGATGGATGCCTACTTTGCATGAATGCAGGTCAGTGGAGTGGATCTGGAGATGAAGGTGCTACTGGAGGTAGAAGATGTAGCTTCAAGGTATGAGGGTGCTTACCTCCAGCTCAAATGTTCATTATTTTACCTGGTGATGGAATGATGAATGGGATTGTGTTGGTGTGTTCGTTCTGTGATGATGACTGGTGATGCTCCGTGTGGGGATGCCGGCGGTGAGCAAGGTGGTGTCGCCGGCTGTGGCGATGCCGAGCTCCTGGAGCCTTCGGTCACCTTCGGCTCTACTGCTTGTGTTGGTTCTGGACTGGGGTATGAATGAGTGAAGGGTTTGGGAAATGAGTGAGTGAAGGACTGGGGAATGAAAGGGGGCTGGGATATAGATGATGTTGCTCGGCTGTGAAGTCAGGGGGGTAACTGTGTGAATGGATAAGACTGCGCTGTGCTTTGCAGAGGGAACGTGACTGGCACTGTTGCAAAGGATGTGATCGCACTGTGGTGCTTGTGAGCAGCGGGAAATGGTTTTAGGTACTAGTGCTACTACTCTTCTTTAGGGCTGCATGATGCAGGATGTACGAATGTAAATGATGCCAATGCTTCTAGGTTTTGTGGGTGTAAAATGAACTACTGATGTAACTAATGCACTTGTTGATTTGTTGTCTAATGCAATTGATGATGCATTTGATTTACCTACTTGATCAAACTGTTGTGCTGAATGACGCGATTGCAAGGATGATGCGGGTGAATGATTGACATGCGTCAGCTAGTTAGGAGCGATCTAATACTATCGTTAACTCACTACTAAGATGAGATTAACCGCTGTTAAACCCCGATTACTGCTACGAGGTTAGGGCTAAAAACGCGGGTCCTCACACTAAAGCTTAGAGGAAAAGCAAAGGATCAAAGAAGAGATAGCATGCCCTTATATAGCTCCAACTGGGAGCTATAACGTGGGAGACCTTAATGCAACCGTTTCTTATCAATTCGAATCAAGTTAAAGGCTTTGAATGGAGAGGAATGAGGGAAAGAAGAAATGGCTGCCATTAATGGCAATAGAAGCTCATGGGTCATGGCTCGGCTGGGAGCAAGGAGAGGGGAGGAGAGGCGGCGTCGGTGGTCGGGGCCGGGGCGGCGCGGCGAGGAGTGTCCGGCGGTGATGTCGGCGGTGGCTAGGCTAGGTGGTAAGGTGGAGGCGTCGGCCATTGATGGATATCTCACGGGAAGAAGACACTCTACAGAGAAGAAAAAAATGTTTCGGGAAGAAGCTATGTTAGGAGAGAGAAGGAAACAGGGAATATAATAATGGAAGATGGAATACATACAATTGAAAGTCAAAGGAATATTGGCAGCGCATGCAAAAGAGGAGACTGAGGTTAAGCGTGCTCGCTTCAAAGAAGGAACATGATGGGTTTTTTTAAAAAAAAGAAAAAGAGAGAAGGACAAAAATAAATAAGTTGGACCAAGAGATTGGAACGAATATTTTTCTTTGGATCTGAATTTGAATTTTGGAATAAGGAATTTGAATTTGAATTTGAATTTTAGATTGGAAATGGAGTTTTGGAATTTGAGATTTCGATCCAGTATTACACATAAAATACAAATAAGATCCAAATAAAATCTAGACAATTTTAGTTAATTAATTTGAAATTAAATTTTAAAGAAAGCGAATTTTGGGATGTTACAGACACACTCTTGTCCCACCCTCTTTCATGCGAGGTCTATCCCCCACTCTAGTGGAGTCCCTACCAAAGTAGGTCTTTATCTAGAGCTCTCTGGACTAGTCATATAACTTTCTCACCGACCTCACTATAATAGTTATATAACGTCCTCATCGATCTGGCTCATGCAATCCTGTCATGATGAATGCAATTGATGCAACATTTTCCATTTTCATTAACATAATCCGTTATCATCATTACCATGTCATCACTATGGTCATATCATTATCATGTCATCTTCATTACCATGGCATTTAAATAAGTATAAATAAATGTCATGGCAATTTAATTTTAAAGACAAGTGACACACAAATCGATGTCTACTGCTCTACTATGTACTTGCCTTTTTATCCATAGAAACCGAGACGATGCAAAGGTCAATCTGGAACATTACTATACAACGGACTTAACAATTTTATATCTTTTTTCTACCACATGAAACATAGCAAACCCTACCACTTATAGAAACCAGTGAAAATTTATATAACTATTCCTAGTTATGGCCATAATTTAATTCAACCATATATTATATGAAATAAAGCAATCTACATGACTGTTGTTAACGATGATGGAATTCTGGACAGCAGTGCTCCAGAAGCCATAACATTTACACTGCTTAACCAAATCCAGTGATCTTGTACTATATTGAAAGACTAGATACTAACCTACAATTTTCCTAACATGGAAAAGCTATGAAATATGACATAGATACTCCAAAACTCCCTCTTAAGGCTCAGCAGCACAATTAATCGAAACAGGGCATCACCAAATTACTGATCCCCCTATCGATCTATTCTAATCTTTGATTAAACATCAATCTAATAACATGACAAGGATTTACAGATTGTTACCCCTCCAAAACGGACAACAAATGGGATTGGATCATGAAACCTAACTTTCCTCTTCTTCCTTGTCTTCTTCTTCTCTTGCTTCCTTCTCCTTCCTAGCTTCTTCTCTTTCCCTTCTGCTGCACCAGCACTAGCAGCACGACACAGTGGCACAACACAACATGTCTAGGGCTAGCGTGACAGCCTTGCGGCCGATGGCAATGGTTGCAACGACTTGGTGCGGCAAGCCCGCGACAGGGGTGACAGAGGCAAATGGTAGGGCTGGTGTGCGATAGGGCTGGCATGCAGTAGTGACAAGGAGGTGGCGGCACTAGGCAGCTAGGGAAGGCGGCGGTTGGAGGTGACATGACAGCAAGGAGAGCTACGGCTGGGGTTCGATCCCCTCTGCCCGCTCCTCCTTTCAAGTGCTAGTAGCCCAAGCCTCCCAAACTAAACTGAATCCAAAGTGGGTCCTGTTTGGGACCGCCACCTCCTTTCAAGTGTTAGTAGCCCAAGCCTCCCAAACTAAACTGAATCCAAAGTGGGTCCTGTTTGGGCCCTGGCTGGCCCACATCTCCCTCTCTAATCTCACTTTTCCTTTTTAATCCATTTCTATTTCTCTTAATTAAATGATATATCACATGGTGGTCCTAGGTGCACAGGTGGCCCCTGTAGCATTGTAGACAATGATTTAGTAAAAATTTGGTATTTGGAATTTTAACCTCGCGCTCACCCTATGAAATTTTCACGAAATTGTCTGAATTTTGTTAGAGATAATTTAGTGTGTAGAGAAGCTACTTTGTGTATATTGGACGACCTAGCTGCACAGGGGCCACCTGTGCACCTAGGACCACCTACGGTCTTGTAGAATTCCAAATGACATCCACACAGAGAAAGCAATTTCGATTTGACTTGAATCAAATCCAAATCCAACTAGCATAGGATTTAGAATCTAATTGAACGAATGAAATTCAATTCTAGGTAGCCAAATGGGGCATTAAGGTTTTTTTTTTTTTTTTACCTCATCGGAATTCGCATTCGCACCCCAGGAATCACCGCCCAAAATCTTGGAACTGTCCCACTTTTACCATTTCCGCGACGTTTCTTGTGTCGTTTTTGGCCTTTGCTCACTGCAAACGGCAAATGTCAAAACTAGGGCCTCCCCTCCGCTCCGCCTCTTGGCGCAGCCCTTTGAATCTGCGTCAACGCGCGATGCAGATGATATGGCACGGGTCGTCGACGGACGGAATGGAACAGGTAAAGAACACTAACAATGTGGAGTAGTAGTAACATGTGTCACGGGGTGCACCGCCAACCGCCGACCGTGTCTCCCCCCAACACATTGCACAGCCCACAACCAAGCACCCACCGACCGGTCGTGCGTGCTTGTGGGTAGAAAGCACGACAAGGTTGCCTCGCAGGTACGTGTTCTAAATTTGTTACTCCCTCCTCCGATCAGAGATATACGATGTTTTAAAAAGTGTGTAGTTAAACTTTTTTAACTTTGATTAATAATATATAAAATACTATTTAGATTGATCATGAGATAATAGTATCATTAGATTTGTCATAACAAGTATTTTCATAATATAATAATTTTGTCAACTTTTACTAACATAATCATATGAAAAGTAATAGTCAAAGTTGGATATTAGAGACCGTACCGATATCCAAAACATTATACACCGAGGATTTTTTTTTTAAAAAAAAAATTCGGACCGAAACTTTTGAATTTTTTTGCGGCGTACGTGAGTTGCGCCCTTAAGATAGGTGCTCCACCAAATACAGACCGATGAATATACCACACGTCGCCTGCAAGTTCAGAACCCACGCCAGGCAACCTCTCCATGCCATAGCTGTCATCGCCAATACCAGTGATAGAGTTGCCCTTTGGCCGCCGTCGCTACCATGGCTACCGGCGTAGAGGGCAGTGACGAAGTTGCCTCCACTAATACGGCACGGCTCTGAGGCTGACCTACCAAAGTGAAAGAGGCCGTGCTTAGCTATACGCTCCGCACCAAAGCAGCAGCGTTGCCGCGATGTCAACTGACAATCAGGTATCAATGGAGCCTAGATCGCTGTTCTAAACCACTTGCAAACTGGCTAGAGAGTATGTAGGCTCTATGCGTCTGTGCAGAGAATTATTTCTCTCTATCGGTTAACGGCCGATCGATCTCCCATGGCGTTTGCTTCTGGGAGCCCGGCACAGGCCGAAGCTCCTGTCATTTCCGGCTCTGTTCGAGCGAGCCTTAAGCCCAGAAACAAGCCGCAAGTGTGATATGGAAACAAACCCAACGAGACAACGTCCACCTGCACCAGATGTTGGCCAGCAATCTGAGGCTTCCATCTTTACTGGATGATCATGTATCATAATTCAATCGCCGAGGTGAGAAATGGGATGGACTTTGTGAAAATAAAGTGGTACATCTATCAACAGGCCCAGCTACTGACCCATCTTCCTGTCATGGTTGGGCCACCCCCTTGGCCCATGACGTATCTCCTCTAAAAAAAGAGGACCAACGATACAGACATGATCTCCTCTAAAAAAGAATACCATCGATACAGACATGCAAACTAACCCATGTCGACGTGTCGTCATTTATTTTTCCTTCATTAATCTTGTCTATCACATAATCTCTCTCTCTCTCTCTCTCTCTCTCTCTGTGTGTGTCTCTGAAACTGATCAAGAATTCAAGATGCTAGCTCCTGATCAATGGAAACGAGGGAATGTCCCACAATACCTGCTCACATCCACAATTGGAGGAGGGTTTGGTAGGCTGGTAACACGAATGGATATCGTGCTATATGAGTATTATTTCTCACGATATTGCAATCGAATGGTGTATAGTACATGCTAATTAGTGTGATAGGATTAATCTCTTAATTTGATGGTTTTCTTCATCGTAGACTAGAACTCAATTCAAGGGTGGATGCGATGTTTAAGGATTGGGGGTCCAATGATCCCAAACGCCATCTAGTCCAACCCAAGAAAAGTTGATGCCCATACACAGTAGTGGCATTATTGCTTATCATTTTTAGTTTATGCCCTTGATGAGCCCAATCATTGCTTATGTTGGATGGATTCTTGTTGTTTATTTTCCAGTAATTTCTCTAGCGACTGAATGTGCAACACAAAAAGACAAAATCCTATGATCCCCAGAGGGTCTCATGATAAAATGTCGTCATCAGAGGGCCGATCATTGTTTCTTCTGTAATCGGTAACTTTTGTATATTTTTTAATCACTCCCTCTTTTGCAATGATATTAGCAGCTCTCCTGCTATGTTTCAAAAAAAAAAAAAACCCAGCAAACTATAAAATCCTATTTAGTATACACAACAGGAAATGAAAAAACAAATCTTGGAGCAATGAGACATCGCAAGGTAGAAGATGGATGGCAACACCAAAATGGTTAGATGCCTCAAGGCAGGTGATCAGAAAAAGTGACTTTGGTTATTGGACCTAAATCACACATCACATCTCATTCTTATTTTTTTGAAGGAACATCTAATTCGTTAATAAAACCTTAAAATAGTGCTTTGGATGGTGACCTGCAATTTGATGCAACACAATTTTGGAGTCGCGCGAGCACCTCAGTATGCAATCCAACTGCATCACCAAACTGAGCTTGCTGTGGTTGACGATGACAGATCAGGTGCCCAAAGTCCAAAAAACACAAATTAGAGAGCTGTGTGCCCTTTGTGATTGTGAAGGACCCAATGTAAACACATGGTTCAACTTCAAACTTGGCCACATTTAATATTTTTTCAGCTTGTTTCAGATAGTAATGGCCGGTTAGGAGGGCAGTGGCGTAGATCTTTGGCACTGTATTAGAGAGTCTTGTCAACTGCAAGATTAGAGGTTAGCTGGTCAAACATGGTGGCTTTATTGTGTGGTTTTTTTAAAATTGGACAAGTTTAGACAACCATTTTGTGGTTTCAAATATATTGCAAAGTCAAATTTTGTTTGGATGGTCGGTTAAGTGAATAAGCAGATCTTATACTTAGTTTTCCCTTATTCGAGTTAGATCTAAACTCAAGGATGGCACTGTTATGATGTCCTTAATCAGCTCGCCAAATCGTGTTTAAGTTAATGAATAATCTGTGTCTGACTACATTAATCAAGAAAAAGACAAATACTTGTCCAAAATAGTGAAAACACTATTTAAGCAAGTATTTTGTATTTTTCTTATCTCGCAAATGTTATGAGTCTGATCATTAAATTTTGGAAATATATAGAACATACCCAGCCTCCCCTACATCTCCTAATTGAGATTATTTTAAAAAACTTCTAAGATTGATTTTCAAATAATTTTTACCTATTCGCATTTTTTCCGGATACGCTGCTAATTTGCTCGCCCTTTTTTATGTGTTATTTATGATGAAGATCACGAAGGCCAACAGAAATCCATGTGGTTCAGAGATGGACTAGCTAGTGTTACTCTCCGCTTCTACTTAATTAGGACATGATTGGATAGGGGATTATGATTCAAATTCTTATTATTTAGTTAAAATTTGTACTAAATCAAAGAATCCCAAACAGCCGTTCGTTACTGTTTTCTCTGGCTGGCGGCCTGTATAGATTATTTTTTTTAAGAGCGGCCTGTATAGTTGGGAAGAATTTTAAGCCCATAAGCTAATTCAAGAAGATAATGTGTGCAGTTCAGTATTAATTAATTAATTAATTAATTAATTGTTGTTTTGGTGAATATTTTTGTAGACTGTTTTGTGAGCTTGAGTCGTAAAAGACGATGTCCATTTGGCCGGCAAAGATGAGCTCATGCAAAGTTTTTTGGAATACCTTTATCGTAGTAATAACAAACTAGATATGCATTAGTCCAAGTTCAATTTCTTTCCTACGCGAATCAGGGATTCTTGTGCTAAGCTTAGAGCCTTAGACACACACCATTTAAACATTGGTGCTTTGTTAATTTGACGCGTACTCTCTTATTTGAAAGACAAAAAGCTCTCTTGTCATAACCGACCTAGCTACACATCAAAATTAGAGGAAAAAAATCAAGTGCATACATTGCATCAGCCGAGACAATAATTGATTTCTCACCATCTTTTTATCCAGCATTTAGTGGAGTTTGATCTGAAAACAAAATACTGGTGGAGAGCTGGTTTATGTGGTGCATGCCAGAGGTTGATTTGGATGCCACGCACACGTGTCAGCCATGTTCCGGTTCACAAACATGTAACCTAAAGGTTTTACGGTACAAGCGTGGTCTCCATTGTCAAATGGATTTCTTTGAAACGGCACCTTTTAATCATCAGCTCCGAAAGCATGCCCACAAGAAAGCACAAAGCCAACGTCCCAAAAAAAAAGGAAAAAAATACTACCAAATAATGCTTAACACTATTGCCTCTGTGTTGCATAAATTAGTTAAAAGGGCAATTCGCTATATGCCATTGAATAACTTCAGATTTTCACAATATGTCACTATGTCTCATTGGGCCCTGAACTCACATGTATGCCTCGCAATGAGTGACATATTATGAATCATGTAGGTATTCAGTGACATATTATGAACTTTCTGTTAGTCAAATGGCCGAATGGGCGATCAGTATGTAATGTCGGCCAAAGGCTAATTGTGGCAAAGGGTGATGCATGCAAAGGTACTTTATGGAACAGTGAAGAACATGTGAGGCCGAAACCTGGCAATTGGTTGCTCTTGGCTGCTAAATTGGACGGCTCGAGTTTGGTTACTAGGAATGATAGTATGATACTATCATTGAAGGATAGTGATCTCTCAGATGCGTTGGCAATTAATTGCTCAAATCAGTTAACTCTTGTAGCACTTTGTGATCATATTCATACCACTTTTGACCAGACAGAATTGGCTAAATATGTTGCATATAGTTGTCCATTCTTTTTTTTAAGGGTAGGAATTTGTTGTCTAGAAATAACTCGGTTGGAGATGCAATTTTTTTAGAGATTACAAGACAGACAGACACACCGTACTCACACACACGCGTCCCCTACACACGTTTGAAATTTATCGGATACACCTAAGACATCACGGAGCGCAGATACATGCTTTCCCATTGAATACGTACGCATGTGTGTACTCCTAAAATTTGTGAACACCAGCACAAAGTCTGGGACTTGACCATGATAGACTAGGTGCACACCCACACACCTAGCCATGTGATCATATGCCAACTTCTGTAGATGCACTATTAATTTACATCGTACTTATACTCTTACTTATCTTATATAAGTGAGAGTATGTTTGAATATCTCGCTTGCGTATACGTAGATTAATTAGAATATAGCCTAGTAGTTAAAACCAGTCAAAGTATGGGAGGTCATATAATACGTATATTTTTTTTAGAGGAAGGAACCCATACTTTCCTTGTAACACGGGTGTAGGAATTTTATAGGAAAGAAAATGGGTTTCCTATGAGTTATAGATGTATTCCAAACAAGGCCTATATGTTGGTTGTAATGAAAATTTTAAAAATAGTCAAAGAATCATAGATTTAAATATGATGAAATCAAGCACCCAATAGAGATGTCCAAACACAATACAAATTATTGGGAAAAACAAAAAAGAGAATTTTCAGTAAATAATAAATTTATCATTTTTCCTTATTTATTTATTTTCTGGTTCTTCTTCTCAACAGAATTTGTCTTTTTTTTTTTACTTCTTACATTACAGATCATATTAGGACTTGAAACTTTATGAAATGCAAGTAGTGATTTAATAGGACTTGAAATTTCACACTTTTAATTGGTGAGACACTACTACAGAACGGATATTTCCCCATGGTCGAAAACCGTCAGCAAAATAGGAAAAATCGTTAGGTTTTATTTTACTGACGGGTAACCATCAGGCAAATCCCCTCAGGTCTAGGCGGTCGGGAAAATTCAATTTGTCTGACGGTTCACCGTCAAGAAAATTTTTCCTGATGGTTTTGTGAACCACCCATAAAAAGATTTTTCTTGATGGGTATTCGTCTTCAATAAACATTTACCTGACGGTTTTGTTGCTTGCCCATAAAAGCAATTTTGCTGACGGGTGTTATCCGTCAAGAAAACTAGACCAGACGGTTCTTGCCCATCAGGTTTGCGAGTTTGGACCGCCCATAAAAGGAATTTTGCTGACGAGTATTAACCATCAAGAAAACTAGACCTGACTGTTTTTTGGCCGTCAGTAAAATTTGTGGCTGTAAGGTTTTACCCATTTTCTAATAGTGAGATCACATCATGTGATGAACCAAAAGAATTTAAATAAAATGATTATAATCATTTATAGTCAGAATAACATGTCATTTTTTTTGTTTAGTTGGACCAAATGTTTCATTTAGGAACAAACATAGCTAATTAACTAGCTACCTTTAGTATGTTGGTTGTGGTCGATGGTGCATAAATTAGGTTGCTGCGTGTGTGAACATATTGGATAGAAAATTGACACTTCAGAATGACCACCATTGCAAATAATTTTTTGTTAGGCCAGTTGTATAGTCGATGAATGCATGTAGGGCTAGGAAATAGTAAAGAATAATCCGTTTTATCCAATATTTGTATCCGAGAAAACGCAAATATGGTAAGTAAAATTCACATTCGGATAAAAAATGAGTACTACCAGGTTGAAATGGATAGTATTCGTATTCGGTGTTATTCGTATGGTGGGGTGGGGGACGGATAGTATCCGAAAAATGAATAGTATCTGGAAAAAAACGAAAACGAAGACTATCCGTTTTTTCTCCCATACGAATACTATATGTTTTTCCGGATACGAATATGAATACTATCCGTTTTATTTTCTGGAGAGTTTTTGTTTTGATGGGGTCTTAATTCGGTGTCGAATCTGTTGCTACGACTCATGTAGATGGTAGACATGTAGTCATGTTATATAAATTTGTTCTACCGAGATTTGTCGCAAAAGTTGTAAGATATTCGCATTCGACCGAATTGAGTATATATTCGATTTGAATTGAATTCGTTACAACATTCGATTTGTATTCATATTCGAGAATGTTCAAATTCGTATTCGTTTTAAAAATATAGGTTCATATTCGTATTCGAGACTATTCGATCTGTATTCGATCCGTTTCCAGCCCTAAATGCATGATAGGACGATCCAAATCATATCGTATCCCAATATGTAGCACGCACTTTGCACATGACTTGAACTAACAAAGTATAAACGGCAAGATCGAGCAAGCCAATTGATTCATAGTTAATTAGCACATGATTATAAACCGATATGTGCTACTAAGTTCCTAGTGTTCTCCCAAAGTAGCCGGGCAACCAAGCTTGTTTTTGGTCAGTTAATTTATTAGACCACAGGTTCGGCAGAGACGTCATCACATTGTTATCGCTAGCTCATGCACTCGACATGAACACGACGAATTAAGAGGAATGCACGTACGCAACAAGACGTAATAAGAAGGCGAGCAGATGCAAGTTACGTTTAAGTAACCAGCTAAAATTTAAATTAAGAATGTTAATTCCTTAGTGCCACATGGAGTTTTCAACGCAGCAATCCCATCAGGTGGTGGTCACTTCACACTCATTCGCAAGGGATACTCGAGGGAAAAGAAAACGGTGAAACATCAAAATCAAACATAATAGAAAATTCATTATAGATTCGTTCATTCATTCATTCATTCATTCATTTATATATATATATATATATATATATATATATATATATATATATATATATATATATATATATATATACACACACACACACTTAACACATATACACGCATAGTAACTTGTGTAAACATCTTCGTCAAAACAAGATACAAATCAAGTTAGTACAACAGAAGAAAGAATTGCATCCATCTCCGTCCATATGTACACATTCCCCGACCAGTATATGCTTCTACCTCATAAAGTATCAAGCTAGATTACAATGCATTTATGTATGAGACATGTATATATCATGTATAAGATATATCTATGCGCGCGCTCAGAAGAAGGTGAGCTAATGATGGCCGACGCCGGGGCTCGGCACCGACCCCTGCACCTGGATAATCCGCCTACGGTCGGTGACGGTGGTCGCCGGCTTGCCAGTCACCGCAGGCGGCATCGGCGGCGCCATGAATACTTGTAGCACATCTTGAGAGGATGAGGATGGAGTAGGACTGGTGCTACGAATAGGGTTAGCACTGCTCTTCTCGGGATGCTTCTGTGGATCATCACTTGGCATCATCCTAGCCTGCACTAGAGACTGTGACGATGCCAACAGAAGCAAGGAAAGGATCACAATGGCGTGTGAGGAAGCCATGGCAAAGTTGCAAAGAGATGGCAAGCTGCGCAAAGAGTTGTGTTCGTGGGAGAGGAATGTGCTTGTGTGCGTCTATGCAATGAGAATGCGAGAGCAATTTGGGCATGTATTTATAGGTGGATTTTTTTAAAAATAATCCATTTTTTATTTGAAAATACAAAATTATACCTGTGATTTTATTTTTTTTTTGCGAAAATAGCCTCCTGTCGCCGAACGGTCAAGCGACGTTAATGCGGTCGCCCAACCGTTCGACAACATTAATGCAGTCGCCGAACGGTCGCCCAACAGTTAGACGATACGTCCTATTGCCCAACAGTTAGGCGACTGTAGCCTCCAGTCGCCGAACGGTTGGGCGATTGGATGGCTTATATAAAGAGCGCGCGGCTCGGCCGAGCGATAAGAAGAAGCGCCGAGCGATAGGAAGAAAGAAAGAGAGAAGAGGAGAGGAGAGGAGAGGAAGAAGAAGAAGATGAGAGGTGTAACGCCCTGTTTTTCTGAGCTTTTCGAAAATTTTTAAAATAAAAATAACTATTTGGTTTTGTTGAAGCTCTAAAGCTTAACTTGAGATTTTGGAAATTAAAAATAATTTAAATGACTAAATCTAACTTCAACTAATTCAAAATTTGGTTTGGAGTTTGCTGGAGTTCTCTGGTGTTTAAAATCCCTTTCTCTGTTCATTCTGTTCTCCCCTCGACCTCCTCAGGACCTCCCTCGAGGACCTTCTACGACCACCCTTCAGTCATGACCACTCTTGTGGTTACGACCACCTCTTTGGTTATGACCACCTTTTTGGGTTCGACTACCTCTTTGGTTCCGACCACCCTCTCGTGTCAACCAGCTCTTCGGTTTTGACCAGTCTATTGGTTTCGACCAGTCTGTTGGTGTTGGCGCCTCTTAGTTTTGACCAGCCTTTCAGTTTGATCGGCCCCGCCTGTCAGCCCCTACTCACCTTCTCTTTCCTCCATTTGTTTCCGCAGCGATGTGCGCATTAAATGCGGTCGCCTCTGCCGTGCCTGCCCCCATCCCGTCCCTCTGACGCACATTAAATGTTGTTGTCTCCACCCCGCCGTATTTTTTCTTTCCCTTTTCACACCGTTTCATCTTGCTGTTGTCTCCGCTCCACCACATTTTTTCTTTTCCTTTTCACACTGCTCCATCTTGTTGCCTGGTTCTCCTTTCTTCCTCTATAAATAAGCACCAAGGAGCTTTTGCCCTCTTGTTTTGCCCTCAGCTTTCAACTCTCCCTCTCTCTCACCTATTTCGCCACGCTTCGATTTTCGCCGCTGCTGGCTGGAGCTCACGCCACCGCCTCTAGGGCTATCGTCAAGCTTCTCCTGCCAACGGTCGAATCACCTTCCTCCTCGTCGAACCGTGTGCCATCTTCACCTATTTAGGTGAGCACCGCGTGCACCCAACTCTCCCTCCCCCGCTCTTGTTGCTGTGGTTTGCTTGAAGCACCGTGCTTCGAGTTTAAGCCCCACATCAATTCTTGTGCCAGAGCTCCTTGAAGCAATCTTCTCTCTCTATTTCAATTTTGTTTCGTAGGAGTCGCCGCGTTTCCTCTTCCCCGTAAGTCCTGGCGGACCTTTCGCCACCGTCCTCCTTCGCCTTCGGCTACGAGTTTCCCGCCGCCGTTCACAGTCCACTAACCTCCTCCAATCTCTCTCTCTCTCTGTGCTGGTGAGTTCCCCGTACGCTACTTTCTCTTATTCTTTTGGCCAACTTCTCGTGTCCTGTTCTGCTATTTTGTTCTTTCGACTGCGTCGAGCCATCGAGGCTTTTTGTTCTTTCGACCACTGTTGAGTAGTCAAATTCCCCTTCTCTTTCGACCACTGTTGAGTTGTCGAATTCCATTTCTCTTTCGACCGCTGTTGAGTAGTCGTATCCTTCCCGTATTCTTCCTACGACCACGTTGAGTAGTCGTATCAACCTTCAGACCAGTCGAAACTTCCTTTCGACTAGGTAATCCAAGCCTTCCAACCAGTTGGTTGAACCCCCTTCTGACCACCTGTAGTCGAACCTCCCTCCGATCAGTCGAACCTTCTTCCGACCATGTAATTCTCAAACTTCCGAGAGCCTGTTCTCCTCCGTTCGATCTCCGATTCGAGCGATTCAAATTTCTAAATCCACCTAACTTCCAGATCTAGCTATCTACACTAAAATTATTTAATTTGGAGTTCTTTTGATTTTATTTGTATTTATTTGAAGTTTATTTGAAGCCGGCTCGTTTTCGCGTGTAGATTTCGACGACTCCGGAGAACCCGAACACTTCGAAGAAATAGATCCTCAAGCATTTGAACAAGGCAAGTCATACCTTTGATCATATTGAATCCCAGTATTTCAAAATATTTAAATTCTATTTTAAACTATTATTACATGCGTATTTAAATTCAGTAATTTAAATCCCTGTTTTAACTTTATAGTTATTCCTAATTTCTTTGTACATCCACACTTGAATGCTATTTGAATCACCCTTGATGCCTTAGTTAAAAGCTAGTTGGTACATTAGTATGAACTAGAACATGTTGCAAAAACTCTGTGCTTAGTCGAAGCTCAGCTCAAAAATATTTACTTTGCGAAATTTAGCCATAAATTCAACTATGGTTTAAAATGATACTATGGTATCATCTTTATCATAGCGATTTATAAAATGGTTTAACTTGTTAAACAAAATAAAAAATGGTTTGGACTTGGGCGAAATGGATGCTTGGATGGTGCATTTCTATGCACGGGATCGACTCATTTCTATGGTCGAGGCCCAGGGTTTTGTGAAAGTCGCCCAAATTAGTTAAGGACCGGTCTTTGAGCGTATTTTTCTACGCCTTATCGTACTACCCCATGTCTCGAAGAGGCGGACCTGGCTAACTAATTTGCAATGTTTTACCGTGGTCGTTCCATCCGGTTGCGTGGGTGTCGTTTACGACCTACTTTTATGTATTCCCACCTAGCGCAAGAAGGGCCCTGAACCCTACGGTTTCTATCCAAAGGGGGGTGAAACCTTAGCGAGGGGGGACTGTGGTGGAATGACGCTTTGTAAAGGCCTTGTCACGTGCTCTAGACCGCTTACGTAAGGTAGTGAGCGGTGGTATCGACAGATGCCAAACAAACTAGAGAAGTTGTGTCGTGTGGGTAAAGCTGTACACCTCTGCAAAGTGTAAAACTATTCGAATAGCCGTGTCCACGGTCATGGACATACTAGCAAAACCACTCCAAGTTAGATGTTTGGTTTTTATTTTGAAAGACTTCATCAAATGGTTTTGGATTTCTATCCAATTGGGTTTTGGGCGGTTAGCCTTGTGCTAGGAGGGTATCCTTCACCACTTGTTGATGAATATTATCTGACTATAAAACTTGAGTTTTAGAAAATAAATTTTAGTATAGAATAACTGTTGTGGAACTTAGTACAAGTATTTGGAAAGAACCATGGCTTTATGCAAATCAACTTTATAAGCCTTCCGTTGAGATATCCTTGCATGTATTATAATCTGTTACTTGATGGGTGTGACTTGCGAGCACGGTTGTTGTGCTCACTCTTGCTTAATTTAATTATTGAGCAGGAGAGGAATGCTACGAGGAGTCGGAGACCTCAGACGACTAGGCTACACCCTCCAGACGATTGCCTGTGGCGAATCGTGTGGTCTACCTTGCTATTTTTGTTTCCGCTGTAATCTGCTTGTTGGCTTTATGTCCTTTTTGTATCAACTCTAATTATTTCAATGAAAGACGTGGTTATGTTATTATTTCTTGTTTGACTATGTACACTAGCTACTGATCTGGGACTACTGTGGAATACACGGAGGACCCGGGATCCTTCGCTCCCAGGCCTAACAAGAGGGAGAAGGAGAAGAGGGAGGGAGAACAGGAGAAGGAAAGCTTCGTTCGTGAGGTAATTTTTTTTTATCTTGTAGTGCATTTGTTTGTAATATGTAAATAATTTGTGTAGTTCAAATGTTAGTATAAGTGGTACCCGTAGGAAATTTTAGTTTTCGAAAAAAGTAGAAATTCGGAATGTTAGGTAGCACCCGTAGAAAACTTTAGTTAGGGGAGAATTTATAATAACTACGCATATGAGGAAGCCAAATGTATATATGGTGCAAATGAGAAAAATTTATAATAGCTACGCATGGAAGGTGAGCGATGGGGTTTTAATTTCTCGGAAGGATACTGATATAGATAACTCAACATAGTGCTAAACCACAAACTAAACTCAACATAGCGTAAAATGGAACTATCTGCATGTAGACTTTGGGGCATGATTATGCAAGCTTTGAAGTGGACCATATAGATAACTATAAAGTAATATTATTATATTAGGCAACAGTCATGTTTTTTTAGGTTTTCACTACCTTAATCTTGACCATACAGATAACTATGCCTAGTTGGTAGACATGGGTTTGCTAGGTTTTTACAACCCTAATCCGAGTAGAAGTAGTTGAAGCACATGAAAGCATGTGAGAAAATCCCGATATTATCAACAAAAGAGACCCTAAAGGATACGCAGAATTTTACTCTATACTTCAGAGGCCAAACCATCTTGACATAACATATATCATATACAATACAATAGTTGTGAGCATGATCTCTGGCAACCTTGATTTAATTACAAAGAAAGAATGCGAAAACATTAAAGCATGTTTTTTTTATTACTTATAGAATGACAGAAGGAAAGCACATCTCTTGGTAAATTCTGTTTTTTTTTACATAATGGAGCAAGTCTATTTAACAACAAATGAACCACTTTTGTGATACAAAATACAAAATTTCATCAAGTATATATTCCGATGTATGAATAGGAACTGCGAGTTTGATGCATAACCTGATTTGAAATAAAAGTACCATTTTAGAAATTAGAGAATAAGTGAGATCAATTATATCTGGAGTGGAACACTGGAGTTTTCTAAACTGAACTAAATAGGTACAACGTTTTTTAAACTAAACTAAATAGCTACAACTTTTGCTGAGTATAGAAGTTTTCATTCGATCTAAAATTCCAAGACAACTCATTAGAGCTATGAGTAAGTCGGTCCTGATATATTAGCAATGTCTAGATCTAGCTTTTTTGCCGCTCTATCACTTCTATTCAATTGTTAAAGCTTCCATGTCTAGATCTTCTGCTTATACATGTCTCACTGTAACGGCTACAGGCTGGCCTGTAGTAGTACCTTGATGAACTCTAGGGCCAATAGGATTTCAGGTTGAATCAGAATAGTGTACTGCACGTTCAATGTGGCCTCTGCCTTAGGGATTGAATGACGCCTTGACAATGCGGTAGTGTAATTGTTCACGATAGGCGAAGGATCGTACAAATGTAAATTATAGTACATCAGTAATTGCATATCGTGCATTGCGATCGACTAGTTGCAATGTTGAAAATATTTGTAGGAGACATCAGTCATGCCTGTACCCACTACATTGAAAGTGCATTACAGTGATGGCACCATTCGTGAAGGTTTTCCGCAAGCCACTCTAGTACACCCGGACGGCGAGAATGCACGAATCGTAGATGTTATGTACTGGCTCATCCGCAGTTTCTCCTTGGACCTTGAGGTGTGCAGCGTCGTGATACAAGGGCTTTGGAGCCGGTCTTGAAGGATCAAGGAAAACTACGAGAGCACAAAACAAAAAATTTTGCCACGCAACCAAGGACCTCCACTAGTAACAGATCACAAGATTACCACTAGTCACCATCCAAATCAAATCCTTGCCCGTTAAGTGTGCGACCCTATAGGTTCATGCATGATCGGTTGTGACTCGAAAACTCATTTTTGACCACGAGTCGTTAGCGGTACCTAGCAGCACATAACGATTCCCGAACACACAAAGAATATATCAGACGAACCTTAATGCAATATGATCTATGACCAGGTCCTCATCACTTACGACCAGGTCCTATCTCTATACGACCAGTTCGTATTTGGTCACCACCAGTTCGCAACTCCTTATGACTAGGTTTTGACCACTCTAAAATTACGTTCGATTAGTCTACCACCAGCTTGTATCTCCATACGACCAGTTTACGACCATCTTGGAGACCTGCATGACTTCTCGGACCTCTCTAGGACCTCTAGGACCTCTCCAGGACCTCTCCCCGCGGAGGAGGTCCTAGAAAACGGTTATCCGTCTGGTTGAACTAGACTACCTGTTTGTCTATTATCCCTTTGCCTCACGATGTTTGGTTAAACTCTAGGTGAGATTATTTGTCATCCATGGAATGTTCAATTCTTTCTCGATCAAGTGTCAAATAACTTCATGTGGTCGACACTTTCACCACTAGTGGTATGACCATGCATTTTTTTATCTGATCACAACGAGGGGCCCAGAGACATCTCTCCAGTTATGTTAAGAGGGGCAAATCCCATATCTGACTAGTCACATTCCTCCCCATGTTTCATAGCATACCCGAAAGCTACCTTTATAACTACCCAGTTATGAGTAGCGTTTGGCAACCCCTAAAAGTGTTGTTTCACATGTAGGAAACCATGCTGATCTCAGGTCCAAGGATTATACATCATCATTGCTTGAGACAAACTAATGACACATAGAAATATAACAATCTCAATAGTGTCCCAAGGTGAGTCTTATCCAACACCATGTTCTCTAACATGTGTCCATATTATTGGTTTGATATCTCCATATCTATGATCTGTGAAACATAGTCATCAACCAATATATATGCTAGTCTATTCATATGTGTCCTCATATGTTTCTGACTAGGGAACGATTAAGAATAATCATTGCAAAAATACAGAGTTTCACAATCAAGTCATATACTTGATGATAAATATTAACGATATTATTCTAGGAACAAGATAACGTATTATCCAATGTTATGAACATATTGAAATATAATAATCTCTATGATTAGAGCATATTTCCAACAGTCTCCCACTTGCACTAGAGTTAATCATTTAAGTATCTAATACCGATGGCTCTTGTGTGTGCCTCATGCTTTGGCTATGTGAGAGGCTTTGTCAATGGATCAGCAACATTTAAATCCGTGTGAATTTTATATGTCTTAACATCTCCTTTATTCACCAATTCGCGAATAAGATGATAACGCCTTAGTATATGCTTGGATTTCTGATGGGATCTAGGATCCTTAGCCTGTGCAAAGGCTCCATTATTGTCACAATAGAGATCCTTTGGGCTCGAGGCACTCGGAACCACACCCAACTCAGCAATGAATTTTTTTATCCAAACATCTTCCTTCGTAGCTTCAGAAGCCGCAATGTACTCGGCCTTCGTCGTAGAATCAGCAACCGTCTCTTACTTGGAACTTTTCTAGCTCACTGCTCCTCTATTCAAAATGAATACAAAACCAGATTGTGAACGATAATCATCTTTGTCGGTTTGGAAGCTTGCATCGGTGTAACCATTTACAACGTGCTCTTCATCACCGCCATAAACTAGGAACGCATACTTAGTCCTTCTCAAGTACTTAAGAATATTTTTCACAGCTGTCCAGTGACCTTCACTGGGATCAGCTTGGTATCTACTCGTAACACTTAGAGCATATGATACATCTGGTCGATTACATATCATGGCGTACATGATAGATCCAATGGCTAAAGCATATGGAATACCATTCATACGGTCTCGCTCATCAGTTGTCAAAGGACACTGATTTTTGCTAAGACTTATGCCATGTGACATAGACAAGAACCCTTTCTTGGCATCTTGCATGCTGAACCGAATTAACACCTTGTCAATATAAGTACTTTAGCTTAATCCAATTAGCCTTCTCGATCTATCTCTGTAGATCTTTATCCCTAAAATATATGCTGCCTCTCCTAGATCCTTCATAGAAAAACTATTTTTCAATAATGCCTTAACGGATTCCAGCATAGGAATATCATTCCCAATCAATAATATGCCATCTACATATAAGATTAGAATTACAAGTGCTCTCCCACTAACTTTCATGTAAACACAAGGTTCTTCTTTATTCTTGACGAAACCAAACCTTTTGATCTCCTCATCAAAACGCATATTCCAACCCATAAATGGATTTTCGAAGTTTGCACACTTTACTAGCATTCTTTGGATCAACAAAACCTTCAGGCTGTGTCATGTACACATCATCATCTAGGTTACCATTAAGGAAAGCCATTTTGATGTCCATTTGTCATATCTCATAGTCGAAATATGCAGCAATAGCTAGAATGATCTGTATAGATTTAAGCATCGCTACTGGTGAGAAAGTCCCATCGTAGTCAACAACTTGAACTTATCGAAACCCTTTTGTGAATAATCGAGCTTTATGGATGTGAACATTTCCATCCATTTCAATCTTTTTCTTATAGATCCATTTACACTCAACGGTTTTAACACCATCAAATGGATCGACTAGGTTCCAAACCTGATTGTCTCTCATGGAGTCTATCTCGGATTTCATGTCTACAAGCCATTTCTTAGAGTCTAGGTCCATCATCGCTTCCTTATAATTCTTTGGCTCATCATTATTCAATAATAATACATCATGCCCATACCTTATAGACAACTGATGTTTGCTTTTATATCTACATGGGACTGATATCTCATCTACAGGTTCAATAATATTTTATTCTTCCTATAGAGCTTCAGTAGGATTTGCAACACTTTCAGATGTTTCCCCAATTTCTTCGAGTCGCACCTTTCTTCCACTGACTTCTTTTGAAAGAAACTCTTTCTTCAAAAAGAAACTATTTCGAGTAACAAAAACTTTGCCCTCTTCTCGATTGTAGAAGTAATATCTTTTGGTTTCCCTAGGATATCCTATAAAGAAGCATTTATCTAATTTGGGTGTGAGTTTATCAGACGTTAAACGTTTAACATAGACATCACATCCCTAAATCTTTAGAAAAGACAAACTAGGACTCTTCCTAGTCCACATCTTATATGGTGTCTTATCTACTGATTTAGATGGTATCTTATTTCAAGTGAAAGCGGCAGTTTCTAGAGCGTAACCCCCAAAAATAATGGCAGACCCAATTGGCTCATCATCAATCGAACCATGTCCAACAATGTTACGCCACTCAGACACCCTGTAACACCCCAGCCCGACATGAGCCTGGAATGCTACTAAACAAACTCTAGTAACTTTAAACTAGACAATCCTAATAAATTTCGGCAGAACCTCCCTTGTAAAGTTAATTACACGGAGGTTCCAACACACACTTTATTCAAATAATAATTAAAACTTTCATCCAAAGACATCAAAAGATAAACAATGACATGCTAACAATCCAACAAAACTAGAGAGATATGAAGATCCACTACTCATCATTATTACATCAATCCATTGCATAAGACAAAATATAATAATCTAAAATCAAATCCGTTCTGAAGATCATTCAACTTAATTTAGTTCATGTGGTATGTGGGTGACTAGCAGTCTACTTCCCCCCATGCATGTCATTCTTGGCTCGGGTACCTAAAACAACAATAAAAGCAAGAGTGAGTCCACAGACTCAGCAAGTACATAAAGAAACTATAACACCACCATACATATAAAGGAGATCAACATCAAACATCTCACATGCAAATGCAATGCTCAAGGAACCTTTATCTTTAACTTTCTGTGTACATTACACCGATAATGCAGAGTATGCGATCGCCGCCGCATACCCATGCCTGTGCGTGCACGCACAGGACCAATTGCCGTTACTCGCAAGTAACGGGACCTCAAGCCCACACTCCACGCAGTGAGGATCTCGGCCCGTCACATTCATGACGGGGTTCTCAAAGGGAAACATACTTGGTCACCGCATGACCAAGCCTCAACATGCTCTCAATATGCAAATGCTCATCTCCCATTCAATATCAATTTTACCAAAAGACAACAACATTGAACCATAGTAAGCATAAGCATCATTTGAGCAATAACCATACTTAAACATTCATCAAAATATGCCATCTTGCTATGCAACCATATATCAAATAACACACAATATAGCCAGACAATCAATCAACAATGCACTTGCCTCAACCGTGCGAAGGTGGATGTCGGGAATAAGGTACTGCTCCCGGAGTCAAACCCACACCTGGACATACAATTGAGACAAGCTAAGGCTACCATAAAGGTCTAATAACAAAACCATAAACACAAAATGAGTACATCGTCCACAAAACGCAATCCCCAACTCTAATGCTGGCTGTCAGATTTCTTGTCCAGAGAACAGCCCCCTTCGAAAAATCATAACTAAATGTACAGAAATCCAAATGGAGTGATCTTGGACAATCTGAAAAGGCTATTGAATTCCCCTTCTAAACCTAGTTGGTGAGGTTCTCTGATTCGGCCCTTTACTAGCCCTACCAAACTAAACAACAGAGTATCCATTCTCGCGTCGGGTCTCTGGACAGCAATAATGAAATTATCATAACTTTCTCTACGTTTGTCCGAATTCCATGATCTTTAGTTTTCCTGAAAGCTGGAAGGATTATCTACAACTTTCGTTATACTGGGGTTCTCAGATTTCCACTTTAACCATCACTTTTAATCGGTTTTCTACAAACTGCCTAATTGCTGACAGAGCAGCGGAACAACAATCTTAGAAAAATCATAACTCACTAACCGCTAATCGGATTTGGGTGAACTTGGTGGACACTGAAAGCTAAGACCATAACCTACAACTCTCTAGGAGACCAAAACCCCATATTCATCATCTAACCACATGAAATTTACCTCGCAAGCCGCTGGACGAAACTGCGATACAGCAGGCCGAATGCCATCTAACCAAAGATTAACCCAAAAACTCTTCCAAGACTAATTACCCTACAAGAACATATCGTTACCCTTGACGACGTGCTGAAAGACGAAGATCATCCCCGAAGACGATCCTCCTTCTCCTCTCTTCCTTCTCTTCTCCCTCTCCTTCTTCCTCCTTCTCTTCTTTTCTCCTTCTTCTTCCTCCTTGGCCGGCTGCAATGGAGCTCCTTCTCCTCCTTGGCCAGCAACAATGGAGGTGGTGGGGAGGTGGAGAGGTGCGCAAGGGAGGGTGGAGGAGGTGGAGAGGTGGAGAGGGGGTGGCGGCGGGTGGGGAGTGGGGAGGAAAGGGGAAGGGAGGGTCGGCTAGGGTTTGGGAAGGGGGAGTGGCGCCCCCCCTTAGGCTATGGCCGGCCACCCCCTTGGGCCCCTCTTGGGCCATGGGCTCTAGCCCAGGTTGCCGTAAAATTGCTCTTTCCCCCCTCTATCACTGCAGCACTGAAATCTTTCCAATTGGTCCCTCCCGACATTCCGTTAAATATTCTCCCGAACCGATTCTCCCTTTCTGACTTCTAGTGCATCACCCATCGGGATATTACATTCTACCCCCCTTAACAGGATTCGACCCCGAATCTAAACGCTCACTTCACGAGTTAAAACCGAAACTGGAAACTAAGCAACAAAAGAACACACCTGATGTGAACAAGTCTGGATAAAACTCGCGCATGCGAGACTCCAGTTCCCAAGTGGCCTCCCTTTCAGTCTGCTGCGACCAAAGCACCTTAACATACTTCAGGGTTTTGTTCCTCAACTCTTTTTCGATCTTTCGAGTCTGTGACCGGTTTGGACTCAAAGGACAGTCTGCTCAATTGTTAGGGTTATAATGCAATGAGATGTTCCGGTCCTCAAGTACTTCCTCAACATGGACACATGAAAAACATTGTGCACTCCACGCATAGTCTCTGGCGAGTCTAAGCGATAAGCCGACTTCCGATTCGAGCCAAGATCGTGAATGGTCCTATGTACCTCGGGCTAAGCTTTCCTCTGGTACTGAACCTCACCACACCTTTAGTGGGGGACACTTTCAAGAGCACCTGATCCCCCACTTCAAATTCCAAGTCTCTTCTCACGTCTGCATAACTTTTCTGCTCGCTCGGCTGAGTCATTAATAGGTTACGTCTCACTAGAGCCACTGTTCTACGATCTTTTGTACCCAATCCGGACCCAAAGCGCCTTCTCACCCACGGCTTCCAGCAAAGTGGTGACCTGCGCATACGCCATACAAAACCTCGAACAAGCGGCTTTTATGCTTGAATGATAGCTGTTGTTGTACGCAAACTCTGCTAAAGGCAATTGATCCTCCCAGCTACCCTTCCAGGACAGGACACAGGACCGCAATGTAATACTCCGGAAGTGTGAAAAGTCAAGAATCGGATTAATAAAAAATTAATCGGTAGAGAATTATTATTCGGGGAAGAGAAATTTATTGAATTTTCAAGTGCAATATAGTTTAGAGAGGGATTTCTCTTAACAGGAAAGTATCCATCAGTGATTATGTAATATCCTGTTTAACATTAGAGAATTAATTGAAATGAGAAAGGTATTTAACAGAATTAAAAGAGAAATCAGTTTTTTAGAGGAGATTTAATCTTGGGCTTTCTGCCCACGTTGTTTGGCCCAAGTGGGAAGTTGGTTTAAGAAGGGGCCAACCAAACCCTAGGTCTTTTTTACTGTAGCACGCAGCTACAGTACCCGCCGCCCCTGTAGCAACCCTCCTCCCCTTTGCTGCCACGCCCTCCATGTCGCCCCTTTTGCTGCTCCTTGCTACTGGTCTTCGGGAGGAAGAAGAAGGGAGAGAAAGGAGGAGAAGAAGGGGATCTTCTTCATGGATTCAACCAGCATTTCCCCAAGGTTCTACAAGGGTAACGAGATGCCTTCCCCGCTGTTTGATCCTTAGTAGATGCGAAACCGATTAGAATTGTTGGTTAATTGTTGGGCTGCAGAAGATTCAATTCTGTCCAGTACCTTGCGTGGGTTTTTTCGTGTATTTAGAGGCTGAATTTTAAGATTCCATCTCCTAGAGATATGTGGGATATGTTGTTATCTTTCAGTAGCCGCGAAGATCACTCGATTCCGAGGTCTGAGTCAAAAGTTATGATCATTTTATTATCTGCTGCCAGAAATCTGACGAGAATAATCTGTCTGGTTATTTCTTAAAATATGAAAGGGAATTTGGTAGAATCTGAAAGTTCACCCAACTAGGTTATTGTAGGTAATTCGATAACCTTTTCAGATTGATAAAGAACGATCAATTTGGAGTTACCTATTAAAAGTTATGGTCATTTTAGTTTTGCTGTTCGATTGTGTAGGCAGTTTCTGTACTGAAAGTTCAGACAATGGTTAGCCTAATATTATGGCCGAATTGGTTTATCGTGTCAACTAGAGTATTGTAGATTATTCAGTTAAGAATTTACAGAAATTGGGTTTACCTCATTTTGACTTCCAGTTCATGAGTTATGTCATTTACCGTGCTGCTGTCCAGAATCAGTATATGGCAGGAAACGTTGTTTTTCGGTTTCAGCTTTGTAAACTCGTTTTGAGTCGTCAAGTAAGCGTTGTAGAATGCCGATTAGTAGCGCTGAGTATATTATGTCTTAATTGAAATTATTTTACCTGTTTAGGAGGTGAAGCCTCAGGTTTAGGAGTATCAGCTTTGTCGGCCAACGCGTCGCATCGTGGAAGGCAAGTAAATGTAGCGGTTGTGCTACGGTTTAACCCGTTTTCTTACTATTTGCACTATGCATGATTGACGTAATGTTAAATGATATACCATGGTTACATGTTTTCCAAGTAAAAATGTGGTGGCAAGATATTAATCAATTGCTATGTTTGGATGAGTTTGGGTAGTATCGTGGTAATTCGCTTAATGAGCCAAATCGGAATATGAAAATAAACTCAAGGTGGACATGTTGTTAATTCCTTGTGGTTATTTTCATGATGATCATGTGGTGGTCTATGTGATAGAGTTCCATCTATATCGATTGATTTTGATCTTGGTGAATCGGTGTGGGTTATGTGGTAATGGTCTTATGACACGATGGTATTGTGCTTAATGAGACACATGTGGATTATGAGAAAATATTCATGATGAGTATGTTGTTGACCTTCGTGGTTAAATTCTTGTGGTTTATGATTATCATATCATTCATGACATATCATGACATTTGCATTGTGGATGTCGCGCTTATAGCCGCGATCGTCTGGAAGTACAACATCGTGCATTGTCGAGCACGATGCATACCTTTACCTTGTTGGGTAAAGGTGCAGTGGAGCATAACATACATATGCATTACATTGTGGAAAGATCATTTGCATACTTGTGCAAGATATTGAGGTGAAGTTATTTTTGCAAACAAACGCAACTTCACGGTTGCAATGTGGAAATTGACTCATGAGAGTCTCTTGTGGTATGAGTAATGTGGTTGTGGTTGTGGAATGGGGTTCACCCCTTGTGGTATGGTAGAGGTTGTGGTTGTGGCATGAGATTCTTCTCTCTTGTGGTAATTGTGGATAGCAGTTGTGGATGCGAGAAATAGTAAAGTTATGAGGTAAAACACGCTAATACTTTATTGTCATTGGTAGTGGTAGTGGTGATTAACATGGAGCAGTTGATCAAGATTCAATTGTTAATATTTTACTATCTTTGGTAGTAAATATGGTTGAGGCTATAATTGTGATCATTATGGGGATTGGATATTGATGCTTAATATCTTTGTAGTTTAATTGGTGGTAAATGAATGTGGATTCACATTATGGGTGTGGACATTTGGATACTTTAATGATGTTGTATGTTTGTTTGTAGTCCGAATAGCCGGTTAAGCAGTTTGCTTCTTTGAGATTTTTATCTCACCCTTGTTTTCTTTCCCCTACAGGTGATTGTTGAGCATTCATGGGATGGGTAGAGCGGCACCACAATAATGCACATGGTTCATCAACTCATGTTGTAATAAAGTCGATGAAATTCTAGCCAAATGCTTAACTATTTGTGGAGGATTATGTTATTTAATAAGGATGGACTTGTGAACCATTCTTTGATTAATCTGCTAGAGGTTGTTTAATTATTGAACTTGTTACCGTTATCTTTATTCCCTTAGATGTTTATGCTTCCGCTTAATGCTTTTTGTCTAGAGATGTTGCGAATTAATTTATCTTGAAATTATTGGCTAGTCAGAGAGTGGTTTAGTAGCATTCCAGGGTAATGTGGGTCTTGGGGTGTTACAGTTGGTATCAGAGCGGGCTTTAGGTCTGTGGTAATTAAAAATATTAAATTGACACACTGGTGCACAATAGGATGGGATGGGTCAAGCATTACATTCGTGGTTTGACATGTTATATTGATTATTCGTGCTATGAGATAATCCTGTATGTTTATGTGTTGTTTCTATGACTGCTATGAGTGAGGATAGTCAATGATAAGAGGTAGGGTTTGCGGCTGTTGCCTTGGGCATTGCCAGTTTATACCCCCATTCGTGGTACAGGGATTGATGCAGTTACCTCGAGTAACTTAGTTGCGGATGTCATGGGTAAGTTTCTTAGAAAAGTGTTATCCTCCTTGAATTGATGTTGGCCGATTCTTGGCCTATTGCAGTTAATGATTTTCTCTCGGGTTAGTGTTTATTGCGGTTGTTGGGTGTCACTAGGCCTCCAATTGTTCTTGAGGCCAAGTATTGTTTCTTTCGATTGATGGGTTGTTTGTTGCTCGTGAGCAGTGCTTTTAGAGAGACCGGTATTTTTCGCGTTGTTCCATCTTTCTTCTTTGAAAAACATGACTCTTGTATTTCGTTTGATTTTTTTAGAGAGAATCAAAGCTTTATGTGGGAAGTTCATTAACTTGTGGAAGCATTGACTCTATGCATTTCTTCCGAGTTATTTCGACTTTTGAAGTTTGATTTCTCTCTAGAAGGAGTGTTAAAACCCTTTGTGATGTTTTGTTGTGTTTAAGTAGTAGGTGGAAATTATGTAAATAATTGATAGATTGTGAATTATCAAGTTGAAAAGTTAGTGTGGTACATCATTAAGTTCTACTAACATCTTTAGAAGTGAAGTCGATTAATATGATGTTGTCTGTTGTAGTTTCTTGAAGATCTTTGGCTAAGAAATTTAGCGATACATGTGTAGAACTCATGCATTTATCAAGGAATATGAAAAACAATTGTTTTGATTATTGTAGTTGTTTAATTTTCCCAACTTGTTGGATGTATTGGATTGATTGATCTTAAGTAATTAATCTGACCATTCGGGATGGTCAAGTAAGGAGGTGTTGGAATATTGCCTTAATAAGATTAACCTTTTATATGTCCTCTCTTTACATACTTGATGAGCATGTACAACTGTTAAATTTATGTAACTTTTACCATGCTAAATTGTTGAAATATGTATAAAGAAATGGATACAGTGATGTATTGACTTGTGGAATCTTGTCTCATAAAGTGGTATTATTGATGTTTAAAGTTATTTTATTTTTAATATCTTAACATAAGGTGGAGTATTGAATCTGTGCTCTTTATTGTCTTTGTGATTGCAAATTAGAGATAGGATCATTAATGCTATCTTGATGAAAAATTAATAATCAATTATTGTGACAATGGCTAGAGTGTAATTACCTTTTGCTAAACTAGAGTTGAGCATCGATGATGAGATAAATGTATGAAATCTAATAAGAGATTCATACTAGCATGTTTTGTGAGGTTGTTATGTTCTAATATCATCTTGTTAAAGAGTTTGTTTTAATATGATGGCTTATGCACTAGGTTTAACTAGATTAAGTAGTTGGAATCTTATTTGGATAATAAGAACATGATGAAGTGATTTATGGTGCTCCTTTTGGAAAAATATGAAGGAGTGAGATGATATGATGATTTTTGCAAAGAATGTTTTATCTTGTTGTGAATACAATTGATAGCATGTAGTTGTGATTATGGTGTTGAATGTTTTAAAAATAAAGGAATTTGTTAATTCCATAATACTAATTGAATTGAAGGGTGTGAGATTTACGGTTGGAATCTTTTGGACCTTATGACTTGTGTGATAGCCGAGGTTGCTTTGAGTAAAGCGACATGTTGAATGATCTTTTGGTTTTATCTCAATCTCGTGTTGTGGTCTTCAAGCATCCTTTGTTGGAATTGGCGGGATCTTTGCTATAAAGAAAAATTGTTTCTTATTGAAAGAAAAGTTGTACTATAAGTATTTGAGAGTCTGATGATCTATCCGGTGTTTTTCCAACCTCAATGCTATCTATTTTTTCCCTTGGTCTTTTGGTCTTTTGGCTCTGTGATGATGACCATTTTACGTATCTTGGAATTTATTTCTTCTTACCTCTTCTTCTAAGAACATGGTAATTGTTGTGGGTTTGAAACCTTTTGTTGGTCGTGGTTTTGGGTTAGAGTATGATTTGCGGGGCCATGTGAGGACCCCGGTTTATTCGGCTTGTACTGTTTAACCATCCACTTGGTCCTAACAGTACAAATCAAATAAACCAAGCCTCGAGATATGTATACTTCCCAGAAATGCAGTATACACACCCGCTACAAATCATGCATCAATTCCATTCATACACATAGAGCAAGCAAAAGCAACAAGCGAAAGACATAGATAATATAAAGAGAGTTATTACAAAGAGAGGCCGACCGGCCAAAATTCATAAAGATAAGTAAATGCCTGTGAAGCAAAATGGCCATAAGATGGCGATGAACAAAAGCCAATCGGTGTGCCTTTACCCACAAGGCAACCAACCGGACCGCCAAGCTAATCGTCCCAAGCAGCGCTTAACACTGACTCACAAAAGTGAGGCCCTTGGGGCTCACCTTCTTCCTCTGCAACAATTAATATTAAGCAAAGCAGATGAGTACAAAACTTGTTTTTGTACTCGCAAGACTGACGTGTGAGATAACAGAACTATAATTAACTACATGCAAGCTTTATTTAAGTGGATGAGGCTTTGGACTTATTTTCAGCATAAAGCAAGTTTTCATTTACAATAAGGTAATAGATTCAAAGCAAGTTTGCAATTAACTTTTATCGTTCAAATAAAAGAGAGACAATAATAACATAGATAGAGAACAACACCAACCTAGAAGTGACTAACCCATGGTCACCACAACAATAGCATGAAGTACCCCTTCATACCACCCATGTCAAGTTTAAGTTTTTAAAGGTTGTAGTCTAGTTCTTGCACGACCTTACCAAGCATGTCCATAACCTAGGACGAGGCTATTCGAATAGTTTTAACCCTGCAGGGGTGTACCAATGTACCCACACGATAGACCGCCTTTCCACCAGCCACGGTTAGCATACTTCCTTTGGTATGCGAGCACGGCTAAGTCTACAAGACGCTTCCAATGGGCGATGCTAATTAAGAGCCGCAACCCACGGAGAAGGATACATTAGACAGCCTAACCGGACAGCTAATGCTCCTCGCACACCACAAACACACACACGCACACACCCACCGACCAGCTCATAATTAACACCTCCCAAAGTACTTAGTCAGAGAGGTCCATATCCCCTCGTGTGGTTAGCACGCAATAATTGCTTGGATCAATGGCACAAGTAACTCGGTCCTTAGGGACTTAGGCACCATTCAATCACACCCAAAAGATCACACCAACATACCATTGTGCCCAAGTCAAGATATAACTTTTGTTTTGAGTTTTGATTTGTAAGTTGGTAAAACACAAGGTTGGACATAATGGAATAATAATAGCATTTGTGTGATCAAGATCACCGACTAAGTCGATGATCGCCCAATACTACCGATATCTAGGCATGGCTAAGCAATATTCATTCAGTAATCTACTAAGTGATAAGAGTTCATCCATCGAACTCTAACCACGACAAATAACCTAGGCTCGGGTAGTAGAGGATAATTATTTACCTACTGATTATGCAACTAGAGGATTAACTAATCAATTTAACAACAAATTTGCAATGCATACATAGAAGTTTAAACAAAATATTAGACTTTAAAAGTAATGGATCAAATGGGAAATGATCAAACTGCTTGCGCTTGCTGTTGCTCAATTTGTTGCGAGGGTCGTTCTCGGGATTACCGCAAATATCGAATCCTAAGCGAAAGAGCGAAAACAACCAATAAGACGAGCAACACTTAAACAAAAGAGCAAGCAAAATTATCCAAATGTGACGAAATTTATACACAAGGTAAAATACGAACATACCTAGACATAGAAACTGGAAAAACTTAATTTGGATTTGTGGTGCAAAAGATATTCTCTAAAAACCTAATTTCGACCATAATTAGCACTGTTAGCAAAACATTTTCTAGAAAGATTTTGAAGCTGAAACTTTTATGGTAGCTACCTACTGGTATAGTGGTAACCATATAAAATTTCAGGTCATTTGGAGTTAAAATGATTTAGTTATGATTTTTCTAAGTTTTAAATCTAAGACATGATTAATTTCAGTATTAAAGACTCTGCAAAACCTATACTAAGCTAAAGTACTTTAATGAGATGCATTTATCGAACTTTAGTTTGTTAAATTTAGAGCTACAGAGAAAAAGTTACGCAATTTTGAAGTTTAAAACAATTAATATGTGCAAATAAAAGCTTTTGGACTAAATCTGAAAACCCATAAAAGCGGGAGGTCGTGGGCGTTGATCAAAGATCGCACGGCTCACGATCTCGAATGCTAAAACCCGCACGAGCACACAGGCGCAAAGACCTCATCGGCGCGAGGAGGTCTTAGCCGTTAGATCTAGACTTGATGGTGCAGATCTAACGAGGAGGTCCTAGACGGCAAGATCTAGCGAGGAGGTCTAAGCCGTAGATCTTGAATCCAATGGCTACGACCGGGCACGCATAGCGCACGCAAAGGAGGTCCTCGCGCTATCAGAGGTCGTGACCGTCGGATCAAGATCTGGCGGTCCCGAGCACTAGGGGAGGTCTAAAGGTCAACGATTGATCGGGCGAGATCTTAACGGCTCGAGATCTCCCATAGGAGGTCTGGGCGGTTGAGATCTACAGAGAGGTCTAGCCCGTTAGATCTAAATCTAACGGTCCAGAGTCGGCAGGGAGGTCCTAGAGCGGTCACGATCTCCGTGGGAGGTCTGAGCGGCTAAGATGAAGCGAGGAGGTCCTATGAGACAGTGTTTAATAGAGAGAGTGCGGACGGTTCAGATCTTAGTGGGGAGGTCTGAGCAGCCCAGATTTAGCGAGAGAGTCTTGCGGTCTTCTTCACAAGGACCGTGAGGTGGTCTTTTGCAAGAGGACCTCAAGGAGTAGTTTTGAAGGTTCTCTTTACAAAAGACCAGGTGGTCTTTTGCAAAGAGGACCTCAAGGAGGTCTTTATGGGTGGCTTTTACAAAGACCGCGAGGAGGTGTTTGCAAAGAGGACCTCGGGGAAGGTCTTTGCGGAAACACAAGGTGGTCTTATACGGCTAAGATTTAACAGGGGTGGTCCTGGACGGCTAGGATCACCACCAAGGGGAGGTCCAGAGACTTAGGATTTTGCGGAAAAGATCCTAAGGCCCAGATCTAAACTTGGAGAGGTCGGGGACGGTTAAGGTTAGCCCGAGGAGGTCCAAGAGTGGATTTAATGGCGCAGGACCTCCGGACAACGACAAAAGGTGGCGGTTAAGACAAATTAAATGCTCCAGATGATTGACAATAAATGAAACTAAAAGGGACACTTAATGATTTCCAAACTTTAATTCTAAACCCATGGCCCACACGTCAGTGACTCCACGGCACAGATTAAGACACCATTAACGCACCAAATGATAAGCAATGATTTGAGCATTAAAGTTGTCCGAGGAACATGACGAAAACGGGAGGTTTTGGTGACAAAACCGGCGTGTTCCACGACTTGCCGCCGCGACGTGGACCTCGTCGGCGGAACCAAGAACACGGATGAGTCCCAAATAGGAGGAGAACCTAAAGGTGCCAACAGGCTAGGGCTAAAGCGCACTACGGCGGCTGGCAGGAGATGACCGAAGGAGGCTAAATCAGCAAGGCAAAAGCTACGAGGTTCAAAGCGGCCAGGGCTTCAACACTAAGGTACTTACAGGAGCGAAGGAGGCCCAAGAATGGTCGCAGGAGCTCGGTGACGGTGGAGGTCGCGGAGGTGAAGAAGACGCAAGCTCCCGGCCACGAACAACAGAGCTCCTACTTTGTCAACTCTCGTGAAGGTTTAAACAAAGCAAATTAGGAGATTTGGAGGTGACCAAGAGAACAAAGACAGCCAACAAGCTGCAATATTGAACCACTTTGGAGCTCGGAGGTCGCCGGAGAGCTCCAAAGTTCAACAATGGTGGCGAGGCTTTGGTGTTTTGAGCACAAGAGCAGAGAAAGGAGCTAGGGTTGAAAAGGAGTGTCTAAAGAAACTTAGATAGCAAGCTTGGGCTTCAAATATAGCTGGTGGGAAAAATGGCAAAGGCAGTAGGTGCTTGAGCCAAAGTACACATGACATGATGGGAGTAGGTTGTCGGGAGACTTTTGAGCAAAGGTCTTGCCAGACATTTAATGTTGGCGGCACATAGCCGTTGTCGACCTTAGAATTGACAAGGCCTTTGCTCTCTCTTGCCATGCACAAAATTGATAATGCCAGGCCCACCCGTGGTGAGAGAAATAGGAAGGCTGGTCAAATGAACTCAACGGCTAAATCGTGGCCCAGCTCCACCAGGAGGTCGTGGTGTTGGATTGAAAATCAAGGGCCCAGATTTTGGGCTAAGTATTAGAGGTCCTAACACTTAGGGAGGTCCGAGCCACAGATCTCAAGATGGACGGCTCAAGATCACCCAAGCGCTAGGGGTGGTCGTGGAGGTCAGAGGAGGTCGCCAGGTGGTCTTTGCAAAAGGTGCAAAGGAGGTCTGGGGAGGCCCTCGAGGTTGTCTTTGTAAAGAACCCGAGGAGGTCGTGCGGGTGGGAGGTCCTTTACAAAGACCCGAGGAGGTCTTTGGCGTCGATTTGAAAGTCCAATGGCCGGACCACTGCGCCTAACCTGACCGAGCTCGACACGGCTAAGCGGCTCGGTGTGACCAAGACTGGAGGTCCGAGTCCAAGTCGACTCGGACGAGTTTAGAGTTTTAATTTGAATTGAGATTTTGAAGGGGTCTTAAGAGATAGAACTAGCTTCAAATTTTATGAAATTTTGTGATGGCTTGCTAACCTTGAGATGGATCTTGTATAAAATTTTCAGAGGTTTTTATCTGAGCATTTTCTCAGAAATTATACAATGCTTTGAGCTAGGGTTTGACTACAAGTCAAGCAAGTTTAGTGACCAGAAAACTCTTCAAACAATTTCTGAAAATTTGTGAAATTTTTGGAGGGTCACATATCAACCCAAGAACTTAGGAAAAATATTTCCCGGAGATGATCCATGAGACTTGTGACTTTGTATCTCCATACTGCAGTGCAATAATTGTTTAGTACACACGGGAAATACATGATGTAAGGAAAAGTTTTAATTTCTACTAATTTTCTTACATTTGAAACACAAGTTGAAAATGAGGATGTTACAAACCTCCCCCTTACAAAATCTCGTCCCGAGATTTGGTTCACTCGGAAAAGAAAGAGGGGTAGTCTGCACGAAGACGATCTTCTCGCTCCCAAGTAGCCTCATCCTCTGAATGATTCGACCACTGAACCTTAAGGAACTTGATGGTCTTATTCCTCGTTCTTCGTTCGACTTCCTCGAGTATGCGAACAGGCGCTCATGTGAGGTCAAATCTTCTGGACATCAAGAGTTTCCAGCGAACTTCCTCGGTTGGAACACGGAGGCACTTCTTTAGTGGGACACATGGAACACATCATGTACCCCGCCCGGTCAGTGAGTAACTCCAACTTGTAGCAACAGCTCCTTCTTCGATAACACGGTATGGACCGACATATCGAGGAGCTAACTTTCCTTGACACCAAAGCGGTGACCTTTGGAGGAGAAACCTTGAGGTAGCGAAGTCATTGGGCTCAAAGCTCAACTCACGGCGGCGGCGATCCGCATAGCTCTTGCACTGGATTGAGCCGTGCGCAGCGATCACGAATGGTGGACTTGACCCTCGGCCTCATTAATTGAGTCCGGGCCAAAGAAAGGTCTTTCACCGGTTTGAACGGTTCAGCGGGGTTCTACACTTTCTTCCGTATAAGGCCTCGAATGGTGCCATGCCGAGGCGGCTTGAAAGCTGTTGTTGTAAGAAAACTCGGCGAATGGCAAGCACTTCTCCCAATGCTTCCCATAGGAAAGGACACAAGCTCGCGACATGTCCTCCAAAACTTGGTTGACCCTCTCGGTCGACCATCTGTTTGGGGTGAAATCTTGGTGAAAAAGCGAGTTCCCATAGCCTCTTGCGAGCTATGCCAAAATCGCGAAGTGAGCAGAACCACGATCGACACAATTGTCTTTGGTACACCATGCAAACTCACGATCCACGGCGATATAGAGCTCCGCTAGGTGACCGGTATGAACCTTGGTTGGATGGTAGGAAGCGTGCCACATTAGTCGACACGAGGAAACTTACGAGTCCGGATATAACAAGGATTGTGATTGAGAGATTCTTCTTGGTTCCAAGGGTGGTGGTGCGGGGCGTTGTTATTGGTGGAGCGATTTATGCAGTTAGTTCCACTAACAACGGAATCTCGACCGCTAACTGGCTATACTGAGTCATCCCTCCATGACTAGCTATCTTAGAGTGACTATGGTCTTTCTTAGTTGGTGAAGCAAATTGTCGGTTACTTCACTAACCAACAAGACCACGATCGGTTAACTAGCTATCTGAGTCATCCCTCCGAACTAGTTGATTAGAGGAGCGGCCCTTTGGGGTTGGGATTTGAGGCAAAAGCGGTATCGATGCTCTAGGATAAAAGGAAGGAAGAGTACGCTTAGTCAAACAAATGGCGACATCAGGAAGGTGTATTGGGGTTTGAGATAGATTAGCAAGACCTTTGAAACTAGGGAGGTACTGAGCACGGATAAAAAAGCGAAACAAATGCCACAAAAGCAGCAAAAGATGGGGATACAAGGGAAGGAAATGCTCAGGGATTGAATACAATAGTATTAGGGTAAGGGCTAAGAAGTGTACCTTACGGCGTCGGGTACCTCTGAGCTTTCCCCAGAGAGATAGGATTGACTTGAGCACAGACGACCCTCCGATCACGATGTTTCGCGGTGCATGCGATCGAATCACGGGCGCGAAAAGAATCGAGGGTTCTTGCAAGCTCCTTAGGACAATTAAAGCATAATGACCACAGGTTTGCAGCGAAACAAGTGACCGGCTAGGTTACGGAGGCCGCTCTGGCGACTCGCAGTGCCCAAAATCGAGACCACGACCTTGGAGGACAAGGGTGGCTGCACTCTCTTTAGGACAATTTAGCGCATAGTGACCCTTGTTGTTGCAAAAGAAACAAGTGACATCGACTATCTGGCGGCGCTGCGGCGATCCTTTAGCTTTCTCTTTCTAGCCCGGCAACAACGGGATCTTCGACCACAATCGAAAGTCGGGAAGGTATAAGCGGTAATTTGTCCCGGCTCCGTGACAAATCATCCGGGAACCGTTGGTTTGGAGGCATTGGCGGTTGCTATGCTTACTGACGGCCAAGAAGCGATCGTTGAAGTTTTAACGACTTGGAGATTACCTTGTTCAAACTACACTCTTTGGGATAGTGATTGTTTCCCTCGCAGAGGAAACAAGTGATTCTGGCAATCGGGCAATTTCCAGGCAAGTGGTCTTCGTCACAGTTTGGGCAAGCTGTAGTACACTCGTTGTTGTAGTGTCCTTCCTCACCACATCGCTGACAGACCTTGACCTTTCCTAGTTCACGATCTTTGACGACATGGCTCCCTTCACCATAACCAATGAAAAAGGGAGGCAATTGCCGTTCCCCAGGGCAAAGGGAACAAACTCCGTCACTGCTGGTCTGTCCCGACATCCTGCTCCGAAGAGATGGGTTAGCAAAGCAACCCGGAAACTAGAAGATGAAAGGTGCGAAAGAAAAGCCAAGGACTAGGGAGTTCGAGAAAGGTGGAGTGGGGATAGATTCTAAAATGGACAAGGATTAAACCCGAAAGCTCAAGGCAAAGAAACAATAACTCATTAGGAGATGAACTCAAAGGCCCAAAAACAACCACAAAATCAGCACAAGGTTTCAACCACAAGAGTAACTTCCTGCGACTAACTCGTATGAAAAGAACGAGCAATCGGTTTAGGAATGCAAATTTCAGCACACCACTTAAGTCTTATCATAACTAAATAGCGAGGTAAAATCACTAATAAGGGTGTTAGATACTTAGCCAACTAATATCACATCTTACCCTTTTATGCCACAAGTTTTAGTTGATTAACCTCTCATTTTCTACCCTATTTAGAACCTTGAGCCTGCTGTCAGGAAATTGAATGATCGCTGTCAGATTTTGCATCCAAGCCTCCTAATTGAAATCTTCCACTTGGAGCTTCAAAACCTTGTAGAGGGCAGCTAACACTTCAATTTGCCAAACTCATTGGTCCCAAAACCCAATTAATCGATAACAACTATCTTTAGAGGGAAGGAGAGGAAAACAACTTTTAAAAATCAAATTAGAGCAAGGTGAGATAGAAAGCTAAGATAGGTAAGGAGTAAAACCCGAGAACTTACTTAAGCTTTCATAAATCATTTGATACTTTGAAAATAAAGTTTTCAAAATATCCTAGGGAGGATCAAGCTTGGGTTACTACGGTCGGAATGGCTCTGATACCAACTTTGTGAGGACCCGGTTTATTCGGCTTGTCTTGTTTAACCATCCACTTGGTCCTAACGGTACAAATCAAATAAACTAAGCCTCGAGATATGTATACTTCGAAATGCAGTATACACACCCCTACAAAATCATGCATCAATTCCATTCATACACATAGAGCAGAAGCAAAAGCAACAAGCGAAAGACATAGATAATATAAAGAGAGTTATTTAAAAGAGAGGCCGACCGGCCAAAATTCATAAAGATAAGTAAATGCACAGTGAAGCAAAATGGCCATAAGATGGCGATGAACAAAAGCCAATCGGTGTGCCTTTACCCACAAGGCAACCAACCGGACCGCCAAGCTAATCGTCCCAAGCAGCGCAACACGACTCACAAAAGTGAGGCCCTTGGGGCTCACCTTCTTCCTCTGCAACAATTAATATTAAGCAAGCGGATGAGTACAAAACTTGTTTTTGTACTGCAAAACTGACGTGTGAGATAATGAGAACTATAATTAACTACATGCAAGCTTTATTTAAGTGGATGAGGCTTTGGACTTATTTTGACATAAAGCAAGTTTTCATTTACAATAAGGTAATAGATTCAAAGCAAGTTTGCAATTAACTTTTATCGTTCAAATAAAGAGAGACAATAATAACATAGATGAGAACAACACCAACCTAGAAGTGACTAACCCATAGTCACCACAACAATAGCATGAAGTACCCTTCATACCACCCATGTCAAGTTTAAGTTTTAAAAGGTTGTAGTCTAGTTCTTGCACGACCTTACCAAGCATGTCCATAACCTAGGGCGAGGCTATTCGAATAGTTTTAACCCTGCGGGGTGTACCAATGTACCCACACGATGGACAGCCTTTCCACCAGCCACGGTTAGCATACTTCCTTTGGTATGCAGGCACGGCTAAGTCTACAAGGCGCTTTCCAATGGGCGATGCTAATTAAGCCGCAACCCACGGGAGAAGGATACATTAGACAGCCTAACCGGACAGACTAATGCTCCTCTACACCACAAAACACACACGCACACACCCACCGACCAGCTCATAATTAACACCTCCCAAAGTACTTAGTCAGAGAGGTCCCATATCCCCTCGTGTGGTTAGCACGCAATAATTGCTTGGATCAATGGCACAAGTAACTCGGTCCTTAGGGACTTAGGCACCATTCAATCACACCCAAAAGATCACACCAACATACCATTGTGCCCAAGTCAAGATATAACTTTTGTTTGAGTTTTGATTTGTAAGTTGGTAAAACACAAGGTTGGACATAATGGAATAATAATAGCATTTGTGTGATCAAGATCACCGACTAAGTCGATGATCGCCCAATACTACCGATATCTAGGCATGGCTAAGCAATATTCATTCGTAATCTACTAAGTGATAAGAGTTCATCCATCGAACTCTAACCACGACAAATAACCTAGGCTCGGGTAGTAGAGGATAATTATTTACCTACTGATTATGCAACTAGAGGATTAACTAATCAATTTAACAACAAATTTGCAATGCATACATAGAAGTTTAAACAAAATATTAGACTTTAAAAGTAATGGGATCAAATGGAAATGATCAAAGCTGCTTTCTGCTTGCTGTTGCTCAATTTGTTGCGGAGGGTCGTTCTCGGGATTACAGCAAATATCGAATCCTAAGCGAAAGAGCGAAAACAACCAATAAGACGAGCAACACTTAAACAAAGAGCAAGCAAAAATTATCCAAATGTGTGAAATTTATACACAAGGTAAAATACGAACATACCTAGACATAGAAAGCTGGAAAAACTTAATTTGGATTTGTGGTGCAAAGATATTCTCTAAAAACCTAATTTCGCCATAATTAGCTTTGTAGCAAAAACATTTTCTAGAAAGATTTTGAAGCTGAAACTTTTATGGTAGCTACCTACTGGTATAGTGGTAACCCATATAAAATTTCAGGTCATTTGGAGTTAAAATGATTTAGTTATGATTTTCTAAGTTTTAAATCTAAGACATGATTAATTTCAGATATTAAAGACTCTTTGCCAAAACCTATACTAAGCTAAAGTACTTTACGGATGCATTTATCGAACTTTAGTTTGTTAAATTTGGAGCTCTGAGAGAAAAAGTTACGCAATTTTGAAGTTTAAAACAATTAATATGTGCAAATAAAAGCTTTTGGACTAAATCGGAAAACCCATAAAAGCTGGGAGGTCGTGGGCGTTGATCAAAGATCGCATGGCTCACGATCTCGGATGCTAAAACCCCTTACGAGCACACAGGCGCAAAGACCTCATCGCGCCAAGGAGGTCTTAGCCGTTAGATCTAGACTTGATGGTGCAATCTAACGAGGAGGTCCTAGGCGGCAAGATCTAGCGAGGAGGTCTAAGCGCGTAGATCTTGAATCAATGGCTCGACCGGTGCACGCAGCGCCGACGCAAAGGAGGTCCTCGCGCCTAACGAGAGGTCGTGGCCGTCGGATCAAGATCTGGCGGTCCCGAGCACTAGGGAGGTCTAAAGGTCAACGATTGATCGAGCGAGATCTTAACGGCTCGGATCTCCCATAGGAGGTCTGGGCGGTTGAGATCTACAGGAGGTCTGGCAGTTAGATCTAAATCTAACGGTCCAGAGGCGCGAGGAGGTCCTAGGCGGTCACGATCTCGGTGGGAGGTCTGAGCAGCTAAGATGAAGCGAGGAGGTCCTATGAGGCAGGTGTTTAATAGAGAGAGGTGCAGGCGGTTCGAGATCTTCCGTGGGAGGTCTGAGCGGCCCGATTTAAGCGGGAGGTCTTGCGGTCTTCTTCACAAAGGACCGAGGTGGTCTTTTGCAAAGAGGACCTCAAGGAGTAGTTTTGAAGGTTCTCTTTACAAAAGACCGGGGTGGTCTTTTGCAAAGAGGACCTCAAGGAGGTCTTTAGGGTGGCTTTTACAAAAGACCGCAGGGAGGTGTTTGCAAAGAGGACCTCGGGAAGGTCTTTTCGGAAACACAAGGTGGTCTTATACGGCTAAGATTTAACAGGTGGTCTGGGCGGCTAGGATCACCACCAAGGAGGTCCAGAGACTTAGGATTTTGCGGAAAGATCCTAAGGCCCAGATCTAAACTTGGAGAGGTCGGGGCGGTTAAGGTTAGCCGAGGAGGTCCAAGAGTGGATTTAATGGCGCAGGACCTCCGGACAACGACAAAAAGGTGGCGGTTAAGACAAATTAAATGCTCGGATGATTGACAATAAATGAAACTAAAAGGGACACTTAATGATTTCCAAACTTTAATTCTAAACCCATGGCCCACGTCGGTGACTCCACGGCAAGATGATTAAGACACCATTAACGCGCAAATGATAAGCAATGATTTGAGCATTAAAGTTGTCAGGAACATGACAAGCGGGAGGTTTTGGTGACAAAACCCGGCGTGTTCCACGACTTGCCGCCGGCGACGTGGACCTCGTCGGCGGGAACCAAGAACACGGATGAGTCCCAAATAGGAGGAGAACCTAAAGGTGCCAACGACTAGGGCTAAAGCGCACCCTACCGCGCGACTGGCGGAGATGACGAAGGAGGCTAAATACGACAAGGCTAAAAGCTCACGAGGTTCAAAGCGACCGGGCTTCAACACTAAGGTACTTACGAGGAACGAAGGAGGCCCAAGAATGGTCGCAGAGCTCCGTGACGGTGGAGGTCGCGGAGGTGAAGAAGACGAAGCTCCGACCACGAACAACGAGCTCCTACTTTGTCAACCTCTGTGAAGGTTTAAACAAAGCAAATTAGGAGATTTGGAGGTGACCAAGAGAACAAAAGACAGCCAACAAGCGCAATATTGAACCACTTTGGGCTCGGAGGTCGCGAGAGCTCCAAAGTTCAGCAATGGTGGCGAGAGGCTTTCGGGTGTTTTGAGCACAAGAGCGAGAGAAAGGAGCTAGGGTTGAAAAGGAGTGTCTAAAGAAACTTAGATAGCAAGCTTGGGCTTCAAATATAGCTGGTGGGAAAAATGGCAAAGGCAGTAGGTAATGAGCCAAAGTACACATGACATGATGGGAGTAGGTTGTCGGGAGACTTTTGAGCAAAGGTCTTTGCCAGACATTTAATGTTGGCGCACATAGCGTTTGTCGACCTTAGAATTGACAAGGCCTTGCTCTCTCGCCATGCACAAAAATTGATAATGCCCAGAGCCCACCGACGGTGAGAGAAATAGGAAGGCGGTCAAATGAACTCAACGGCTAAATCGTGGTTGAGCTCCACCGGGAGGTCGTGGTGTTGGATTGAAATCAAGGCCCAGTTTTGGGCTAAGTATTAGAGGTCCTAACACTTAGGGAGGTCGAGCCACGCAGATCTCAAGATGGGCGGCTCAAGATCACCCAAGCGTTAGGGGTGGTCGTGGAGGTCAGAGGAGGTCGCCAGGTGGTCTTTGCAAAGGTGCAAAGGAGGTCTGGGGAGGCCCTCGAGGTTGTCTTTGTAAAAGAACACGAGGAGGTCGTGCGGGTGGAGGTCCTTTACAAAGACCCGAGGAGGTCTTTGGCGTCGGATTTGAAAGTCCAATGGCCCGGACCACTGCGCCCAACTGGCCAAGAGCAGGCACGGCTAAGCGGCTCGGTGTGACCAAGACACGGAGGTGCGAGTCCAAGTCGACTCGGACCAGAGTTTAGAGTTTTAATTTGAATTGAGATTTTGAAGGGTCTTAAGAGATAGAACTAGCTTCAAATTTTATGAAATTTTGACAGTGGCTTGCTAACCTTGAGATGGATCTTGTATAAAATTTTCAGAGGTTTTTATCTTTGAGCATTTTTCTCCAGAAATTATACAATGCTTTGAGCTAGGGTTTGACTACAAGTCAAGCAAGTTTGTGACCAGAAAACTCTTCAAACAATTTCTGAAAATTTGTGAAATTTTTGGAGGGTCACATATCAACCCAAGAACTTAGGAAAAATATTTCCCGGAGATGATCAACGGACTTGTGACTTTGTATCTCCATACTACAGTGCAATAATTGTTTAGTACACAGGAAATACATGATGTAAGGAAAAGTTTTAATTTCTACGGGTCCCACAAAGATACCCAAAAGCTACCTTTATAACTACCGTTACAAGAAGTGTTTGACAACCCCTAAGAGCTATTACACATGTAGAAAACTATGCTGATCTTAGGTCTAAGGATTATACATCATCAATTCTTGAGACCAACTAATGACACATAGAAACATAATAATCTCAATAGTGTCTCAAGGTGGGTCTTATCCAACACCATATTCTCTAACATGTGTCCATATTATTGGTTTGATATCTCCATATCTATGATCTATGAAACATAGTCATCAACCAATACATATACTAGTCTATTCATATGTATCCTCAAATGTTTCTAACTAGGTAACAATTAAGAATAATCATTGCAAAAATACGAATTTCACAATCAAGTCACATACTTGATGATAAATATTGACGATATTATCCTAGCAACAAGATAACATATTATCCAATGTTATGAACATATTGAAATATGATCATCTCTATGATTGCCTTAGGGCATATTTCAACAGTTCCCTACGCACATTAGATGGGAGTTGAGAAGACTAATGCACACGGTTATGTGGAAGGGTTTTATAGAAGGCTACCAAACACCATGGATACAAGTATGTTGTTGCTTGTGCAAGCATGCCCAAAACAAGTGCATGTGGCCCTCAGACGGATATCATCCGTTGGACCTAAAAGGCGACTAGAGGGGGTGAATAGGAGCATGATATCTTTTCTCCTAATTAGATTCAATACGAATCTCACTCCAATAGCTATGAAAGCTATGAAGATCAATCAATCAAGACACGGAAGACTTGTATTGAATCCACTCAAACCCCGGCAAAATCAACACAAAACCAAACACCAAATTCTAAGGTTCGACCTCTCACCAAGCGCCGACCGGTTGGTCTAGCGTCGATTTTCTCGGCGGCGGACTCTCTCTCAAGCGCCGACCTCTAGTGCAATGAATAAAGGAAATCAGACGAAAAACCAAAACGCAAATTGAGCTAACTTTTGATTCGGCGTCCAAACCTCATGAAACTTGACACACACCTTCTCAAGAATGTCAAGAACCTATTCCAAGCAACGATCGTGAAGATCCTTGCCAAAGTTCAGACCTTTTTCCATTTGAGTGAAAGTGGTTCAAAACCGAGTCAAGAACAAATATGATCTAGAAACTTGCTCGTGGGTGATTGATGATCAAGATGATCCTAGATGGGTTCCCACATGTTGCAACAAGTTAGACTCAAGAAGAAACCAACCAAAACTTCATGGATCAAAGAAAGACTCAAAATCACCAAATAGAGAGAAAGAAAGCAAATGAACTCATCTTTGAGAGAACTTTCTTGGATTGATTTGATATGGTGTCAAGTTTACACCACTCCATCAATGGAGGACAAAGCTCAAGACAAGAGCACGAAATCAAATCAAAACTCTCTAGAATCCTAACCTCCACTACTCCTCTCCCTAAGCAAACTAGGGTTTCAATCACAATGAAAGGGTTGAGGGTGCACACCTCCTCCTCTATTCATAGGCCTAGACCTTCTAGAAGAGTTTCCATAATGGGCTCCCGTTAAGGCCCAACACAAACGGGTCACACACGCGTATTTTAAACACCGTCTTCATCTCTCTTGACCTAATCCGCCTCTTCAACCGCCTTGCGCCGCGGGTTAGCAAAGGTCACCAAGGCGGTATTTGGTAAAATTACCAAAATACCCCTTCGATCCTTCTCCAAGACCGAGTCCGTATTGCACTTAAGCACCGCCACGCCGTAGGTTGATCCAACGGCTCATCATGTCGGCAAGTCTCTCCCATCCGCCCCACCGAAACCACTATGGCACTTGCACCGACCGCCGCTTGATCCAACCTCGCCGCACCGACCGCCTGCTCGTCACCTTTGTCCATCTTGCATCATGCTTGAGTCCATGACTTCACCCGCATCGCCGATCGCATGAACCTCCGCTCTAAGCCTAGTCATCTCGCGTTGACCGCCGTTGACCACCAAGCAACTGCCAGCACAACAATAGACAAGCAAATCGAACCGAACAAGTTTCACAACTTGACCCACGTTAGTCAAAACATGCATCATGCAACACATATGCACCGAAACCCATGAAATTGACCTAACAACAACACAACGCCGCCAAGAAGGCCGACTTATGAAAATCGGCCGACCGCCACCATGGTTTGGCCGGATCGCTTTCACCGACGACCACCAACCAACGCCGGCCCGACCGCTTCCTGTGGACTTAGCCAAAATTTCAACTCTAAAATCCGCAACCTCTCGAAATTTCAAACTAATAGAACTTTTGATGGAGGCTCCAAAAATGATGGGACCAAGAGTAGTAGAACCTCCTCTCTTGCCTACACCCTTTATTTTTGGCCCAGCCTCAAATTCAACACAACTTACATGGCCGGTCATCGCCGAATTGCCGGTCGACCGCGACACCGGCCGGCGTCCGACCGCCGCTCGCCGGTCGGACCGCCAACTAGTTTACCGATAAACCACTGAGAGACGCGCCGATCGACCACCATGGCGGCCGTAACGCCGAGGCCTGAAGAACCTGAACTTTGCCGAAACGTTGTTTCCGCAAACCTTCAATGTCATTGCAATTGTCACATCATCCTAAGATCATGAGCATATCCCCATGATATCCACAACTCCCTTGATGAGCACATTGGCAATTCCAACAAATGCAAATTTTGAGGTTTGAAAAGTAAAACTGCCTGCTAGAAGACACAACTTGGTCCATATGCAAGAGAAAGCAATGAAATGACCAAGTCAAGCTGTAATAGTATAGGCAAGTGAGATAAGGCAAAAGAAAGAGAAAGCTTCATTTTCCAAAAGGAGTCAAAATCTCACTTAAGGTCCATATGAAAGAACAATTGTTCGATATGACCTTTGATCATCGTGAGACTCAAGAATTGCAATTCAAGTTCAGAAATGGCACACGATCAAACGAATGCAAATATGAAACTCCTCACAATGATCCTCAATTTTAAAATTTCAAATTCTCCAATTTTCTCCCCTTTTAATACTTTTAAATCTTCCCTTTACACATCTCGAAATATCTTCTCCCCTTTGACAATGGAGTCATCAAGGAATCACGCCTTCCTCTCATCCGGAGATAACGCGAATGAGGAAAAGCATAAGAAGGAGCATGCATGAAATGCAATGGAGTGGCTTCATATTTTTGAATTTTCAATTTTTGATTACAAGAAGCTTTGAGATTACCCAAAAGAGCAAACTAACATTTCTAATCACACTATACATATCAAGCCTATCGCTAGCAAGATCATGTTAAGACATATATAACAAAGCTAAGCAAGAAGGCTTAGTAAAGCAATGAATTTTAGCATTTTAAGCAAAGTTTCAAATCTAAAGTTCATCAACAGATCCTAAGATGATACTGCATGTCAAAATGTCAATGTGAGATCAAGAAGCTAACAATGACCACATTAAGAGACAAAGTGTCCCGATTGAATCATTTTGCTCAATTTGTATCAAACGCCCATTTTTTCAACGCTTTATCATTTGCTATGAATATTGAAGTTGATTAAAGGTATATCTTAGTGAAGAAGATCTGACTAGGAGCCATCCACAAACTCTTCCTAAGTTTCTACCGTATGCACAAATCTTGAGGTTCATGTCAATTTTGACAAGCAATCCCATGAGATCGTTTAGATCAAACTATCTCCAAGTTCATGTCTATGACATGCAATCTCGTGAGAGTAGTTTGGCACATTTTGCACAAGACAATCTTAAATTTGATTTTTATTTTTCACAAAAGCGCATTTAGATTCTTAAAAGAACAAGAAGCTCAAGTAATGATGAATAATAGATTCAAGAGCTAACACAAGAATTTTGACAGGCCAATGTCATAAAAGGAGCACTAATTGCGCAACTAGCTAAAACATCCACAAATTGCGTTTTTAGTTCAAGTTGTCTTAAAGTTCTAGCCCATTCAAGAAAGACTTAGCTACATGTGAAAGCATGATAATTCTAGCAAGTCAAAGAACTAGACATGGCATTGAGCGTAATTGAAATACTAAAGCTCAAAGGGTAATAAGCAAAGCTTCATCAATTTTAAAAGACAAGCATAAAAGCTTATATTACAATGTATCTTTTGGTTTTTCATATAAATGCAGATGATACAATGAGATGCACAAAGACTTAAAAGCCTAAAAAGATCAAAAAGATAAAAAAATACTACTAGAAGAAGGTATCGAAAAGATCGAAAGCTCGGATGAGCAAGGAAAGTTCGTAAGAACAAGGAAGGTCGTAACAGAGCCAACTCCCCTCAAACCAACCCGTAGGGATAAATTACCCTAACTCACTTCTCAAGGTGGCAAACCTAGTTGGGTCTAAAGGCTTGGTGAGGATATCAGCTATCTGAGCCTCTGACTCCATGAAATGCAGACAATATCACCCTTTCGATATGATCACTAAGAAAGTGATAACGAATGTCTATGCTTGGTCCTAGAGTGTTGCATAGGGTTTTTAGCAATGTTTATAGCGTATGTTATCACGAAAGAGGAACACTATCAAAAGCCAACCCAAAATCTTAAGAGTGGACACCATCCACAAAATCGATACAAAGAACTAGCGTAGCTACATATTCACAAGAAGTGGATTGTGCAAATGTAAGACTCGCCTAGAAGACCAAGAGACAAGAGAAGTGCCTAAGAAGTGACAAGTGCTCGAGGTACTTTTCCTATCTAGCCGACAACCCGCAAAATCGTAACCGAAACCCGAATGGACAAAGAAGAAGAACAGAATACCAAATGCCATACCGAGGGTAGAATGTAACACCGAAAATGCGCTAACGGCTTGGCGATGGGAAGTCCTTGAGATGCTCGAAACCTGCAATGCAGATCGTGAAGTGGATGTCCGGCCTGAGGCCGTCAGTATGTGAGGGAACCGATCATGTTGCGGTACTCGTTGATCCACGGCTTCTCCTTCCTCATCCGATCCGCACGCCGGGTCGCCATGGAGTGGCGACGGCTTGCATCACCATCTCGAAGTTGAGCAGATCCTTGGGTACTGTCTGGATGAAGATCCTTTCTTGCATTGCTTGATTTGAAGCCCGAAGTAATTGAGTTCTCCCACCACTCATCTCAAATTCTGGACATGGTCTCAAAAACTAGAAACAAGAGCATGAGAAGAACCACCAAAGATAATATCATCTACATAAACTGAGCAAGCAAGAAGTCATTACACGCCTAAGGATGAACAGGGTCTTGTCTACCTTACCCATCTCAAAATCATTCTAAGCGTAAAGGTCTTAAGTCTATCATACCAGCTCTAGGGGCTTGCTTAAGACCATACAAGGCTTTGGATAGCTTGAAAACATGATGGGGATGCTTGGGATTTCAAAGCTCAGGGTTGTCTAACATACACTTCCTCCTCTATAAAACCATTCTGAAAAGCACTCTTGACATCCATTTGATATAATCTAAAGCCCTTAGCAAAGAAATGTAGCATGCGAATGGCTTCCAATCTAGCAACAGAGCAAAAGTCTCATCAAAATCTAACCCCTCAACTTGGCTAAAACCTGAGCTACTAACCTAGCCTTGTTTCTAACCACGTAACCATCCTCATTTTGTTTATTTTTGAACACCCAACGGGTTCCTATCACATTATGACCACTAGGAGGCTCTACTAGGTTCCGCATCTTCCTCTCAAAATTCTCTAACTCCTCATGCATAGCATTAACCCAAATAGAATCGATAATGCATGTGATATATCGGTTCGAAAGAAGCAACAAATGTAGAATGAGAGTAGAGACTTGGATCGGATACCGAGCGAGTGACTCACTCATGAAGACTACCAATCATCCGATCCGAGGATGACGCTCAATGTGAAGTGAGCGCCGGGAAATATCTCCTCAACCTCCGCAGTGCACGATGAAGAAGATGCGCAGAGTCTCAATTGAGGTGAAGCCGAGTGTGCTCAGAGCTTGGACAAGAGCCTCAACACAGCAGTGGAGGACAAGCACGCCTTCTGGCCATCATCATCTCCACAAAGATGTCATCACCGTATCACCCAAACGCCGGATCTAGCCTGTGGCTAGTCTCATCAAAAGTGACATTGCATGTCTCTCGACAATGTTAGTTTCAACATTAAACCCGAAACCCCGAATGTGCAGATAACTGAAATGAACAATCAAAAGTTATTGATTCAAATTTATCTAGATTTCCGTCTTAAGAATGAAACACTTAGCTCAAAAACTCGAAAGTGAGAAATGAGGGTTTTCCACCAAATCAAGCTCATAAGGAGTCTTGCCCAAAGATGGTCTCAAGAAGACACGATTTGCAATATGGCAAGTCAGTAGTAATAGCTTCGCCCAAAACGCCCCTGTGCTATACTCATCTAGCATCGCCCTAGCTATCTCGACTAAGGTTCGTTTTCCTTTTCACAACGCCATTCTCGTTGAGGGACGGTGGAGAAGAGAACTGATGCTCAATTCGCCAAGACAAAGAGGCAAACGAGGCATTCTTGAACTCCGTGCCATTGTCACCGCGGATCGCTCGCACCTCGGTTCAAGCCAAACGAAGAACAAGATCACGATAGTGACGAAAGCTTCATCCTTCGCAAGAAAGAACACCGTATCTCGAAAAATCATCGACGATGACAAGAATGTACCATTTGCCACCGATTGACCGAACCCTAGCAGACCAATAAGATCCATATGAAGCAACCGCCCCGTCCGTCACCATGACCATAGTCATCGAAGGGTGTGAGGCGGAACTTGCTTGCCATGCCTACTGTGGCGCACATACATCATCCTTGACGACTTTGAGTTTGGGCAAACTCTCATGAGATCAAGGTTGCTAACTCGCGCCGATGATCAAAACCATGTGCCCCAAACGCCGGTGCCAAAGCCGTAAATCGTAAGAAGGTGTAATCAAGCATTTAAGAGAACCAAGAAGAGATTCGTAAAATCAGCCAAAGATCCTAGCAACTCTATAAATCCCAAAAACGAGCTCACCATATGAATCAAGCACCGACAAGCATTTTTCTTAAATATAGTCTCATAGCCATCATCAAGAAGTCGTGAGACGTAAAGTAAGTTGAACTCGAGCTTGTCCACAAGGGCAACATCCTTCAGATGAAATTGTCATTCACCCCGATTGATCCCTGCCTTCAATCCGCTCCTGAGTATTGTCTCCAAAGGTGATGAAGACATCACCGTCGACCGCGTGAAGGAGGTGAACCATCTTGAATCTCCGGTCATGTGGCGTGAACAATGAGTCGATTTAACCACGTGTTCTTCCTCCCATGGCATTCTCGAAAATCAAGGCACAAAAGATCGATGTGTCTCAACATCAAGTTAGTTAAACATGACTTGGGAACCCAAAGACTCGCACACACATCTCGAGTAGTATGCAAAGCGTATGATATCCTTGATTCTATTTGAAATTACTATGAGCAATGGTGACTCTAACATGAGAGTTATCCTGCCTAGGAGTATGAGAGTGATTAGCATGTGAAACAAATCCTACACCGTGTTTCTTCCTTTCTAAATTACCATGTCTCACAAAAGCTCTAGGTTGATTAGATGACATTCTAGCAAGATTTTTCCTAGCATTTTTCAACCTACACCAACAGAACTCAACCAAATGCCCATCCTTCTTGCAATAGATGCAATGGTACTTGGTACCACCGGGAGAAGCACCTTTGACCGAATAGATGGTTGGGCATATCCCGCAGATGAAAGTGATCTTTGGTGTTGTATCAAATTCAACTAAGCCATTTTTCAAAATTTGAATGCCACTAGATTTGTCCCAAAGTTGTATCCTAACTCTTGTCTTATAAGGAGTTTTTGACTTGTCAAGAATCATGTTTAACTGTTTCTTACCTTTAGAGAATCTTTCTAATGTGTCCTTAAGGTAAGCAATTTCTTTCCAAAGTTAACACATGAATCACAAGTTTTAGCGCTAAGCCTCTTCTTATAAAGAGCAACTTGCTTAAGAGCTTCACATGAAGCACAAATAGCGTAATTAATCGCCCTTTACATATTTAGCTCTAGTCGTTTCTACAACATCATGTACTTCACGCTCACGTTCTAAGCGCATAGAGCAAGAGCTAGATTCAACCACACAGAAACAATCAACTTGCTAGACTCTAAGCATTTTTCGCAAGGAGCAGATTTAACTTCAACTAGATCGGTCATAGCATTTTCAAGTTGTTGCAAAGCAATATCATGAGAAGATTGCGCTTAGCTAGTTAGAATGTAAAGCATGGCAGGATAAGCATTCATCGATTCAAGACTTTTAGCATTCACAAGTTCTAATGAGTTTATCTACTTGTGACTCTAACTTCTCATTTCTAGTCATGATGAATTTTGCTTTATCCTCGACCTAGCATTTGCTCATAGACGCATTTCGCATCTAGCAAAGAGAACATCATAGGAGGGAGATACCACATTGTTGTCATCGATGTCGTCGAGTCACCCATGAAGCACATGCTTGTGAAGTCCTTGGCCTTTCCTTCTTGTCTTGAGGAGATCCTCTCTTTGTCCTCCTCGCTCCCGAGTCCACATCGCTCAGGATCATTCTCCAAGAGCGCAAGAACCCTAGGAGCACTCTTCCGAGCTTGGCATCATTAAACTTGGACTTGCGTCCCTGAGGCTTCTTCCAAGCTGACTTTTCATCCTTGTAGTTGCTCTTACCTTTCGCTTGGGGAAATTTGTCTGGATGTGATTAAGTCTCCACACTCATAACAAGTCACAGGCCGCTCTCTTTTGTTTCTCATATTGTTGTAGGCCCGTGTGAACTTAATCAAAAGTGTCATCTCAGGCTGGAATACTTTCAAGATCCTCTTCTTGAATTGCATAAAGAAGCAAGAGAAATTCCGTAAGAAGACTCAAACGACCCATCGAAGCTCTCTTGAGCGGTCCTACCAAAGCCATGTTACCTTAGAATGGTCACTCCGATCTCATGAGTCTTGAGCTTGCTATAGAGCACCCAAAGTCGATCGAGAAGTTGACATTTTCTTGAATGGCGGTAGCCTTTATCTCCCACTCCTCGGTATTGATTGCAGCCAGACATGGATGGCATTTTCGACGGGTAAATTCAATACCAACAAACCTTCATCTATCACCGTGTTAAAGCGATCGAAAATGTCATCGATGCTATCACCAGACGCATCTCGAATTTGCTCTCTTTATAGACCGCCGACGCACTTGTTTGATTTGGGAAGAACCTCATGATAGGTTTCGAGGGTCTTCCAAATCTCATGTGCGCCTCGAGATTGTAAATCCTATCATATTCTCGTCTACCAAGCCCACCACATAAAATTCTTTGCCTTACGGCCATTAGCCAAGAGGGCTTGGGTCCGGCGTAGCAACCTCAGCAAGATGAGCGGATCTCGAACAGCCTCCCAAATACCTCGTGGTTCGCTCTCAAGAAAGACACGCATGCGGTTCTTCCAAAAGGCATAGTCGTGCCCATCAAGATATGTGTTTGGAGGAGTACTTATCCATCGCCAGTTCCAAGGACCTGATCAAGATTGAACTAACCGGCTCGATACCACTTGTTGGACCAAAAGGCGACTAGAGGGGGTGAATAGGAGCATGATATCTTTTTCTCCCTAATTAGATTCAATACGAATCTCACTCCAATAGCTATGAAAGCTATGAAGATCAATCAATCACACTGAAGACTTGTATTGAATCCACTCAAACCCGCAAAATCAACACAAAACCAAAACACCAAATCGCGGTCTAACCTCTCACGGGCGGTCGACCGGTTGGTCTAGCGTGTCGACCTCCGAGCGGTCGGACCTCTTTCTGACGGTCGACCTCTAGTGCAATGAACAGAAAATCAGCACTAAAACCAAAACGCAAATTGAGCTAACTTTTGATTCGTATGCCCAAACCTCATGAAACTTAACACACACTTCTCAAGGATGTCAGAACTATTCCAAGCAACGATCGTGAAGATCCTGCCAAAGTTCAGACCTTTTCCATTTGAGTGAAGGTGGTTCAAAACCAGTCAAGAACGAAATATGATCTAGAAACTTGCTCGTGGGTGATTGATGATCAAGATGATCCTAGATGGGTTCCCACATGTTGCAGCAAGTTAGATCACAGAAGAAACCAACCAAAAACTCGATCAAAGAAAGACTCAAAATCACCAAATAGAGAGAAAGAAACAAATGAACTCATCTTTGAGAGAACTTTCTTGGATTGATTTGATATGGTGCTGGTTTACACCACTCCATCAATGGAGGACAAAGCTCAAGACAAGAGCACGAATCAAATCAAAACTCTCTAGAATCCTAACTCCACTACCCTCTCCCTAAGCAAATTAGGTTTCAATCACAATGATAGGGTTGAGGGTGTGAACACCCTCCCTCTATTTATAGGAGGCTAGACCTTCTAGAAGAGTTTCCATAATGGGCTCCGCAGGCCCAACACAAACGGGTCACACACGCACGCATTTTAAACGCCGCTTTCATCCGCTCTTGACCTAATCCGCTTCACGCACCGCCTTGCGCCGCTGGTTAGCAAAGGTCACCAAGGCGTATTTGGTAAAATTACAAAATACCCTTCTCGATCCTTCTCCAAGACCGAGTCCGACAGTGAAGCACCCGCTGCTTCGCCACGTAGGTTGATCCAACGACTCTCATCATGTCGGCAAGTCTCCCATCCGGCCCCACCGAAACCACCATGGCACTTGCACCGACCCCCGCGCCGCTTGATCCAACCCGTCGCGACCGAATCGCCGCTCGTCACCTTTGTCCATCTTGCATCATGCTTGAGTTCAATGACTTCACCCCAAGATCGTTTCATCCTCAACCTCCCAAGCCTAGTCCCGATCATCTCGCCGTTGACCGCCGTTGACCACCAAGCAACCGCACAACAATAGACAAGCAAATCGAAACCGAACAAGTTCTTCACAACTTGACCCACGTTAGTCAAAACATGCATCATGCAACACATATGCATCAAACCCATGAAATTGACCTAACAACCAACACAACGCCGCCAAGAAGGCCGACTTGTGAAAATCGGCCGACGCCACCATGGCTCTGGCCGATCGCCCTACCGGTCCGACCGCCAACTGCCTGGCCTCGACCGCCTCAGGACTTAGCCAAAATTTCAACTCAAATCCGCAACCTCTAGAAATTTCAAACGAATAGAACTTTTGACCGGAGGCTCCAAAAATTATGGGACCAAGAGTAGTAGAACCTCTCTTACCTACACCTCTATTTTTGGCCCACCAAATTCCAACACAACTTACATGGCCGGTTCGATCGCCGCCAGGTTTGCCGATCGCCACACTCCTCGCGCGGTCGGACCGCCACTAGTTTACCCGAGCAAACCACCGAGGAATCGGCCGGTCGACCGCCACCATGGCTTCGGCCGACCACCCGAGGCCCGACGAACCCGAACTTTGTCGAAAATGCTTGTTCCGCAAACCTTCAACGCCATTGCCAATTGTCACATCATTCTAAGATCATGAGCATATCCCCATGATATCCACACATCCATTTGGTGGGAGTAGCTTGGGAGCCGAATGTGGGTCAAGAAGAGGACCCAAGGTCGCGTTTAAGGGTTCGGAGGATGTTGCTCATGACGAGGCAAACGCGGTAGATGTAGGAGAGGAAGATCGGTCTCCACATGGTGAGCCTACAGACGTCGATGAAGGAGAGCATAGGTAGTACATAGTGTGTCAAATGGAGAGTGATGACCGATGGCCTTGGTCAAGAGGAAGTTGCACGGAGGACAAACAGGACAGCTCCATGAGGACGGTGCTCCCATCCCCGTAAATCGAATGAGCTTAACGCTGAGGGTGTAGCTACGCATGACGAGCACGAATAAGCGTGGGAGTACCATGCCACGGAGGTTCGACAGCGCCAATGTTTCGATAAGACATCCTTGCAGATACCATTGTTGTGGGCTATGTCCATGAAGTGGACATTTCGGTCATCATATCTAGTCGGGAGCAAGACACCATCAAGTGCGAGCAGTTGATTGTCCGTGGTGAGTGCACGCAGATAGACCAAATTATGAGACTCACCGATTGTCTCTCGGTAGGGCCGCACTGCTCGTGAGTGTTTCACCAAGGCATCGTAACCCAACATCGTCCTTTATAGCCGATTTGATGTATGGAGAGATAGTAGAGAAGAAGGATGTGGAGGCCACATCATGGTGGCTATTGAGAAGAAATTCAAGTACAAGATCAGCTATGCGAAGGCATGGTGCGGCGAAGACTTTGAAAAGACGATTTAGGTCTTTTGAGGCCATGTACGACAACCTTCCTCGTATGCTTTGGGTGCTCAGGAGAACCAAGCACGTAACTCACTGTGACGGACAATCCATCTAAAAGCCGCAAGGTTTTGATATTGTATAGGGCCTTCTTAGTCTTCGTGCCTACATCGAGGCTTTTAGGCATATGCTACCCATAATCTCAATTGACGGGACCTTTTGATTGGGAAATACAAGAGGCGATCCTTCACGGCCATTGGCATGAGAGGAATCAAATTCTCGTGGCAATCGTGATTGTGGAAGGTGAGAATTACGACAACGGTTGTGGTTCAACACGTGAGGGTGGAAGTTGTTGGAGCTCATCCGTGTGCTTGATCCATGATCGCCACGATGTCAAGGCCATAAGAAAACTTCGCATACCTCGAGGAGCCGTTCTCTGGCCATATATGTAGATGGTGCATTCGCCACTGGGGCCACTTCCAGCTTCAAGGAACCGTTGGTAAAGCTATTCAAGAGGTTATGCGAACCGCAGCAAATTTGGCGCTTTATGGGCACCGCCGATGAGCACGCAGGAAGCACATGGATGAGAGGAACTAGGGACCAGAGTCTGAACCTGCTGGTCTGAGGAGGTGGACCTCGAGGAACATCAATTGCTTCTCTCACTGGATCGAGGCAGAGCCATTGGACAAGTGGTCACACTACACGGAATGGACGAAGCTAGGTATGGCATAATGACCACTAACCTTGTGGAGGTGTACAACTGGTTCTTAGTGGCCTTCATTCTCACTGCCATCATCGCGTGGAAGGTGTTCTGCATGGCACGATCGGGTATTTCAGGAGAGGCATGCAAATGTCGACTTCATGCCACCAACCTCAAACACCGTACTACTCGAAGATTACAGCTTACATGCACGTGAAGCGAGAAGGGCCAATTGCACACTGTGCGTGATGGGCAATATGGATCATCGTTTCGGCGTGTTCCTGCGGATAGAGCCGGATTTGCGACAACTCGTTCTCTTGTCACCATGAGGTATGCCTTGGAGATCATGTGAACCAACCTAGTCAGACGCAACAAGTCGAAGCTCTTACACAAGCCATGCTCTCATGTCCTTGTCGCATGCGTGATTGTGCACATGGACCCTTCAACTTTGTGTCCGAGTACTTCTTGAAGGAGAGGGTGGTGCAGGCATGGTTTTGTGAGATTAGGGGGTTCAGGGTTGTGGGTAACTTTGCCACTTTAGATATTGCAAATAGGACCGGATTCCGGATGTTGACATGTCAAGGGTGTAAGTACGCCGGCAGAGTTGTCGTATTACCAATGATATGGATGAAGCGCAGTCGACGGTAGACGCTATGGGCGCTGTGCCTAGGAGGGCCACACAGCCGACTATGCAAGGCACCAACCGAGGAGTAGGCACCTGCATGGTTTACGGTACCACTTCTTCGAGTGTGCAAAGTGGGATTAAAATTGGAAATCAGTGTACATTGTCATTTGTACTTCGTATTGTTTATGTAACTATTCTGCTAGTACCACACTTTCATTTAATGTACGTACTTCCATAGCACATGCAATTGTTTATGTAATTGTACTTCGTAATGTTTATGTAAGTGTTGTAGTATTGTCCCTTTTTCATTAATTTTGAAAGTACTGTGCTGGTAGCCTAGTACTCTTTTGTTTATTTCTTTACAAGTTAAATGTACTTGTGCTTACGCTCGATGTTTTATTTGGCGCGATTTCCAACTTGAAGTTGTTCTACGTATGGCTCGTGACCGCGATTCGACTAGAGTTTCGGCCTCTTGAGAGCGCATCGATCGCTCACATTGCGTGTCGATCGTGTCCCGCATCCTATGGGTGTAGGCGATGGATCGTGTTGGGGTGATCCGATGCGGACACCTCGGTGCCTAGAGGCTAGACCCACCGGACGCACATGTTTGTATACATTGACACTATCTTCTCGCCATATGTACCAGACGACATTTTTTTGCTTCAGAGCTCACTATGCCGCTTCTACTACCTCTCGCCCGGATGGTGCGTGCCACGACAGAGGCGAGTCGGTAGCACCCGTGGTCGGCGACGATGGAGACGCCCTGTCGGCCAGAGCGCCACGACGCCTCCCGCTCGATCGCTCCCTACTAACAGCTCCCGTGGACCTGGTGGTCGAGACTCACACTTTCCATCTCCCATTCGGAGATGGCCCTCACGCCATGTCGCTGCTTGGCCCCTATCGCGGAGGAGGTGCCGATTCTCAGAGGCTCCGGCCGACCGGCGCGCCCACCGCCTGCTGTCAGGGAGTCCCTCGCCACGGCCGCGGTGGGTACTACGCCTTCGTAGGCACAGACACGCCCCGCCTTGCAAGGGTCGTCGAGTCTGTGTACATGTTCAACGCCATTCCCATTGGGAGCGCTTGCGCTCCGTCCGTACTACGATCTTACTATCTTTTCCCAGCAGGTTGAGCGATGGACCTAGCCAGGCGATCACAGTGTTACGCCACCGAGGCCTACTTGTTGTGGTTGTTTGGTTGCGCTATTCATATAAGCCACGGTGACACCGTTGATGCGTGGCTCATCGCGACGCTATGGCCATCACCGACGGTAGCCTCCCGATCGCTTGTGGTTTGACCGACTGCCGCCATCTATCGCGTGTGCGACATTACGTCGAGGTCGAGGCCGAACTCTATCCTCGCGGGTGTCCTCCTACTACGCTTGTGGTCGCTCGAGCGCTTTTACTTGACGCCCTCGTTGGATCTACGCCCGCACGCGCAGGAGATGTACCACACAACGAGGTGGACCGATCGACCATGGGCTCTCTCCGCACCGATGGGTTCGTATTCAATTGCAAATGTTGCTTTTATGCAAAAGAACCACGAAGCCTTTTCTTTGGAATAAGCTCGCATCTATACATTGCATTACGTGGTATGATTTGCGTAGCACGGTTGTGTACTCACGCTTGTTGTAAAACTTGCGCCCAAAACCTCTGAAGTGGAGGAGTCACGCCGCTTTCGAGGAGGAGTTCGTTGAAGGTCGATCGTTCGTTAAGGTGCGGATCCCGCTTGGTTGCCTGTGGTGAATTGGTGGGATCTACGCTGGAGTTTTCCGTTCATTCTTGCTTTATTTCTGTTAGCCTGCGTGGCTTAATAAGTGTAAACTCGACCATAAGGTCAAAACCCTTATTTGTTATTCAAACTAATCGTTTACTTTATTTATCGCTTGTGTGGATCGATATTTACCTGTGTTAACCCTGTGTGCACTAGCGTGATCCCGGACTAGTGCAAGATACACGAGGGTTCCGTAATCGTGATGCAGGTCCCGACAAAGATACCCGAAAGCTACCTTTATAACTACCAAGTTACAAGAAGTGTTTGACAACCCCTAAGAGTGCTATTACACATGTAGAAAACTATGCTGATCTTAGGTCTAAGGATTATACATCATCAATTCTTGAGACCAACTAATGACACATAGAAACATAATAATCTCAATAGTGTCTCAAGGTGGGTCTTATCCAACACCATATTCTCTAACATGTGTCCATATTATTGGTTTGATATCTCCATATCTATGATCTATGAAACATAGTCATCAACCAATACATATACTAGTCTATTCATATGTATCCTCAAATGTTTCTAACTAGGTAACAATTAAGAATAATCATTGCAAAAATACAGAATTTCACAATCAAGTCACATACTTGATGATAAATATTGATGATATTATCCTAGCAACAAGATAACATATTATCCAATGTTATGAACATATTGAAATATGATCATCTCTATGATTGCCTTAGGGCATATTTCCAACAGGTCTCCTACGCACATTAGATGGGAGTTGAGAAGACTAATGCACACGGTTATGTGGAAGGGTTTTATAGAAGGCTACCGGCACCATGGATACAAGTATGTGTTGCTTGTGCAAGCATGCCCAAAACAAGCTGTACAGGGCCCTGCAGACGGATATCATCCTGTTGGACCGAAAAGGCGACTAGAGGGGGGGTGAATAGGAGCATGATATCTTTTTCTCCCTAATTAGATTCAATACGAATCTCACTCCAATAGCTATGAAAGCTATGAAGATCAATCAATCAAGCACAGCGGAAGACTTGTATTGAATCCACTCAAAACCCCGAAGCAAAATCAACACAAAACCAAAACACCAAATCTCAAGTGTTCGACCTCTCACAAGCGGTCGGTGGTTGGTCTAGCGGTCGAACCTCCGAGCGGTCGGACCTCTCTCTCGGCGGTCGGACCTCTAGTGCAATGAAGCGATGAAATCAGCGACGAAAAACCAAAACGCAAATTGAGCTAACTTTTGATTCGTGCGTCCAAACCTCATGAAACTTGACACACACCTTCTCAAGAATGTCAAGAACCTATTCCAAGCAACGATCGTGAAGATCCTTGCCAAAGTTCAGACCTTTTTCCATTTGAGTGAAAGTGGTTCAAAAACCGAGTCAAGAACGAAATATGATCTAGAAACTTGCTCGTGGGTGATTGATGATCAAGATGATCCTAGATGGGTTCCCACATGTTGCAGCAAGTTAGATCACAGACAAGAAACCAACCAAAACTCGCGGATCAAAGAAAGACTCAAAATCACCAAATAGAGAAAGAAAGCAAATGAACTCATCTTTGAGAGAACTTTCTTGGATTGATTTGATATGGTGCTGGTTTACAGCCACTCCATCAATGGAGGACAAAGCTCAAGACAAGAGCACGAAATCAAATCAAAACTCTCTAGAATCCTAACCTCCACTACTCCTCTCCCTAAGCAAACTAGGGTTTCAATCACAATGAAAGGGTTGAGGGGGTGCAGCCACCTCCCTCCTCTATTCATAGTGGAGGCCTAGACCTTCTAGAAGAGTTTCCATAATGGGCTCCCGTTAAGGCCCAACACAAACGGGTCACACACGCACGTATTTTAAAACACCGTCTTCATCTCCTCTTGACCTAATCCGCTTCTTCACGCACCGTCTTGCGCCGCGGGTTAGCAAAAGGTCACCAAGGCGGTATTTGGTAAAATTACCAAAATACCCTTCTCGATCCTTCTCAGAAGACCGAGTCCCAGTTGCACGGCACTCGCTTTCCACGCGCGTAGGTTGATCCAACGGCTCTCATCATGTCGGCAAGTCTCTCCCATCCGGCTCCCACCGAAACCACTATGGCACTTGCACCGACCCCCGCGCCGCTTGATCCAACCCGTCGCACCGAATTGCCCGTTCGGTCACCTTTGTCCATCTTGCATCATGCTTGAGTCCAATGACTTCACCCGGCATCGTCGATCGTTATGAACCTCAGCTCTCCAAGCCTAGTCATCCTCGCCGTTGACCGTCGTTGACCACCAAGCAACCTGCACAACAATAGACAAGCAAATCGAAACCGGGAACAAGTTCTCCACAACTTGACCCACGTTAGTCAAAACATGCATCATGCAACACATATGCACTGAAACCCATGAAATTGACCTAACAACCAACACAACGCTGCCAAGAAGGCCAGCGACTTAAGTGAAAATCGGTCAGACCGCCACCATGGCCGGTCGGACCGCCCCTTACCGATCTGACCACCAACCAACGGCCGGTCTGACCGTTCCCCAGGGACTTAGCCAAAATTTCAACTCTAAAATCCGCAACCTCTCTGGAAATTTCAAACGAATAGAACTTTTGACTGGAGGCTCCAAAAATGATGGGACCAAGAGTAGTAGAACCTCCTCTCTTGCCTACACCCTTTATTTTTGGCCCAGCCTCAAATTCCAACACAACTTACATGGCGGTCGACCGCCGAATAAGCGGTCGGACCGCCACATCGCCGATCGACCGCCGCTGGCCGGTCGGACCGCCAGCTAGTTTACCGATAAACCACCCGAGGCACGGCCGGTCTGACCGCCACCATGGCCGGTCAGAACGCCTGAGGCCTGAAGAACCTGAACTTTGCCGAAAACGCTTGTTTCCGCAAAACCTTCAATGTCATTGCCAATTGTCACATCATCCTAAGATCATGAGCATATCCCCATGATATCCACAATCTCCCCTTGATGAGCACATTGGCAATTCCCAACAAATGCAAATTTTGAGGTTTGAAAAGTAAAAACTCGCCGTTTTCGCGCAAAGACACAACTTGGTCCATATGCAAGAGAAAGCAATGAAAATGACCAAGCTGGCTTCAGAATAGTATAGGCAAGTGAGATAAGGCAAAAGAAAGCGAGAAAGCTTCATTTTCCAAAAGGAGTCAAAATCTCACTTAAGGTCCATATGAAAGAACAATTGTTCGATATGACCTTTGATCATCGTGAGACTCAAGAATTGCAATTCAAGTTCAGAAATGGCAATACGATCAAACGAATGCAAATATGAAACTCCCCCTCACAATGATCCTCAAATTTCAGAAAATTTCAAATTCTCCAATTTTCTCCCCCTTTTTAATACTTTTAAATCTTCTCCCCTTTACACATCTCGAAATATCTTCTCCCCCTTTGACAATGGAGTCATCAAGGAATCACGCCTTCCTCTCATCCAGAGATAACAAGTGCAGAATGAGGAAAAAGCATAAGAAGGAGCATGCATGAAATGCAATGGAGTGGCTTCATATTTTTGAATTTTTCAATTTTTTGATTACAAGAAGCTTTGGAGATTACCCAAAAAGAGCAAACTAACATTTCTAATCACACTCAATACATATCAAGCCTATCAGCGCTAGCAAGATCATGTTAAGACATATATAACAAAGCTAAGCAAGAAGGCTTAAAGTAAAGCAATGAATTTTAGCATTTTAAGCAAAGCTTCAAATCTAGCAAGTTCATCAACAGGGATCCTAAGATGATACTGGCTATGTCAAAATGTCAATGTGAGATCAAGAAGCTAACAATGACCACATTAAGAGACAAACAGGTCCTGAATTGAATCATTTTGCTCAATTTGTATCAAACGCCCATTTTTTTCAACAGTTTATCATTTGCTATGAATATTGAAGTTGATTAAAGGTATATCTTAGTGAAGAAGATCCTGGACTAGGAGCCATCCACAAACTCTTCCTAAGTTTCTACCAGGGCGACAAATCTTGAGGTTCATGTCAATTTTGACAAGCAGTCCCCATGAGATCGTCTAGATCATCAAACTATCTCCAAGTTCATGTCTATGACATGCAATCTCGTGAGAGTAGTTTGGCACATTTTAAGCACAAGACAATCTTTAAATTTGATTTTTTATTTTTCACAAAAGCAGATTTAGATTCTTAAAAGAACAAGAAGCTCAAGTAATGATGAATAATAGATTCAAGAGCTAACACAGCAATTTTGACAGGGCCAATGTCATAAAAGGAGCACTAATTGCGCAACTAGCTAAAACATCCACAAATTGCAGTTTTTTAGTTCAAGTTGTCTTAAAGTTCTAGCCCATTCAGCAAAGACTTAGCTACACATGTGAAAGCATGATAATTCTAGCAAGTCAAAGAACTAGACATGGCATTGAGCAGAATTGAAATACTAAAGCTCAAAAGGGTAATAAGCAAAGCTTCATCAATTTTAAAAGACAAGCATAAAAGCTTATATTACAATGTATCTTTTTGGTTTTTCATATAAATGCAGTATGATACAATGAGATGCACAAAAGACTTAAAAAGCCTAAAAAGATCAAAAAGATAAAAAAAAATACTACTAGAAGAAGGTATCAGAAAAGATCAGAAAAGCTCAGATGAGCAAGGAAAGTTCAGAAGAACAAGGAAGGTCAGAACAGAGCCAACTCCCCCTCAAACCAACCCGTAGGGATAAATTACCCCTAACTCACTTCTCAAGGTGGCAAACCTAGTTGGGTCTAAAGGCTTGGTGAGGATATCAGCTATCTGAGCCTCGGACTCCACGAAATGCAGCACAATATCACCCTTCTCGATATGATCACTAAGAAAGTGATAACGAATGTCTATGTGCTTGGTCCTAGAGTGTTGCATAGGGTTTTTAGCAATGTTTATAGCAGAAGTGTTATCACAGAAAAGAGGAACACTATCAAAAGCCAACCCAAAATCCTTAAGAGTGGACACCATCCACAAAATCGACTACAAAGAACTAGCAAAGACTACATATTCACTTTCAAAGATGGATTGTGCAACAGTAAGACTGTTTCCTAGAAGACCAAGAGACAAGAGAAGTGCCTAAGAAGTGACAAGTGCTCGAGGTACTCTTCCTATCTAGCCGACAACCCGCAAAATCGAACTCAGAAAACCCGAATGGACAAAGAAGAAGAACAGAATACCAAATGCCATACGGAGGGTAGAATGTAATACACGAAAATGCGCTTAACGGCTTGGCGATGGGAAGTCGCGGAGATGCTCGAAACCTCGCACACAGCGTGCATCGTGAAGTGGATGTCCGGTCTTGAGGCCGTCAGTGCAGGAGGGAACCGATCATGTTGCGGTACTCGCGTTGATCCACGGCTTCTCCTTCCTCATCCGATCCGAAACGATCGGTCGCCATGGGAGTGGCGATCGCTTGCTGATCACCATCTCGAAGTGCTTGAGCAGATCCTTGGTGTACTTCTCACGGATGAAGATCCTTTCCTTGCATTGCTTGATTTGAAGCCCCGAAGTAATTGAGTTCTCCCACCATACTCATCTCAAATTCCTGGACATGGTCTCGGAAAAACTAGAAACAAGAGCATGAGAAGAACCACCAAAGATAATATCATCTACATAAACTGAGCAAGCAAGAAGTCATTGCCACGCCTAAGGATGAAGCAGGTCTTGTCTACCTTACCCATCTCAAAATCATTCTTAAGCGTAAAGGTCTTAAGTCTATCATACTGTGCTCTAGGGGCTTGCTTAAGACCATACAAGGCTTTGGATAGCTTGAAAACATGATGGGGATGCTTGGGATTCTCAAAGCCTGGGGGTTGTCTAACATACACTTCCTCCTCTATAAAACCATTCAGAAAAGCACTCTTGACATCCATTTGATATAATCTAAAGCCCTTAGAAGCAGCAAATGTAAGCAGAATGCGAATGGCTTCCAATCTAGCAACAGGAGCAAAAGTCTCATCAAAATCTAACCCCTCAACTTGGCTAAAACCCTGAGCTACTAACCTAGCCTTGTTTCTAACCACAGAACCATCCTCATTTTGTTTATTTTTGAACACCCAACGGGTTCCTATCACATTATGACCACTAGGAGGCTCTACTAGGTTCCAGATCTTGTTCCTCTCAAAATTCTCTAACTCCTCATGCATAGCATTAACCCAGCTAGAATCAGATAATGCATGTGATATATCGCGGGGTTCGAAAGAAGCAACAAATGTAGAATGAGAGTAGAGACTTGGATCGTGATACCTGGAGCGAGTGACTCACTCATGAAGACTACCAATCATCTGATCCGGAGGATGACGCCTCTGAATGTGAAGTGGAGCGCCCGGGGGAAATAATATCTCCTCAACCTCCGCAGGTACTGCTGATGAAGAAGATGCAGCAGGAGTCTCAATTGGAGGTGAAGCGATGAAAGGTTCTCAGAGCTTGGACAAGAGCCTCAACAAAGCAGCGGTGGAGGACAAGTATCAGCTTCGTCATCATCATCCTCCACAAAGATGCTTTCTGTCACCTGTGTATCACCTGAAACGTCGGATCTAGCTCCAGGGCTAGTCTCATCAAAAGTGACATTGCATGTCTCCTGGACAATGTTAGTTTCAACATTAAAAACCCGAAAACCCCTCGAATGTGCAGGATAACCCAGAAATGAACAATCAAAAGTTATTGATTCAAATTTATCTAGATTTCCTGTCTTAAGAATGAAACACTTAGCTCCAAAAACTCGAAAGTGAGAAACAGAGGGTTTTCCACCAAATCGAAGCTCATAAGGAGTCTTGCCCAAAGATGGTCTCAAGAAGACACGATTTGCAATATGGCAAGCTGTAGCAATAGCTTCGGCCCAAAACGTCCTCGGTGTGCTATACTCATCTAGCATCGTCCTAGCCATCTCGACTAAGGTTCTGTTCTTCCTTTTCACAACGCCATTCTCGTTGAGGGACGTGTGGAGAAGAGAAGCGATGCTCAATTCGCCAAGACAAAAGAGGCAAACGAGGCATTCTTGAACTCCGTGCCATTGTCATGCGGATCGCTCTCAAGGCACTCGAAAGTTCAGAAGCCAAACGAAGAACAAGATCACGATAGTGACGAAAAGCTTCATCCTTCGAAGCAAGAAAGAACACCCAAGTGTATCTCGAAAAATCATCGACGATGACAAGAATGTACCATTTGCCACCGATTGATCGAACCCTAGCGGGACCAGCAAAGATCCATATGAAGCAACCGCCCCGTCCGCTACCATGACCATAGTCATCGAAGGGTGTGAGGCGGCAACTTGCTTGCCATGCCTACAGGGCGCACATACATCATCCTTGACGACTTTGAGTTTGGGCAAACCTCTCATGAGATCAAGGTTGCTAACTCGCGTCAGATGATCAAAACCAATGTGCCCCAAACGTCGGTGCCAAAGCCAGAAATCAGAAGAAGGTGTAACCAAGCATTTAAGAGAACCAGCAAGAGATTCAGAAAAATCAGCTTCAAAGATCCTAGCAACTCTATAAATCCCAAAACGAGCTCACCATATGAATCAAGCACCGACAAGCATTTTTCTTAAATATAGTCTCATAGCCATCATCAAGAAGTCGTGAGACGTAAAGTAAGTTGAACTCGAGCTTGTCCACAAGGGCAACATCCTTCAGATGAAATTGTCATTCACCCCGATTGATCCGTTCCTTCAATCCGCCTTGAGTATTGTCTCCAAAGGTGATGAAGACATCACCGTCGACCGCGTGAAGGAGGTGAACCATCTTGAATCTCCGGTCATGTGGCGTGAAGCAGTGAGTCGATTTAACCACGTGTTCTTCCTCCCGCGGTACTCTCGAAAATCAAGGCACAAAAGATCGATGTGTCTCAATCATCAAGTTAGTTAAACATGACTTGGGAACCCAAAGACTCGGACACACATCTGCGAGTAGTATGCAAAGCGTATGATATCCTTGATTCTATTTGAAATTACATTATGAGCAATGGTGACTCTAACATGAGAGTTATCCTGTCTAGGAGTATGAGAGTGATTAGCATGTGAAACAAATCCTACACCGTGTTTCTTCCTTTCTAAATTACCATGTCTCACAAAAGCTCTAGGTTGATTAGATGACATTCTAGCAAGATTTTTCCTAGCATTTTTCAACCTACACCAACAGAACTCAACCAAATGCCCATCCTTCTTGCAATAGATGCAATGGTACTTGGTACCACTGGGAGAAGCACCTTTTGACTGAATAGATGGTTGGGCATATCCTGCAGATTTGAAAGTGATCTTTGCAGGTTGGGTATCAAATTCAACTAAGCCATTTTTCAAAATTTGAATGCCACTAGATTTGTCCTGGGCAAAGTTGTATCCTAACTCTTGCTTCTTATAAGGAGTTTTTGACTTGTCAAGAATCATGTTTAACTGTTTCTTACCTTTAGAGAATCTTTCTAATGTGTCCTTAAGGTAAGCAATTTCTTTCCAAAGTTAACACATGAATCACAAGTTTTAGCGTTAAGCCTCTTCTTATAAAGAGCAACTTGCTTAAGAGCTTCACATGAAGCACAAATAGCAGAATTAATATCGCCCTAAGCTTGGCATATTTAGCTCTAGTCGCTTCTACAACATCATGTACTTCACGTTCACGTTCTAAGCAGACAGAGCAAGAGCTAGATTCAACCACACCAGAAACAATCAACTTGCTAGACTCTAAGCATTTTTCGCAAGGAGCAGATTTAACTTCAACTAGATCAGTCATAGCATTTTCAAGTTGTTGCAAAGCAATATCATGAGAAGATTGCAGTTTAGCTAGTTCAGAATGTAAAGCATGGCAGGATAAGCATTCATCAGATTCAAGACTTTTAGCATTCACAAGTTCTAATGTGAGTTTATCTACTTGTGACTCTAACTTCTCATTTCTAGTCATGATGAATTTTAAGGCTTTATCCTGACCTAGCATTTGCTCATAGACAGTTTCGCATCTAGCAAAGAGAACATCATAGGAGGGAGATACCACATTGTTGTCATCGATGTCGTCGGAGTCACCCATGAAGCACATGCTTGTGAAGTCCTTGGCCTTTCCCTTCTTGTCTTGAGGGAGATCCTCCTCTTTGTCCTCCTCGCTCCCGGAGTCCACATCGCTCAAGGATCATTCTCCAAGAGCGGCAAGAACCCGGTGAGCAGCCTTCCTGAGCTTGGCATCATTAAACTTGGACTTGCGTCCCTGAGGCTTCTTCCAAGCTGACTTTTCATCCTTGTAGTTGCTCTTACCTTTCAGCTTGGGGAAATTTGCCCGGATGTGATTAAGCTCTCCACACTCATAACAAGTCACAGGGCCGCCTCTCTTTTTGTTTCTCATATTGTTGTAGGCCGTGTGAACTTCTTAATCAAAAGTGTCATCTCGGGCTCGTGAATACTTTCAAGATCCTCTTCTTGAATTGCAGATAAAGAAGCAAGAGAAATTCGTAAGAAGACTCAAACGACCCATCGAAGCTCTCTTGAGCGGTGCGCTACAAAGCCATGTTACCCTTCTTAGAATGGTCACTACGGATCTCATGAGTCTTGAGCTTGCTATAGAGCAGCTCCAAAGTCAGATCAGAGAAGTTGACATTTTCTTGAATGGCGGTAGCCTTTATCTCCCACTCCCTGGTATTGATTGCAGCCAGGACATGGATGGCATTTTCAGACTGGGTAAATTCAATACCAACAGCCTTCATCTATCACTGTGTTAAAGCGACTGAAAATGTCATCGATGCTATCACCAGGACGCATCTCGAATTTGTTATATTCTCTTTTATAGACCTGCTGACGCACTTGTTTGATTTGGGAAGAACCCTCATGATAGGTTTCGAGGGTCTTCCAAATCTCATGTGCAGTCTCGAGATTGTAAATCCTATCATATTCCTGTCTACCAAGCCCACCATACAGAAAATTCTTTGCCTTACGGTCATTAGCCAAGAGGGCTTCAGAAGCCGGCGTAGCAACCTCAGGCAAGATGAGCGGATCTCGAACAGCCTCCCAAATACCTCGTGGTTCGCTCTCAAGAAAGACACGCATGCGGTTCTTCCAAAAGGCATAGTCGTGCCCATCGAAGATATGCGGTTTGGAGGAGTACTTATCCATCGCCAAGTTCAGTGACCGGTTAAGATCAAGATTGAACTAACCGGGCTCTGATACCACTTGTTGGACCGAAAAGGCGACTAGAGGGGGGTGAATAGGAGCATGATATCTTTTTCTCCCTAATTAGATTCAATACGAATCTCACTCCAATAGCTATGAAAGCTATGAAGATCAATCAATCAAGCACAGCGGAAGACTTGTATTGAATCCACTCAAAACCCCGAAGCAAAATCAACACAAAACCAAAACACCAAATCTCGGGCGGTCTAACCTCTCACGGGGGCGGTCAGACCGGTTGGTCTAGCGGTCAGACCTCTCCGAGCGGTCGGACCTCTTTCTCGGACGGTCAGACCTCTAGTGCAATGAACAGTAAAATCAGCACGAAAAACCAAAACGCAAATTGAGCTAACTTTTGATTCGTGCGTCCAAACCTCATGAAACTTAACACACAGCTTCTCAAGGATGTCAGGAACCTATTCCAAGCAACGATCGTGAAGATCCTTGCCAAAGTTCAGACCTTTTTCCATTTGAGTGAAGGTGGTTCAAAAACCGAGTCAAGAACGAAATATGATCTAGAAACTTGCTCGTGGGTGATTGATGATCAAGATGATCCTAGATGGGTTCCCACATGTTGCAGCAAGTTAGATCACAGCAAGAAACCAACCAAAAACTCACGGATCAAAGAAAGACTCAAAATCACCAAATAGAGAGAAAGAAAGCAAATGAACTCATCTTTGAGAGAACTTTCTTGGATTGATTTGATATGGTCTGGTTTACACCACTCCATCAATGGAGGACAAAGCTCAAGACAAGAGCACGAAATCAAATCAAAACTCTCTAGAATCCTAACCTCCACTACTCCTCTCCCTAAGCAAATTAGGGTTTCAATCACAATGATAGGGTTGAGGGGGTGCAGCCACCTCCCTCCTCTATTTATAGTGGAGGCCTAGACCTTCTAGAAGAGTTTCCATAATGGGCTCCCGTTAAGGCCCAACACAAACGGGTCACACACGCACGCATTTTAAAACGCCGTCTTCATCTGCTCTTGACCTAATCCGCTTCTTCACGCACCGTCTTGCGCCGCGGGTTAGCAAAAGGTCACCAAGGCGGTATTTGGTAAAATTACAAAAATACCCCTTCTCGATCCTTCTCCGAAGACCGAGTCCAGATTGCGTGAAGCACTCGCTTGCTTCGCCACATGTAGGTTGATCCAACGACTCTCATCATGTCGGCAAGTCTCTCCCATCCGGCTCCCACCGAAACCACCATGGCACTTGCACCACCCCGCGCCGCTTGATCCAACCCGCCGCACCGAATCGCCGTTCGGTCACCTTTGTCCATCTTGCATCATGCTTGAGTCAATGACTTCACCCGCATCGCCGATCGTTACGAACCTCGGCTCTCCAAGCCTAGTCCCGATCATCCTCGCCGTTGACCGTCGTTGACCACCAAGCAACCTGCACAACAATAGACAAGCAAATCGAAACCGGGAACAAGTTCTTCACAACTTGACCCACGTTAGTCAAAACATGCATCATGCAACACATATGCACTGAAACCCATGAAATTGACCTAACAACCAACACAACGCTGCCAAGAAGGCCAGCGACTTAAGTGAAAATCGGTCAGACCGCCACCATGGCCGGTCGGACCGCCCCTTACCGGTCTGACCGCCAACCAACGGCCGGTCTGACCGCTCCCCAGGGACTTAGCCAAAATTTCAACTCTGAAATCCGCAACCTCTCTAGAAATTTCAAACGAATAGAACTTTTGACTGGAGGCTCCAAAAATTATGGGACCAAGAGTAGTAGAACCTCCTCTCTTACCTACACCCTCTATTTTTGGCCCAGCCTCAAATTCCAACACAACTTACATGGCGGTCCGGCTCGTCGCCAGGTCGGCCGACCGCCACACTCGGCGGTCGGACCGCCAGCTAGTTTACCCGATAAACCACCCGAGGCACGGCCGGTCTGACCGCCACCATGGCCGGTCAGACCACCTGAGGCCTGACGAACCTGAACTTTGTCGAAAATGCTTGTTTCCGCAAACCTTCAACGTCATTGCCAATTGTCACATCATTCTAAGATCATGAGCATATCCCCATGATATCCACACATCCATTTGGTGGGAGTAGCTTGGGAGCCCAGAATGTGGGTCAAGAAGAGGACCCGAAGGTCAGTGTTACGAAGGGTTCGGAGGATGTTGCTCATGACGAGGCAAACGCGGTAGATGTAGGAGAGGAAGATCGGTCTCCACATGGTGAGCCTACAGGACAGGCTGATGAAGGAGAGCATAGGTAGTACATAGTGTGTCAAATGGAGAGTGATGACCAGATGGCCTTGGCTGAAGAGGAAGTTGCACAGGAGGACAACGAGGACAGTTCCGATGAGGACGGTGCTCCCATCCCCCAGAAATCGAACAGGTTTAACGCTGAGGGTGTAGCTACGCATGACGAGCACGAATAACTGTGGGAGTACCATGCCACGGAGGTTCGATTGCGCTCAATGTTTGCTGATAAGACATCCTTGCAGGATACCATTAAGTTGTGGGCTATGTCCATGAAGTGGACATTTCGGGTCATCATATCTAGTCAGGAGCAGTACACCATCAAGTGCGAGCAGGCTGATTGTCCGTGGTGAGTGCACGCGTATAGACCAAATTATGAGACTCACTGGATTGTCTCGAAGGTAGGGCCGCACTCCTGCGTGCTCAGTAGTGTTTCACCAAGGCATCGTAACCTAACATCGTCCTTTATAGCCGATTTGATGTATGGAGAGATAGTAGAGAAGAAGGATGTGGAGGCCAAGCACATCATGGTGGCTATTGAGAAGAAATTCAAGTACAAGATCAGCTATGCGAAGGCATGGTGTGCGAAGCAGAAGACTTTGAAAAGACGATTTAGGTCTTTTGAGGCCATGTACGACAACCTTCCTCGTATGCTTTGGGTGCTACAGGGGAGAACCCAAGCACGTACACTACTGTGACGGACAATCCATCTAAAAAGCCGCAAGGTTTTGCGATATTGTATAGGGCCTTCTTAGTCTTCGGTGCCTACATCGAGGCTTTTAGGCATATGCTACCCATAATCTCAATTGACGGGACCTTTTTGATTGGGAAATACAAGAGGCAGATCCTTACGGCCATTGGCATTGACGAGAGGAATCAAATTCTGCTGTTGGCAATCGCATTCGTGGAAGGTGAGAATTACGACAGCTGGTTGTGGTTCCTTCAACACGTGAGGGTGGAAGTTGTTGGAGCTCATCCTGGTGTGTGCTTGATCCATGATCGCCACGCCGGGATGCTGAAGGCCATAAGAAAACTTCAGTAATACCCTGAGGAGCTGTTCTCTTGGCCAGATATAAGGAGTAGATGGTGCATTCGCCACCTGGGGGCCAATTTCTTCAAGCAGTTCCCGAAGGAACCGTTGGTAAAGCTATTCAAGAGGTTGGCTATGCAGAACCAGTAGCGCAAATTTGGCGCTTTATGGGCACTGCTGGATGAGCACAGCAGGAAGCACATGGATGAGAGGAACTAGGGACCAGAGTCTGAACCTGCTGGTCTGAGGAGGTGGACCTCGAGGAACATCAATTGCTTCTCTCACTGGATTGAGGCAGAGCCATTGGACAAGTGGTCACTACTACACGGAATGGACGAAGCTAGGTATGGCATAATGACCACTAACCTTGTGGAGGTGTACAACTGGGTTCTTAGTGGCCTTCATTCTCAGCCCCTCGTCATCATCGTGGAAGGTGTTCTGCATGGCACGATCGGGTATTTCAGGGAGAGGCATGCAAATGCTGCACTTCATGCCACCAACCCTCAAACACCGTACTACTCGAAGATTACAGCTTACATGCACGTGAAGACAGAGAAGGGCCAATTGCACACGGTGTACGTGATGGGCAATATGGATCATCGTTTCGACGTGTTCCTCTGTGATAGAGCCGGATTTGCGACAACTCGTTCTCTTGTCAGCCATGAGGTATGCCTTGGAGATCATGTGAACCAACCTAGCTGTACGTGCAACAAGCTGAAGCTCTTACACAAGCCATGCTCTCATGTCCTTGTCGCATGCAGGATTGTGCACATGGACCCTTCGAACTTTGTGTCCGAGTACTTCTTGAAGGAGAGGGTGGTGCAGGCATGGTTTTGTGAGATTAGGGGGTTCAGGGTTGTGGGTAACTTTGCCACTTTAGATATTGCAAATAGGACCTGGATTCCGGATGTTGACATGCTGAAGGGTGGCAAGGGCCGTCGGCAGAGTTGTCGTATTACCAATGATATGGATGAAGCGCAAGCTGGGACGTTGGGTAGACGCTATGGGCGCTGTGCCTAGGAGGGCCACACAGCCAGACTATGCAAGGCACCAACTGAGGAGTAGGCACCGGCATGGTTTACGGTACCACTTCTTCGAGTGTGCAAAGTGGGATTAAAATTGGAAATCAGTGTACATTGTCATTTGTACTTCGTATTGTTTATGTAACTATTCTGCTAGTACCACACTTTCATTTAATGTACGTACTTCCATAGCACATGCAATTGTTTATGTAATTGTACTTCGTAATGTTTATGTAAGTGTTGTAGTATTGTCCCTTTTTCATTAATTTTGAAAGTACTGTGCTGGTAGCCTAGTACTCTTTTGTTTATTTCTTTACAAGTTAAATGTACTTGTGCTTTACGTTCGATGTTTTATTTGCGCGTATTTCCTAACTTGAAGTTGTTCTACAGGTATGGCTCGTGACCCTCGCGGATTCGACTAGAGTTTCGGCCTCTTGGAGGAGCGATCGACCGGCTACATTGCGTGTCGCATCGTGTCCCGCATCCTATGGGTGTAGGCGATGTGACTGTGTTGGGGGTGATCCGCATGCGGACACCTCGGGTGCCTAGAGGCTAGACCCACCGGACAGACATGTTTGTATACATTGACACTATCTTCTCGCCATATGTACCTTTCGTACTGACATTTTTTTGCTTCGCAGGCTCAGCTATGCCGGTCTACTACCTCTCGCCCGGATGGTGCAGGCCACAGACGAGGACGAGTCGGTAGCACCTGTGGTCGGCGACGATGGAGACGTCCTTGTCGGCCAGAGCGGCCACGACGCTTCCCGTTCGATCGCTCCCTACTAACAGCTCCCGTGGACCGGTGGTGGCCGGAGACTCACACTTTCCATCTCCCATTCGGGGAGATGGCCCCTACTCTACAGGGCGTCTCTCTGCTGCTTGGCCTCCCTATCGCGGGAGGTGCTGCATTCCCGCAGGAGGGCCTGGCCGACTGGCGCGCCCACCTTCTGCCCAGGTTTGAGGGAGTCCTTTCGCCTACGGCCGCGGCTGGGTACTACGTCTTCTCGGAGGCACAGAGACACGTCCCGCCCTTGCAGTGGCTGTCGTAGTTCCAGGTACATGTTCAACGCCATTCCCATTGGGAGCGTTGCGCTCTCCTGTCCGTACTACGATCTTACTATCTTTTTCCTTGTACACAGGTTGAGCGGATGGACCTAGCCGTGGGCGATCAGCAGGTGTTACGCCACCTCGAGGCCTACTTGTTGTGGTTGTTTGGTTGGGTGCTATTCACTAGCAGCCACGGTGACACCGTTGATGCGTGGCTCATCGCGTACGCTATGGCCATCACCGACGGGTAGCCTCCCAGATCAGTTGTGGTTTGACCGCACTTGCCGCCATCTATCGCGGCTTGTGCGACACATGCTGTAGGTCGAGGCCGAACTCTATCCTCGCGGGGTGTCCTCTCCTACTACAGTTGTGGTCGTTCGAGCGCTTTAGCCTTGGACGGCCCCTGTTGGACGACAGCGCTCCGTACGGGCAGGAGATGTACCACACAAACGAGGTGGACCGATCGACCATGGGCTCTCTCTGGCGCACCGCGATGGGTACGTACTCTGTGGTGCGACTAATTTCTTCATATAACTAATCGTCGTATGTAATAGCTTGTGTTCCTTTCAGGTACAGTTCGTACACATGCAAGTGACACGGGCATACGAGCCGTTCGTGGAGCAGTTCGACCGACTCATGGCAGACGACATGCGCTGGGAGCCCTACTCCCCTCAGGAGTTACAGACCCGCACTCCTCACAGCCTTTCCTCGTTGTGCCTGTGTGACCGGGACTACTGGCTGACCTGTAGGGCTCTTGTGTTTGACGTCTTCGTCGAGGGCTATAGGGTGCATCGTGTGATGCGCCAGTTCAACCTATGGCAGGTGGTTCCAATACCAGTCGGGTGGCCTGTGCCTAACAACGTGCACAGGTGAGTAATCGGCATAGATGTCCCTCTTTTTGCTGTCATCTCGTACCCACGAGTTCTAACTACCTGTTACGTCTTGCAGTTACAGTAGGAAGGGAGTCCGCCGTGGCACGGATTGGGGGAGGAGGATGGATATGTGGGTGGGGCAGTGGGAGGGCACATTGCAGGACTGTGTGCAGGAGGACACCCCCTATGACCAGAGTGAGTACGACAGTACCTTTGCTGGTATGCTCCTCGGACACGTACCAGGCTCGTACTTGTTGCTGACCCGCCCACACCACGCATCCCGGCATCGACCAACACATACTCTGTGCATTTCGTGTAGGACGTTCACCACGCGGTATGTGTAACAGCCCTAACTTAGGGTTTGTATTCCAAATGTAAAATTTTGAGGAGAAATAAAAACTTTTGTTGTCTCTTCAAATCATTTGGAAGTTTTCCAAATTTTCCCTAGCAATTTCCAATTTTCTAGAAGTTAATTCTTGTGATTGGAAATTGTTGTCATCAAATTATTAGCCTTCAAACTGGTGATCATCCTCCAAAATTATTTTTCCTATCATCTTGATCATCCTAGCTACCTCTCTGAATTATTTCACAATTTTTAGATTTTGTTTGCTATTTCAAATGCCCAAGTCAACCCAGTTTAGAAATCTGGTCAAACCTCTGGACAGCAGCTTGTGAATTTTAGTGGGAAAAATCTAGTGCATGAAAACCCCTGGAAAAATTTCACAAGGTTGTCCTCTGTCCCTAGCAGCTACCATAAAAATTTCGAAATTTTTGGAGCTCTGGAGCTACCTCTAAAAATTTCCCAAACCCTCTCGTCTTTTAAGTCAAAAACTAAAATCACGTTCCTCTGCTCGGACCCAACCTCAGGCTCGAGTCCGACTCGCACCGCTTGGCTCGGTCGAACCAACTAGTTGCACCGCGCGCGCTCGATGGCTGTCAGCCGTCCGATGCGGATCGAACGGTCCACGTGTGCGTATGCAACCGACCTGTCCGAATGCATACATCAATCTCGACCGTCCGTTCTAGATCCAACGGCCGATGCACTCTTGATCGAAGTCTAACCACTGCTCGCGCCGCACCGACTCGACCCGCGCCGCTTTGCCATCGGCCGACACGTGGGCCCCACTGCCGCCTTCGCCTCGTCTTCTCCGCGTCTCACCGAGCTCACGGCCGCTTCGTGCATGTGTGCCACGACGCCGCCGCCACGCCGTGGACGCGTGTTCCTCCGAGAATCGCCAGGAGTCCATCTACCCCCTGTGGTCATCCATTCTTCCTCGCATTCATTCTCGCGACTTCTCCGTCCATCTTTTAGCTTCGGCCGGAGAAAAACCCGAGGGCGGCACCACCACCACCACTGCCGTTCGAGCAACAGCGACCCCGCCGTCGTGTTCCTCTTGCCTCGCCGCCTCCATTTTGCCCATCCCGAGCCCCGGTGTCCATTGCATCGCCAGGCGTGTTCGCTGTCTCCACCTCCGGTGATCTCGGCCCGCGAGCTCATCTGCGTTCGTGAGTTTCTAGTTTCGCTTTTGGTCCTTTAGGATCGCAATCGACCACCGAGTCTAATCGTGACCTTGTTTCACTCTTTGGTGCTTCACCGAGGCTTCGCGACGCTTTCTTCTCCAAGCTCTGCAAAGCGCCGTGTCAATTCCGGAGCCACCGTCCTCCCCATCATCAAGATCGTGGGCTTATCGTTCTCGATGTCTCCGCGATCTCGAGGAGCTCCTTCCGGCTTCGCCGTCGAAGCGCCATCTCGCGCGCACCGCACCTTCTTCTCGCCTCCGCCGCCGTGAGCTCATCTCGGCAACCATCGGGATCCGCAACACCGCCACCGAAGTTCGCGAAGTCCTTGCGGGCCTCAGGTATCGCCGCCGTCTTGAAACCCACTAGGTCGCGTGATCGGCCGCACGCCGCCGCCGTCCTCGCGCACCGTGGTAAACCACCGGTGGTAATTAATTTAGCGCTAACCCCTGTTTTAGCTGAGTCACTGACTTGTGGGCCCTCTCTGTTAATCGCGTCTAGGAAATCTTTTTATCCGTCTGTTTCGTTGCACTCTGAGTCACTGCCATGTGGGTCCATAATGTCAGTTAAGGATTGCGTAGGTTTCGAAATGCGTTTTCTCTATTGAGAAGCGTATTTTTGCTGGGCATGTGTATTAGGATTACGTTCTGTTAAGCCGAAGACGTATTCTTAGAATACGCCGACGCGTCACTTTCGCGAGCTGGTTGTTTTGGTCGACATTTTGCGCGCGCCCGCCGTATCGAAGGGGCTAGTGTGGGTGCGAAATGGGTTGAGTGCATTATAGATTTGGAAATGATTTAGTATTTACGGTTTATGTTTTCGTTGAGTGTTAATTCAATTAAACTTGTAAAATGCATAACTAATTCAATTTTTATCCAAATTGCATGAAACCAGTGCTGTTAATTTTCATTTTGAATGTGCTATTTGCTAAAATTAGTGTCAACCTTGTCCCTGTATCAAAAATCTGTTAATTAATTTAAATGTTGTAGAATGTAATCTCCAAATTAGAAAATGCATATCTCTTTTAATAATTGTCCAAAATCAATGAACCCAATTCGGTAACATTTCATTTTCAGTATACTAACTATTAGGTTAAGTTTTACACCCTGTTTCTGTTCATGAAAATTGGTTTAGTAATTAACTAGTGTTTTGATGTGTATTTAGTTTAGAAAATTCTTGGGAAATTCATAATAACTTAAAGGAATTGTTCTGTTTCTAAAATTTTGTTATATCATGCTTAGGCTTTGTGTGAGTTTTGGCATGTTTTGTTGTTGTGGTATGTTGAGTTTGCGGTGTTATCCGTTCTTATTATTTGTTTTGTTCAATCGTTAGGATTCGATATTTGCGGCAACCCCGAGAACGATCCTCGCAACATATTGAGCAACAAACAACTGTGCAAGCAGTTTGATCATGTTTATCCCAGTATTTTAAAGTCTAATATTTTGTTTCAACTATATGTATGCATCGCTTAATTTGTGTTAAATTGATTAGTTAAATCCGTAGATGCATATCCTGTAGTCAAAATATTGATCTCTACTACCGAGCCTAGGTTATTTCTTTGTGATTAGAGATCATTTGGATGATCTCTTGTCACTTAGTAGATCCGGTCAACTTGCTTAGACATGCTTAGCTATCGGTAGAATCGGGCGGTTATCGACTTTAGTCGGTAACCTTGATCACACAAAATTTACTACAACTTTATGTTTCAAAGATTTCGCTATGTTTAATTGCAAAACTAAAAATGAAAACAAAAATGATTTGGACGCGCACAATGGTAAGATTGGTGTGATCTTTTGGGTGATCGAAAGGTGCCGGTCAATTAAGGACCGAACATCTTGTGAGTGAATTTTTATCCAGCATTTCGCGCAAGCTAACCACACTAGAGGGTATGGGACCTCTCTTGACCTAGTACTTTGGCGTGTATTGGTCCCGGTCGCAGGAGGTCGCAGGAGGGATGGAGGTGGGAGCATGGTAGTTGTCCAAAAGCTTTATCACGAGTGGGTAGTTGTCTTTTCGGCTTTACCATGTAGCGTATGGGTTTCTATCCATACGAGCGCACGGGTCGATACACAACATTGGAAAAAGTCTCGTAGGACTTAGTGTGCAAAGATACCTTCTAAGTGTGCTTTGGCTTAAAGCGGTGCAAGTGTGGATGCAGTGGTACACCCTGCAGTGGTTAAAACTATTCGAATAGCCTCGCCCTAGGTGATGGACACGCTTGGGTAAGCTTTTCAAGAGTTAGACTACAACAATTAAATTAAAACTTGATGGGTGGTACGAACGGGATTCGTGCTATTGTTGTGGTGACTATTGGGATAGTCACTTCTAGGTTGTTTATCTTTCGCTTTTGTTATTATTATCTTTACGGTTATTTCAATCTTAAAAATGAATTGCAAACTTGCTTTAAACCGTATCATTATTGCAAAGAAAGTTGGCTTTATGCAAATGAAACATATGACCTCCACCAAATAAGCCCGCATGTAGCATATGAACAGTGCGCTAGTTCACACGTCATCTTGCGGGTACAAAGACAATCTTTGTACTCAGGTGCTTTGCTTAATGTTTTTGTTGCAGAGGAAGAAGGTGAGCCTCAGGGGCCTCACTTCTGTGAGCTGTGCTGTCGCTTCGTGGGTGACGACTAGACTTGGCGGTCCGGTCAGATGCCTTGTGGGTTGGAGGCACACTGATTGGCTTTGTTTATAGCCATCTTATGGCACTTTTGCTTCCGCTGTCGTTCTTGTTTATTTGTGTATCTTGGCCTGTCGGCCTTTGTCTGTAATAACTATACTATTTGTTTATCTTCCGTTTGGTAGTGTTGTGTTTGGTCTCTATGTGTGGGATGGAGTTGATGTCTAATTTTGTACCGAGGTGTGTATACTGCTTTCTGGGAAGTATACATATCTCGAGGATCAGTTTGTTTGATTTGTGATGCTAGGACCAGGTGGTTGGTTAAGCATTACAAACCAAATAAACTGGGGTCCTCACAGTATGTGTCATCGTACTTCGAAAACTTCGCTTCTAGCATCCCCACTTACAGTTTTCACCTTGTCATGTTTTCGTTGCACGTGAGCATCGGTGCTGAGATTGTGAGGGACTACCGCTCCTTGTTTCAGAGGATCAAGGACGATGCAAAGGTCACACGTGAGGAGGTGGCCCAGGCTTTCCGTCGTGTGGCTATTCAAGCCACATGTGTTGTTGGCCTGCTTTCATGCACGGACTCTCGGAGGTTGACACGCTTACGCTGGTCGGTCGGTGCAGACGTCGTTGGTGCCATCCCATCCGGCAAGCCACAGAGGTGGCGGTGTCGGCGTGGAAGCGATGACGATGCGGAGGCTCGGCCAGGCCATGTCCGACAGCGTCGTGGCCTGATGAGGTTGAAGGGTTTGGCTGGGCATAGCCCCTTACACTGGCAGCGTCACTTTACGTTGGTCCTCCGGACTCCTTCGCCTTCCACACGCAGCACGCGCAGGGCATGTATGATGTGCCGTACTTCCCTCCGGATGGCTTCTCGTTCACCATGGTGCTAGCCGAGGGTACATCACGTCTCTGTTTGTCAGCACACATTGTGTTTTTTTATTAACTAACAATATTTTCATTACAGGTCTTCTGCTCTCAAATGGATTACGGGCCTCCCCAGGCGACGTGGAGGCGCACGACTTCCTTGTGGACCAAGACCTGGCACCTCAGCCCACACTCACTGAGGTTCTCTTTGGGTCACAGCTCGTCGGTGCGCTAGTACCCACGCAGGCGGCAATTCTGTCCACCCCTTCGCCTTTCAGTCCTCGTCAGACCAGGCCTCCAGACCGTCTTTCCCTCTCCGGGCTGAGGCCCCGACACCTAGCGCAGAGGAGGGGCCCAAGAGAGCCTGTAGGGGAGGACACAGAGGTGGAGTGGGCCATGGCGATGTGGGAAGGGATGCTGGGGGTGCGGTTGGGGGCCTAGTAGGGGGTGTCCCCATGCGTAGGCTGTACTTTTGTTCATTATGTAATACTTTTGCATTCTTATGTGTACTCGTTTGTACAATGCATGTTTGTTCAATGCATATCGACACCTATAGCTTAATGCACACGATACATTAATGCAATAGTCCACTCAATAAAAGGCAACCACAATGATGCGTACAGAAGGGGAGAGTACCGAGGTACAAGCTTCTCCACCGTGCCTAATGGTACAAGGTGCCTCGCGCTACCCACATAGAGTGTTGTACAGGGGGGCGCCTCAGACGTGGCTGGCCGTCGTTGTAGTGGCACGCACATATGCAGCTAGAGTTCGCGCAGCAGCATGTGGGATCATAGGAACTTCCTATGTTCATGACCTCCTCGTTGCCCCTCTCGGGCTGCATCTGTTGGTGGAGGTCATTGTTTTCCTCATTGAAATTGTCAATCCGTGCCTCCAACTAAAAGATTCCGTCCCACAATGTATCCACGTACATCACAACATGTTGTTCATGGGGAGGATCGATCCAGCGGACAAAGTCGCATTTCGCTATCTGCTGGAAAGGAGGGTTAACATGGAAGCTCTATTAGCAGTAACATAAAGCAAACAATTTGCTAATTGTACCCCAGAGTGTGGGCATCATAAGAAACATTGTCCGCCATCAAAAGGACATTCGTGACCTGCACGACAGCGTCCTCCCTGTGTTTGCATTTCGGCCATACCGGTTGAGAATGCTTGTTCGGCATGAACTGGTGGTTAGGGCCGAAGTCTTCCCTCGTTTGGAGGGAAAGGTCTTGCTTCGGTGACCTCGGTGGTCCCTAGGCGTCTGACATGGTATGTTACTGTATGATGGAGAAGGTTCTTCTTCCTACGGTTTAGAGGGTCCAGTGGTCCTACTTTTTGAGCGTGGGGTGTGCATTTTATAGCCCGCGGGGGTGTCCTCGTGCACACAGTCCTACAGCGCGCCCTCCCACTGACAAGACCAGACGGGGCTGGCTACTTTACGCAGTGACAAGACCAAATGGGCTAGCTTGCGCAGTGACAAGACCAAACGAGTTAGCTTTGCGCAGCGACGTGACCCGACGAGTTAGCTTTGCGCAGCGACGTGACCAAACGGGGTAGCTTTGTACAGTGACAAGACCAAATGGGGTAGCTTTGCACAGTGACAAGACCAAACAAGTCAGCTTTCCACAGCGACGTGACCTGACGAGTTAGCTTTGCTGCCTTACGGACACGAATTTCCCTCAACCGAATTACATTTCAGCCACGTACGCAGCGCCGACTCAGCATATAAGTACTACCCCTTCTATGTTGGGTTCTCCTGCATCCATACTTCAACACAATTTCGCTCAAATGTACAAGCACTGTGAGGAGATCCGCGGAATGCAAAGGGAGTATGCAGCTTAGGAGGAACAAAGGGAGCGTGCCAGGTGGCCACCTCCCCATAATGATGCCCCCCCGTAGCAGCAACCCCTACCACAACATCCCAACAGACCATTTTCCGCAACACCCGCCCGAGGGGGAGACGCCGCCCCTCTGTTGGTGCAGAGACAGCTTCAAGTTCTTAAAGTCCAAGAACCCGCTCAGCCTGGGCATACATTACTGGGGTTGCACGAACTACTCCAGTGACTACCCCAATGGTCGTTGGGACACAAGCCACTATTGGCAACTGGTAAGGATAGGTAGTAGTATGTTCCCCTACCATTTCTCTTTCAAAGTCCGCACTAACAACCTCTCCCGTCTACCCGTAGTCCCCAAACCCGCTATGTGGCTATCGCAAGTGGATCGACCTAGAGATCCACCCACACGACCAGTGAACTCTCGACTGCGAGGAGTGGAATGCCAACAGGGACTACGAGAGGAGGGAGGATGAGTGCCACACCGAAGAGCACAACCAACGTATTCGACGAGAGACACAGGCCCATCTCGAGGTGTGCAGGTGTAGGGAGCACGAGAGAAAGAGGGAAATGGCAGCCGAGGCCAAGGCGGCCGGCGAGGAGTACAACGCTGAGCTCGCAAGGAAGGTCAAATGGCCCTGGTCCACACAGTCGTTCGACCCTCTTCGTCCATATGTACTATGTATTTCTAATTCCCTAAAGGCATGCGTATACCATCCTTGGTTCTTTAGCCTGCGTGCCATGTAACCCCTCTTGTCGGATCATCGGTCGTGTTGTTAACGTTGCTCCATTTCTCGGTCGTCGTGTCTGAATTCTCTGGCGCATCGCAATACAACTTACCTTCCAACTTACGAATCTTTAATACATCAATCGTCGACGAGAAAGCATGGACGAAAGTAATATGTTATCACTTACCTTCCTACATACGAATCATTGCTACCTCAATCATCCTCACAAAATTCTACAGAAATTCACTGCACTACAACAACATACGATGATCACAAAATGTTATCATGAGTCTAACAGATTTTATACCGTTGAAAATCTACGAAAATCACAAACAGACCAACTAGTTTAGGGTTTCAGCTACCTATCGCTATTTATTTTTGTAATTATCTTTTCAAATTATTATTTAAAAAAAATGTTGTTTACGAAGGATATATTCGCTAAAGTGTCAAAGGTTATTAATCCATAAAAAGATTTTTAGTCCATATATGTATTTACGGTCAATTAAAAGGATGGTCTTATATATGGTTCATAGATAGATTCTCTACTTTTAAGTTATGGATTGTTCGAGAGGGATTAACTTTCAAATATTTTTTAAAAAATATTAAATAATAAAAAACCAGGTATCAGCCTCCCGTCGCCAAATCGTTGGGCGACTGGATGCAGTCGCCTACAGGTTGGGCGACAGCTCCTGTTGTTCCACCATTGGCCGACTTCATCCCTGTCGCCCAACGGTACAGCTAGTACATTGGTGTCGCTTGGCCGTTGGGTGACTAGAGCTAGTCACCCAACGGTTCGGCGACAGAGGCTATTTTCACAAAAAAAAAATCGCAGGTATAATTTTTTATTTTTGAATAAAAATGGATTATTTAAAAAGAAATTCTTTATAGGTGAGGAGAGGGAGGTAGCAACCAAGTGTGTGTGTGTTTGCATGAGGCGTGGAGGTGACAAGTTCGTGGCATAGTCAAATTAGTGGAGCACATCACTATCATATTTTCTCTCTGTAATACCCTGTCTCTTCTTCTAGACCCTAAGACCTAAGGTGTTCTTAGTCGGTTATTTACTTCTTTAGAAACTGGACTAGTTTTTGAGAGAAACTCTAGAAGAATGAGTTGGAACTTTTCTTTTCCACTTGACCTGAGTCCTAGAGGTGTGTGGCCAGCCTTATATCTTTTCTTACTGAAAATTGAGATAAAAGTACCTTTTTCGGTAGTGAAATACTGTAACAGCCCTAACTTAGGGTTTGTATTCCAAATGTAAAATTTTGAGGAGAAATAAAAACTTTTGTTGTCTCTTCAAATCATTTGGAAGTTTTCCAAATTTTCCCTAGCAATTTCCAATTTTCTAGAAGTTAATTCTTGTGATTGGAAATTGTTGTCATCAAATTATTAGCCTTCAAACTGGTGATCATCCTCCAAAATTATTTTTCCTATCATCTTGATCATCCTAGCTACCTCTCTGAATTATTTCACAATTTTTAGATTTTGTTTGCTATTTCAAATGCCCAAGTCAACCCAGTTTAGAAATCTGGTCAAACCTCTGGACAACAGCTTGTGAATTTTAGTGGGAAAAATCTAGTGCATGAAAACCCCTAGAAAATTTTCACAAGGTTGTCCTCTGTCCCTAGCAGCTACCATAAAAATTTAGAAATTTTTGGAGCTCTGGAGCTACCTCTAAAAATTTCCCAAACCCTCTCTGTCTTTTAAGTCAAAAACTAAAATCATGTTCCTCGGGCTCGGACCCAACCTCGGGCTCGAGTCAGGCTATCGCACCGCTTGGCTCGGTCAAACCAACTAGTTGCACTGTGGCGCTCGATGGTATCCACCGTCCGATGCGGATCGAGCGGTCACGTGTGCGTATGCAACCGACTGTCGAATGCATACATCAATCTCGGCCGTCCGTTCTAGATCCAACGGTCGATGCACTCTTGATCGAGTCTAACCACATTCGCGCCGCCGGACTCGATCCGCGCCGCTTCGCATCGCCGACATGTGGGCCCCACCTGTCAGCTTCGTCCTCGTCTTCTCCGCGTCTCACCGGAGCTCACGGCCGCTCGTGCATGTGTGCCACGACGCTCGTCGCTGCCACGTCGTGGACGCGTGTTCCCCTCCGGAGAATCGCCAGGAGTCCATCTACCCCCTGTGGTCATCCATTCTTCCTCGCATTCATTCTCGCGACTTCTCCGTCCATCTTTTAGCTTCGGCCGGAGAAAAACCCGAGGGCGGCACCACCACCTCACTGCCGTTCGAGCAACAGCGACCCCGCCGTCGTGTTCCTCTTGCCTCGCCGCCTCCATTTTGCCCATCCCGAGCCCTCGGTGTCCAGTGTATCGCCGGGGGCGTGTTCGTAAATCTCCACCTCCGGTGATCTCGCCCCGCGAGCTCATCTGCGTTCGGTGAGTTTCTAGTTTCGCTTTTGGTCCTTTAGGATCGCAATCGACCACCGAGTCTAACTGTGACCTTGTTTCACTCTTTGGTGCTTCACCGAGGCCGCGACGCTTTCTTCTCCAAGCTCGGTAAAGCGCCGCCGTGTCGGTCCGGAGCCACCGTCCTCCCCATCATCAAGATCGTGGGCTTATCGTTCCGGTGTCTCCGCGATCTCGAGGAGCTCCTTCCGGCTTCTCGCCGTCGTAGCGTCATCTCCGCGCACCGCACCTTCTTCTCGCCTCCGCCGTCGTGAGCTCATCTCGGCAACCATCGGGATCCGCAACACCGCCACCGAGTTCGCGAAGTCCTTGCGGGCCTCAAGGTATCGCCGCTCGTCTTGAAACCCACTAGGTCGCGTAATCGGTGCACGCGGCGCGCCGCCGTCCCAGCGCCGCCGGTAAACCACCGGTGGTAATTAATTTAGCGCTAACCCTGTTTTATTGAGTCAGCGACTTGTGGGCCCTCTCATTGTCGCGTCTAGGAAATCTTTTATCCGTCGTTTCGTTGCACTCGAGTCAACGCCATGTGGGTCCATAATGTCGATTAAGGATTGCGTAGGTTTCAAATCGTTTTCTCTATTGAGAAGCGTATTTTCTTTGGGCATGTGTATTAGGATTACGTTACGTTAAGCAGAAGGCGTATTCTTAGAATACGCCGGCGTCACTTTCGTGAGTGGTTGTTTTGTCGACATTTTCGCGGAGCCATTGTCGATGTGAGGGCTAGCTGGTCAGTGCGAAATGGGTTGAGTGCATTATAGATTTGGAAATGATTTAGTATTTCGGTTTATGTTTTCTGTTGGTGTTAATTCAATTAAACTTGTAAAATGCATAACTAATTCAATTTTTATCCAAATTGCATGAAACCAGTCTTTGTTAATTTTCATTTTGAATGTGCTATTTGCTAAAATTAGTGTCAACCTTGTCCCTGTATCAAAAATCTGTTAATTAATTTAAATGTTGTAGAATGTAATCTCCAAATTAGAAAATGCATATCTCTTTTAATAATTGTCCAAAATCAATGAACCCAATTCGGTAACATTTCATTTTCAGTATACTAACTATTAGGTTAAGTTTTACACCTGTTTCTGTTCATGAAAATTTGTTTAGTAATTAACTAGTGCTTTGATGTGTATTTAGTTTAGAAAATTCTTGGGAAATTCATAATAACTTAAAGGAATTGTTCTGTTTCTAAAATTTTGTTATATCATGCTTAGGCTCTGTGTGAGTTTTGGCATGTTTTGTTGTTATGGTATGTTGGAGTTTGCGGTGTTATCCGTTCTTATTATTTGTTTTGTTCAATCGTTAGGATTCGATATTTGCGGCAACCAGAGAACGATCCTCGCAACATATTGAGCAACGACAACGGGCAAGCGGTTTGATCATGTTTATCGAGTATTTTAAAGTCTAATATTTTGTTTCAACTATATGTATGCATCGCTTAATTTGTGTTAAATTGATTAGTTAAATCCGTAGATGCATATCCACGTAGTCAAAATATTGATCTCTACTACGAGCCTAGGTTATTTCTTGTGATTAGAGATCATTTGGATGATCTCTTGTCACTTAGTAGATCCGGGTCAACTTGCTTAGACATGCTTAGCTATCGGTAGAACTGGCGGTTATCGACTTTAGTCGGTAACCTTGATCACACAAAATTTACTACAACTTTATGTTTGACATTTTCGCTATGTTTAATTGCAAAACTAAAAATGAAAACAAAAAATGATTTGGGCCAGGCACAATGGTAAGATTGGTGTGATCTTTTGGGTGTGATCGGAAAGGTGCAGGTCAATTAAGGACCGAACATCTTGTGAGTGAATTTTTATCCAGGCATTTCGCGTGCTAACCACACTAGAGGGTATGGGACCTCTCTTGACCTAGTACTTTGGCGTGTATTGGTCCCGGTCGCAGGAGGTCGCGGGAGGGATGGAGGTGGGAGCATGGTAGTTGTCCGAAAAGCTTTATCTGAGTGGGTAGTTGTCTTTCGGCTTTACCATGTAAGCGTATGGGTTTCTATCCATACGAGCGCACGGGTCGATACACAATATTGGAAAAAGTCTCGTAGGACTTAGGCGTGCGACATACCTTGGAAGTGTGCTTTGGCTTAAAGCGATGCAAGTGTGGGTGCAGTGGTACACCCTGCGAGGTTAAAACTATTCGAATAGCCTCGTCCTAGGTGATGGACACGCTTGGGTAAGCTTTTCAAGAGTTAGACTACAACATTTAAATTAAAACTTGATGGGTGAGTGCGAACGGGATTCGTGCTATTGTTAATGGTGACTATTGGGATAGTCACTTCTAGGTTGTTTATCTTTCGCTTTTGTTATTATTATCTTTACGGTTATTTCAATCTTAAAATGAATTGCAAAGCGGCTTTTAAACTGTATCATTATTGCAAAGAAAGTTGGCTTTATGCAAATGAAACATATGACCTCCACCAAATAAGCTCGCATGTAGCTTATGAGCAGTGCGCTAGTTCACACGTCGGTCTTGCGGGTACAAAGACAATCTTTGTACTCGGTGCTTTGCTTAATGTTTTTGTTGCAGAGGAAGAAGGTGAGCCTCTGGGGCCTCATACGTGAGTGTCTTTGTCGCCGTGGGTGACGACTAGACTTGGCGGTCGGTCGGATGCCTTGTGGGTTGGAGGCACACCGATTGGCTTTGTTTATAGCCATCTTATGGCACTTTTGCTTCATTGTCGTTCTTGTTTATTTGTGTATCTTGGCACATCGGCCTTTATGCGTAATAACTATACTATTTGTTTATCTTCCGTTTGGTAGTGTTGTGTTTGGTCTCTATGTGTGGGATGGAGTTGATGTCTAATTTTGTGCAGAGGTGTGTATCTTGCTCGGGAAGTATACATATCTCGAGGATCGATTTATTTGATTTGTGATGCTAGGACCGGTGGTTGGTTAAGCATTACAAACCAAATAAGCTGGGGTCCTCACAAAGTTGGTATCGAGCCATTCGACCGTAGTAACCCAAGCATAGTCGTCCTTAGGATATTTTGAAAGTCTTATTTTCAAGTCATAAAAGGTTTATAAAAACCTAGGCGATTCTCGATTTTATTCCTTACCTATCTTAGCTTTCTACTCTCATCTTACTCTAATTTAAGTTTTGAAACTTGGTTTCTCTTCACCTTTCAAAAGATAGTTACTCTGGGTGGAATTAGTTTGGGAGAACCATGAAGTTTAATCCAACTAAAACTTGTGGGGATAATACGGTAAGATGTAAAGGGAGTAGTTATGTGTCCGATTTTTTTGGTCGAACTTTATCTGCCTTGTGTTTGTTTTCGGATTGCTTTCATGAATTTTGGGCTTTCTTGCTCTTAAATTTGTTGCTAACTTGTCTTAGTAAAACAGGATGGCGGGAGAATGCGTGGCGGTCAGCAGGTGGTCATGATGAGGAGCTTCCCCCTCCTCAGACCATGGTGAGGTGCTCGCTCGGATCGAGCGAAACCGCATGGACAGACGCGCATCTTGGAGGTTATTGCTAGGAATACCTCCACTCTGCCGGTGGTGGCGGCCACGGACTCGCGGGGACTTGCGAGTTCCTCCGCACGCGACCGCCGACTTACTCCCGCTCGAGGACCCTCGATGCGGATGATTGGCTGCGCATGGTTGGCGGAAGCTCAAGATAGCTCGATGCGGCGCGAGATAAGGCGCTCTTGCGTCCCACCGGCTTGAGGCGCGGCACTCTCATGGTGGGAGAACTATCTCGCCATGCGGCCGCGAGGCCATGTGGTCGCGTGGGAGGAGTTCAGGACAGCTTTTCGTCGGGCCCACATCACGGCGGCCGATGAAGCGAAGAAGAAGGAGTTCCTCGCGCTCAAGCAAGGGCGCAAATGCGTGATTTGAGTGCACATGCGAGTTCAATCATTTGGCTCGTTATGCTCAGGAGGTGGCCTCGAGATGAGGCTAGCGGGAGAAGTTTATGGATGGCTTGTCCGAGGAGCTGCGGGACAAGCTATCTATTGTGGACTTTTCGACTTTCGGGCCTTGGTAGATAAGGCCATTGTTGCCGAGCATAAGGCAAAGCGTGGCGAGTCCATAGCGCAAATGGGAGGCACATCGGTCTACTCACACGGCCTCACTCGTTCTCGGGTGGGCGGCACCGATGGCCCGTTCTTTTGCTCCACCGCGCCGAGGCCATCGCGCCGGCTCTTCGCCACCGCAGGCGTGTTTGACCACGTGCGCTGCGATCGGCGACAGAGCGGCCTCCGCAATCCGGCGGCCGAGGTCACTTGTTTTCGTTGCCACAACAAGGGCCATTATGCGAATGCACGCCCTCGAGTGTTGCGGCGCCCCTCATCCTAATGGAGGGCGGGCGGGGAGTGGTCATCCACGACGAAGATGATCCAAAAGCCCGAGTGCGGCGGCGGTCGAGTCAACCACCTTTCGGTGAGGAGGCTCGGGGCGCGGATGTCGTGATTGGTACACTTCTTGTTAATTTCGTCTGCTGCGGTATTATTTGATTACGAGCATCGCATTCTTTATTTCAAGATCATTTGTTGCTGCGAGTGGTCTTCCTTGTGTTCCTTTGGGAGTTCCTTTGCTCATCCGCTCTCGGTCGGAAATGAGAGGCGATCTGATGTGTCGTCATGTTCCTATCATAGTCCAAGGAGTGGGGTTTTGGCAAACCTTATTACCTTTCGATTCGTGAGCACGGATGTGATTCTTGGCATGGATTGGTTGTCCCAACACTTGGGGCAAATCGATTGTGCCGGGAAGATTGTCTATCTCACGACCCTTGAGTGAGCAGTCGGATTTTGCGCGGCCGGGGCCACATCTATGTGTATTAGAAGCGAAGCCAACCTTGCGGTCGGATGTTCCCATAGTATCGACTTTGGGGATGTCTTTCGAAGACTTGCCGGGATGCCTCGGTTCGAGACACAGAGTTTGTCATCGAGTTCTTTGCCGGCATCGCCCGATTTGAAGGCGCCGTATCGGATGCCTCCCAATGAGCTAGAAGAATTGAAGAAGCAGACTTGGTGAGCTCCAAGCAAAGGGTTTCATCCGTCCAGTTCATCTCCTTGGGGTTGTCGGTGATCTTTGTGAAGAAGAAGGACAAGACCTTGCGCATGTGTGTTGATTACCGTCCTCTCAATGAGGTGACGGTGAAGAACAAATATCCTCGCCCGCATTGATGATCTGTTTGATCGGTTGGCCGGAGCCAGTGTTCTCAAAGATTGATTTGAGAATGGGGTATCATCAGTCGGGATCGGATCGAGATATTCGAAGGCGGCCTTCACTACTCGTTATGGTGCATGCAGTACACCGTCATGTCTTTCGGTTTAACCAATGCTCCAGCTTTGTTCATGAACCTTATGAATTCAGTATTCATGGAGTATTTGGATAAATTTGTGGTGGTTTTTATTGATGACATTCTTATCTATTCCAAGACTGAAGCAGAGCATGCTGAGCATCTGAAAATTGTTTTGGGCAAGTTGCGGGAGCATCAGCTGTATGCAAAGTTCAGCAAATGTGAGTTCTGGTTGAAGGAAGTGGCATTCTTGGGCCATGTTCTTTCAGCTGGAGGCATAGCTGTGGATCCCAGCAAGGTCAGCGATGTTCTATCTTGGGGCGGCCAAGTCGATCAACGATGTGCGGAGTTTTCTTGGTTTAGCGGGCTACTATCGCCGCTTTATCGAGAACTTCTCCAAGATCGCAAAGCCGATGACTGAATTGCTCAAGAAGGACAAGAAGTTTGTATGGTCCTCTGCTTGTGATGAGAGTTTTCAGGAGCTCAAACGGCGATTGACTTGGCTTGATCCTTACTCTTCCCGATATCCACAAGAGCTTCGATAATTATTGTGATGCCTCTCGTCGGGGACTCGGATGTGTTCTTATGCGAGAAGGCAAGGCGGTTGCCTATGCATCTAGGCATTTGAGGCCTCATGAGCTCAACTACCCCACCCATGATCTAGAGCTTGCTGCGATGGTTCATGCACTCAAGATTTGGCGGCATTATTTGATCGAAACATTGTGAGGTGTATTCCGATCACAAGAGTTTGAAATACTTGTTCACTCGGCCAGATCCGAACCTCGAGCGAGAGGAGATGGTTGGAATTGATCAAAGATTATGACATGGGTATTGGTATCATCGAGCAAGGCCAATGTGGTTCTTGATGCACTTAGCCGAAAGGTGTATTGCAATACTCGATGATCCAAGAGCGACAACTGCGCTTCTCGCGAGGCCGGCGTCTCAACTTGGGTTTGGTTGAGCATGGTTCTCTTGTCGCCTTGGTTGTGCAACCAACCTTGGTGGATCGAGATCAAGGCGACCGGCAATCGGATGATGGCGTGGGTAAAATCAAGCGAACATCGAGGATGGTTCAGCCAAGTGTTTCACGAGAGGATGAGCGCGGTGTTGTATGGTTTGGGCAGCGTCTCGTGGTCCCAAAGATCCCGAGTTGCGGATTTGATCCTTCGAAGCCCATGATTCGCCTTTGTCTATCCATCCGGGGCCACCAAAATGTACCAAGATCTGCGTCGAGATTACGGTGGACTCGCATGAAGCGCGAGATTGCGGGTTCGTGGCGGATGTGACATATGTTGTCGCGTCAAGGCGAGCATCGGCGTCAGCAGTCTCCTCCGACCCTTGCCTATACGAGTGGAAGTGGGATTACAGAGGTATGGATTTTATCACCGGTCTACCCGTACTTCTTGAGGGAAGGATGCTATACGGTTGTTATCGATCGATTGACGAAGGTAGCGCACTTCTGCGGTGACTTACCACTCTCGGTGTCGGTCGATTGGCGGATCTCTATATCTCGCATTGTGAGCTTGCATGGTGTGCCACGAGCGATTGTGTCGATCGTGGCTCTCTTTTCACTTCTCGGCTATGGCACGATTTACGAGAAGCCATGGGACCGTCTTTCTTCATTTCGACCTATCATCCTCGGGTGATGGTCGAGCGGAGCGAGTCAACCAAGTTCTTGAAGATATGCTCCGTGCTTGTGTTCTTTCCTATGGGAAGAATTGGGAGAAGTGCCTACCGCTTGCCGAGTTCTCCTACAACAACGACTTCCAAGCTAGTCTCGGTATGGCACCGTTTGAGGCTTTGTATGGGAGGCGTCACGAACCCCATTGAACCGGTCGAGAGGCGGGAGAGCAGTTCTTTGGCCCGATTCCATCAATGAAATTGAAAGTCAAGTGCGATTGATTCGTGAGCACTTGCGCGTGGCTCGATCGAGCGAAGAGCTATGCGGTCGGCGTCGTGCGTGAGTTGAGTTTCGGCCCAATGACTTTGTGTATCTCAAAGTTTCACCATTGAAGGACACCGTCGTTTGATGTCAAGGGCAAGCGGCTCCTCGGTATGTCGGGCCTTATCGCGTCATCAAGAAAGTGGGAGCCGTTGCATACGATTAGTTGCCGGCTACACTTGAAGGGTGCATGATGTCTTCCATGTGTCACGATTAAAGAAGTGCCTTCGTGTTCTGTGGAGGAAACGCCATTGGAAAATATCGATGTGCGGGAAGATCTGTCTTATCGTGGCGCCCCATTCGTATCCTCGAAGAAGTGAGCGCAGAGCGAGGAACCGTGTGATCAAGTTCCTCAAAGTTCGGTGGTCAAACCACTCGAGGATGAAGCCACTTGGGAGCGGGAAGATCGCCTCTGAGCAGATTACCCATCCTTCTTCTCCCGGTGATCGAGAATCTGGGCGAGATTCTGTGAGGGGAGATTTGTAACAGCCCTAACTTAGGGTTTGTATTCCAATAGTAAAATTTTGAGGAGAAAAAAAAAACTTTTGTTGTCTCTTCAAATCATTTGGAAGTTTTCCAAATTTTCCTAGCAATTTCAATTTTCTAGAAGTTAATTCTTGTGATTGGAAATTGTTGTCATCAAATTATTAGCCTTCAAACTGGTGATCATCCTCCAAAATTATTTTCCTATCATCTTGATCATCCTAGCTACCTCTCTGAATTATTTCACAATTTTTAGATTTTGTTTGCTATTTCAAATGCCCAAGTCAACCCAGTTTAGAAATCTGGTCAAACCTCTGGACAGCAGCTTGTGAATTTTAGTGGGAAAAATCTAGTGCATGAAAACCCTGGAAAAATTTCACAAGGTTGTCCTCTGTCCCTAGCAGCTACCATAAAAATTTCAGAAATTTTTGGAGCTCTGGAGCTACCTCTAAAATTTCCCAAACCCTCTCTGTCTTTTAAGTCAAAAACTAAAATCTTTGTTCCTCGGGCTCGGACCCAACCTCGGGCTCGAGTCCGGCTCGCACCGCTTGGCTCGGTCGAACCAACTAGTTGCACTGCGGCGCCTCAATGGTGTCGGCCGTCCGATGCGGATCGAACGGTCCACGTGTGCATATGCAACCGACCTGTCCGAATGCATACATCAATCTCGACCGTCCGTTCTAGATCCAACGGTCGATGCACTCTTGATCGAGTCTAACCACCTGTTCGCGCCGCACCGGACTCCAGTCCGCGCCGCTTTGCTTCTGTCGCTGACATGTGGGCCCCACCTGTCAGCTTTGTCCTCGTCTTCTCCGCGTCTCACCGGAGCTCACGGCCGCTCGTGCATGTGTGCCACGATGCTCGTCGCTGCCACGTCGTGGACGCGTGTTCCCCTCCGGAGAATCGCCAGGAGTCCATCTACCCCCTGTGGTCATCCATTCTTCCTCGCATTCATTCTCGCGACTTCTCCGTCCATCTTTTAGCCGGTAGGAGAAAAACCGAGGCGGCACCACCACCTCACTGCTGTTCGAACAACGAGACCCGCCGTCGTGTTCCTCTTGCCTCGCCGCCTCCATTTTGCCCATCCAGAGCCCTCGGTGTCGATTGTGTCGCCGGGGCGTGTTCGTCGTCTCCACCTCACGGTGATCTCGGCCCCTTGAGCTCATCTGCGTTCGGTGAGTTTCTAGTTTGCTTTTGGTCCTTTAGGATCGCAATCGACCACGAGTCTAAGCGTGACCTTGTTTCACTCTTTGGTGCTTCACCGAGGCTTCGCGACGCTTTCTTCTCCAAGCTCGGTAAAGCGCCGCCGTGTCAATTCCGAGAGCCACCGTCCTCCCCCATCATCAAGATCGTGGGCTTATCGTTCCTGGTGTCTCCGCGATCTCGAGGAGCTCCTTCCCAGCTTCTGTCGTGCGTAGCGTCATCTCGCGCGCACGCACCTTCTTCTCCGCCTCCGGCCGTCGTGAGCTCATCTCCGGCAACCATCGGGATCCGCAACACCGTCACCGAGTTCGCGAAGTCCTTGCGGGCCTCAAGGTATCGCTCGCTCGTCTTGAAACCCACTAGGTCGCGTAATCGGCCGCTGCGGCGTGCCGCCGTCGCGCACTGCGATAAACCACGGTGGTAATTAATTTAGCGCTAACCCTGTTTTAGTTGAGTCAGCGACTTGTGGGCCCTCTCTTAATCGCGTCTAGAAATCTTTTTATCCAAATGTTTCGTTGCACTCGAGTCAACGCCATGTGGGTCCATAATGTCGATTAAGGATTGCGTAGGTTTCAAATCGTTTTCTCTATTGAGAAGCGTATTTTCTTTGGGCATGTGTATTAGGATTACGTTACATTAAGCGAAGGCGTATTCTTAGAATCGCCTTCGGCGTCACTTTCGTGGTTGTTTGTTTTGGTCGACATTTTCGCGTGAGCATGTTGTCGATGTGAGGGCTAGGTGGTAATGGGTGCGAAATGGGTTGAGTGCATTATAGATTTGGAAATGATTTAGTATTTACGGTTTATGTTTTTGTTGTTTATTAATTCAATTAAACTTGTAAAATGCATAACTAATTCAATTTTTATCCAAATTGCATGAAACCAGTCTTTGTTAATTTTCATTTTGAATGTGCTATTTGCTAAAATTAGTGTCAACCTTGTCCCTGTATCAAAAATCTGTTAATTAATTTAAATGTTGTAGAATGTAATCTCCAAATTAGAAAATGCATATCTCTTTTAATAATTGTCCAAAATCAATGAACCCAATTGGTAACATTTCATTTTCAGTATACTAACTATTAGGTTAAGTTTTACACCTGTTTCTGTTCATGAAAATTTGTTTAGTAATTAACTAGTGCTTTGATGTGTATTTAGTTTAGAAAATTCTTGGGAAATTCATAATAACTTAAAGGAATTGTTCCTGTTTCTAAAATTTTGTTATATCATGCTTAGGCTCTTTGTGTGAGTTTTGGCATGTTTTGTTGTTATGGTATGTTGGGTTTGCGGTGTTATCCGTTCTTATTATTTGTTTTGTTCAATCGTTAGGATTCGATATTTGCGGCAACCAGAAACGATCCTCATAACATATTGAGCAACGACAACTAGGCAAGCGGTTTGATCATGTTTATCCCAGTATTTTAAAGTCTAATATTTTGTTTCAACTATATGTATGCATCGCTTAATTTGTGTTAAATTGATTAGTTAAATCAGTAGATGCATATCCTGTAGTCAAAATATTGATCTCTACTACGAGCCTAGGTTATTTCTTTGTGATTAGAGATCGTGGATGATCTCTTGTCACTTAGTAGATCGGGTCAACTTGCTTAGACATGCTTAGCTATCGGTAGAAGCGGGCGGTTATCGACTTTAGTCGGTAACCTTGATCACACAAAATTTACTACAACTTTATGTTTGACATTTACTGCTATGTTTAATTGCAAAACTAAAAATGAAAACAAAAAATGATTTGGGCCGGGCACAATGGTAAGATTGGTGTGATCTTTTGGGTGTATTTGAAAGGTGCAGGGTCAATTAAGGACCGAACATCTTGTGAGTGAATTTTTATCCGGGCATTTCGTGCTAACCACACTAGAGGTATGGGACCTCTCTTGACCTAGTACTTTGGCGTGTATTGGTCGGGTCGCGGGAGGTCGCGGGAGGATGGAGGTGGGAGCATGGTAGTTGTCCAAAAGCTTTATCTGAGTGGGTAGTTGTCTTTCGGCTTTACCATGTAGCGTATGGGTTTCTATCCATACGAGCGCACGCAGTCGATACACAATATTGGAAAAAGTCTCGTAGGACTTTTTGTGCCGACATACCTTCGGAAGTGTGCTTTGGCTTAAAGCGATGCGAAGTGTGGATGCGATGGTACACCTGCGGGGTTAAAACTATTCGAATAGCCTCGTCTAGGTGATGGACACGCTTGGGTAAGCTTTTCAAGAGTTAGACTACAACATTTAAATTAAAACTTGATGGGTGAGTGCGAATCGGGATTCGTACTATTGTTGTTGTGACTATTGGGATAGTCACTTCTAGGTTGTTTATCTTTCGCTTTTGTTATTATTATCTTTACGGTTATTTCAATCTTAAAATGAATTGCAAGCGGCTTTTAAAGCTGTATCATTATTGCAAAGAAAGTTGGCTTTATGCAAATGAAACATATGACCTCCACCAAATAAGCACGCATGTAGCTTATGAGCAGTGCGCTAGTTCACACGTCGATCTTGCGGGTACAAAGACAATCTTTGTACTCGGTGCTTTGCTTAATGTTTTTGTTGCGAGAGGAAGAAGGTGAGCCTCTGGGGCCTCATACGTGATTTGTCTTTGTCGCCGTGGTGACGACTAGACTTGGCGGTCGGTCCGGATGCCTTGTGGGTTGGAGGCACCTTGATTGGCTTTGTTTATAGCCATCTTATGGCACTTTTGCTTCATTGTCGTTCTTGTTTATTTGTGTATCTTGGCACATCGGCCTTTATGCGTAATAACTATACTATTTGTTTATCTTCCATTTGGTAGTGTTGTGTTTGGTCTCTATGTGTGGGATGGAGTTGATGTCTAATTTTGTACAGGGTGTGTATCTTGCAGGAAGTATACATATCTCGAGATCGATTTATTTGATTTGTGATGCTAGGACCGGTGGTTGGTTAAGCATTACAAACCAAATAAAGCTGGAGTCTCTAAATACCCTCTTGATTCTTGTTTGATTTATGTGTTTTTAGGCCGACATCATTTGCAAAGAGAGTTGGTTTTATATTGGTATGTGTGGTTCTTTCCTTTTAAGAAATGTAATACCTTTAGGGGGTAGAATGTAATACCTGTTTTTCTTCTAGACCCTAACGAAGGACCTAAGGTGTGCTAGTAGATTGTTTAGTCGGTTATTTACTTCTTTAGAGAACTGGAGTGGTTTTTGAAAGAAACTCTAGAAAAACCAGTTCGAACTTTTCTTTTCCGTGTGACCTGAGTTTTAGTTGTGTGTGGCTAGGGCTAAAAAAATAGCTCAAGGCTCGCGAGCCAGCTCGGCTCAGACCAAGCCCAAGCCAGCTCGGCTTGGGCTCGTGAAATTTTCAAACCAATGGCTTGGGCTCGTGAAATTTTCAAACCGTGCCAAGCCTTGCTCCTGGCTCGCAATATCTTTGAGCCGAGCTCGAGCCACTTGGTCGGCTTGTTTGGCTCATGGGCGAGCACCACTCACCACCCACAAGGCCCACTCGGGTGCGAAGGCTTGAACCCTAACTCTGACTGTGTTGCACTTGTCCCTGTCTTGCCCCCAAGCAATCCTTCGCCTACCTTAGCATCTTGCCCCATCCTGCATCTCGTCGCCACCGCCCCTTCCTCCATCCCACCGTTGTCGTCCCGTCCTCTAGCCCGCCGCCGCCACCCCATCCTCCGTGCCGCCACCCTCGTCCTCTCCCCTGGCCCTCCCGTCCTCCGCGCCTAGTCCATCTGTCACCCCTGTCCTCCGGCCCGCCACCGCCACCTTGTTCTCTAGCTTGCCGCCCCGTCCCCTGGCCCCCCATCATCTGTGCCGCCACTACCACCCTGTGCTCCCCGTCCTCTACGCCACCACCCCATTCTCCTCAGCAGCCCCCTCCTTTATCTACTGCGGCGTCGCGCTGTCCTCCATCCATCGCCCCCTCATCCACCTGTCGCGCCCTCCTCCAACTGACATGGCACCCTCCACGTATGGATCGCCAACGAAGCTTGGAGTCACGTGTGTGAGGGAAGAAGTCTGCTAACATCGGGGCCTCTGCCTCGGCACGAGCTAGCGACCGTGCAACCAGTCGATGTGTCTTCAGTTCCTAGCCACCTCCTGACGTCGCCAAACCGGTGACTAACCTGGTAGCCTCAGTGAGTTGGGTGGTAGCCTGTAGCTCAAGTGATTTGCCAACAATGGAACATGTGAATGTTGTGTGCTTGTTGATAGACCTCAGCTATACTCGCAACTATCGCACAATCTGATCGTATCCTACTTCATAAGGATGTAGCTCCTCAGATGCTCTCACTTTTTAACTTATCGAGTCTAGCAATTCATCTTCTAAGGGCCCTCAAACCACAATAATTAAGAAGCTAAGCTAAAGTGGCAACCTTTTTAGAACCATGGCCAGATAATTTAGTTTCTTTTGAAAATGCTCCTAGATAGCAAGAATGTTCAGTGACACTTATTTTTGTGTTCAGTCATCTTAGAGAGATTTGAAAAGTAGACTAGAATTTGCAATTGTACAGATTAACATCCAGACAACACTAGAAGACTCATTAAACATACATGATTATATTATAGGCAAGTTATTGGATGGGTGCAACAGAAACATGAAGAAACACATATATAAACAGCTGTGATAAGGGTAAAGGTCAATATTTAGAAATGGGTACATATTGCTTGCTTCTATTCGGCAAATTAGGATACATATGCATACTCCACGTGTGGCTGTTACCAAATCTTGTGAATGCAATCTTTGGCTGGAAATGCAATCTCATCCATGATAAGTGGTTGTAACCAAATGCAATCTTGTGAATGTGCCACCTTTGGCTAGAAATGCAATCTTTGTATATATCCCTAGGAGATAGCTCCGGTGGAAATGCAATCTCATCCATGACAAGTGGCTGTTACCAAATATATATTTTTGTTTGTGGACAATGTTCTCACACATTTAATTCCATAGTCCTCTTCCCTTTGAGGTTATGTACAAATGAGTTGTTACATAAATATTCTGATTGTCTGATTGAGTATTGTAGGCTCATTGGATGTTTTGGATGACAAGATGACATGATGATAAGTAGGCAAGAGGACCATTTGTTTGGTGGCCTTTGCATAATACAAGACCTTTTAGAAACTATGAAGTCTTTTATGAATTAAAAGTTTGAATTATTAATTAGAGATTAAGTGTTAAGCATGGGTATTAAACATGAACTATTAAATTATTTTGGTCATGTGGTTTGGAATTTGGACTATTATTTTGGTCTCTTGGATATTTCTCTGTCTTGTTTGCAAGTATGATGTCTTATTGTGATATGATGAGTGAATGCCTTTGTCTTTTGGAGTTGATATTTATAGACTTGTAGTGTTAGTCTTTCACCCTTGCTTATTGATTAAATAGATTATGTGGAATGACTAAATGCAATTGAATCAACTGTTGTAAACTTGTGATTTAATGCCTATTAAATATCACATAATTTCCTTTTCAAATGAAAGGCAGAACAAGCCAGAAGCTACTTCAACAATGGCTAATTTGAGGGCTTATTCTGGCTCAAGCCAAGCTGAGCTGAGATGAGAGCTCACGAGCCAGCTCGAGCATGTTTCTAGCTCATCCAGGCTTGGTTCGCGAGGGATTGCGAGTTGGATCGAGCTTTCTACCGAGCCGAGCCTACATCTTGGCTCGTTCCCGAAATGAGACAAGCCCTCTTTTGAGCTGAGCTTGAGCGAGCGATCCAGGCTCGAGCTGGCTCGTCTCGGCTCATTTTCAGCCCTATGTGTGGCCCAGGGTTTGGGTAATCAGCCGAAAACCAATTGAAAATCAAGATTTTTGGTTCTACCCCCCGGTCAAAACACAAATTTCCAAATTCGGAACCCACTGTGTATATTTGCACTAGTCCCTGGATCAGTAGCTAGTGCACATATTTACATTATTGAATATCAACACATAACTTACAAACGTCAAACTGTTGTATAATATAGAATAAAAGAGTAATGACCTTGTGGTCGAAGCTTATAATTATCGCCCTTTCAGGCTAAACAACTCTAATAAATTACAGCGGAAGAAGATAACTCCAAGTGATGGCGCATCCATATGCTTGTAGGCTATCGACGGTGGGGGGGACCTAGTATTCCGGTGTCCTTCGTTGTAGGCACACGTAGAAGTTGTAATGGCCTCCTCGGCAACTTTGAAGGCTTCTGAAATTTATTTTGAGTGTAGCATGTAAGTACATAAAGTACTCCGCAAGTCTTGGACAATTTGCATATGCACAGGTTTAACAAATGAGGCTTATATGGTTCTTTTGCACAAAGCAATATTTTAACTTTCAACAATTTTCATAAAACTCATTTGACAAAAGTATTTACGATAAATAAATTGATTGTATCACTAGTGGAGGTTCTAGCTACCAACCACTAGTATCAAGGCTCTAGCGCCAAGGTTCAAAGGATATGGCTCTACACGCCGAATATCTATCGAGAGTCTCAAGCTGCTCCCGTGTTACCAAAATTCACTCTTTTGAAATCAAAACCAAAATCTACTATGTGAAAATGCACCTTATGCGCCATTGACCATGGGCACGACTATTCGAATAGTTTTACACCCTGCGGTTGTTGTACAAATTGACCCACATGAGATAATTAACTTATAATATCGGCCATGAGTACGCTTCCTTGGATGTGTGACTAAGTGATTATCACAAGGCCTTTACAATATGCGCTCTAACACCAACCCACCGATGAGCTTAACCCCAAGTCATGGATGTCATTTACCATTGACCGAAGCTCACCGTTGTGAGGATAACTGCTTGGACACGGATGTCTATTATCATCACAGAGAGCCCCGACAGATATGGACATCAACTACCATAAATGCTGCATAATCCCAAAAGGAACACCTATCAACTACAACCTCGAGCGTAATACTAGAACATGGTAAATTGGTTGGCTAGGTCCTTCCCATTTAGGATATGTGGTTATGCGGTATTGCTCGGTTTGAATAGACACAAGCGTCGGTCCTTGATATGACACAGGCGGAACTTAACACATTACAAGTTCTCGTGCTCTAGTTGCACACTGAACTTACCATCCACCCAAGTCTAAACAAATTTTCACCATTTTTTATTTTATACATCAACGGCAATACCTATTGCCATATATTTCTCAAATTGATTTGCATAAATGGTATTAATAATTCCCACCCATAGGATGATAATGATTGATATAGCTTGTCTATCTTTGTTCTACTATTTTATATTAATCCATCAATAATGTATTTATATAATCTAACAAAAATGTATCTCTATAATCCAATAATGATATATTCCTATAATCTAACAAAGATATACTCCTATAACCCAACAATAATGTAATCCGATAATGATATATTCCAATAATCCAACAATGATATATTTGTATAATCCAATAATGATATATTTCTATGATCCAACAATAATATATTCCTATGATCAAACAATGAAGTAATCGATAATGATGTATTCCAATAATCAAACAATGATATATTGTATAATCCAACAATGATATATTTCTATAATCCAATTAATTCAACAAAGTTTACGCTTTCTACATGATTCAACAAATTCACCAAAATTATCATCATAAATTGTTATGAAAATCCATCTTTTTCTTCTTTTAATCGCCACCTTTATTGGATCAATTTCACAATACTAATTTTCCAACAATCACTTACTATAACCAATTTAATTCAACTAAATTTGGTTTAGATCCAATCTCTCCTTTCGATTCCAAATAATCAAGTCAGTGCTTCATGTTTAGACACTTCTATGATATAATTGGTCCCACCAAGTTAACTTTATATTATTTATCAACAATCTATATAATCCATAAAGATGTCCTTCTTCACTATATTCATCTAATTCCGCAATATTGTATTCCCATTATCTGACAATAATGTAATCATTAGTAAGGATTTTATGTACAAGGGTGACAATGATTCAAGGATAACAACAACATATGGAGGTATAATCAAATTAGGATTAACTAACACTCCTAATATTTGAATTTATCATTTTATGTAAATAGCAATGCATAATAGTTTTGAAATTTAAAACAAGATTTCAAAAATATAGGTACAACATGATAAAAGGAGACTTGCCTTCACCGAAGGTTGAGGTCACACATTCCGGTTGATCCAAACTTGCTTTGACAATGTCGGATTCTATACGCGCAAAACAAGACATAATAAATAGCAAAAAATCAAATAAAATCTAAAAATTATAAAACTATAACCATAAGAGAGATATTGAATTTAGATGAATTAATGAACAAGAATCGACGGAATCGGAGTTCGTATGAAGGAGAACGAACATTTGGAAGATTTGTCAGAAATGGAAATTCTTGGAAATTGGAAGAGAGGGAATATTCTACGGAATATATTATTATGATTTTTCATAGCAACAACAGTGTATGACTTCTTGGGCCCACTTGATAGAGAAAGAAAGAGTGAAAGAGAGAAAGGAATTTGTGTATGGCATGTGGGGTCACATGTCATAGAGAGAAAGAATGAAAGAAAGGAGAAGCAGAGGAGGAAGTAAGCGAGCGGCAGCGGGTGCGGTGGTGCGGGCGGCCGTCAGAGGCCAAATGGAACCCGGGTGGTGACGGTCTCACAGTGGTAGCGGTGCGGCGAAGGAACACGAGGCGGTGGCGATAGTGTCGGCGGTGACTTGGCGCGTGGGCATATGGCGGTGGTGGCGTGGTGAAGGCGGTGCGTGCATGAGCAATGCATAGGCACGGGGAGGTGGCGGAGTGCATGGGAAGTTGGAGGTGGTGCGAGGAGGCGAGCGGTGGTGGCGGCGGTGGAGAAGACGGGCTCACGGCGGCGGCGCTCCACGGCAAGGAGATACCAAATTGAGGTGGAGGATGGGTAGAAGATGATCAGAGGCGTGATGTGACCTGGTTCAATCGATGAAAAACTCACGGAGAAGGAGCTCGATCGATGGATGTGAATTCAGCCTAGAAGTAGAAACGGCGAAATCCGGTGATGAACTGCAACAAATTTGAAATTAATTAAGGGGAAATGATCATGGGGCTCGGGAACACGGCGTGACACAGTTCATTGGGCAAATACATCACCGTAGCGATGAGAACACGAAATGGGGGTGGTGGCCAGCACTCGAGAAGATAAAGCTTGCAGCGGCAACGGAACTCCCGTGAGTTCTGAGTAGAGGAGAGTGTGAAGGGGTTGGAAGCAGTGATGGTGCTCATATTTGTTGGCACGGCCGGGAAAGAGAAATGGCACGAATGCGATGGAATTTATGGCTGCAGTGCAGCTCGGTTTTGGAAACAGAAATGCATTTGATTTCTGGTTTCATTGGCGAGATTGAAGATGGCAATAACGATGGTAGTGAAGACGGGGGACAAGGACGGTGCAAATGGCACAAGCGGCATGGCCAGTGCGCATGGCGCTGGTATGGCGTAGGTGCAGGTGTGACTCTGGTGCGATTCAGGCGAGCGGCACACCGGCATGGTCGAGATGCAGTTGGCGCGCTCGGAACACGGAAGGCGGCACGTGGTCGAAATGTAGAAGGTGGCGCACGGGGCGTGGTTGGAACGCAGGCGTGCTGTAGAGATAGAAAGCTAGGCTGAAAGAAAGAAGAAAGGGAAGAAGAAAAACAAAGAGAGATTTTGCCCAAAATAAAATACAATGGAATGAAATTCTAAGATTTGCATTTCAAAGAAAAATCAAATATAAATTTGAATTTGAAATTTTGGTTGAGTTTGAATTTAAGGAGGTGAATTCAAATTGAGAATTTTAATTCCATATTTGGCTGAGAAATGTTTTGATTTTGGAATTTGATTTGAGATTAGAATTTGGATTTGGAATTTAAAGAATGCAAAAACTCCAAAGAATACCAACACTTTGAATTAATTTTTACATAGAGCAAAATTTGGGATGTTACACCTCTCTCCAGTAAAATTCAAAGCGGACAAAAAATCAGTTTGAGTTGAATTTTGCTCTATATAAAATAACTTTGTAACCATGTCTAATCACATGTGTGCATGTGGCTTGGTGGTAATGTTCATAGGCTATACGAAGGTAGGTCTTGGGTTCAAACCCTCAAAATTGTGCTATTTTTAGTTTTTTCATTTTAACTTCGAACAATTCAATTTTTGATTTCAAAATTTTGATAGAAATAGGCCAATTTTTTTGGCTAAATCGGTCCCTAGATAGCGCGATAAAATTTTCAAACTGGTTGCCAAAACCACAGTGTGACCTTGATCGATGATCGAGCCGTCGATGTTATGAAATAAGATGAAGGAAAATGGTGCAGAGTTCTTGGGAGATAATGGGTCTGCTTTCTATTGATATGAACTGGCTATTACAAGGGGTGTCCTTGATAAGGCAGTGGACTATCCCTAAGTACACTTGATTGCTATGCTAATACTTAAGAAGAAATCTAATCGTCTGTTGATCTCTTGGATTAGCTTACAGCCAATCGGATTCATCCATCTCCTCCCTTCATCTTCCTTTAAATAACTGATGAAGTGGTGGCAGTTATCCTTTGAAGAAGTGTCTGTTGGAAGCGTCGCGACTGGTCAGAGAGAGGCGACAGTTGATTAAGTATCAACTGTCGAGCAGTTGATGTCAGTGGAAGACAACCATATGGTTGTTAGTATCAGTGACTTAGAGCTACGGAACATCGTGTGGTTTGGAACGAATAAGGCACATGTTCCATTTGTCACACGGAAAGAATACGCTTAGAATGGGTCCAAGTGTCAGTTCATTGTTTCTATGAGTAGTTATCTAGTTGGGAACTAGGTACAAGACCTTATCCGACCAGGGTACCCATTATGTAACCTTTGGAATCCTTACGACCACGTGGTCATTGGCCTTAGTGGTTACGACTACAAAGTCGTGTAGTTTTTAATTTAAATAAAGGAATATTTAGAGGTTTTAATCCTCGTCACCTTCCTACTATCTTTTCTTGCCGATCCTGAGTAGGAAACGGTAGGAAATGTATAAAAGGGTGCTACCCTGCGCCATGAATCCCACGCCACGCTGGCTGCTGCCGCCCTAGTCACCACCGTCTGCTACTGCCCTAGCCACCGCCGTTTGCATAGGAGGAGAGATTAGATGGGAGGAGAAAGAAGAAGGAGTCTGTATGAATATTGCTGCTACTGCTGTCATGAGTACCGTTGAGGCAAGAAAGAAGCAAAGAAGCCAGGAAGGACTAAGAAAAGAAGAAGAAAGAAAGAGAAGAAGGAAGAGAAGGGAAAAATTAGGGTTTTGCATTCTGGTTGTCTCCGTCATCTGTTTTCGAAGGGGAGTGTTGCTTCGTGTTCAGTGCTGCCATTTCATTGTTCTGGTTTTCATGCCGCCTAAAAGACAAGTGCATGATAGAGCGGTAGACATCGCTTTGTTTGCCACTTGTCTTTACAATTAAATTATCATGATATATTTATGCTTTATTCATGCTTATTATAATGCCATGATGATGATGTTATAATGATGATAATATGACCATGATAATGACATGATAATGGATCATGTTAATGGATAATAGAAAATGTTGCATCATTTGCATTCACATCATGAAAGGAGTACATTTGAGCCAAGTCGGTGAGAAAGTCATATAACTAGTCAGAAGTGCATAAGCCCGATCGGTGAAAGTTATTTGAATAGTCGGGCGTTTTAGAAAGACCTACTTGGTAGGCACTCCACAGGAAAGAGGATGGGCTAGGAGTGGTTCATAGTTAGGTAAACACTCCGCTATACAAATATAAGTTATGAGATGTGCACGTGGACATGTAGCATAGTTAAGCATTGCATTAATGAAACAATGGGGTGATGATGATGTTAAATGATCGGTACATGTTGGTGTTGTTAATGATCTACATCAATGATAAGTTGTTTGTTTATTATTCTATTATGTATTTACTGAGTTTTGGACTCACCCTTGTTTTGTTGTTGTTTTTAGACTATCAATGAAATGCTTCACGTGCTATCAATCACACAATTATCACTTATTAGTTGCTATATTTAAACCCAGAGACTTGATGCTTTCATCTAGATTTGATTAGTATATATGGATTTTATTATCTTAATGATTGGAACCTGAGTGACTTAGTTATGATTTATCTATTTAGTTACATTTGCTAATCAATGTTCTCATATGTATGGTTTGAGCGTTCATGGGTGTGTAGCCCCAAGCGTTCTTAGCGCGAGTCCCAAGTTGTATGACGGTTTATCCTTTATACATTTATCTTATTATGATTGTTGAAAGGTAACCCGTTGTGAGTTTTATTCCATACATTGGTTGCTGAAATTATAAATAAATACGATTTAACTTGAGAGTGAAAATATATATGTGAAATTCTAGACTCAGTGTTGACACAAGAGTCATAATAAAGCTCTCCTACAAGTGTCTTGTTTGGAGCACTATATGCGATACCTTTTTCATGTCTTACGTTTGGTCCAAAGATTTTGATGGGAATATCGTCGGCTTAGGCTGTGAAAATGTGTCGTGTGGAAGTTTCGTGTGTCCTAGCAAACTATGCCATCGCCACGTAAGCATATATGCAACTCATGATTCTTCTACTCTTTTTTTTAGTCCCAACATATGTTCTTGATGAACAACTCTCTTTTTTTCACTTCCGACAATAAAATAGATAAATCGGGTACATAAGTACACTTGATGTTTACAAAAATGCAAACAATTAGGTGATGGACCCTAATTATTAGTACTAGTCATCAACCCGTACTGCGAGGGCGGGATAACAATTTTAAATGAATGTGATTTAGTTTTAACGTAAATTTAAGACATCATTATATATTCATAGAAATATTTTTAAGTTTTGTTATGTTTATTTTGAAGATAGAATATGTTTTGTTCACTAAATATACATCCTACGGGCCATGTATTTTCTCATTGTTATCATTGTCCACATTTTGTGTTGGTGGTGTTTTTAGACTTTGTAAGTTAATTATTTCTATGTAGGGACTGCAAGCATCAAGTGCAATACCTCGGCCTTGCCTGTCTAAAGTGAGTTGTAATAATATATAATGCTTATTGAGTCCAAACATAGCACTCTGGGTTAACCCTTTTACACGAAGTGAGAATGAAAGTGTAAGTGTGATGCTATTTGTGCGTGGGTCCGCCATATGGTGGGCTAGGCATTGACCGGATTTTGAGCCAATGTGATACATCAAGATACTTGCACCACTACAAAAACAAGTTATACTAGACGCCTCATCACAAACGGTTCCTTTAGAACCGTCTGTATTGTAGTTTTCATAGACGGTTCCTTTAGAATCGTCTGTGATACGTAATTATCACAGATGGTCCTTAAGAAGAACCGTTTGTGATAATCGTAGAGATCACAAACGATTGTTGTTAAGAACCATCTGTGAATTATCACAGACGGTTCTATTTACAAATCGTATGTGATAGTGCAACGTCATAGACGGTTCTTAATAAGAACCGTCTCTGATGGCTCCGTATATCATAGACGGTTTATATTAAAAACTGTCTGTTACTTGGAATTTTACCATGGCTTAAAATTTTTCTTACTCTGTGATAGATCTATCTCTGATATGCGACGGCGAGTACGCCTAAGAAAGCAACCAACCACACCACGAAGCATGATTTTTTTCGAGAGGTCGTCCACGTAGCATGAGGAGGATGAGACAGCAACCACGACCTACTTCATCGAGCCTGCAAGTTCAAGAAGCATGGCTGCTAGGAGAGCGCGTGGACATCCAATTACCTGGATGTTGTCTATAGATAATTGGACGTTGCTATGTTCAGAAAGTGGCATGGACGTGCGGGTACTCCGACTTGGAAGTGGCATCATGTATCAGCAACCAACCATTCCTTGATGTCAAGTTATACGGTGAGACCATCCTTACATATAAACCAGAACTCAAGTTGCTTGGTGTTCTTGTTTTGTTTAAATATAATTACATGCTTGTAATTAATAACTTCAACTTTAGTTCTACTGCTATTATTTCTGAGGCCGTGGTTTAGGAGGATTGGTATAAAGCAAATTCCACACTCCAGTGTGTCATGTTCGATGAAGTATGTCATTGTTCACCTGCATGTTTAGGATGAACGCCCAAGGAGCGAGTTAGCTAGCTAAATTCAGGCCTCGAATTAGCTAACAAGGGACTACGAACTATATATATATATATAAGCCAGTTTTAAAGGCACAAGCAGCCACTGCTTGGAGACTTTATAGAGAAGAGATTAGGAATGGCGAGAGGCAGGTGAAGAGGTGTTGTAGTAGTTTTTGACTCATTTGGTCATGTTTTGAAATGGAATAGCAAATTTTGCCTTCTGTGATATTCTTTGTATTGCAAAATTCATTATGAATAAAGCATATTTCCAGAACCAATTAAATGACATAATTAGCCTAACCTTTACAAATCTCAAAAGTTAATTGCAACTTTCAAAAGCAGAATACCATATAGGAGCATACCATAAGATTAGTTACATGTACAAAAATTTGTATGTCTGATTGATAAGCTGAAGATTAAAGTGACAACAATTAGCAATTCATTAGAGCTCAAATATGAACTAATTATCAATTCAATTTCAGAATAATACTATTAACATCATTGAGCAGTTCAACAAAGCATACAAATACAAATACCAATTTACAATTCCCAAGGGTGAGAAGCCAGCCAAAAGTCCCCTGCCTGATAAACCTCTCCCCCAACCCAACCCTACAACCAAACCACCAACAGAGAACAAGAAGCTCAAGCAAGCCCACTCTCCCATTCCCAAGCAAGCAAAGCGAAGTATCACCACCACCATAGCCACAACCAAGTTCACCCACAGAGAGCAACCGGAGGAGAGGAGCGCAAAGGAGATAGGGAAGACAAAGGGAGCAAGAGGCGACAATACCGTCGGTGAACAACCACGGAACCCTACGGACGACCGTGGCTATCATCACCACCACTGTCCAAACCAAACCAACAAAGGTAAACTACCATTCCCACCCACCATTATTTTTGCTCAATCAGACCACATCATGTGAGCCAACCCAGCACAGAACCCATGCCACAATAGCTCTCAGAGCACCAACCCATTCCACCTCAGAACATTAACAATAGCAGTAGTATCATGTGAGACCCTAGGGTATTTAGCTTGTAATGCTTAGTCTTCCATTGACTTTAGCATCACAAACCAAAATATCCCGTGTCTCGGGAAAATGTATACTTCCCAGAATTACAGTATACACACCCTTTTACAAAACCTTGCATCAATTCCATACAAGTTCCAGATAACCGAACTAAAGCTTTATAAGCAAAAGACATACATAAAAGTTATTACAAAAGGGAGGCCAACTGGTCAAGAACTAAAAGAACAGTGGAAGCAAAATGCCATAAGATGGCTATGAATAAGAGCCAACCGAGTTGCCCTACACCCACAAGGCAATCCGACCGGGCTGCCAAGCTAGTCGCACGCTCCATAGCAAAACTCACAAAAGTCGACCCCTTGGGGATCAACTTCCTTTGGAACAATTAAGCAAAGCAAATGAGTACAAAAATATACTCGCAAGACTTACGAGTAACAAACCTAGTTATTACTATATGCAGGCTTTAATCAAAGGAGAAGGCTCAAGGGTTATTTTCAGCATAAAGCAGATTTTATTTGCAATAAGTAATAGATTGAAGGCAGTTTTAACAATCTGAAATTTATTTGTTCAAATAACAGCGAGACAATAAGTAGTAACAATAAGACAACCTGGAGGTGTGTCGGGACCGGATTCGAACCGAACCCTCGTGTATCTGCACGATCCATGATCGTTAGCTAGTGCACCGGTGGAAACATTGTTGATAACAAATTCGAATCACGAATAACATTAATAAACAGCTGAGTCCGGCCTTATGGCCACTTATTACAAAAGAGGTCGAAAGACCTTGAGTCTTCTGACAGTGGAAACAACAAAAATTAAACTCGAGTAGTGGCCCATCAAAGTGCCCACCGGCATTCGATTGGGGCGCAACCTAGTACTCGGGTATCCTTCGTCAAAGCCACAGCGAAGTAGTCGTAGTCCTCCGTGTCGATGAAGGCTTCGAGATTTAATTATGAGTGTAGCATGTGAGTACATAAAGTACTCATGAGTCTTGGGAAACATGCATATGCATAGCTTTGACAAATGAGGCTTATATGGTTCTTTTGCACAAAGCAAATTTTTAAGTTCAAAACAATTTTCATAAAGCACATTTGACAAGCGCAATTTCAATAAATAAATTAATTGTATTACTAGTGGAGGCTCTAGCTACCAACCACTAGCATCAAGGCTCTAGGCCTAAGCGGCTCTAGTTGCAGAAACTACCAGAGTCCCAAGCTGCTCCGGTTCCCAAAATTTACTCTTTTAAAATCAAAACCAAAATCTACCATGTGAAGCACCTTGCTCGCCCTTGACCGTGGGCACGGCTATTCGAATAGTTTTAACACTCTGCGGAGGTTGTGCGGCTTGACCCACAAGAGATGATGCTTGATATACCACACGTTTCCTTTGGCGTGCGAATCAAGGAGAGACCATCACATGGCTTTTACAAAGCTTCCTTTTGACTCGGTTCTGGCCGCTAAGGTTTCGCCTTCCTGGCCCCCTCTTGCGCCATGTGAATCAGCACACACAACCATGAAAAAATCGACTCAAAATTTTGCTAATTAGTTGGCGAGTCCGTTTCCATTTTGGACATGTGGTTGTGCGGTAGTGCTCAGTTTGAATAATCACAAGCGTCGGTCCTTAATATGACTTGGCGGGACTAACACAATACATGATCTCGTGCTCTATTGCACCCTTTGATCTTACCATCCACCCAAGTCAAAAACATACTTTCATCATTATATTTTATTTTCCAAACACTGACATTACCTAATGTCATACATTTTCCAAAGAAAGCATAAAGGGTAAATAATGAATTTTCTCCCCCAAAGGTTAAATAAAGCCGTAAAGCATGTCTAAGCAATTCTACCGTAATAAACTATTCTGCAAAAATTGTATTCAATAATGCAGAATTTCTACACTAGGGTTACAAAGGTGCAAGACATCAAATATCAAGGATGATAGTAGCAAACTTTAGGTTTTTAACTAACAACCTACAGTTTAACTTATCATTTAAATAGCAATGCATAACTTTTAAAACTGTAAACATGATTTACAAATCATAGGTTCAAAGTGGTCAAAGGAGACTCGCCTTCGGTGATGTTGGAGGTAAGCACTTCCTGTTGATCCAAGCTTGCGTCGGCGACGTCGGATTCTACACACGCGCAACGGACCAAATAAATAGCAGAAAATAAATAAAATCTAAAAATTACAAAATAAATACTGGAGGTAGAGAATGAATTTAGAAGAATTTAGGAGAAAGAATCGATGGATTCGGAGTTCGTATGAGAACGAACGAAATTCTAGAAAATCAATTCTCCAAAAACTAAAACCATGTATGTACATACACCATGCATGTATCCATCTTGCATGCCTGTTCATGAACGATGAACAAAATAAAATGGCGATATTTGGGAGCGAAATCCGAGGATGTGAAGAGGAAGCCGAGGGGCGCGGCGGCGTAGTCGATTCGAAATGTGAGCGAGGAGAAGGCGGAGTATGAAAGATTATCTAGTAGCTAACACTTTGTTCATGTTCTTCTCCACTCTGACGAAGTGAAAGCGGCATGTGAGAGAAGAAAATCAAGGCGTCAGCGACACTAGGTGGCGGAAGGTGACTAGCAAACTATGAAAATGGAACTCCAAGATCACGGCCTACCCGGTAGTGATGGTTTGGAGGAGCTACGAGCGGTGGCGGCGCAAGCTCTGTTAATGGAGAAAGCGAGAAAGCGCAAGCTCGATGAATCAAAAGCTTAAAGGATCAAAGAAGAGATAGCATGCCAATATGTAGCCTCAGCAGGGCCGAAGCGTTGGGAAGGCGAAGAGCTACGGCGTCGGTTCAAAATAGAAGCGGTGAAAATGCACGGTGCAGCGATGGGCTGCTCAAAGATGGCATGACAACGTGGAGACCTTAATGCAACCGTTTCTTATCAAATCAAATCAAGATAAAGGCTTTGAATGGAGAGGCGGGTAAAAGAAAGCAGCGACCATTAATGGCAATTTGAAGCTCTCTTGTTTGCAGAATCAATGGGAGGAGGAGCGGTGCGGGTGGCAAGGGAAGGCGACACGGTGAGGCGGCGGAGGTGGCGGCGGGAGTGCAGGCGGCAAGCGGCTCGATCATGGAGCTGCGTTAAGAAATAAAGCAACAGAGAGATAGACTCCGTGAGGAAGAAGATGAATAGGAGAGTGAGAAAGAAAGAGATAAAAGAATGGAAGATGGAGTATAACGGTTGAAACCAAAGCACACGATGGCGGTGCATAGCGTTGAAAGCAGACGGAAATTTTCGGTCCGAACCGTCCATTTTCTACATTTGACCCGTCCGTTTCCGTATTTTGGAAATATCGGAATCGGTTCGAATTCGGGACGGAAGTCGTCGAATGCGGACGGACGTAAAGCGGCGTTTTTCGTCGTTTTACGAATTCGTATTTGGTGGAATATTTCCGTATTTTTACGAAATTTACCGGATTCTAGGTAGGCCCAATCTTTGTCCCCGGTCCCCAACTCCTAGAGGCCCAACACTAGCCCATCTAAGAAAACCTAGGTCTCCACTCTCCACTTCTAGACCCCAAGTGCCCCTAAATGATGAGGTATACAGTATCGTTGTACATTGTAGCATGACCTTATATTTACAACATTTAACAATAAATTATGACCAAACTATATGCGGGAAGATGGCGGTGAAAGTGATCTGACGAGATGGATGATCTTTGCGAGTTTGTGATGGACTGATGAACATCCGGAAAAATATGCCATGTTATTATGTGATGTCTTGTGCTATGTTCATGCCACTCATTTTAATTTGTTAGATGTCATCCGAACTAAGTGTCACGATGTTCTTGTGTTAGTGTGTGGACGATAAATCCTAAACTATTTTCATTTGCGTTTGAATATCCGAATTCGTGCTTTACATTTTTTCATCGTCAAAGATGTGTGTGATTGTGATTGTGAGTATAAAGATGTGCGGTATTCGGCTTAAGTTCGGACTTTCGTCCGTTTCCGTTGAGTTTCGGCCGTATTGGTTCGTTTCCGTGCACCCATATCCCGATTCCGTTTCGAACCGCATTTTCGAACCCGATCCGTTTCGCCAACAAATATAGAAGCGGAAGTAGAAATGGGGTTTTCCGTCCGTTTCGTTCGTTTTCATCGCTAGCGATGCATGCATGTATGGCTATTGAAGTTAAGTGAGCATGACTTAGGAGCAATCCGGATGGGTGACCCACGGAACTTCATTTTTATATTTTTTTAGAAAAGAAGTGCAACAAATTAATAAATTGGACCAAGAAATTGGAACAAATATTTTTCGGAGATTTGAATTTTAGATTGGAAATGGAGTTTTGGAATTTGAGATTTGATCGAATTACACATAAAATACAAATAAGATCCAAATAAAATCTAAACAATTTTAATTAATTAATTTGAAATTAAATTTTAGAGAAAGCGAATTTTGGGATGTTACAAGGTGACTAACCCAATAGCCACCACAACAATAGCACGAATTACCCATTCGTACCACCCACATCAAGTTTTTAATTAAAAAGGTTGTAGTCTAGTTCTTGCGAGAAATAACCAAGCGTCTCCATAACCTAGGACGAGGCTATTCGAATAAATTTAACCCTACAGGGGTGTACCAATGTACCCACACTTCAGACCGCCTTTTTCCAAGCTACTAAGCACACTTTCTTTGGTATGCCGGCACGGCTAAGTCCTACGAGACATTTCCAATGGATTGTATTAATTAAGAGTCGCACGTATGGGGGTTGATCCTTAGTGATCCACCAGCGACGAAGATCACAAGGACCCATACGTTGAGTTGGAAACACCGGCCCAGCCGAAGCAACTGCGGGTGCTCCTGGGTATGGAGAACCTAACTGGAACCCATCCCTCTCATCCCAAAACGAACATTTTTCTCTATCACTACCACCAGCGACTCAACAATTAATACCTCCCAAAGTACTAAATCAAGAGAGGTCCCATATCCCTCTAGTGTGGTTAGCACGTAAAATTGCTTGGATCATTGGCGCAGGTAACTCGGTCCTTGATGACCCGGGCACCATTCCAGTCACACCATAAGATCACACCATCATACCATTGTGTCCAAGTCTAAAATATTTTATTTTCAGTTTTAGTTTTCACAATTTAAACAAGGCACAATGTACTGAACATAAGTAATAATAAGTTTTGTGTGATCAAGGTCATCGACTAAGTCGATAATCGCCCAATTCTACCAGTAACTAAGCATGATATCGTAAAGATAATAAAAGAGCATAAATCATTCACCGGGCTCTAATTCACCAGTGAGGATATTATCTTAGGTTTGTGGAAGGGGTGATTAATTTCATATAAACTATGCAATAGGATTACCTACCTCTAACCGACAAAATTAACTTTGTCACAAAGAAGCATGCATACTTATTCTTTGCAAACAAGATATTCGAGTTTAAAAATAATGGAATCAATATGATCAAATGATGCTACATCTACTTGCCTTGCTGGGGATCACTTGTTTGCTGCAGAGGGTCGCTCTCGCAATCAACAATTTCTTCAGAACATATCGCAAGAACGAGAAATGCAATAAAAACGATGAACACCGAAAAAGACTCAAATTTCAAAGTCAACCAAAATCCATGAAATTTATACAACAGGTAGAGCATGATTTTATATAAATTTAGCAACAAGAATAATTAAATTTGGATTAAGTATGCAAAAGTTATAGCCTAAACAATTTCAGTTTGCTAGAAAAAATCAAAATTAATTGCTATATGTTATTGTTCATTAAACAAATTTCCAAAAAGTTTTTGAACCTGAAATTTTTATGGTAGGAAGATAATGACATCCTAAGGTTAGAAAAATTGAGTTTACTTCATTTGGAGTTAAAATAAATTTATTATAATTTTTCTAAGTTATAAAACTAGGGCATAATTAATTTCAGAGACAAAGACCACATTAAAGCCTATTCTATACTAAAGCATATTAATAGAGGATCCTAACACTTTTTAATTTACTAAATTTGGAGTTACAGAGAATTACTTAAGCTAAAATAAGTTAATACAATCTGCACAATTTTCTGTTACAGAATAGTGTCTAAACACATTTTTAGATTAAAGTTCAGTTAAATAGGAAGAAAACAAAATTTGAATCATTCTAAAAGAAGTTGAATTAGTTATGTGCTTTTGAAATTTTAAACAATTAACAGTTTGCAAATAAAAGCTTCCGGGCTTTTCTGGGAAATCTAACTCAACCGGGAATGTCGGGGCCGTAGATCTGAAATCGCACGGCTCCGGTATGCCGGAGCTGACACTCGTGCGCGTGCGTGAGGAGGTCTAGGCCGTCGGATCTAGATTTGGCGGTCCCGGATCTACAAGGGAGGTCCTACGGGGTAGGTCTAGGAGAAGAGAGTGCAGGCGGCTAAGATCTACGGAGGAGGTCGGGGCGACCAAGATCTAGGCGGAGAGGTCCTAACAGCTAAGATCTTCACAGCGAGGTCTTGCAGTCAAGATCAAAGCGAAGGAGGTCTTGGCGGCTAAGATCTCACGAGAGGAGGTCTTAACGGTCAAGATCTTCACGGGAGGTCCTTAATGATAAGGTCTTGAGCGACTCAAATCTCCATGGGGAGGTCTGAGCAGTCAAGATCTACAGGGGTGGTCCTAGAGGTTGGATCTGCGAGGAGGGAGGTCACGAGGTTTTCTTTACAAAAGACCAAGGAGTGGTCTTTTGCAAAGAGGACCCGAGGGTGGTCAGAGGGTGGTTTTTGCGAAATACCAAGAGTGTGGTCTTTTGCAGAGGGGGTGATCATAACGGTCAAGATTAAAACCAAAGAGGTCCTTAACGGCTAAGATCTAACCTAAGAGGTCCTGAAGTTTGTTTAACTTACGACAACAGGACAAGTACCTCCTGGCTTTGCCCGCCGGCTCGCCGCCGGCGACTTCGGTCACGACGGCGCAAACCAAAAGTGGCAAAACGTTCGCAATATCATTGCGCACACGATGGGAGCACTTTCAATGGCGGAGCTAGCCTAAAACGCCGGCGAGCCGGAAAGGGGTGGAGGCGCTGGTACGGCCAAAAACGAAAATAGTGAAAGGCTCATGGTCCAATTTAGCGGTGCCCAAGCACTAAGGGACTATCACGAAGTACACGAGCACGAGAGGAGGTCGGAAGAGGTCGGAGGAGTTACGCGGCGGAGACCTCGTCGGAGTTGAGGATGACAACGAGGACAAGGAGCCACGAGTGAAAAGGAAGCAAGCGGATGGTAAGGACAACCGCAATGGTCGGAGGTGGTCCACGAGCAAGCGATTGAATGGAAAAGGTCCTTACGGGTCGAGGGCGAAAGGACCGCCTCTGACGCAAGCTGCGCCAACTCAAAATTGGGCAAACCCTGCGAAGGTAACCCGGAATGGTGTTAGGGGAAAGACTTGCGATGAACAGAGGTCCAAGAGGGAGCGAAATGTTGGGCAAAAAGACCACTAGAAACCTTTGACGATGGAGGTCCTCCACGGCTACAATGGCGAGAACAAAGTCCTCTAAAGCTTAAGCTCAAAGAACAGAGAGGGGGTTAGAGGATGTTGTAAAAGACCACAAGGAGGAGCCCGAAGCCTTTTTATAGCCAAAGGCCAACGGCAATGCGAAAACAAGCTCACGGGTGAGCTTGGTCCACGGCCCTGCCACGGGTGAGCTGAAATGATGGGAGCAGCTGAGAAGGAGACTTTGGGGGCGAAAGCTGGTCAGCATTAAATGCACAGGACAGAGAGACATTGACAAGGATGAGCGTGAGGTGACAAGGCTCTGCACATCTCACTGACCACGCCATGGCGCTCGTGTGTGAGGAAGAAGAAGAACAGAAGAGGGAGGTCGTGGCGGTTAGATCTGAAAAGGATGGCATGACTAACCTCTTAAAATATTCAAACAATTTCTAAAAATTGTAAAAATTTTCAGAGGAGTCACACATCATCCCTGGAATTTAGGAAAAAGATTTTCAAAGGATGATCACAAGGTTTGATAAGGAATTGAAAAAGGAGGGTCATGACTTGGTTAAAAAGGCTAGTGATTTTGAAATCTCCATAATTCCTTTACAAGAATCACAGAAAAGTTCAGAAACTTCAATATGCAAGAAAAAGTTTTAATTTCTACACATTTTCTTACATTTGAAACACAAGCCAAGAATTGGGATGTTACATATCATCATCCATAATAACCATCACAGAGCAAGGGGAGAGAGGTAGAGAGAGTAGTCTACCTTAGTGCGACGCGACAACGGTGACAACACCACCACCGGCAACCCACCTCGGTATGACCCACCATGCATGACCACAAGCCGACAACCTTTGCATCATCATTCACCATGCATCAATCAACCCACATCCATCATCCTCTTGATCGTGCATGAGCAAGAATCGATGTTAGCAAATAAATCAACCACAAAAAACCTAAAAGAAAAGTATCCAAAAGTGGAGGAATGGGGGAGCATATCCAAGATGGAAGAAACACATCCAAACCACAGCCCCTCAAAAACTGGGTGGCCCAAACACCAGGGTGAGGGCACATGGCCGAGCCATAGGTGACCACGGGGCGAGCGGAGGCCGAGTGGCGTGTAGGGGGCTGGGCGCGGTGAGCCGAGGAGAGGGTGCGGTGGCAGTGGCGTGGGGAGGAGGGAGCCGCCACGCTAGCCATCGCGCCAGTTGCGAAGGGGTGGGGGAAGCACGAAGCCAGATGCGCATGGGTGAGGGCAAACCCTAGAGTCTAAATATAAATAGGTTTGGACATCACAGACGATTCTAAACTAGAACCGTCTGTGATAAGTACACATCATAGGCGGTTCTAATGTAGAATCATCTGTGATAAATATGAAGGGATACGGGTAGGCTACGATAGTAACAATTCAAAAATTCTACCACGTACACCAGGATACCAAGCAAGTAGATGATCAAGATTGTTACCAACAGACGCGCTGTGCAGCGGAAGATGAGTTGGAGTAGCCTAGTCCAACAAAGAGCACATCGATGAAGAGTCGTAGTCGATTATCTAGCGTCCTTGCGAGTCGATTGTATCCTCCAGCAACCTCTAATGTTCCTTGTGAAGATCGTGGATCGTCCTCAAGCGCAACAGCAACCGCAGTAGCACCTCTACAGTATCCACACATCCAAGGAAGGAACAATCGAACGCTGGTGTGCTAGCACTAAGTCGCACAGTGGGACTCTCTCAGGAAGATGGCGGTTAGGGTTTCGATGGAGCAACTCACGTCTCTCGCATCCTCATAACAGCCTCAAGCATCTCCTTATATATAGTGCCCCGTGACGGATCCTATCCGAACACGTTTGAGAAATCGTATTCGTACTAGTTTGTTCCAACCCGTTAAATGTGTGACCCATTAGGTTTATGTGTAATCGGTTGTGACTCAAAAACCCTTTTCTGACCACGAGTCATAGCAGTCCCTAGCAGGACATAACGATTTTCGAATACACACAAATTATATCAGACGAACCTTAATACAATATGATCTACCATTAGGTCCTCATTACTTACGACCAGCTCGTATCTCGTCATGACCAGTCCATATTTAAGTACGACCAGTTCGTAACTCCTTACGACCAGTTAGTACTTAAGTACGACTAGTCTGAAACTATGTACGACTAGTTCGTATTTAGTCTCGACCAGTTTGTAATTCCTTACGACCAGGTTTCGACCACTCTGGGATTACGTTCGAGCAATCTATGACCAGCTCGTATCTCTATCGACCGATGCATGGCGGCGACCTACCGTGTATTCTCCTTTGTCTCACGATGTCTGGTTTGAACTCCAGGTAAGATATTTGTTGAATTATTCTTGCACCAACTTGATGCAACCCGTGATACTTGCACCAACCCCCAAGCCACTTGATGCAACTCGTTGCACCAAACTTCTCATTCGTTTTTTCTTGTCCATCTTGCGCTATACTTGAGTCCAACCACTTGACGTGACATCTTTGATTATTCTGGACCTCAGCTCTTCTAGCCTAGTCTCTATCATCCTCGCCGTTGACCTTAGTTGACTCCAAGCCACTTGTACAACCATAGACCAAGAAATCGATTTCAGGTATAAGTTCCTCACAACTTGACTCATGTTAGTCAAAACATGTATCATGCAACACCTATCTGGCGACAACCATGACTTTGGCCAAATCCAAAATGTTCAACACCTTCCGATGCATGAACATGCCTTGGCGATCGATCGTCGCCCTCGTTGATCGGTGCAGCAAGGTGGTTTGACCCTACTAGGTGATCGACTTCCCACTTGTCCGATCGCCAACCTTTGGCGATAAGCGCTCTAGAATTTTCCCAGGGCGGAAAACACCATCTCTGGACATTTTGAAAAAAAAATCTAGTTTTGCCTCGAAACTCTATTTTCCATGAAACCTGGTGCAAACACACCTCCTAACACTCCAACATAAGTGTTTGATCATATCCCTCAAAATTCAACTTTTCATCCTAGGTCGGCTTGACCACCAATTTTGTCGATTTGTTATCGACCTCGGTAGGTCCGATCAGCCAACCACGGGCGGTCGGGCCGCCTATGACGACAAGACCCAAACACCTTGACACCATTGCCAATTATTCAATACTAAGATTATGATCTTACACATGATCTCCACAAATATATTGGGAAGTATGATGATGTTCAATGTCATGTTGACGTCAAGAGACTGTTGGTTCAAAGGGATTATGAATTAAAATTATTCATTGGGTAGTTATTAACACACTAGTAATTTGTAATAAGCTAGTAACACAACTTGATTCCAGTGTCCGTATGTATGTCCGATCCAAACCGGTGACAAAGTGCTTCATTTTGTTAAGGAACCATTTGGCGAGTCTAGTTCGGCGATCACCTTGTAGACAAGCGTGGAATCAATTAGAATAATGCAAGAATACAAGAACAGAATAGTAGATTGAATACAGAGATGTGGGGGGCTTGTTGCTTCACTTTATTCCTTCATCATGCGATCAGCCTTTTACAATGACTATTACCCCTATTTATAGGCTCTGGACTATGTTAGGGTTTGAGATGAGAGCCCACTTTGGGCCAAGGCGTCGGCACAGGCCTAGTTTCTTAACCCCCCCCCTTGGGCACTCATCCGATATGTTTATGTCTCATCAAAACTCCATAAAACCCTAGTGGGAAAAATTTGGAGAAAGAGTACATGAAACACGTTCTGTTGTGCTGCATGAATTGCCTCATTAAAAATCTTAGCCGAGAAACTTCAGGAAAAACTTAAGGAAAAAAGAGTACAATCCACCCAATTTTATTTAATCTCTAGGATTTATTCTTTGGGTACTCGATCTTCGTGATCAAGCTTTAATAATGAGTTTGTGAAGATTCTCCCCATAAATTCTGCACTTCTCTAAGTCTCATCATTCCAATTCCATATATGCATATTTCAAAGCTAGATACTAGAAGTGACTTAGTGAATAAATATGCAAGATTTTCATATGACTTAGTATGCAGTACTTTAATTTTATCCATCTTTTGCAATTCATGAGCATAGAAGAACTTAGGGTTGACATGATTTGTGAGATGAATCTTCATATAACCCATCAGCACTTGTGCAACACAAGCTGCATTATCTTCATAGATAATAGTAGGGGTTTACGCGATATTCAATCCACACGACTGCTGGATGTGGTGAATCATCCGCCGATATTCAATACATGAGTGCTCTCATTGTGCTCAAGTACGGGGATTCTGGTCCAGGACTTCCTCCCCCTCTTCTTTAGGTCTGTACTGGTCTTTATCTTGCTGCAAAGATCTCTCGGCTATAGGCACTTTCGAAGGGTATAACTTTTCAAAGCCGAACATTTCTAACACTTTCTGAGTGTAGGTTGACTGATGGACTAATATCCCTTCAGGGGCATGCTTAAGCTGCAAGTCTAGGCAATATTTGGTTTTACCCAAATCTTTCATTTTGAACTCCGACTCCAGGTAAGAGCTTGCTTTCTTAATACATTCCAGCGTTCCAATGATATTCAGATCATCTTCATACAGTGAGATTATACAAAATCCATCCTGGGATCATCGTATAAATACACAGAGATTATTCTCATTGTTCGTGTATGTAATACTCCGAAAGTGTGATAAGCAAATAGTCGGGAGAGATTAAATGATCGGGATAGAATTAAATGGATTTACGGGAAGGACCAAATGGAAATTACTTAATTCAACAATTAGAGAGGGGGGAATTCACTGTTTTTATCACAACTTGGGCCTGGGCCGGCCATGAGGGCTCAAGGGTGGCCGGCCAACGGCGCCACTCCCCCAAAACCCTAGCCGCACCCCCTCCCTCTATTCCCTCCCCTCCTAGCCGCCTCCCTCCTCCCAACTCCTGGTCGCCACCCCCATCACCTCCTCCCTGCATCTTCTCCCCTCCACCAAGCAGCCCCATCCTCCATTGGTGCTGCCCCCTCCATTGGTGCCTTCGTTCCTCGTCGTCGGTGCTCTCTGCTGCCGATCAAGTGAAGAAAGGAGAGGAGATCATCTTAAGGGGACAATTCTTCTTCTTTCTGCGATTCTAAAAGGGTAACACCGCGTGTTCTTCACTGGTTGAGGTGTATTAGCTGCAATTGATTTCGTTTGGTATATCGAGTTTCATCAATTGATAGATCGCGTTCTATCCAGTAGATTGGACGACGGTTTTCATGTTGTTAGAGGCAAAATCAAGGGATCCAATCTCCTAGAGATAGATGGATTATGTTCTGAGCTTTCAGTGGCCGCCAAAAACGCCCAAATCCGATTAACGGTCAGTGAGTTATGAATTTTTTAGTGTCGCTGTTCTGCTGATGCATCGACATTCGGACGATCTGGAGGAAACGGGTTAAGCCATTAGTTAAACACGAAATCAAAGGATCTCGATATAACGAAAAATGTAGGTATTTTCCATACCTTTTCAGATAGATAAAGAACGCAAGATTTGGACTTTCGTAGCAAACGTTATAGTTGTTTTAGTGTACTGTCCAGAGAACCCGACGTGAAAACTGATGTCAGTTAATTTGGCTAGGTTTAGTTGGGGAATTTAATTACCTTTCCAAATAGTATTAGAACACCTTATTTGGACCCCTATAGAGAAAGTTATGTATTTTATAAGTTGACTGTCCACAGAGGGGGCAGATCGATCGGTAGAAATTGGAAAGTTTGGTAATGCTTGGGAGTTTAGCAAGTTCTTTTGTGTTATTAATTATGCTCTTGGTCCAGTATGATTGTATTAGCTTGGGTTATCATTATGTTGAGGTGGGAGCTTGAACCCAGGGGCAGCGCCCTCTTCGCATCCATCGTTCTCGCACGGTTGAGGCAAGTATAATTATGGATATTATAGATATCATTGATTGGCGATGTTTGATAAATACTTGGAGTATTTATGTTATCCATGCTTGTTATGGTGGTATGTTTGGTAATGTTCATGGTTTCTAGTGATATGAGTAAAGTGTTATTCTCGGATGTTTGAAGATTATGAAGTCTTGATTATGAGAATTTATAGTATGAATAGACTATTCTTATGTAATGTTCTTTGTGGATGCATGTTTATATTAATTTGAGATTTCATACATATGCATCTTGATGGCTTCTTGAAGTCTTGGTCATGTGATGACCAAGCAATTGTTGAGTCCCGGCATATTTTATGACGGGCTAAAGGTCCCCATGCTTGTAGAGCATGGGCTTGGGTCCCCATACTTGCAGTATGAGCAATGGTCCTGTGCCATATGGCACGAGCATGGGTGTCATCGACGGATGCACACTTTGCATCTACAGTAAAATGCAAAAGAGAAGAGAAAGATAAAGAGCATGTTGAGCATATTGCATAGCATGTGTATGTCTGATATTTGGTGTGTGGTTTGTGTATCTGATTGATGAGATCACATGCTTGTATCTTGTATCTTTGAATATGCCATTTATTATATTTCTTTGAGTCATTGGACTCACCTCTTGTTGTTTGTTGTGTTTTAGGTACCACTTGCAAGAACGGCATGCATGGGAGGGAGTAGGGTTGCTTGGATGCACTTTCTACCACACACTTTAATTGCTTAATAGCATTTGGATCACACTTTAATAATAGCAAACTATTGAGGACTAATTCAAGGCTATGGTTGAATGTTATGGATTATTTGTAATAATGAGAATAGTAAAATTTGATTCTGTTGGATAATGCTCTAGTGAATAGATTATCTTGGATGCTTGAATGAATTTTGAAAGATGAGGTAGTGACTAGAATATATGAAATGGTTGGAAACTCCGGTATACTTGGTTATACAAAGGAGGTTCTGTCGAAACTTAGAATTATGCCTTGTGTTTAAATTGATAGTATATTTAGTTAGTAGCATTCCAGGCTCTGGTTGGGCTGGGGTGTTACAGTGTAGCTTTTCTTGCAGAAAGTCGCTGGCGATTATACCACATCTGCTGATTCCTTGATTAAATGCAGTGACTTTAGAGTTTCACACTGTATAGATTTCTATTTGCTCTGTCTTGGTTCGGGACATGGATACATTCAGATACCTTCATATAAATGTCCAAATCCAATATTCCATAAAGGTATGTAGTTACCACATCAATCAATTTCACTTCTAACTTCAAGTTTACTGCCATTGAGATTAAAGATCTAAAGAGAGTTCCACCTATAATCGAGGAATAGGTTTCTTCATAATCATCTCTGGGCGTTGAGTGAAACCTTGTGCAATGAGCCTTACTTCTTTTCATTTCTCTTTTGAACAAAAACCTACTTATGCCCTACGAGGTGCACATGGGGAGGCGTGTGGCTTACATGCCTAAACACCTCTTTTTTATTCAGAGATAATAATTCAATTTCTATTGCCTTCTTCCAATCTTCCCAATCTGATCTTTTTACATTCGTGACGATCTGAGCTCTGGATCAAGATCGATGATTGTGACAATTTTCTTTGCAAATAAATATCGACATTCTTTGTTGTCTTATTTATAGATTCTCATGAGGTCACAAAGTTTATAGCTATTTCTTTAGGGATGATTCTTCTAATGCTTCTACTTGCTCACCGCTGCTACCAATTACAGGGGCAAGTTCCTTTAGTTTTTCAGCTCCGATGTGTGTGCACACGTCCATGCGGATGTCTCCCTTCATGGGGATGTTCAATTCTAGTATGCCTTGTTCTGAAGGTTTCACACTAATGACAGGTCTCAACTGGCTCCTTTTCTGGTTCTACGGAACTTCGGTGTTCGGCTGTGTCAAGTTCTTCTTATCCTTTTTCACTAGGCGTCCCCGGTTACTTCGGATTCGAGAGGCTGGAGTTCTCGTCCTTTCTGTAGCCTTAGGACGGAATTAAGGATACCTTCATTGGTATTTCAACCCTCTACAGTGCATTGTGTACAGGCATATACAACTTGGTCACGCTCTTCAAATCACTAAAGTGATTAGGCAATTGATTCGCTAATGCTTGCAAATCAATTATCTTCTGGACTTCAATTGTCTTCTAGACTTCAATTATCTTCTGGACTTCTCTATTTGCTTCACTAGCACGCAGGTCATGTTCATGGATTTTAATTATCTTCTGAACTTTAATTATCTTCTGGACTTCAATTATCTTCTAAACTTCTCTATTTCCCGACATTTTCATCAAGGGTTGATTTCCTCCCCTAATGACGGGAAAATAGCCTTATCTAAATATACTATTAGCGAATCGAGCAGTATGCAAATCTCTCGTCATAGGGTTTAAATACCTGATTATGGATGCTATCTCATAACCAGCGTATATCCCAGACTTTTCAAAGAACGCCCATTGCAGTTCGCTGTGATGGTGGATAGGTATATAAACCTTGCAACCAAATCTTCAAAGATGAGGAATTTTCGGTGCTGACCCTTGCGCTAGTTGCATAGCTGAATGGATGTTACATGCTGACGGTCTAAAATTAATGAGAGTTGCTACGAGTAGGACTGCGTGTCCCCAACATGTAGTCGGTAAATTATAATTCTTCAAAGCTGGTCGGGCAGTAAATTTTATCCTTTTAATTAATGCCTTCGCTAGTCCATTCTGGGTGTGGACATGCGATGCGTAATGCTCAACTTTAATTCCTATTTTCATGCAATAATCATCAAATACCTTGAGTAAATTCTCGGCGTTGTCCATTAGTAGACTTCACATGATGATTAGAGAAAATATTTCTAATTTTAACTATCTGCGAGATTAGCTCTACAAAAGCGCGGTTTCGTAGACAATAAACATACGTGTGACCATTTTGAGAAACATCAATGAGCACCATAAAATACCTAAGTGGCCCTAACGGGAGCTATATATAGGACATAAATGTCTCCTTGGATATGGTCGGGAATGCGAGGACTTCATTCTTCACTTTGAGCGAAGGTCTAGTAATTAATTTCCGTGGCACATACGGGCACACAAAATCTTTCTAATTGGAAATTCTTTACATTGATATTATGTCCCTATGAATTCTCAATTATTTTCTCATCATCCTAAGACACAGACGACATAATCTATCATGCTAGAGATAGAAAAGTTCGAGCTTCTAAATCTGATTTCGAGCGGTATAGGCTAAACTTGCCTTAATATAGTGTAGTATAGCCAGTTTCATATGAAGGAAGTCGTTCAAATACCCTTTTCCACTTTCTTCATGCTTTGTAATGGCGGTATTCTTTACCATACTCTTCTTGATCTTTACATGAAGCTGTTAGCGTATATATCTTTGAGGTTCTAGTCGATTACAGGTACAACAAGGCTTCTTTAGTAACCAAAGTTGTGCCTATCAGTAGTATAATTGTGAATCTTCCTGAGCCAATTATACAAGTATCACTGCCCATGATTGTTGTAAGACTACCAACATTCTTGCTGATTGAGTGGAAATTTTTTGTTTCTCTCAGGATGGTATTCGTTGTGCCGCTACCTGCTAAGCACACTTCCTCCATAGGGCGCCACACGTGTTCTAATATAATGTACTTTATTAATATGCAGCAGAAAGCAAGCTACACATAAATAAAATACTTCAGATATCAGAACATAACTTGCTATTATAAATACGTGAAAATAAGCCTTCTGGACTCATCATAAGAATTTAATGATTTGCTCTCTTGGAGCTTACAACCATTATTCAAAGAAAACAATTCAATGTTCTGCTTCAATTACAAACTACAAGTTACTATAAAATATCCAAATACAATGTGTGCACTAGATCGAATCAGCGAAGTATTTAGAAACTTCTGCCTCAATCTACTCCATGGCGATCTTCTCCTCTTGGGCAACTATGGTGTGGGCTTTGTGATGTCGAAAGGAGGGATGATGGGGGGCACTCTTGGGCTATCCACATTCATTAGTGCAACTAATGGCTGTGGACCCTCTGTGCCTACAATGGCGAGGCATGCTTCATGCTGTCATTTGCCCTTCTTTTTAGACTAGAAAGCATCAATAATGTGCAACCCACGACCTTACCCTTCTTGCCCCTCTCCTTCGTGAGAGGCTTCATCACCTTGTAGCTGCTAGTATTGGCTTCATAGCCAACATTGCTACTAGGTGGCTATGAGATGTAGTTCTTCCCTAGAACATCATCAGCTTCCGCAACTTGCATGATGTTAATTAATTCAACATACTCCTTGTAGTCATCTTGACGATAGTTGCATGCGGATTGCATCACATTCAGGTGAAAGGTAGAGAGAGTCCTCTCAATCTTCTGCTCATCCGTGATTATATTACCACAGAGTTGAAGATTGGTACAAATTCTATATAAATTATGCCTATGCTGGGTCTGTTCTTCGAACTCCTAATTCGTAATGCCAGTCTTTTCCATATTCATGCAAAGAGTTCATAAGATTACTGCTGGTAATTTACATAAAATGGTTACAAAATTCTCATAATTCTCTTCGAACTCCTGGTTCATGATCTCGTATTTTTACGTATTTTTCTATGTATTTTTCATGATTTACTACTATTTTTAATGATAAAAAGTAATATAAACAATATTAGATAATCAAAACAGTAAATACAATAAATAAATTGCATAGAAATAATAATATAGAGTTAAACATGCTTCAAAAGTTCAAAAATGATTCAAAATTTGAATTCCTGAGGCTCTTTTCTGCTGGAAAATGAACTTTCGGTGAATTCTACAATTTCTAAGGGCTAAAGCGCTAATTTTTAGTTCTGAGAAAAATTATCGCCCAATTTTTAAATTTCTGAGGGGTTATTATGCAAGAATTTCTTTCGCGAAATATTTCCTCATAATTTTCAAAACTTTGAGGGTTTATTTGAAAATTTTCAGAATTTTGTGTTTTCTCCTCTTTTTTTCTTTCTTTGGCCAAAACTTCTTTCCGACCGGGCCTTTCCCTTTTTTGACCCATGCTCGGCCCACTTCGGCCCATAGGCCGGTTCAAGGTGGTGGTGGAGGATTTAGGTTTCCCCCTTTGTGTGCTAGCGGCTGCGGCAGCGGCTGAGCTGCTGGCGTGGTGGCACGGCGACTTCAAGCGCACATGCAGAATATCTAATCGCGCATGGGGGCCGACGGCTTCAAGCGCGAGCGGCCGATTGGGGCTCGCAGCGTGGAGCCAGTTCAGGGGCAACCGGCTTCGGGCGCGGCATGGCCAGCGTGGTGGCATGACTCCAGGCCGGCGTGTGCATGCTTGCCACATGCTAGTGGTGTTGTTCTATCGTTGCCTTTGTAGCGATGCGTGGTGGCAGACTAACCGACCGGTACGTATCACGGAGGTGGTAACGGCCGCTTGTAGGCGGTGCCATGCACATAGTGCCTTTCGTGCCATTGCCTTCAATTTTTCATGCATCTAGCTTAACCGATCGACATTATGCCGGTAAATACGTGTCCGCACGTTGGCTAGATAGGAGTTTCCTTTCTTTCCCTGTTCACATGCGAGCATTGTTCATTGCACGATCACTGTTCATCAGGCGTGTTACTGTTCACCAAGCGTGATTACTATTCATCATGCATGTACTATTCATCAGGTGCGATTACTGTTCACCAGCCACGATACTACTCATCGGCGTGCTTACCGCTCGTCCCATGACTACTGTTCATCGGGTGCGCTTACTATTCATGCAATGATACGTGGTGCAATCAACATCATCTCTTTCATGCAATCCAAGCGATCGACTTGGCACGCGACTTCAAGTCGACTCGCGGTAGATTAGAGAGGATTTACACGTAGGAATTAATGAAAAGCCAAATTTGCATAATTAAAAGCAATCTAGAAAATACAATTCGATCTACGGCGTCGTGCTCGACGGTTACCTTCGATCCGAGTAGAGTAGGCCTAGAGGTAGGCCGGAGTCGATCGTGCTGATAACATATTGAGGAACCGTCATTGACGAGTCTAGTCCGAGTGATCACCTCGTAGACAAGCGTAGAATCGCTAAGAACAATGCAAGAACACAAGAACATAATAGTAGATTGAACACGAGAGATATGGGGGCTTCTTACTTCACTTTATTCATTTATCATACGATCAGCCTTTTACAATGACTAGTACCCGTATTTATAGGCTCTGGACCTGCTAGGGATTGGGATGAGAGCCCACCTTGGACTAGGACTGTCGATGCAGGCGATTTCTTAACACATTTTTCTACTTCTTTCTGTATATACGTAGATGTGGCCTCAGACGGACCAAAGATTTTCTTTTGTCTAATTAATCTGAGAATTTATAGCTATTTTTATTTTTGATTAACGTATGAATTTATACCTTTTTACCTCTTATAATTAACATGAGGGTTTTTGGAGGAGCTCCCATTAGTTCATTGATTGATTAGATATTTAGATTTGACTAGTTTATTATTATTATTATTATCAACTTGCAGACGTGTATATTGTTGCCTTCTGTAACATATATATACGAGGTCAGTCTCCCGCTTTATTCTGATTTAGTTGTTCCCATTAGTTGATTGATTGATTGATTAGATATTTAGATTTGACTAGTTTATTATTATTATTATAGACGTGTATATTGTTGCCTTCTATAACACACACACACACACACACACACACACACACATATATATATATATATATATATATATATATATATATATATATATATATATATGAAAAATACTTTTACTCTCGGAAGTAGTTACTCCCACCTTTGATATACCACTTAAAAGAACTTAATATACTCTATTATCACTTTGGGTATACTCATATACTAATTATAAGATATTCTAATATGAACCACATGAAAAATTTGCAAAAGAGTTCATAGTTTTTAGCATATTTTGTAAATACCTTCATATTCGCATATAAAAAAAAAGTATGTCTAAAAATTGTACATACCACCTCTGAAAATATGTAAATATCACCTATATAGTCTTATATACTCGTATAATACACATACATACTCTCGGTTGCGTAAGATACTCTCTACGTTGTGAGATATATGAAATACGGAATAGGGTATATATATATATATATGGGGGCGTATCTAGTGCTAATAGGTAATTCGGTGCTAATGTGCTAATGCCAATCTTGACTGTTGAATCTACATCTTGACCGTTGAATGTGGAAACATGCAGGGTGTTTAATGAAGGTGTATTAATGAAGACGCATTGAATGTGGGAGCATGCAAGGTGATTAAATGGTTTGGAGGTAAGAGACTACATTAATCTTGGTTGTTCAATCCAAATCCAACGGTCAATATTGGATTAGATAATTCGGTGCTAAGGTACTAATGCCAATATTGATGTTGGATTTGGATTGAACAACCAAGATTAATGTAGTCTCCTACCTTCAAACCATTTAATCACCTTGCATGCTCCACATTCAATGCGTCTTCATTAATACACCTTCATTAAACACCTGCATGTTTCACATTCAACGGTCAAGATGTAGATTCAACGATCAAGATTGGCATTAGCACATTAGCTGAATTACCCATTAGCACTAGATACGCCCCATATATATATATATATATATATATATATATATATATATATATAGTCGATCTCCGTTTTATTTGGTTTTAGTTGTCTTGTGTCATAGTAGTACTTGCTATTAACACATCGGATTTCGACCTGGCAGCAATTTTTTTTTTTTTGCTGAGATTGGATTGGCCTCGAGACGTGAGCATGCCTGATGTTGACGTGGTAGCATTACTTTTTTTCCTTTTATTTTTTTAGTTCGAAACGGCTCATGCATGTTTTTATTGCATAGTCTGATTCAAACTATTAGGTTCATAGAACATAGCCGTATGAACAGTATGCACAATTGATACTCATAATTCTAAAGTTTGAACAATAATTTCATAACATCATAAATGCAACACATAGGTTCCAAATTTGTCAAAAGCACAATACAAATAGTTTAAATTTTCATTCACAATTAAGCTCACACTCACGTAACAATATAACATAAGTATGGAATTGGACTAGCCTAGGACTATGGTTGTATGGCATACCATTTACAAATTTAAAATCACTGAGAATCTGAGAGACTGAGACGGCAATATCGATTCCTTCAATCCTTCACTCCTTCTCGGCTCTTGCCGTTGTTCTGCTTCTCCTCCAACTCCAAGGTTCTAAATCCGATCCAAGTCAACTAGTCAAGCAACCCAACACTCCAGCTCCATCTGTTGGTTGCCTGCTCCCGCGTCGTGCGCGACCCTCCCGCCATCCCGTGTCGCACCACCGAGGGCTGAGGCGACGAGGCGTCTGGCACCTGATCCCGTGCCGCGCCACGCGGGCCGCCCGTGAGCCCATCTAGCGTCCGCGTCTGCTCCGCACCTCCATAGCCTCTGCGACTGTGCGGCGTCGCCAAGCCAAGCCGTCCCGGTGTCCCATCGCGGTCACCTGCTTCCGTGGACCCTGGTCGTCGCAAGCTTGCAGCCGACGTAGTCGCAGGCTTGCAGTGTTGGGGATTGGGGAATTCGGGGTCTGGGAGGAGAGATTAGGGTTGGGGAGGCAGAGGACTGAGGAGAGCTGAGAGGATTGGAGTGGTGACTACAGACTGCCTGAGTTAGCTGTGGCCTATGGGTTGGACTTTCGGCATTTCGGCTACTGGGCTGGACTTTCATCTGTGCTGGACCGATTGGGGCTGGGCTGAGGTAGTGAACTCTGATTCTCTGAACTGATCCTTGGTAGTTTTTTAAATTTTTGAGGGTGTCGGTGCATACCCAGCACCCTTCCTAGTTCCGCCCCTACGTATGTACCATCAATTCATGATCCAAGCCGTAGTAATATAAAAATGTGCATGATTAAGATGTTCTCTTTTTTATTAACGTGATAATTTCTATCTTTTTCATATCTTAGGATTAACAAAAAGGGCTTCTAGAGGATCTCCAATTAGTACAAATATAGATTATATGTACAAGATATACTGGGAAGTACGTATGATGTTCAATGTCATGTTGAGGTCAAGAGACTACTCGTTCAAAGGGATTGTGAATTGAACTTATCATTGTGAAGTTATTAGGTTAGCAGTAACGTGTACACAACACTTACCATGTAGTGTGTCCGTATGCATGACCGATCCGAAACCAACCGGCATAGTGCTTCCTTTTTTTCTACTTCTTGCTTATATGTACGTAGATGTTGTCTGCGGACAAATCAAAATGTTCTTTTACCCAATTAATCTGAGAATTTCAAGCTATTTTTATTTTTCAATTAACGTGGAAATTTCTAATTTTTACCTCCTAGAATTAACACGAGGGCTTCTAGAGGAACCACCAATTAGTAGATTGATTGATTGATTGTTGTTTCATTGATTGATTGATTGATTCATTGATAGCGATTGATATATAAAAGGGATTGTGAATTAGACTCATCGTAGGGAAGTTATTAACTTAGTAGTAATTTGTAACAAGCAATGATTGGGACCGGGACCCATATCGACAAAAATAATATGAGATTACAATCTAGACGAAGACATTTTATTGTCGTGGACACAATGTGTATAAGAATACAATGAGAATGTGTCACGGAATAGAGTTATGGATTGATAGAATGATGATCTTATTGCCAAATATGCGGGCTACCCCTTTATAGCTATTAAAGGGATGACAATTAATGCCACTAAAGACATCTCTTATCTTCATGCCACTAAAGATGGTGAGGTTCTTATGTATTTTTATTTGTAGAATTAGCTTGATAATTTTGTAGTGTATCATTTCTAGATATCCTATGTTCACAACAACAACTTTTGAAAATTTTGAAAATTTAGGAAATCAAAATACTTAATTGGTGTATATGCACGGCTATAGAGGAACACTGGTTCATCTCATCTTTGGACCGCAACTAGTTGATGACAACTTAGGCAATGATGAGATGGGCGACAACAATGGCAGTGAGAACAATGACAATGAGGACATCGGTGCTGAGAACAATGGCAACAACAGTTGTTGCAACAATCACAATGATGATAACCATGCCTCTAGTAGAGGATCTCCATAGTCTACACTTCCTCTTCTCTAAGTACTAGTTGATCTTTTGACCTTTTGGATAGTTGACTGCATATGCATAACTACTAGGGTCTGTCATGCTTCTTGATCATGAACTGTAATACTCCGGAAGTGTGAGAAGTCAAGAATCGGGTTAATTAAATTTAATCGGTAGAGAATTATTTAATCGGGGAAGAGTTTAATTTCAGAATTTAGCAAAGACAAGAAAAGAGAGGGTTTTTGTGTTTTCTCACCTACTTGGGCCTGGGCCTTGGCCCATCTGGCCTGTAGTGGCCGCCAAAGGGGAGGAGCCACCTCCCCAAACCCTAGCCGCCCCTCCCCTTTTCTCTCCTCCCACTTGCAGCCGCCCCTTCTCCTCACCCTTGGCCGAATCCTCCCCTCTCCCTTGCACCTTCCCCCTGCCCTGGTGCTGCTCCTCGCGATTCCCTTCGTCTAGGCTGCTGCCCTTGCGCAAGAAGGAAAAGAGAAGAAGGAGAAGAAGGAGAGGAAGGAGAAGAAGGAGGAAAGGAGAAGAAGAACTCGCGTGGGGATTGGTTCAGCAAGCTAGCGGTTCTACAAGGGTAACGAGATGCCTTCCGCTGTTTGATCCATAGTAGATGCGAAACCGATTAGAATTGTTGGTTAATTGTTGGGCTGCAGAAGATTCAATTCTGTCCAGTATCTTGCGTGGGTTTTTGTGTATTTAGAGGCTGAATTTTAATATTCCATCTCCTAGAGTTATGTGGGTTATGTCGTTATCTTTCAGTAGCCGCGAAGATCACTCGATTCCGAGGTCTGAGTCAAAAGTTATGGTCGATTTAGTATCTGCTGCCAGAAATCTGACGAGAGTAAACTGTCTGGATATTTCCTAAAATATGATAGGAAATTGGAAGAATCTGAAAGTTCACCCAACTAGGTTATTGTAGGTAATTCGATAACCTTTTCAGATTGATAAAGAACGATCAATTCAGAGTTACCTATTAAAAGTTATGGTCATTTTAGTTTTGCTGTTCGATTGTGTAGGCAGTTTCTGTACTGAAAGTTCAGACAATGGTTAGCCTAATATTTTGGCCGAATTGGTTTTTCGTGTCAACTAGAGTATTGTAGATTAGTCAGTTAAGAATCTACAGAAATTGGGTTTACCTCTTTTTGACTTCCTGTTCATGAGTTATGTCAATTACCGTGCGCTGTCCAGGAGCGGTATATGGCAGGAAGCGTTGTTTTTCAGTTTCAGCTTTGTAAACTCGTTTTGAGTCGTCAAGTAGCGATGTAGAATGCCGATTAGTAGCGCTGAGTATATTATGTCTTAATTGAAATTATTTTACCTGTTTAGGAGGTGAAGCCTCAGGTTTAGGAGTATCATCTTTGCCGCTAACGCGTCGCATCGTGGAAGGCAAGTAAATGTAGCGGTTGTGCTACGGTTTAACCCGTTTTCTTACTACTTGCACTATGCATGATTAACGTAGTGTTAAATGATATGCCATGGTTACATGTTTTCTAAGTAAGAATGTGGTAGCAAGATATTAATCAATTGCTATGTTTGGATGAGTTTGGGTAGTATTGTGGTAATTCGCGTAATGAGCCAAATGCGAATATGAGAATAAACTCAAGGTGGACATGTTGATAATTCATTGTGGTTATTTTTATGATGATCATGTGGTGGTCTATGTGATAGAGTTTCATCTAGATCGATTGATTTTGATCTTGGTGAATCGGTGTGGGTTATGTGGTAATGGTCTTATGACACGTTGGTATTGTGCTTAATGAGACACATGTGGATTATGAGAAAATATTCATGATGAGTACGTTGTTGATCTCCGTGGTTAAATTCTTGTGGTTTATGATTATCATATCATATCATTCATGACATATCATGACATTTGCATTGTGGATGTCGCCGCTTATAGCCGCGACCGTACCGGTACAACATCGTGCATTGCCGTAGCACGATGCATACCTTCACCTTGTTGGGTAAAGGTGCAGTGGAGCATAGCATACATATGCATTACATTGTGGAAAGATCATTTGCATTCTTATGCAAGATATTGAGGTGAATTTATTTTGCAATCAAACGCAACTTCATAGTTGCAATGTGAAATTGACTCATGAGAGTCTCTTGTGGAATGAGTAATGTGGTTGTGGTTGTGGAATGGGGTTTATCCCTTGTGGTATGGTAGAGGTTGTGATTGTGGCATGAGATTCTTCTCTCTAGTGGTAATCGTTGATAGCAGTTGTGGATGTGAGAAATAGAAAGTTATGAGGTAAAACATGTTAATACTCTATTGTCATTGGTAGTGGTAGTGGTGAATAATATGAAGCGAGTTGATCAAGATTTTGTTGTTAATATTTTACTATCTTTGGTAGTAAATATGGTTGAGGCTATAATTGTGTTCATTATGAGAATTGGATATTGATGCTTAATATCTTTGTAGTTTAATTAGCTTGTAAATGAATGTGGATTCACATTATGGATGTGGACATATGGATACTTTAATGATGTTGTATATTTATTTGTAGTCCGATTAGCTGTTAAGCAGTTTGCTTCTGAGATTTTTATCTCACCCTTGTTTCCCCTACTGGTGATTGTTGAGCATTCATGGGATGGGTAGAGCGGCACCACAATAATGCACTTGGTTCATCAACTCATGTTGTAATAAAGACGATGAAATTCTAGCCAAATGCTTAACTATTTGTGGATGATTATGTTGTTAAATAAGGATGGTCTTGTGAACCATTCTTTGTTTAATCTGCTAGAGGTTGTTTAATTATTGAACTTGTTACCGTCATCTTTATTCCCTTAGTTGTTTATGCTTCCGCTTAGTGCTTCTTGTCTAGAGTTCTTGCTGAATTAATTTTGTCTTGAAATTATTGGCTAGTGTAGAGTGGTTAAGTAGCATTCCGGGTAATGTGGATCTGGGGTGTTACTGGTTAGTATCGAGCGGGCTTTAGGTCCGTGGTAATTAAAAATATTAAATTGACACCTTTGGTGCATGTAGAATGGGATGGGTCAAGCATTGCATTCGTGCTTTGACATGTTATATTGATTATTCATGCTATGAGATAATCTTGTATGTTTATGTGTTGTTTCTATGACTGCTATGAGTGAGGATAGTCAATGATAAGAGGTAGGGTTTGCGGTGTTGCCTTGGGCATTGCGGTTTATACCCCATTCGTGGTGAGGATATTGATGTAGTTACCTCGGGTAACTTAGTTGCGGATGTCATGGGTAAGTTTCTTAGAAAAGTGTTATCCTCCTTGAATTGATGTTGGCGATTCTTGGCCTATTGCGATTAATGATTTTCTCTCGGGTTATTGTTTATTGCGGTTGTTGGTTGTCATTAGGCCTCCAATTGTTCTTGAGGCCAAGTATTGTTTCTTTCGATTGATGGGTTGTTTGTTGCTCGTGAGCAGTGCTTTTGTAGAGACGGTATTTTCCGCGTTGTTCCATCTTTCTTCTTTGGAAAACATGACTCTTGTATTTCGTTTGATTTTATTTTGAGAGAGAATCAAAGCTTACGTGGGAAGTTCATTAACTTGTGGAAGCATTGGCTCTATGCATTTCTTCTGAGTTATTTCGACTTTTGAAGTTTGATTTTCTCCCTAGAAGGGAGTGTTAAAATCCCTTTATGTTGTTTTGTTGTGTTTAAGTAGTAGGTGGAAATTATGTAAATAATTGATAGATTGTGAATTATCAAGTTGAAAAGTTAGTGTGGTACATCATTAAGTTCTACTAACATCTTTAGAAGTGAAGTTGATTAATATGATGTTGTCTGTTGTAGTTTCTTGAAGATCTGTGGCTAAGAAATTTAGCGATACATGTGTAGAACTCATGCATTTATCAAGGAATATGAAAAACAATTGTTTTGATTATTGTAGTTGTTTAATTTTCCCAACTTGTTGGATAGATTGGATTGATTGATCTTAAGTAATTAATCTGACCATTCGGGATGGTCAAGTAAGGAGGTGTTGGAATATTGCCTTAATAAGATTAACCTTAATTATGTCCTCTCTTTACATACTTGATGAGCATGTACAACTGTTAAAGTTATGTAACTTTTACCATGCTAAATTGTTGAATTATGTATAAAGAAATGGATGAAGGTGGATGTATTGACTTGCGGAATCTTGTCTTATAAAGCTGGTATTATTGATGTTTAAAGTTATTTTATTTTAATATCTTAACATAAGGTGGAGTATCGAATCTGTGCTCTTTATTGTCTTTGTGATTGCAAATTAGAGATAGGATCATTAATGCTATGCTGATGAAAAATTAATAATCAATTATTGACAGCAATGGCTAGAGTGTAATTACTTGTTGCTAAACTAGAGTTGAGCATCAGTACGAGATAAATGTATGGAATCTAATAAGAGATTCATACTAGCATGTTTTGTGAGGTTGTTATGTTCTAATATCATCTTGTTAAAGAGTTTGTTTTAATGTGATGGCTTATGCACTAGTTTTAACTAGATTAAGTAGTTGGAATCTTATTTGGATAATAAGAACATGATGAAGTGATTAATGGTGTTCCTTTTGGAAAAATATGAAGGAGTGGGATGATATGATGATTTTTTTTTGTAAAGAACGTTTTATCTTGTTGTGAATACAATCGATAGCATGTAGTTGTGATTATGGTGTTGAATGTTTTAAAAATAAAGGAATTTGTTAATTCCATAATACTAATTGCATTGAAGGGTGTGAGATTTACGGTTGGAATCTTTTGGACCTTATGACTTGTGTCATAGTCGATGTTGCTCGAGTAAAGCGGCGTGTTGATTGATCTTATTGGTTTTATTTGAATCTTGTGTTGTGGTCTTCAAGCATCCTTTGTTGGAAATGGCGGGATGTTGTAATCAAAGAAAATTGCTTCTTATTGAAAGGAAAAGTTGTAGTAGAAGTATTTGAGGTCTGAGATGATCTTATCTTGTGTTTTTCCAACCTCATTGCTATTTGTTATTCTTTTGGTCTTTTGGCTATTGTGATGATAACCATTTTACGTATGCTTGAATTTATTTCTTCTTACCTCTTCTTCTAAGAACATGGTAATTGTTGTGGGTTTGAAGCCTTTTGTTGGTCGTGGTTTTGGGATGAGAGTATGATTTGCGGGGCAGAGAGTCTATCTACAATGGTGTAGATGATGTACTCAATTGAGCTAATTGTTGAGGTGGCCAACTTGAGTTAAATGAGTTGGTGTGTTGGGTAATGATTTGAAAATCCTTGGTTCAAGGAAGTTAAATTATTAAAAGAAATGAATTGGGAAATTATTGTTATGTCAAGTAGTGCGATGCTCTCTTGATTCTTGTTTATCTTTGTGTGTTTATGGCAGAGACCATTTGCATTTTGAGTTGACGTATGTTGAGGCGTAGTCTTTTCAGTTAGGAAAAGAAATTGATTGTTTTGGTATGTCGAGTGATTTTCACTCTTAGCTTAGGTGGTGTGGTTTCTCCAATTGTCTACTTGGAGAGTGGAAGATGTTTTGTGGTAAATCCTTTGTTTTGGATCGTGGTCCTTTGAAGGAAAACTAGTTGCTAGTGTTATGCTTGATAATCCTTTTCTCTTACATTTATTGGGTTATATTTGTAAATTATATCGTTGTGCTTCTAGTAGAATTATGTGAGTGAAATTGGTAATCAAATTCTTGAAATTGGGTATATTGTGTTATCACGAGTATATTTAATAAGAGGAAAGTGTTTTAAGAAAGTGGATGGTTTTAGAAAGTGGTCTTAATAGTTTTGTGGGAAATTTTGCCAAAATGGCGGGACACATTAGTGCTCGGGGCCGACAAAAGAGTTATGCGGTTGTTCGGCGCCGAGAGTTGGATTTTGCGGTGGGAAGCCTTGTGCTCCTTCGGGTGTCTCCGACTAAGGGTATTGTTCGTTTTGGTACCACCGGGAAGCTTAGCCCGCGGTACATTGGTTTTTTTCGGTGGTTGCTCGGGTGGGTAGTTTGGCTTATCGTTTGGAGTTGCCAAACTCATTGAGTGGTGTGCACAATGTTTTCCTTGTGTCTATGCTGAGGAAATACTTGCGGGATCCAGAACACAAGATTGACCTGGAACAGGTCACAGTGGAGCAGGATCTCACTGTGGAGAGTCGGCCAGTTCGTATCTTGGATACGTCGGAGCGGGTCTTGAGGAATAAGACCATCAAGTATGTGAAGGTCCTTTGGACGAATCAGTCTGAGAGAGAAGCTACGTGGGAGTTGGAGGATCTTTTGCGAAAGAAGTACCCCGAGCTCTTCGAGGCTGGTGAGTACTCCTAGTTTGGGTTGCTTTTTGCTTGTTGTTCTTCTCTTTGTGGTCTGTAGAGTAGGATTCGAGGGCGAATCCTTTTAAGGTGGGAAGAGTGTAATACTCCGGAAGTGTGAGAAGTCAAGAATCGGGTTAATTAAATTTAATCGGTAGAGAATTATTTAATCGGGGAAGAGTTTAATTTCAGAATTTAGCAAAGACAAGAAAAGAGAGGGGTTTTTCTGTGTTTTCTCACCTACTTGGGCACAGGCCTTGGCCCATCCCGCCTGTAGTGGCCGGCCAAAGGGGAGGAGCCACCTCCCAAACCCTAGCCGCCTCCCTTTCTCTCCTCCCACTTGCAGCCGCCTTCTCCTCACCCTTGGTCGAATCCTCCCTCTCCCTTGCGCCTTCCCCTGCCCTGGTGCTGCTCCTCGCGATTCCCTTCGTCTAGGCTGCTGCTCATGCAAGAAGGAAAAGAGAAGAAGGAGAAGAAGGAGAGGAAGGAGAAGAAGGAGGAAAGGAGAAGAAGAACTCGCGTGGGGATTGGTTCAGCAAGCTAGCGGTTCTACAAGGGTAACGAGATGCCTTCCCGCTGTTTGATCCATAGTAGATGCGAAACCGATTAGAATTGTTGGTTAATTGTTGGGCTGCAGAAGATTCAATTCTGTCCAGTATCTTGCGTGGGTTTTTGTGTATTTAGAGGCTGAATTTTAATATTCCATCTCCTAGAGTTATGTGGGTTATGTCGTTATCTTTCAGTAGCCGCGAAGATCACTCGATTCCGAGGTCTGAGTCAAAAGTTATGGTCGATTTAGTATCTGCTGCCAGAAATCTGACGAGAGTAAACTGTCTGGATATTTCCTAAAATATGATAGGAAATTGGAAGAATCTGAAAGTTCACCCAACTAGGTTATTGTAGGTAATTCGATAACCTTTTCAGATTGATAAAGAACGATCAATTCGGAGTTACCTATTAAAAGTTATGGTCATTTTAGTTTTGCTGTTCGATTGTGTAGGCAGTTTCTGTACTGAAAGTTCAGACAATGGTTAGCCTAATATTTTGGCCGAATTGGTTTTTCGTGTCAACTAGAGTATTGTAGATTAGTCAGTTAAGAATCTACAGAAATTGGGTTTACCTCTTTTTGACTTCCTGTTCATGAGTTATGTCAATTACCGTGCGCTGTCCAGGAGCGGTATATGGCAGGAAACGTTGTTTTCAGTTTCAGCTTTGTAAACTCGTTTTGAGTCGTCAAGTAGCGATGTAGAATGCCGATTAGTAGCGCTGAGTATATTATGTCTTAATTGAAATTATTTTACCTGTTTAGGAGGTGAAGCCTCAGGTTTAGGAGTATCATCTTTGCCGGCTAACGCGTCGCATCGTGGAAGGCAAGTAAATGTAGCGGTTGTGCTACGGTTTAACCCGTTTTCTTACTACTTGCACTATGCATGATTAACGTAGTGTTAAATGATATGCCATGGTTACATGTTTTCTAAGTAAGAATGTGGTAGCAAGATATTAATCAATTGCTATGTTTGGATGAGTTTGGGTAGTATTGTGGTAATTCGCGTAATGAGCCAAATGCGGAATATGAGAATAAACTCAAGGTGGACATGTTGATAATTCATTGTGGTTATTTTTATGATGATCATGTGGTGGTCTATGTGATAGAGTTTCATCTAGATCGATTGATTTTGATCTTGGTGAATCGGGTGTGGGTTATGTGGTAATGGTCTTATGACACGTTGGTATTGTGCTTAATGAGACACATGTGGATTATGAGAAATTATTCATGATGAGTACGTTGTTGATCTCCGTGGTTAAATTCTTGTGGTTTATGATTATCATATCATATCATTCATGACATATCATGACATTTGCATTGTGGATGTCGCCGCTTATAGCCGCGATCGTGCGGTACAACATCGTGCATTGTCAGTAAGACGATGCATACCTTCACCTTGTTGGGTAAAGGTGCAGTGGAGCATAGCATACATATGCATTACATTGTGGAAAGATCATTTGCATTCTTATGCAAGATATTGAGGTGAATTTATTTTGCAATCAAACGCAACTTCATAGTTGCAATGTGGAAATTGACTCATGAGAGTCTCTTGTGGAATGAGTAATGTGGTTGTGGTTGTGGAATGGGGTTTATCCCTTGTGGTATGGTAGAGGTTGTGATTGTGGCATGAGATTCTTCTCTCTAGTGGTAATCGTTGATAGCGATTGTGGATGTGAGAAATAGAAAGTTATGAGGTAAAACATGTTAATACTCTATTGTCATTGGTAGTGGTAGTGGTGAATAATATGAAGCGATTGATCAAGATTTTGTTGTTAATATTTTACTATCTTTGGTAGTAAATATGGTTGAGGCTATAATTGTGTTCATTATGAGAATTGGATATTGATGCTTAATATCTTTGTAGTTTAATTAGCTTGTAAATGAATGTGGATTCACATTATGGATGTGGACATATGGATACTTTAATGATGTTGTATATTTATTTGTAGTCTGATTAGCCTGTTAAACAGTTTGCTTGCTGAGATTTTTATCTCACCCTTGTTTCCCCTCCAGGTGATTGTTGAGCATTCATGGGATGGGTAGAGCGGCACCACAATAATGCACTTGGTTCATCAACTCATGTTGTAATAAAGACGATGAAATTCTAGCCAAATGCTTAACTATTTGTGGATGATTATGTTGTTAAATAAGGATGGTCTTGTGAACCATTCTTTGTTTAATCTGCTAGAGGTTGTTTAATTATTGAACTTGTTACCGTCATCTTTATTCGCTTAGTTGTTTATGCTTCCGCTTAGTGCTTCTTGTCTAGAGTTGCTGCTGAATTAATTTTGTCTTGAAATTATTGGCTAGCTGTAGAGTGGTTAAGTAGCATTCCAGGGTAATGTGGATCCTGGGGTGTTACATGAACATTAGTGTGGTAGTTCGAACTACATGCCTTTTGTTAAGACACAACTGAATTGTGGAATGTAATGGATGCGGTTCCATGTAGAAGGAGAAGTAGGACTTGGTTGTGCTGCATTTATGTGTTTGTGGTAGTACTATGTGTAGACTGAAGGCGAATGACTTTTGAACAACTGCATGTACTGAACTCTTCATGTTGGTCATGGTTAATTTCCTTCCAGATTGTGAATGGACTGGTGTTGTTGCATGCATTGGTGATGGATGCGTGGCTGACGCATCTGTATTGTGAATGGATTGATATTGAATGTGTACTTGTTTAAGATTGTGATTGGAATGTCAAAATCGAATGTATGAACTTGCAATGAACAAAATATTGTCAATTATTATCTTGAAAAATGCAGATGTTTCCCTCACGATATTGCATATTTCTGACGATTTCAGCGTCTGGGCGGTTGCATTTTGCTGGTGGGTATCCCTAATTCCCTGACGATTAACTTCTGACGGGAAAACCCGATATGTTCCTGACGGCGCACAACCAACAAGGAAATTGATAATTTACCTGACTGATTTAAACCAAGAGGAAATTTTATCTATTTTCGTGACGGGCAAAAACTGACAGTATAGTAATTAGTGACGGTAATTCCCTGACAGGTACATGACAAGAAAAGTTGGTTTGAAAACCTAGCCAAGGCGTTTTTCCCTGTGGACCACCGTCAGGAATAGCCGATGGAAATTAATTTACTATCGAGAAACCGTCAGACAAATTGAGTTTCCACATCAACCTATGGCTGAGGGCTATTGCCTGACGGTTCCCTGACAGTAAATTATTTCCTATTAGTTTTTCCAATATTCCTATCGGTTTTTGGCCATCGGGAATCATCGGTTTCCTGGTAGTGGTTGGTCATGTAGTATCCATAATTGATCATCTGATGACTCAAACTGTTTGGCCATAGCAAAAGGGATTAGACTTCCTTTAAAGACTGGTCATAGGTTCATAACCATTATAAAGTGGGCATCTGATATATGGGTCTACTTTGATAGAGACTCAGACTTTGAACGAAAATATTGACTGTAAAAAATCCTCGTTAGTAATAAGTTAGTAACACAACACTTACCATGCATGTAGTGTGTCCGTATGCAAGTCGGATCCGAAACCAGTCGGCATAGTGCTTCCTTTTTCTACTTCTTACTTATATGTATGTAGATGTGGTCCTCTGGACAGGCCAAAAATTTTCTTTTACATGAGAATTTCTAGCTTTTTACCTCCTATAATTAACATGAGAGTTTCTTGAGGAGCCTTCAATTAGTAGATTGATTGATATATAAAAGGGATTGTGAATTGGACTTATCATTGGGAAGTTATTAACTTAGTACACTACTACAGAAAAGGTCTTCACAGATGGTTCGAAAATATCATCATGGATGGTTTCGTAAGCCGTCTAAGTTTATGGGTCAGTAATGATATGAGGTCATCACAGACGGTTTTTGAACCATCTGTGATGCAGACTATCACAGGCAGTTATTAACTCAGAATAGTTTGTGATAGTTGACTACCACAGACGGTTTGTAGATGAAACCGTCTATGATAGTTCACTAGCATAAACGATTTGTAGATGAAACCGTCGGTGATAGCTGATGTATCACAAACAGTTTGTAGATGAAACTGTTTGTGATAGCTGATGTATCACAGATGGTTTGTAGATGGAACCGATTGTGATATTTTTTGTATTGCTAAATCTATTTATGTTTATTGGCTAGCCTCAGAAAATGCTAGCCATGCCCTCTAAAACAAGTAGAAACACAACAAGTACATGTATACATCCAATTCACATTCATTTCAGAAACAAACACATTCATTTCAGAAATCAATTAAATTAAATGAACTAAAAGTAACCATTCATGAACATTTACACACATGTACCATTAAGTTCAATCTTATTTGAATCAAGTTCAATCTACATTGTGGAACTTCTCATCTGGGTTTATGACCTCACGGTTCAAGAATGATGCAAACTGTCCTCGAATGTTTATGAGCTGACCCTGTTCCAACACAGTTGTAGCAATGCTCACAACCTGGTGCTAGGAAGATTAAATTCATGTATATATAAATTCATAAGTATGAAATAATTATTGCAAGGTTAACAAACCTAAGTATCATTAGTCATTGCAGAACCGATGAGTAGTTCTATGTTGTTGCAAACATAGTATCCACAGGTGTTGCCCGGCGGCTGTTGGTGGCACTACAAAAATAGAATTGGTTAGTTCGAGAGGCATCACTATAAAGTGTTATATAGGGTTAATGTGTACTAGTGAATACTGGGAAATTTAGATAGTATCGCAGGATCCTTCCCTTGGATTTCCCCCCTTTAGCAAAGTACACAGCTAATGACCTACGTGATTCCAAAAAGTTAGCCTTAGCTATTGCAAAGGAAGGAAAGACAATAGAGTTATCTGTGGAGAAAATGTGTTTACTTGTCGATTAATTTTCGGACAACACTGAAGTCATTTGAGGCCCTCTTTTGGGAATCTAGGTATATTACCTTATTCTGTTTTGGTATAATTACAATTAGAATCCAGTGGAACCTATACAGGTATGTCACCATGGTCATTAAACCTAAGTTCGTGTTGCTTATAAAGTACAAATCAATAAGTATAGCCACTAGTTCAGCACTTACTCCTAGTTGTAGGGCAAAAGTACAAATTCCTTGTCGCGGTGAGCCAGCAATGACTCTATCATGTAATCCTTGACGAATTTTGCATTCTCCTTGATGCTTTGCATGGAGACAAAGTATGGGTCGAGGAAACCTGTCGGTGATTTCATTAATTCAGTTTTAGAAATCATGTATCTATATATATGTGTGTGTGTGTGTATATATATATATATATATATATATATATATATATATATATATATATATATATATATATATATATATATATATATATATATGTATGTATGTATACAAAAGTAAGGAGTTATATATAACATTTATCAGTATTACACAAATTTTGACCGTGATTGTACACACTTACAGTGTCCAGTATCGCATGAGTGAGGTGTCAAGGTTGAAGAGGAAGAACAAGTCCTTCAAGGTCACCGTGAAGACTCAGTCTTGAACCTTATGGTGAAGATGATGCGGCTCGAACTTGACATTTACATCCGTCTTGTTGGCCTGTTCCATGTACCATTTATGCAATCTTATGCAAGCCAATCCTAGGACATCGAGGTCCTTTACGTCTCGACCAACGACAAGCCTTGCACGAATTTCCAGGCCAACGAAAAGAAGGGGATATCATCAGGCAAGAAGGGGATATCATCAGGCAAGAAGGGGATAACGTCGGGCTTCTTCGATTTGCCCTTGTCACCTCGCTTTTTAGAGGTCGACTTCACGAGAGTCGACCGGGCACAAGGTGTAGATGCATTTGATGCATTGGGCCCTTGCCGCATCGGTGCAGGTAACTCTGATGTAGGTAGCACCGGTGCAGGTAACTTTGGTGCAGGTAGCTCTTGTGGACTTGGCACCGTTGCAGGACATTCTGTGAAGTTGACACCAGTGCAGGTAGGTCCAAGCAAATGTCCCTCTTGGGCCACTGGATGAATGTTCCAATGGCTTGCCCTAGATTCACCACTTCGTCGTTTGGGGGAAATTGGAATGAACACCGTCCACATTCATTTTTGCAAAACCTGGCTCTAGATTTACACTGTGCAACAAGGTCCTAGCACCAGATGGGTATGCCTAGCCCCAAGCAGCGTCCAGGGCAACAGAGGCGCATCTCACTTGTAGCTTGCACTTCGTAGCCACCTACATAACGATACAAAATTAGCAACTCAAACAGGCTTATCAATGGATCGAGTATTCCAAATATAATAATTATTACCAGGATGTCATCAATAGGAAATCTATCGTCGCTTTCTAAGTTAGGGTTGGACGCGCAACTACTCTGACAGTTTGGGGGCTAGCTAGCATAGGAGCAGCGGGTGCTTGCAACTGAATTTTCCTAAACCTTTCCTCAATGCTCTCCATCTGCCATCGCATCTCATCTCTGATAGTAGCAATGATATAATCTTTGATAGCATTAGTGATCTCCTCTCTAAGGGATTCATGAATCTCCTCTCGTAGCCGTGCAACACGCCCGGCTTTCGCTCTCTTCCTACTCTGGTACGCTTTGGAGTCCTTTGGGAATCCCTGTTTCCATGGAACATAAAGACCAATGCCTCTCGTAACACCCGGGTGCTCATTGTTTCCCAGGGCCGCAGAGATTATCTCTCTCTCTCTCTCTCGCTGATTGCTTGGAATGAGCCTTGGAAAGATTGTGCACTCAGTGTTTTCTGCAATAGCCCGACATGTTATTTCACTTTTTATGAAGTTATGGAGTAATTACAAACTAGGTAGTTCGATATCTTACCAGGCGTTAGGACACTTCCTCGTCTGGGGTTTGGAAAGGAGATGGCCCCAAAGACAGTGAGACCACCTCACTCTTATCTAGTTTCTGCGCGCTCATCGTGATCTCGGCAAATGGCGGGGAGGAATCCCAACTGATTGCCTGCTCGTGCTGCTCCCTCCATTGCAAGAGGCGATGGGTGCGTGTTTTTTGCCTGGAGGGCCTTGTGTGTTGCACTTTCACTCCTAAAATCATCTGTCGTCTTCTTCACCACAAAGTCTTGCTAGCACTCTTCCATGAAAGGATACTTCTGGAAGGATGTTAGATCCTTCTCCATGTATTGCTTGATAAGAGTGCTCTTGAAGTTCTTCCACATTTTGCACACCGCTAGCAACGTGTGTCATCGCACAGAGGACTGGTGTTGTTCCAGGATCTTGAACGATCAGATAATATCCGTCACCAGCTCACCTTTCTGAGCTTTGGTCAACTCCTTCCATGAATCGTAGGTGATCTTGACCCATTCCTATGCAACTATTTTGACTATTCTCTAGAATGCGGATGCTGCTCGGTGAGGATTGAGAGGGGTACCATACGCATCGACCTCCGTGAGGTAAATCGGCCCTCGTGCCTTTTCGATATTCCTCTTCTTCTATCGCACTTGGATTTTCTATAGGTCAGCGCAAAGACGCATGAGGCGACGATGATGAAGAATGAGCGGATGACATCTTCACAAGAAATAGAAGTTCTGACATGTATGAACATATTATCATAAAATTCTCTATGTGTGTGGGTGTGTACACCAATTAATAAATAATTAGGATATGTAGGGAAGAAACTAGGACCAATATAATGTCATAATTGACATATGAATATGTAAATCCTCCAAGTCATTTAAAAGGAATAATATGCTCAACACAAACATCATATGAACAAATAAATCAAAGATAAAGCTAAGATTTAACATTTTGATATTGCTATCGATGTATAATTGCATAAGATTTAATCTTGGCCTCTCGCTACTTTAGTCTATACTCTTCATTTATTGAATTTGACAATATTAATTCAAACTTTGAGCTCTAAAATAGTGCTTTACTTATCTACCGACATGATCTTTAAACAAACGACAACAGATAATACTTTCGGCCTGGAGGTTCAACCAATTAACCAACCGAAAGTAATAGACTAAATGCTAAAGATCAATCAACAGTAGTAAGCATTCCAATTAGAGCTAAAGTTCAAACCCGATTATCAAAATAATTTTAGTACAAGACTATTATCATCACAGAGCATTCATCTCAAGCCCACCACACCACAACCCACAGTTGATCTCTGAGAAATGCATCACCGAAGACGCATCCTACATCGAAAATTATATAACGACGGATTGTTTGCTCAGGCAACAAGGACTACATATGGTGCCCTACAACCAAAGGTAAGTACTTCACTACTTACTATACAAATCTCATTTGTACTTTATACGCAACACGAACTTAGAATTAATAGCTATAGCAATATATATGAGTAGGTGGCACTAGATCCTTATAGTCATTGTACCAAAGTGGAACAAGGTAATATATCTTGATTCCCTACTCAATAACAACCATGACTTCACCCTTGTGCAAGAAATACTCAACAGATATGCTCATTTTCTCTATACATAACTCCATTGTAGTCTTCCTTCGTTTGAAATGACCGAGGATAACTTTTTGGAATCACGTAGGTTGTTCAGCGCCTATGTTGCCAGGGGAGGGAGACACAAGGAATCAAGTGCTACAAAGGCAACATAGGACACGATTTTTGATACCGCTACAACACAATAATCCTATATCACACTTCATAATAATACCTCTTGAACTGACTATACTATTGTCGACGATCAAGACGTCGATCTTACGAAAAGAAAAAGGAGAGAGTGACGTGGGAAATCTAGAGTAAAAATGGGACTGCTCCTTTATTAGTATGAACTGGGGTTTACAGGGGATGCCTCCTGACTAGATGATGAACTACTCCGCTTACATCGAGAATACTATTTGTTATCTTACAATGCCAGACTTAAAACACGAGTCTAAGGTCTATGCTTTAGTCTGAAGGCTCTATATCCTTCCTTTTGCTCCGTCCATACTCTATCTTTAAATAGCCCTTGAAGAGGTGGCAGTTAGTTCTGGAGAAGACGTCTGATGTGAAGTGTCACGACTGGTCGGAGTCGGATGACGGTTGATGGAAAGTCAACCGTTCGACGGTTGTATATCTATGAGACATATAACCGCATGGTGGTTATTCATCAGTGCTTCTGGATAAGAAACGTCGTATGGTATGGAACATGCACGTGTTCCATTCATCACACGGTAGAGAATATACCTAGAATCAATTCCAAGTATCAATTCATACCTTTTACGAGCAGTTCTCCTGGTCGGGAGCTTGGGATAGGCCTTCGTCCGACCAGGGTACCCATTATGTAACCTCTGAAATCTCTACGACCAGTGAGGTCGTGTACCTCAGGGGTTACGACCATGAAGAAGTATGGTCTGCTATGTATTAAAAATAATACATAGAGGTTTTAATCCTCGTCAGCTAGCCCCCGAACTTTAAATGAATAGATCGTGTGAACACCTTTCTTCCGATGAAGTTGTATCGGGCTGACGCTTATTAAATGAAATGACATTTGAAGCGATTTGTATTCACTTTAAAGTTGAGAACTTGCTTTGGGAATCGAAGAGTTTTTGTGTCCGTTGGACGAAAAGATTTCTGTCCGTTGGACTTTTTTGGTAACTCTTATTGCGCTTAGAATTTATGAAGCTTATAAAACCCTTTGTAGACTTAGGTTCTTTCACTTCGCTTTCCTTCTTCATCTCCCGAGTAAAAATCTGCTTCCGACCTCCTTTTCTTTCCTCATCCGAAAGAAATCTGACCATGTCGGACCAAATCACCAACTGGTCGGTTTCCGACTTGGGTGAGAAGAAGCTAGAGAGCTTGGAGAAGATCGGGATGCTTCCCAGCAAGGATATGATTTCTTGGAGATCTGCGGCTGGAGAACATTCCCCATGTAATGAAGATGGAGAAATCCCAGTTTTTCTTGCATATGTTGAATGCGGATTTATGCTACCAATTCACTCCTTCCTTCCTAAAGTCTTGGAGTATTATGGAGTTGAATTAGTGAATCTTGCTCCCAATGCTATCGTCAATCTCAGCATCTTTATTTATCTCTGCGAAGCGTACTTGGGGATTCCAGCAGATCTGGATCTATTCAAGTACTACTACAGGATGACAAAGTCTGGGAAGACGATTGGGACGCTTGGAAAGTGCACCTTGCGTCTCCATGACGGAAAAGCTGATGAGTACATATTTATGTACTCAAAATCTTCGTGGTCATCGTGGAAGAAGAGCTGGTTCTATATGAAGATCACGAAGAAAGACAACCTTTATTATTCTGGTAAGAAGGCGGTCGAGAATCCGAATTGACGCTCCTCCACAGAGAAAGAGGGAAAGATAAAGAGATGGGCCGAAGCTATCAAGCTTCTCAGTGTCAAGGGTCTAACATCCTGGCACGTAGTGAAGGATTTTTCCAAGCGCCGGATTAGTCCTTTGATGGCCCGAGCACACCCGATGCTCTGGTATATTGGTCGTGATGACACAACCAAAGATTCCAAAGAGGGTCAGCTCTGACTGATTCCGACCAGTTTGTCTATGTTAATTGATTACTTCTGTATCCTCAAGTCTCTTGTTTTACCTTTACAGCTTTATCTTCTGACGAGATTAGAAGCCGGATCAAAATGATCTGTGCCGGAGAGCCTAGCGACAAGGCTAGTTTTCCTTGGATCTTAGCGGTTGTTTCCGCCAAAAAGAGGATCGAGAGACTTAAGGTAAGATTATCAACTGTGCTTTTTTCCTTTGTCGTACATATTATTTCTGATCGGTATACCATAAATCCTCTTTGATGTGTAGTCGGTCGGGTTGAGGATCAACGAGGCCACTGAAAGATGTGAGCCGATTGATGATCCGACCACCCCTACGACCATACAGGATGTCAGCCTTCCAGAGGTAGGTGACCGAACATAAATGATGTTTAGACAAATGATTTTCATTGCCTAATTATCTTTAATGATGTGTTTTAGGCGGTTGTCGTACCTTCCAACAAGGTCGCCAAGACCCACCAAAGTGTCTACTGAGGCTACTATTTTGGAGGTCGACGAATCTACACCATCGATCTCGCGATCGTGAATCCTATCCTTGACCAAATGGTCATGGATATTGCTTCTGATTTCCAGTCAGTGAATGTGAAAGACCTAGTCAACCCTACTGGTTTAGAACCGGTGAATTTGGTTGAGAAGAAAATGAAAGCTAGCGCAGCGGATTTTACTCCGATGTGTTACAAGGTCAAACTAAAAAAATCGATCACGTATATTTAAATGAAGAAGTCATGTACATGCATACCTTGGATATTTTGATATGTTGAAACCTCGATCTTCCTTACTTTCTTCTTTCGTAGATCTTCTGGTGTTCCAGTCGTGTCCGACCAAAACACCCCTCAGGAAAAGATTCCTGGGGAAGAGGTGGTCGTGGAGGTTCCTGATCAGGACACTCCTCAGGCAAAGACTGGAAGGATGAAGTGGTTAAAGAAGCCCCCGAGCAGGTTTTAGTTCTGACATCTGCTCAAGATCCTCTACTAATCCTTACTCCTTCTCCGAAGGTAGTCATCTCTAGAGATCCTCAATAGGTTCCACCTCCTCCCGGAAATACCTCTTAGGTTAACAAGTTTCCTTTTTTCCCCCCGATTTATCGAGGATAAGGAACTTGATGAGGCCTGGGGAAAGATATCGGACTGTCAAGCTGAGATAGGTCCAGATATGATTTTTGCCGAATATAATGACATGGCAATTCGGGTAAGTGTTCTACGACCATCCTTATAACCCTTTCCTTTGAAGTCTCTTCAAAAACTTACCAAAGGAAGGCATTTATTTTTGTAGCATATGGTCGAGAAATATGCTGTGGTCGGAGGACTGACCCAGCGAATAAAAACTCTTGAGCAAAAGCATTCCGATTTGAGAAGTAAGAACTTTTCTCTTTTAGCTTGACTTCCTAAATTTTATCATCTTGTTTCTCTTTTATAACTTAATCCTCTCTTTCTATCATATTTGATAGATTTAGAGAAAATTAAAAAAGAGATCGTGGCTAAGGAAGCCATAATAACAAAACTTAGGGAAGAAAATCAAAATGAAGACCGGTCGATCGAGCATGTGATGACCAGGCAAAAGGAGGTTTTCAATTCTTGTGAGAACAAAATCAAAGGTAACTGGTCGTAGACTTAACCAATATCCCATGACTTTTTAATTGTAAAGTGTGTGTTAATTTTATCCACTGTAGAAAAATCAAGCACTTGAACGAGCGGAAAAAACCCTCGAGTTTGAGCGTGGCCAAGGGGCTGAACTCGATCGGAGTCTTGAAGACAAAGTCAAGGCTCTGAACAAGATGCTCTTCGACCTAGGGTCGGGAATGCAACTGCCCATTCTAAGAGACCCTGTGGAGAGAATCAATTTTCTCAGCCATCAACTCGAAGATCTCAAAGAAGTGATAACACTCTTTCGAGAGAACCATGCTAAGACGATGAAGGAAGCTATTGCCAATGGAGTTAGTATTTCTTTAGCAAAACTGAAGGCTTCCGACCCCTCTGTTAGTCTTAGAGCTGTTAAAGAAGACTTCGACTGCTCCGAAGATGAAGCAACAAAACTTCTCGAGGAAGTAAGACCTCTCGGAGAGAAAGTTGCTGAGGAAATAGAAGTCGGATCTCCATCACGCAGCGACCAATCTGGTGGTTCTAACAATGTAACAGCCCTAAGTTAGGGTTTGTGTTTCAAATGTAATATTATGAGGATAAATTAAAACTTTTGATGCCTCATGAAATCATTTGGAAATTTTCTAAGATTTTCCCCTAACAATTTCTATTTTATAGAACCATGTTCTTGTGATGGAAGTTGTTGTCAACAAAATTTTCAACCCTAATCTTGTGATCATCCTATGGAAGTATTTTTCCTATTTTCTTGACCATCCTAGTAACCTCTCTCCAAAATCCCACAATTTTTAGATTTTGTTTGCTATTTCAAAAGGCCAAGTCAAACCAGTTTGAAATCTGGTCAACTCCCTAGGGCAGCAGCTTGTGAATTTTCTTGGGAGCAATTCAGTGCATAAAAGCTTCTAGAAAAATTATGCAAGGTTGTTCTCTGTCCAAAGGAATTACCATAAAATTTCGTAATTGTTGGAGCTGTGGAGCTACCTCTAAAAATTCCCCAATCCTCTCAGCCTTTAAAAATCAGAATCTGAATCACCGCTTGTCGCTCGAACCCGACTCCGACTTGAGTCCGACCGCGCGCCGCTCAGCCGCACCAGCTAACCACACCGCCCGAGTCCAATCGCTCGCGACCGTCCAATTTGATCGACGGTCCACGTGTGCCCGATCTATTCGACCGTCCTATTATGCCATCGAATCTCGACCATTCATTTAGGATCTAACGGTCGACATCTTCGTGGTTGAGTCAAACCATCCGACCGCCAAGACTTGGTTCCGCGCGGCGCCGCCACTGCTGCTGCCAAGTGGGACCCTCTTGTCATATTCTTCCTCGCCGTCTCGCGCTTCACCGGACTCGCTGGCGCCACAAGCATGCGTGCACGCACTGCGCCGCTGCCACTCCGGGATGCGTGTCCACCTCCGCAGGATCGCCAGAGTCCATCTACCTCCTAGGATCATCCATTCTTCCTCGCATCCATTCTCGTGCCTTCTCCGCCCATTTCTTAGTTTCGTAGGAGAAGAAGGTGAGGGCGGCGCCACCACCTCATCGCCGCCGTGCTTCCGCAACCCCACCTCCGACTTCCTTGTTCAACGCCGCTCCGCTTTGCCCACGGATCATTGGCGTGTTCTCGAGCGCCAGGCGACTTCTTCGCCTTCAACTCTAGTTATCGCGGCTCGCGAGCTCGCTTATGCGTTCAGTGAGTCTCTTACCTCAACATCTCGATCCCTTAGGATCGCATCGATCCACCGAGTCTAACGGTGGCTTCATTTTCATCTTTGGTGCACCGCTATGCGGCGTGCGACCGATTCTTCTCCAAGCTCGGTGATTCGCGCGCAGCGATTCCGCCGCCTCGGACCTTCTTCATCGCCGTTATCTTGGGTGTATTGTTCCTAGAGTAGAGGCGAGCTTGAGCGCACCTTCGAGTCTTCTAGAAGCTCGTAGCGCCTTCTCCGTGAGCCTCTCCTTCGCCTCCGCCTCGCTCGCCGCCAGACTCACCGCGGCATCTCCGTGGGTTTGCGTCGCCGCCATCGAGTTCGCGAGGTCTTAGTGAACCCAAGGTATAACCCACTCGCCTGAGACCTCCTGTTCGCTAGATCCGCTGTGCGGCGCGCGCCGCCCTTGTGAACGCGGTGTGAGCCGGCAATGTTAGGTTAATCCTCTTTGGTTTTAATTGTTTAGTTATATCAACGCCATGTGGACCCCTCCTGAGTTAAGTGCGTTTAGAAATCTTAATCCAGCCGTTAGTTATCCTTTGAGTCCATGACATGTGGGCCCATATTACCGTTTAAGTGTTTGTGTAAACTTGAAATACATTTTCTCTTTAGGAAACGATTTTGCGGCGTATATGTTAGGATTGCATTTTGATAAGCCGAAGACGTATTCTTAGAATACGCCTTCGACGTCACCTTCGGCGGGCGGGATCGTGGTCGACTGGTCGCCGCTCACCCGTCCCGCCGTCGCTGGTCGTGGGTTGCTGCGCCACGCAGAGAAAAGTATTTTTAAGCACTTTGATATTCCGAAATGTATTTCTGTTGCCCTATTAATTCATTTAAACATAGAAAATTCATATCTTATTCATTTTTGATCCAAATCGAATGAATCCAATTTTGTAAATTTTCATTTTTAATGTTCTATTTATCAGTATAGGTTTTAGATATGTCTCTGTTCATAAAATTTTGATAAATAATTAAATGATGTTTTTATGCATTTCTAGCTTAGAAAATTCCTAGAAAATTCTTCATAGCTCCAAATAAAATGTTCTCTGTTTCTAAAATTTTGTTTTATCCTGCTCTTGCTGCTGTGTGAAATTTGTGCTCTTTAGATTAAATCGATTTTTTTTGTTATTGTCGGTGTTATTGGTTCTTATTCGTTCTTTTTGTTCGATAGATAGATTGCGACGATTCTGGTATTCTTGAGAGTGAGCCTCAAAGAATAATCGTGCAAGGCTTGATCATGTTAATCCTTTGTTTTCAAACTAATATTTTGTTTGCAACTTGTATGTATGCATTGCTAATTTGTGTTAACATATGGTTAATGGGCCCATTAGTTGCATAATCTGCAGGCAAATGATATTCCTCTACTACCTGAGCCTAGGTTATTTGCTGTGATTGGAGATCGTTGGATGATCTCTTGTCACTTAGTAGATACGGATTCAACTGCTTAGACATGCTTAGTATCGGTAGAAATGGGCAGTTATCGACTTAGTCGGTAACCTTGATCACACAAATTATTATAACTCTATGTTTCAGCATTTTGCTACGTTTAATTGTGAAAACTAAAAATGAAAACGAAATGATTTCGACTTGGGCACAATGGTAAGATGGTGTGCTTTTGGGTGTGACTGGAAAGGTGCCCAAGTCAATTAAGGATCGAGTTACTTGCGCCACCGTACTGAGCATTTTGCGTGCTAACCACACTAGAGGGTATGGGACCTCTCTTGACTTAGTACTTTGGCGTGTATTGGCTCCGGGTCGCAGGAGGGATGGTGATGGGAGCATGGTAGTTGTCTGAAAAGCTTTATCCTGAGTGGGTAGTTGTCTTTTCGGCTTTACCATGTAAGCGTATGGATTTATATCCATACGAGCGGCTCATAGTTAATACACAATATTGGAAAGCGTCTCGTAGGGCTTAGTCGTGCCAGCATACCTTCGGAAGTGTGCTTTGGCTTAAAGGCGGTCTGAAATGTGGGTACATTGGTACACCCCTGCATGGTTAAAACTATTCGAATAGCCTCGTCCTAGGTTATGGACACGCTCGGATACGCCCCCCAAGAACTAGACTACAACCTTTTAACTAAAACTTGATGGGTGGTACGAATCGTGATTCGTGTTATGTTGTGGTGACTATTGGGATAGTCACTTCCGTGTGTTTACTTGTACCTATCTTTATTTCACTGTTATTTCAACAATAAAATGAATTGTAAACTTGCTCTTGAAATGGTATTACACTATTGCAAATCAAATTGGCTTTGTGCAAATGAGACATATAACTTCCACTCAAATAAGCTCGCATGTAGTTATGTATAGGTCCGCTAGTCCACACGTCGATCTTATAGTACAAAAACAATTTTTGTGCTCACATGCTTTGCTTAATATCTTTGTTGCAGAGGAGGCGGTGAGCCCCAAGGGCCTTACTCGTGAGATGTGCGGGTTCGGGACGACTAACTTGGCGGTCCCGTTGGTTGCCTTGTGGGCTAAGGCACACCGATTGGCTTTTGTTTATAGCCATCTTATGGCACTTTTACTTCCACTGCTTATTTTGTTATATGTTGTAATTTGGCCTGGTCGGCCTCTGTTGTAATAACTCTACTATGTTGTTTATGCTTAGTATTGTGATGTTTGGACTCTATGTTTAGAATGGAGTTGATGCATAATTTTGTGAAGAGGTGTGCATACTGCAGTTCTGGGAAGTATGCATGTCTCGAGGCTTAGTTTATTTGATTTGTGATGCTAGGACCAGTGATTGGTTACATTGCAAGCCAAATGAACTGGGTCCTCACAAAGTTGGTATCAGAGCCATCCTGACCGTAGTAACCCAAGCATGGTCGTCCTTAGGGAGTTTTATGAAAACTTATTTTCGAAGTAACAAGTAGTATATGAAAACTTAAGTAGATTCTCAGATTTTACTCTTTATCTATCTTAGCTTTCAACTCTCATCTTGCTCTAATTTGAATTTTAAAAATTTGATTCCTCTCTTTCCTTTCAAAAGATAGTTAATTATCGGTTAAATTGGTTTGGGAGAACCCTAAGAGTTGTAGCCTAAAGTATTGGCTGTCAGTTAGTAGAAAATTGAAACTTTTGGAGTGAAGACTTCGGCCAGGAACTTGAGGAAGAAAGTCTGAACAGCCAGCTAGTGGTTAGTGTGTAGGATTGGAAATGAGAGGATAACCAAATTTGTGGGGATAAAAGGGTAAGATGAAATATGAGTTAGTTAAATGTCTAACTTTTTCTTAGAAGATTTTACTTTGCTTTCTAGCTGTATTTCGCAATTGTCTTCCTAAAACTGATTGCTCGTTCTTCCATACGAGTTGGTCATATTAGGGAGTTGAATTTTGTGAATTGTAACCTTGCACGGTTGTTATGAATCGTTAGGGTTTAATTTGTAGAATGGATGCTTGCTTTCTATGTTTCTCGTTATAAAATTGTTACTAACTTAGTTGGTGTAACAGATGGCCGTGGAACCCGCATGGTCGAAATCACCGATCGTTTCAGATGAGGAGCTTCTCCTCCGACCATGGCCGAGGTTCTCGCCGATCGAGCGAAATCGTATGGACCGCATACACGGATTCTGGAGGTCATCGCGAGGAACACCTCCATTCCACGCGGTGCCTCGGGACCAGGAGGTGGTGGGCACCAGACTCGTGGGGGACTTGCGGAGTTCCTCCGTACGCAGCCGCCGACTTTCTCCCGGTCCGAGGACCCACTTGACGCAGATGATTGGCTGCGCCTGGTTGAGCGAAAGCTCAACATCGCTCAGCGCCAGGATCGAGAAGGCACTGTTTGCATCTCACCAGCTTGAGGGTGCAGCACTCTCGTGGTGGGAGAACTTCCTCGCCATGCAAATACCGCCATGTGGTCACATGGGAGGAGTTTCAGATCGCTCCGTCGGCTCATGTTCCCGCCGGTCTTGTGAAATCAAGAAGAAGGAATTCCTTGCGCCAAACAGGGCGCAAATATGTGACCGAGTACCTCCATGAGTTCAATCATTTGGCGAGGTACGCTCCTGCTGAGGTGGCCACTAATGAGGCCATGCAGAGAAGTTTATGGAGGGTCTGCTTGAGGAGCCGCAGACAAGCTCTCTATTGTGGATTTCGCTGATTTCCAAACCTTGGTGGACAAGGCTATCGCCGCCAAGCACAAGGCGAAGGCGCTGGTGAGTCCGCAAGCGCAAGTGGGAGGCCCAACGACCGCGCAGCCGCCTCTCCGCCCCGTGTTGGGCCTACACCGGGGCCCGTTCTTTGGCTTCCCACCGCCGAGGCCGCTCGGCGCAAGCCACCGCCCCCGCAGTCGTGATTCGCCACGTGCACCGCGCCCGAAGAGCAGGTGGCCTCCGAACCGGCTGCCGAGGTCACTTGTTTCCACTGCCACAACAAGGGCCACTACGCCAACACTTGCCCTCAGAAGATTGGAGCAGCCCCTCGTCCTAATGGAGGACGCGGGCAAGGGAGTGGTCACCCACCTGACCAGAAGATCATCCAGAAGACCCAGGGTGTGGGGAGCGGTCGAGTCAACCATATCTCGGCTGAGGAGGCGCAGGAGTCGCCTGATGTTGTGCTGGGTACACTTCTTGTTAACACTCGTCCTGCTGCAGTATTATTTGATTCAGGAGCATCGCATTCTTTTATTTCAAGATCTTTTGCTGCTACTAGTGGTCTTCACTGTGTTCCTTTGGGAGTACCTTTGCTTATTCGTTCTCCAGGTTCGGAAATGAGAGTTGATCTAGAATGCCGGGATGTTCCAATTGAAGTTGAAGGTGTCAGATTCTTGGCAAATCTTATCCTACTCAACTCAGCGAGCCTGGGTGTGATTCTTGGCATGGATTGGTTGTCCCAACACTTGGGACAGATTGATTGTGCCAGGAAGATTGTCTATCTCACTAGTCCCTCAGGCAAACTGGTTGGGTTTTCACCGCAGCTACAAGGGCCACACCTTTGTGCACTTGAAGCAAAGCCAGCATTGGAGATTCAGGATGTTTCCACAGTTCGTGGCTTCGTGGATGTTTTCCCCGAAGATTTGCCTGGGATGCCTCCAGTTCGAGACCTTGAGTTTGTCATTGAGTTGTTGCCCGGTACCGCTCCGATTTCGAAGGTGCCGTATCGGATGCCTTCCAATGAGTTGGAAGAGTTGTAGAAGCAACTAGGTGAGCTTCAAGCGAAGGGTTTTATCCGTCCTAGCTCATCTCCTTGGGGTTGTCCTGTGATCTTTGTGAAAAAAAAGGACAAGACTTTGCGTATATGTGTTGATTACCGTCCGCTTAATGAGGTGACGGTGAAGAACAAGTATCCCTTGCCCCGTATTGATGATCTTTTTGATCAGTTGTCTGGAGCTCAGGTCTTCTCCAAGATTGACTTGAGATTGGGGTATCATCAAGTCAGAATCAGGACTGAAGATATTCCGAAGACGGCTTTCACTACTCGTTATGGCCTTTACGAGTACACCGTCATGTCTTTTGGCTTGACCAATGCTCCCGCTTTGTTCATGAATCTTATGAACTCCATGTTCATGGAATACTTGGATAAGTTTGTGGTGGTATTTATTGATGACATTCTTATCTACTCCAAGAATGAAGAAGAGCATGCTGAGCATCTGGAGCTTGTATTGGGAAAGCTGCGTGAGCACCAGCTGTATGCGAAGTTCAGCAAGTGCGAGTTCTGGTTGAAGGAGGTGGCATTCTTGGGCCATGTCCTTTCGGCCGGAGGGGTAGCTGTGGATCCTAGCAAGGTCAGTGATGTGCTATCTTGGGGTCAGCCCAAGTCAGTCACCGATGTTCGGAGTTTTCTTGGTTTAGCAGGTTACTACCGCCGCTTTATCGAGAATTTCTCCAAGATCGCGAAGCCGATGACTGAATTGCTCAAGAAGGACAAGAAGTTTGTGTGGTCTTCTGCTTGTGATGAAAGTTTTCAGGAACTCAAGTAGCGTTTGACATCAGCCCCTATTCTCGTTCTTCCCGATGTCCACAAGGGCTTCGATATCTTCTGCGATGCCTCTCGTCAGGGACTTGGTTGTGTTCTTATGCAAGAAGGCAGAGCAGTGGCCTATGCATCAAGGCAGTTGAGGCCTCATGAACTCAATTATCCTACCCATGATTTGGAGTTAGCTGCTGTGGTTCATGCACTCAAGATTTGGTGCATTATCTGATTGGCAACCGCTGTGAGGTGTATTCTGATCACAAGAGCTTGAAGTATTTGTTCACCCAGCCAGATCTGAACCTCAGGCAAAGAACATGGTTGGAATTGATCAAAGATTATGACATGGGCATTCAAGATCATCCGCAAGGCCAATGTTGTTGCCGATGCATCGAGTCGAAAAGTGTATTGCAATACTTTGATGCTCCAAGAGCAAGAACCGCCCTTCTTGAAGAATTTCAGCGGCTCAACTGGTTTAGTTGAGCACGGTTCCCTTGTCGCTTTGGTTGTGCAACCAACCTTGGTGGATCAAATCAAGGCGCACAAAGAATCGATGATGGTGTAAGACACATCATGGAGAACATCAAGAATGGGACAACCAGTGTTTCTCGTAAGATGAGCACGGTGTTGTGTGGTTTGGGCAGCGCTTGTGGTTCCAAAAGTCATGGAATTGCGGGATTTAATTCTCCATGAAGCACATGATTCCCCTTGTCCATCCATCCCGGCCACCAAGATGTACCAGATCTTCGCCGAGATTTTGGTGGACCCAATGAAGCGCGAGATTGCCAAGTTCGTCGAGTGTGATGTGTCGCCGGGTCAAGGCCGAACATCGCCCAAAGCAGACTTCTCCACCTTTGCGGTGCTCGAGTGGAAGTGGGATTCCGTTGGTATGAACTTCATCACCGGTCCGCCTCGTGCACTTTTTCCGAAAGGATGCTTTATGGGTCATTATCGATCGGTTGACGAAAGTAGCCCACTTTCTCCCAGTGCGGGCTAAGATTGATGTGAACCAGTTGGCAGACCTTTACATATCCCGCATCGTGAGCTTGCATGGTGTGCCACGAACGATTGTGTCAGATCGTGGCTCTCTTTTCACCTCTCGGTTTTGGCACAAGTTGCAAGAGGCTATGGGGACCGTCTTTCTTTAGCTCACTTATCATCCCCAAACTGATGGTCAGACGGAGCGAGTTAACCAGGTTTTGGAAGACATGCTCCGCGCTTGTATTCTTTCTTATGGAAAGAATTGGGAGAAGTGTTTGCCACTTGCAGAATTCTCCTATAACAACAGCTTTCAGGCTAGTCTTGGCATGGCACCATTTGAAGCCTTGTATGGGAGGAGGTGCAGAACCCCATTGAACTGGTCGAAATCGTGAAAGAGTTCAGCCGCCCGATTCCATCAATGAGGCCGAAGCCGTGTTCGCTTGATTTGCGAGCATCTGCGAGTAGCCCAGTCCAGGCAAAAGAGTTATGCAGATCGTCGTCGCCGTGAGTTGAGCTTCCAGCCCAATGACTTTGTTTATCTCAAAGTCTCGCCTCTAAAAGGGCATCGACATTTTGGCATCAAGGGCAAGTTGGCTCCTCGATATGTTGGACCTTATCGCATCATCAAGAGAGTTGGAGCTGTTGCATACAGGCTAGAGCTGCCAGCTACACTTGAGGGAGTGCATGATGTTTTCCATCTGTCCCAATTAAAGAAGTGTCTCCGTGTTCCGACTGAGGAGTCTCCGTTGGAAAATCTCGATGTGCAAGAAGATTTGACCTACCGCGAGCGTCCTGTTCGTATTCTTGAGGAATCTGAACGGAGGACAAGGAATCGTGCCATCAAGTTCCTTAAGGTTCAGTGGTCGAATCACTCCGAGGATGAGGCAACTTGGGAGCGGGAAGATCGCCTCCGTGCAGACTACCCATCTTTCTTTTCCCAGTGATCGGAATCTCGGGGCGAGATTCTTGTAAGTGGGGGGGGAGATTTTCTAACAGCCCTAAGTTAGGGTTTGTGTTTCAAATGTAATATTATGAGGATAAATTAAAACTTTTGATGCCTCATGAAATCATTTGGAAATTTTCTAAGATTTTCCCCTAACAATTTCTATTTTATAGAACCATGTTCTTGTGATGGAAGTTGTTGTCAACAAAATTTTCAACCCTAATCTTGTGATCATTCTCTGGAAGTATTTTTCCTATTTTCTTGACCATCCTAGTAACCTCTCTCCAAAATCCCACAATTTTTAGATTTTGTTTGCTATTTCAAAAGGCCAAGTCAAACCAGTTTGAAATCTGGTCAACTCCCTAGGGCAGCAGCTTGTGAATTTTCTTGGGAGCAATTCAGTGCATAAAAGCTTCTATAAAAATTATGCAAGGTTGTTCTCTGTCCAAAGGAATTACCATAAAAATTTCGTAATTGTTGGAGCTGTGGAGCTACCTCTAAAAATTCCCCAATCCTCTTAGCCTTTTAAAAATCAGAATCTGAAATCACTGTTTGTCGGGCTCGAACCCGACTCCGACTGAGTCCGACCGCGCCTGCCCGCTCTCCGCACCAGCTAACCACACCACCGAGTCCAATCGCCGCGACCATCCGATACTCGATCGCGACGGTCCACGTGTGCCCGATCTATTCGGACCGTCCTATTATGCCATCGAATCTTGACCATTCATTTAGGATCTAACGGTCGACATCTTCGTTGTTGAGTCAAACCATCTGACCGCGCCGCACTTGGTTCCGACTCGCGCCGCTTCGTCGCTGTCGCTACCAAGTGGGACCCTCTTGTCATATTCTTCCTCGCCGTCTCCGCTGCCTACCGGAGCTCGCTGGCGCTCGCGCATGCGTGCCACGCAGCTCGTCGCTGCCACTCCGGGGATGCGTGTCCACCTCCAGAGGATCGCCAGGAGTCCATCTACCTCCTAGGATCATCCATTCTTCCTCGCATCCATTCTTGTGCCTTCTCCGCCCATTTCTTAGTTTCGCCGAGAAGAAGGTGAGGGCGCCACCACCTCACCGCCGCTGCGTGCTCCGCAACCCCACCTCCGACTTCCTTGTTCAATGCCGCGTCCGTTTTGCCCAGCCGGATCATTGGCGTGTTCTCGAGCGTCGGGCGACTTCTTCGTCTTCAACTCCAGCATTACGGCCCGCGAGCTCGCTTGTGTTCCAGTTGAGTCTCTTACCTCAACGCTCGATCCCTTAGGATCGCATCGATCCACCGAGTCTAACGGTGGCTTCATTTTCATCTTTGGTGCATCGTTGCGCGCGCGACCGATTCTTCCAAGCTCGGTGATTCGCCGCAGCGATTCCGCCGCCGGACCTTCTTCATCGCCGTTATCTTGGGTGTATTGTTCCCGGAGTCGAGGCGAGCTTGAGCGCACCTTCTCGAGTCTTCTAGAAGCTCAGAGCGCCTTCTCGCGTGAGCCTCTCCTTCGCTCTCCGCCTCCGTTCGCCGCCACTCGCCGCCGCATCTCCGTGTCTGCGTCGCCGCCATCGAAGTTCGCGAGGTCTTAGTGAACCCGAAGGTTTAACCCACTCGCCCAAAGACCCTCGGTTCGCTAGATCCATCTGCAGGCGCGCCGCCGCCCTCGTGAACGTCGGTGAGCCGCCAGCGTAGGTTAATCCTCTTTAGTTTTAATCTGCTTAGTTATATCACCGGCATGTGGACCCTCCCGAGTTAAGTGCGCGAAATCTTAATCCACCGTTAGTTATCCTTTGAGTCCATGACATGTGGGCCCATATTACCGCTTAAGTGTTTGTGTAAACTTCGAAATACTTTTTCTTTTAGGAAACGATTGTGTGTATATGTTAGATTGCATTTGATAAGTCGAAGACGTATTCTTAGAATACGCCGACGTCACCTTCGGCGGCGGGATCAAGGCCGACCTAGTCGCGCTCTCGCCCGGTCCCGCTTGTCGATGTCGGTCAAGCATTGCCACGTAGAAAAAGTATTTTTAAGCACTTTGATATTCAAATGTATTTGCTGTTCTATTAATTCATTTAAACTTAGAAAATTCATATCTTATTCATTTTTGATCCAAATCGAATGAATCCAATTTTTAAATTTTCATTTTTAATGTTCTATTTATCAAGATAGGTTTTAGATATGTTTCTGTTCATAAAATTTTGATAAATAATTAAATGATGTTTTTATGCATTTCTAGCTTAGAAAATTCTAGAAAATTCTTCATAGCTCCAAATAAAATGTTCTCTGCTTCTAAAATTTTGTTTTATCCCGCTCTTGCTGCTGGTGAAATTTGTGCTCTTTAGATTAAATCGATTTTTTTGTTATTGTCGGTGTTATTGGTTCTTATTCGTTCTTTTTGTTCGATCGATAGATTGCATTTATCTCGTATTCTTGAGAGTGAGCCTCAAGAACATATTGAGCAAAGAACAATCAGCAAGTAGTTTGATCATGTTAATCCCTTTATTTTCAAACTAATATTTTGTTTGCAACTTGTATGTATGCATTGCTAATTTGTGTTAACATATGGTTAGTGGGCCCATTAGTTGCATAATCTGCAGCAAATGATATTCCTCTACTACCGAGCCTAGGTTATTTGTCGTGATTGGAGATCGTTGGATGATCTCTTGTCACTTAGTAGATACGATTCAACCGCTTAGACATGCTTAGTATCGGTAGAAATGGGCGCTATCGACTTAGTCGGTAACCTTGATCACACAAATTATTATAACTCTATGTTTCAGCATTTTGCTACGCTTAATTGTGAAAACTAAAAATGAAAACGAAATGATTTGGACTTGGGCACAATGGTAAGATGGTGTGCTTTTGGGTGTGATCGAAAAGGTGCCCAAGTCAATTAAGGACCGAGTTACTTGCGCCACCGCATCGAGCATTTTGCGTGCTAACCACACTAGAGGGTATGGGACCTCTCTTGACTTAGTACTTTGGCGTGTATTGGCCCGGTCGCAGGAGGTCGCAGGAGGATGGTGTTGGGAGCATGATAGTTGTCCAAAAGCTTTATCCCGAGTGGGTAGTTGTCTTTTCGGCTTTACCATGTAAGCGTATGGATTTATATCCATACGAGCTGCTCGTAGTTAATACACAATATTGGAAAGCGCCTCGTAGGACTTAGTCGTGCAAAGATACCTTCGGAAGTGTGTTTGGCTTAAAGCGGTCCAAGTGTGGGTACATTGGTACACCCCGCATGGTTAAAACTATTCGAATAGCCTCGCCCCAGGTTATGGACACGCTGATACGCCCCAAGAACTAGACTACAACCTTTTAACTAAAACTTGATGGGTGGTACGAATCGTGATTCGTATATGTTGTGGTGACTATTGGGATAGTCACTTGTGTGTTTACTTGTACCTATCTTTATTTCGCTGTTATTTCAACAATAAAATGAATTGTAAACTTGCTCTTGAAATGGTATTACACTATTGCAAATCAAATTGGCTTTGTGCAAATGAGACATATAACTTCCACTCAAATAAGCCTGCATGTAGTTATGTATAGGTCTGCTAGTCCACACGTCAGTCTTGTGAGTACAAAAATAATTTTTGTGCTCACATGCTTTGCTTAATATCTTTGTTGCAGAGGAGGCAGGTGAGCCCCAAGGGCCTTACTTCTGTGAGATGTGCGGGTTCTGGGACGACTAACTTGGCGGTCCGGTTGGTTGCCTTGTGGGCTAAGGCACACTAATTGGCTTTTGTTTATAGCCATCTTATGGCACTTTTACTTCCGCTGTTTATTTTGTTATCTGTTGTAATTTGGCCGGTCGGCCTCTATTGTAATAACTCTACTATGTTGTTTACTGTTTAGTATTGTGATGTTTGGACTCTATGTTTAGAATGGAGTTGATGCATAATTTTGTGAAGAGGTGTGCATACTGCAGTTCTGGGAAGTATGCATGTCTCGAGGCTTAGTTTATTTGATTTGTGATGCTAGGACCAGGTGATTGGTTAAGCATTACAAGCCAAATAAACCGGGGTCCTCACAAACAAGTAGATGGATGTAAAACTCAAAACGTTATAAATGAGACTTACCTTTTATCATCAATGAAGTTCTTGCTTTGTCTTATCAATATTATTAAGTACTCATATACCTCCTAGCCCCCGACTGCTTATATTAGTAGATGAACTTTACTAAAAAAAGCAGTAGACCAAGAAACTGAGTAATAACAATGACCATGGTAAAAGTGCTGATAATGTTTGCGACAGTGATCTAGTGAATACTAGGAAATCATGTGGTCAGAACCAGCTTATGAATTCGACCAGTGTAGATCTTGTCCATTATCGAATCACTATGAGAAACCATATATAGTCTAAAGATATAACAAAGACTAGCGTTGATGATAAGAAGATATGCATGAAGAATGTATGCAAAAAAGGAAATGATAAGTACCTTTGTTTATAAACTATTCGAATCTGGTCGGAATGAATCTCAAGAATCAAAGATTTGTAAAATACTTCGCAAAACGTGCTCATGCTCAAGTCCGACTAGCAGCGAGGATCGTAGGAAAAAGGACCGTCACCAGGAAGCTCCTTCCAGTGGGCAGGACCACGTGCAGAGAGGAGAGACTTCGACTAGGAGGCTTTCCGTGTTCCGACCAGTAGCCAAACTCAAGCATAACAGAATGTTGAAATAGAATATGAAACTTTGATTCTCAAAATATATATTGTCTGGATTGTACTCCATATACTCGTATGCTTCTTTAAGAAAAGAGTATGTGGTCGTGCGTGTGTATCATTGGAGCAATGATCACGACTGAGACCTGTATTGTATCTGACCTCTAAGTCAGTACCCATGATTAATGGAGATTGTAACATCCCAAATTTTCTGAGCTTAAAAATCTTTTAAATAGTTAGTAGGAAGAAAATTCATCATTTGGATTTTATTTGAAATTAATTCAAAAGCTTAATATTTGAAAACATTTAAGGTGAATAATCCCAACATGAACAATAGCCAAAACTATTTTATTTGGGTTCTATGTGCTCAGATATATTTTCTAGATTTTTCTAGAATTTTTCTGAGTTCATTTGCTATTTTCTATTGCTTATTTGAATTTCTGGTATTTTCTAAATTAGAAAACCTATTAATAATCTCAGATAAATCCTTGGGCCTAAACCCATTCCTATTCCTAAACCCCGGCCCATTCTCCCGCCAGCATGACACCGCAAGCTCACTCGCCGGTGGCATGCTCACCGACATGCGGGCCCGCATGTCGCCTTCTCTCTCTCTCCGAGCGCTCGCCGTTCTCCACCGTCCGATCAAGGAGGAACGGCTAGATGCGCGTGAGGTAACCGGAGGGGTCCGAATGTTCCTTTGATTGTGGGCCGCTCGATCAAGATTCAACGCCCGATCCTTGAGTCCGCTTCACACACCGCACCATTTCGCACGCCGCGCGTCTAACCATAGCCATCGACGTGTGGGTCCCACCCGCCACGCCATCATCGCTCTCGAAGTCGGGACGATCGGGACTCCGCCGCGCCGCGTTTCTGCCGTCTGCGTTCTAGACCTCCTCAAGCCGCCTATATAAAGGAGCTAGCCCTCGATCTCCGCACTCCAACCCGTGAAGCCGCCGCCAAAACCCTAACCCTAGCCGCGCAAAGCTCGGAGAAGCACCGCACCGCCGCAACTCCGACGAGCTTGTTCTCCGCCGTTGGTGCCGCGCGCTTCGCTCGCACCCTCGGCATCGCACGAAGCTTTCTACCTCCTGGTGGCCTTGGTCTCGCCGAAGCCCACCGAGCCCGATCCCGACGAGCCCGAGACTCGCGCCGCTTCTACCTCACCGCCGCCACCCCGTTGTCTCCGAGCACCGTGAGCACCTCATCGGGATCGCCATCGCACTCTACCTCCCGGCATCACCCACCGCCGGTGAAACGCCGCCGTCACGGAACCTTTGGTTCCCGAGCCGCCGCCGCCGCCGTCGGGTCCGACGTGGCCGTCCACGTCAGCGCCAGCATCAGCCCCGCGCCTACGTATCATCCCATGTGGCGCCGCGTGGCTTGGTCCACGGACCCCGAGTCCCGAGGCTCGGTGGACCTAGTCCACCGTGAGCCTAGCCTCTGACATGTGGGTCCCACATGTCAGAGATTTCTTTTTATTATTTCTTTTCCGGAAATCCTCGCTGACGTTAGCCTACGCATTAAATCTGATTTTCCTTTAGGAAAATAATTCGGTAAATTCATAAAATCTGATTTTCAGCATTTTATGTAATTTCAAACTTCCAAAGCTCATAACTTTCGCATCCTAACTCCGATTGAGCCCATTCAAATTTCTAAATTTGTCTAAATTCAAGATCTATTTATCTGAGATTTTTATTTAATTTTTGGAGTTTGTTTTGCCTCTGTTATTTATTTGTTTTGTTTGTTTTTTGTTTCGTTTGCGAGTAAACGTCGATTCGTCGTGAAATTTTGTGGAAGAAGGAGCACCCCAAGATCAAGACCAGTACATAGACCTTTTCCAAGGCAAGTCATACCTTTGATCATCTTGAACCCAGTTTTCAAATTACTTTGTGTTAAATTAATGCATTCTACTTTAATTATTTATTTAAATGCTTTGGGCATAGTTATTATCCAAATTGTTATCACACTTTGGCCTTGTATGTCATAATTCCTTGTCACCCTAGATTGGTTACTAGTTGGTATTATTATAGCACCAACGTGGGTTGGTTAGATGCGAGTACAATTGCTTAGCCATGCCACGAGTCATCATCACATGTAGGTTGCAAATGTTAATTATGACTAAGTGACTATGGAACCTCGTGTAAAACTGTGTGCTATGTGTTATTACTTCGTGATGGCATGTGTTGCACTAAAACCAACTGGGTGGTAAAGGATTTAGACTGAGGCAAGTGGTGGAGACTGTGTGACATGGTGGTCTATGTGATGGGAATGATGGTCTTTGTGACTTAGTTAGAAAATGGAAGTCTTGCCTTGGTCAATTAAGGACTTAACTTTGTGCGCCATTGAACTGAGCCTTACTGTACGACCACATGCCTGGTATGGGACGGGCCTAACTTAGTAAGTTATGGATTCTCGGCATTGATGTTCAGGTGGATAGGTTAGGCTGTGTGACAGGGTGGAGGTGTGACTACTTGGTGGTTGCATCGCGGGATGATTCGCCTTCCCCGTCCCAATGGTGTGTTATACCAATTCTATGTGAGCTGGTATAGCGGTTTGTAAGCACACTGGGAATGTCAATGTTTGAGATGAAGTTTCGAACTGTTTTGTTACGATTGGTGCTTGCTACACTAGTTGTATCTTGTGGGTAAAGTGTACAACCTCTGCAGAGTGTTAAACAATCTATTCGAATAGCGCGTCATGGTCATGGACATGCTCGGGGATTTCACACGAGGGGTAGTTTTCATAAAATGTTGGGATGGGAGTGTGACCTCAATCATATGGCTATGTGAAATAAACTGCATTTAGCTGTGTGTCTTTGTGAAAACAATCATTAAATTTATATTATTTATTTGTTTTGAATTATGCTTCCAATCTATTATTTGTATTCAATTGCAAATGTTGCTTTTATGCAAAAGAACCACGAAGCCTTTTCCTTTCGAATAAGCTCGCATCTATACATTGCATTCGTGGTATGATTTATAGTACGGTTGTGTACTCACGCTTGTTGTAAAACTTGCGCCCAAACCTGCGAGTAAGAGGAGGAGTCTACGCCGCCAAGAGGAGTTCACAAGGTGATCGCTCGTTAAGGTCCGGATCCCACGGTTGTTCGTGGTGAATTGGTGGGATCTACGCCGAGTTTTCCGCTCGCTGCTGCTTTATTTATCGTTAGCCTCGCGAGGCTTAATAAGTGTAAACTCGACCATAAGGTCAAAATCCTTATTTGTTATTCAAACTAATCGCTTACTTTATATATCGCTTGTGTGGATCGATATTTACCTATGTTAACCTCGTGTGAACTAGCGTGATCCTGGACTAGTGCAGTATACACAGAGGGTTCCAGAATCGTAATTCTAGGTCCCAACAGAGATCCCTTCGAAAGGAATATCGGAGAGAATGAGTGTCTTCTCCACCAATTAGCAACAATAAAGGTATATGACCAAAGCGATGAATAATAATTATAAACAACCATACTTATCGTTGAAAAAGGAAATGCATCTTAATGGAAATATGAAATGAAATAAATACAGGAAATTAAGCAAAGAACTTACGCAATTGATCAATATTCCAAGAATTAGACAAAATTTGCCCATCCGACATAGCTAATCGTACCGATCCTAGTCGGGTGACTTCGACTACAGTGTATGGACCTTCCCATTTGGGTGAAAGTTTGTTGTGACCCGCTTGGTTCTGAATTTTTCTAAGAACCAGATCACCTACAGCTAGGCTGCGAGGTTGCAACTTACGACTGATGTACCGACGCATGGCTTGCTGGTAGATTGCTGATCGTAGCAAAGCTTGATTTCGTCATTCTTCAAGGAAATTGATATCATCAAGTCGTCGTTCACACTGATCACTTTCGGAAAAGCAATCACTTCGAGCAGAACCAATTTTGAGTTCTAGAGTAAGCATGACTTCAGCCCCGTAAACCAAAAAGAATGGTGTTTCACCGGTCGCACGACTAGTTGTTATACGAACGACCCATAATACAGAAGGAAGTTCTTGAACCCAAGCCCCTGACCATTGAATTAACTGGTCGAAAACTCGTCGTTTGATGCCTTGCATTATGATACCATTGGCTCGCTTAACTACACCATTGCTCTGTGGATGAGCATCAGAAGCGAAATGTATCTTGATACCTAGGTCCTCACAGAATTCCTAAAAATTACTGCTCGAGAACTGGGTACCGTTATCAGTGATTATACGACTGGGTACACCAAATCGTGTGACCACGTTTTTTGTGAGAAACTTCTTAGCAGCCTCAGTTGTGATTTTTACAACCGCTCAGCTTCGATCCATTTAGTGAACGTGTCAATCATGATGAAAAGGAACTCAAAGCCCCCGGGTGCTCTTGGAAAAGGTCCCAGAATGTTTAGTCCCCAGGTTGCAAAAGGCCAAGAAAGAGGAATTGTTTGCAAAGCTTGGGACGGCTGATGTACTTGTCGGCTATGAAATTGACATTGTACGCACTTCGTCACGAGCTCTTTTGCATCATGAAGGGTAGTTGGCCAGTAGTATCCTTGCCTAAAGGCTTTACCAACCAACATTCTGTAGGAATGATGTGCTCCACAGACTCCTCCATGAATTTCGGTTAGCAATTGAATGTCATCTAAGTGAGATATGCATCTCATCAACACTCCGTGAGATCCTCGTTTGTACAAGGTACGTTCAATTAGAGTGTATGATTTGGCTTTTCGTGCTATACGATCGGCCTCTACATCATCTTCTATAATTAGGTCATACTGAAGATAATTGTAGATCGATGTCATCCAATCTCTACCGTGATCGTGATGGCGCCAACCATCATCGACCTGTGGAGCATCCATGTTTGCAGAATCAAGGTGGGCAACCTCCTTGCGAACATCCGTGTCCTCGTAAGGCTCGACTCATCGAGGGTGAATCGAGTTTCTCGAGAAAAACTCCGGCGACAGATGTCCTTGTGGAAGCCATCCGCCAACCGTTTGCCGAAAATTTTCCTTTCTAGGAATGTGTTGATCCAAAACCGAAGAAATGCTTTTCAAGTTTCCGCATTCGCCAGATATGATGACATCTTGGTACTAGAGCATTGATACTCTTTACCTACTTGATTCGCTATCGTTGAGAATCGCCTTTTACTAGCAATCTGTGAATCCCGAGCGAACGCAGTGCTCAAGCCCCGCCAAAGAAACCTTCGATTCGCCACAATGTTAGTAGCAGGAAAGTTTAATCGAATGGCGACTTTATTTGTTCGCTAGTAGGGAAATCAAGACGACCCACTTCGAGCCGTAGCATCAAGGAACCGCAAAGTACATTGTCCACTCATCGTGGTGTTCGCATCGGGCCCTTGGGTGGGTTCGTGGTTTGTCCATTCAAAGAATGAATTTCGCTATTGCTCGGGACTTGATTGTCGTTCGTGGGATGAAATGGAGGTCGAACACCCCAAGCTCAACCGCCCATTTTGCTATTCGTCCTGACGACTCCCTGTTTCCTAGGACTTGACCAAGAGGATATCCAGTTGGTACGACCACTTTGTGGGCCTGAAAATAATGCCTTAGTTTCCTTGAAGCCATAAGGAGACCATAGAGAAGCTTTTGTACCTGCAGATATCTTTCTTTTGGTCCATGTAAGACTTCGCTTACGTAATATATCGGTCGTTGGACATGGTCTCATTCTACGACCAGTACACCACTAACTGTTTGTGGCATTACAGCCACGTAAATCAGCAATGTCTCTCCCAACCTTGGAGAAACTAGGATTGGGGATTAAGTAAGGCTTCGCTTCTTCAAGGCGTTGCTTGCCTCTTTAGTCCATTCGAAACTTCCATGTTTCCGGAGAAGCTTAAAGAAAGGTAGTCTTTTTTCGCCTAACCGCGCTATGAAACGACTTAATGCTGCCATACAGCCGGTTAGTTTCTGAACTTCCTTCTTTGTGGTCGGAGCGCGCATCTGATCGATAGCGGTGATTTTCGCTGGATTTGCTTCGATGCCTCTAGCCGAAACTAGGAATCCAAGAAGCTTTCCGACGAAACTCCAAACACGCATTTCTCTGGTTTTAACTTAAGGTTATGACATCTTAAGTTATTGAAAGTCTCTTGTAAATCTAGAATGTGATCACCGGCGTTGATGCTCTTTACGACCAGATCATCGATGTATGCTTCAAGATTCCGACCTATCTGTGGACTAAAGGTTTTTTGCATCAACCTTTGGAACGTTGCACCAGCATTTTTGAGACCAAATGGTATCTTTACATAACAGTAAATACCATATGGAGTGATGAAAGAAATTTTCTCTTCATCTTCTTTACTCATATTAACTGGTGGTACCGAGTAAGCATCTAAAAACTTAACAACTCACACCCTAAGTAGAGTCTACAAGTTGATCAATGCGAGGAAGGGGAAAGTCATCCTTCGGACAAGCTTTATTAAGATCTGTAAAATCGATACACATTCACCATTTCCCATTGGTTTTTCTAACCATTATAGGATTGGCGAGCCACTCTGGGTGATCGACCTCACGAATGAACCCAGCTTTGAGAAGTTTGCCAATCTTCGACTGGATTGCTTCTTTCCGATCAGATGCGAAACGTCGTAGCTTCTGCTTAACCGGTTTTTTGTGAGGCTGCAGAGCTAGTCTATGCTCGATCACCTCCCTGGGGACTCTGGGCATATCGGACGCCTGCCAGGCGAATACATCCTGGTTCGCTTGGAGGAAGGAGACGAGCAACTCTTCCTATTTAGGGTCAAGTCCTGCTCCGACCAGTATCTTGGCACCCTCTGGAGAAGCATTTCCGTCGAGTTGTACCTCTTTTATCTGGTCAGAAGGTTTTGGTGTCATCTTTGGTCTCGAGTGTTTGACCTGCATGTTAATCGTGTTAGTTCCCCTGGTCGGAAGTTCATCGACCAGTTCTAAGCATTTTCGATCGCATGCGAGGCTATTTTCGATCGCCTCAATCGTGATGACACCCTTTGGCCTGGCATTTTCAAACTCGATAACCGTAATGCGTGGTTATCAGGAATTTTGCTAAAGCTGGATGACCAAGGATTGCATTGTATGTAGTTTCGAAATTTACCACATCAAATGAAATTTTTTCTGTCCAGAAGTTGTCGGGCTTTCCAAACGTAACGAGTAGGGACAAGTGCCCTATTGGCTTGGCGGTAGATCCAGGAACTATGCTATGGAAGGCATATTTCACAGGTTTTACCTTGGATTTGGGAATCTGCATGTCTTCCAAAGCGCTTGCAAATAAAATATTTAAAGAACTACCCCCATCTATCAAGACCCGATTAACCTTACAATTATTAATGGTAGGCTCAACAACAATTGGAAACCTACCTGGTCGAGTCGAAGGAATAGGGCAATCTTCTTTGCTGAAGGGGATTATTGTCTCCGACCACCTTGAAGGTTTAACGGCGATCGAAGGTTCGGTAAGGTTGACTTCGCCCATGGATTTGGTGACGTGCCGACTCGCACGAAGAGGATCCACCGAAGATCACATCGACAGTGTGCTGAGGTTCTTGGTACTCCATTTCTTCGTCACTATCTTTGTCCTTTTTGGAGCTTGTTTCCCCGAGTTCTTGTATCGACGGGAGTGGACCTTTACCTACATAATAATCTTCTAGTTTCTTTTGCCAAGCATGACAATTGCGCAAGTCGTGTCCTACTTGCTGGTGGAGAGGACACCACTTCTTACTTTTCTTGTAATCATTGGTCGGGGCCTTGGCTTTGCCATGACCAGAATAATCCTTTCTTCTCTTGGTAAACTTTTCAGGAACAGCAAGAACCTCCTTATCATTGGTTCTGCTGTGCTTTTTTTTTTCTTGAGAGTCTTCTTTTGCTTCTTTTCTATCCTATCTAAGCCAGGTTGGGGAATTTTATCTTTTCGATCAATGGCCTCGTTCCACTCAACCGCTTCACTGGCTGTCGCGTACTTGTCAGCCATGTTGAAAAGCTCGATGGTTGTTCGTGGGGGATGTATAGCTAAATCCTCCGTAAACCTTCGATTTCTCAATCCCGCTTTGAAGACTTGGATAACTGAAGATTCTGCAACCTCTGGTATTGAGTTACGAACCTGGCTAAATCTTTTGATGTACTGTCGGAGAGTCTCGTTAGATTTTTGCCGTATTCTATGGAGATCGTCCTCCTTTCCAGGGCGATCATACGTACCCTGGAAATTTGCAATCAAAAGGTCGCAGAGTTGCTTCCAAGTATACACGGACCCGACCGGTAGTTTAAGCAACCATGATCGGGCTGATCCTTCTAATATCGTAGGAAGATAGTTAGCCATTACGTTTTCATCACCACCAGCAGCTCTAATAGCGGTGGTATATATCTGGAGAAATTCCAAAGGATTTTGGGTCCCATTGAATTTATCCAAATTGGCTGGTCGGAACCTATTTGGCCAACGCACAGCCTGGAGCCCTGTTGAGAAGGCTTGACAGCCTGTGATAGTTTCGTGGCGCCTTCTTTGAAAAGGGGCTGGATTATAATCGGTTGGAGACCGATTTCTAGGACCAGATTGTCGGTGCTCTAGTGTCCCGATTCGGTCGTGATCGTTACTAGAACGCCTCCGACCGCTTGCCTTGTTTAGGTGATGTCGAAGATCACCAGGTCCAAGCGATTGCTCTTCTCGACGAAGTGAGGGTGAGGATTCTTGGAATAGTCTTCTCCCCTCATGACTTGTTGGTCAGAATCGTCGAGGTGGTCGTGGTATCAGCTGATCCTCAACACGACCATGCCGCCCTATACTCGAAGAATGCCGAGACGGTCATGGTCGACTTTGCGAGTGCTTTCGTTCGATACGCTTCAGGCGCTGCATTGTTCGTTGGATAATCTCGATACTTGACCTACAAGTTGGGCAAAACTCGAGTCTCGCCAGCGGATCAAGTATTTAACATATCTCTAACTCGTTGCAGGTTTTGTATTGTTACCGAAGGTCTCAAAGGATTTCTGCCAGAAGAAGGTGTCTGATGGATTGAATCCTCCGATCTCCTGTTCGGTCTTGCCTGGTCCCTTACATTGGTTGGGGCAGGATCAGGCGAATTAACAGATGGACGTCCACCAGTTCTGTTACCTCCGGCATTTGGTGCTTGACCGTCCGTACCTTCTCCATTATTACGTGGTGGCGAGGCAACGTATGGAGGACCGTACACGGCATTTTGATCTGTATCTCCGATCGCATTGACCTCGTGCTTCCAGCAGTGATCCTCCGATGAGCTTCTATCGTAATCAATGGAGAGCCTTTCAGAGCTTCTGCGAGAAGCTTCCACGACGGAGAGCAGTCGGTGATCAGCACTTCCTGAGGTTTTCGGAAGGGTCTCAACCTGATCCGGCGAATTGCCGATCGAATGCTGAGCCTTATCATCACCACTTGGTTTATGACCAATGGAGGTTTCATTGACACCGTCACCAGGTGTCGGTTGGCTCTTGGAATTGCTAGAAGCCGTTGGTGAGTACCTATCAACCATGATTGCATCAAGGTATATTGAACCTTGAGTTGTGGTGTTGAATTTTCGTCACCTTTTTTGCCGGTCGAAAAGTCCGGGCTTGCTGAGGCTTTTGGGTGTTCCAAACTGATCGAAAGCACTTCCTCTGAATCCGACATTGATAGTAGCGGTGTATCCTCATCCATCCGGTCGACCTTGCCGATCTCTGCGATGGGCGAACCGGCGGAGGAGGATGATGAAGAGATTCCGTTTTCCTCCATGGCGAGCATGCATGCGTCCATGTCGAGGTTGGAGTAGTCCGCCAGGTCGAACCAATTTTCTTCATCCTAATTTCCCTACATAACCGCATTAGCGATCACAAACGGGGAATGGACAAAGATTTGATGAGCGAAGTATTTCTTCCAAGATTCCACGCCGCGCTCCCCACGGACGGCACGGTATCGATTTATCAAGACGTTGATCTTATTTAAAAGAAAAAGGAGAGAGTGACGTGGGAAATCTAGAGTAAAAATGGGACTGCTCCTTTATTAGTATGAACTGGGGTTTACAGGGGATGCCTCCTAACTGGATGACGAACTACTCATGTTTACACTGAGAATACTATTTGTTATCTTACAATGCCAGACTTAAAACACGAGTCTAAGGTCTATGCTTTAGTCTGAAGGCTCTATATCCTTCCTTTTGCTCCGTCCATACTCCATCTTTAAATAACCCTTGAAGAGGTGGCAGTTAGTTCTGGAGAAGACGTCTGATGTGAAGCGTCACGACTGGTCGGAGTCAGATGACGGTTCATGGAAAGTCAACCGTTCGACGGTTGTATGTCTATGAGACATATAACCGCATGGTGGTTATTCATCGGTGCTTCTGGATAAGAAACGTCGTATGGTATGGAACATGCACGTGTTCCATTCATCACACGGTAGAGAATATACCTGGAATCAGTTCCAAATATGAGTTCATACCTTTTACGAGCAGTTCTCCTGGTCGGGAGCTTGGGATAGGCTTTCGTCCGACCAGGGTACCCATTATGTAACCTCTGGAATCTCTACGACCAGTGAGGTCGTGTACCTCAAGGGTTACGACCATGAAGACGTATGGTCTGTTATGTATTAAAAATAATACATAGAGGTTTTAATCCTCGTCACCTATATATATAATTCTATTTTTGTAGTGCCACCAGCAACTACAAGGCAACCTATGTGTATTCTACATTTGCCATCATATATAGGAAATCATGAATGCTAAGGCGAATAATCCAGAGGTTTGTTAATCTCGCAATAATTATTTCCTAATTATCAATTTAAATATATATGCTTACTACTTTACTCCTCCTAGTGACAGAGCATAACAATCAAATCAAGTACATTCAATCTGAACGAACTCTCGGACGTTCGAGGATGGCTCTCCACCTTCATCATGACGGAGATTATTGACTCGAAAGGAGAGTTTCACTCCGACAACACCGCTTAATACATGTTCAAATAATTGATTCAATTGTAATTCAATTGTAACTCTAGCGACAATACATGAACATTATTTTGTAATTGATTTTGAGCTGTAAATCAGTTTGAGTTGTAATTTACTTATCTGTGATTTATTTGTTTTCTGCTTGCTTGTTTCAGAGGGCATGACTAGCATTTCCTGGGACTATCCGAAAAATAGAAAAAAATTTAAGTATAGAACAAACTATTACAGACGATTTTGTGGTATAAACTGTCTGTGAAGGTCTACTATCACAGACGGCTACCACCAACAACCGTCTGTGATATGTCGGATATCACAGACCGTTCTTTTTACTAGCCGTCTGTGATATGTCTGTAGTTACAGACGGTTGGTACTAACCGTCTGTGATGGCCGACGTATCACATACGGTTTTTAGTAGAAGCCATCTGTGATAGTAGGCCTTCACAAATGGTTTTCACAAAAAACCGTCTGTGTTGTGACTTATCACAGATGGCTCACAAATTGTCTGTGATAACCGCCTGTTATCACAGACATATAAGACGGTTCAGAAACCGTTTGTGATGATGGTTTAGAACCGTCTGTGATGACCCTTTGTGTAGTAGTGTGTGGTCATTGTGAATAATTTTCCTAACAGTTTTTCCTTTTTTCTTGACTGTTTTTGGCCGTCACTAAAGATCTGAATTCTGGTAGTGAATGCCTGCAACTATACGCGGTTGGTTTTTTTTTTGGTTGAAAAATCGAAGTTCGAGAATGGCAAGTTTTGCTTGTGGCATATTGCATGACAGCTTGCCTATACTTAAAGCTGTATTTCTAGCTAGTACTAAATATTTTCACCGGCATATGTATTGTAGGGATCGAACATGGCTACTACCCAACAACAACTTTCCTAAAAAAAATATTATCACCCGGCAACAATGATCAACAACAATATTATGGAAATGGCTTAATTTGGCCATTGTAAGGATAATCAGCTAATGGATTTGCGCAGACACCAAAACCGGGGGAACCCATTTTTTGCACTAGTCACCACTAGTTAGACTACTACGTACTAGCTACCAGGCCATTTTCAGCTAATGTATAAGTAAACAATTCATATGGACAACACACTGTTGTGCAATGAACATCTTGCTGCCATAAGCAAATCTTTTTCCAAAAAGCCGTTCTAACGATGACACTCAATATATTTGCTTTGTCGTCATCCATTGCATGTGTGATCATGCATCTAAAATAATAGAAGCCATACTCCACATATATATGCACATGTACTAACTAACTAATGGTGCTTCCACATTTGATAAAGTTGGCCGTCACCGTGTTCCACAGCAAGCAATCTTCCATTGAACTGCAACTTTACACGTAATTTGATTTCAAACACATTGACTATAATATTTTTGAAGTAATGAAATGGCTCGTTTGGACGGCAGATACATGCATGCACTCGTTGTATGTGATGTGATAAAAAAAACATGTATTATATTGGCACTTTAGCACTAGAGCATTAGCGATGAAAGGGGAGAAAAGTTATTAAAATGCGTTGTGCACAAATAATATGCATGTCAGATAAACAGGAGAGGTGCCAAGTGGAGAGTACTAGGAGTCAAAAAGGAGGGGAAGATTGGATGATTGTATCACAGAAAGTTAAGAGCTACAAGCGCCAATAGATATATAGTACCCTTTTGCAGATTTGACTCTTGAAAGTGGAACGCACTTTATTAAACAATCCACTGAATATGCATCAGGCTCTTTCTCTTTATTGGGAACTTGTCTTGTCAGACTATGTTAATGATCAAGTTCTGGTTTATTGCAAGTACCATCCAGTGCTCTGAAGCATCATCTGTCTCACAGGTACATATGATATAATATTGGAACTTGCAAGTTGCATCAAGAGTCAACGCTTGTCTTCCATTGTAAAGTGAAATATACCAGGCTATATACATGCATGACTTATCTGAAGACCTAACTCAAAGTGCTCGTGACATCAAACCTTATGCATGCAAGCATCAAAATCCTCAAGAAAGACATGCAACAAACTTTCAACTCTTCTTCTTTCTGCCTTCATCCACTGCATCATCAAGTCAAAGCTGTGTTTCAGATGCTAAGCTTCTTTCCAGGAGAATTTCCATATAGTGATTCTCCCTATGTGGAAATGCAATACTCTATTATGGTAATATTAAAAATGGTCAGAGTCTGTAACAGACGAATCATTATTTTCGTGTGCGCGCTCCGCAGTGTATTCATATGTTGGCACCAAAGAACTCGATCTCACTTACTATTAATAATGAAAGATCTTCTTTAACCCTTTTGAGATAAAGTCAATTTCACAACCTTCCAAAGATACTGAGAGCTTGATTTGTATGTACCTACTACACAATAATGTTTAGTACACTGCTTTAGGATTTGTGCAATTTGCTCTTTTAAGAAAAGATAAGTGCAAATTTGTTATTGAGGAAGGGAATCAGTACACTCTTTAAAATGACCCTTCGAAGAGCTAGCAAGCAATTAACCGAACGTATCTCCAGAAGTGTCAGGTCAATTCTACAACAAATACAGATTGATTTAAGTTTCTTGATCTTGAGAAGAAATTATGCCTACATCGGAAGGATTAAGGGCCAATCTTTTTGGGTAAACACAACACCTGAGCAGTACCAAACAAGATAACTTATCCTATCACCATCACCATCAATTAGTTAGACTGACGCTGAAACTACACATGATGCACTGAACTGTGTGTGATCAACCAATGATTTTTTTTACAAGATCCTGTTTTAAAAAGACTACAAAAGTACCGGTTACCAATAGGAGTGTGCTTTTGGCTTAGTGGGACGAAAAAGAATCAAAAGTAGCAGATGTGACAGAACTTGGGGAGAATTAACTTGAATTGAGGCACCTGAAATTAACCAAGCTCTAGCTTTCTCCGATAAGAGCCTATTAACGTGCTAATTTCTATCTATTCAGAGCGAACGTGATAACTTCTTTTGTTTTTGTTTTACTAATCAATATAATAGATAGAGGTTACCGAGGAACCATGTATAGCACTGAATAGGAAACCGCCGAATACACTAGCTACACCTAACATGTGAAATGGATGCATAGGAATGTTGCGCTCTGCCTGGAATACAATTATAAAGTTCAAAGTACCAAATATTCCTAAAGGCATACCATCAGAGAAACTTTCTTGACCAATAGGGTAAATCAAGAAAACCGCAGTAGCAGCTGTAACAGGAGCTGAATATACAACAACAAGCCAAGGTCGCATACCCAGATAGAAACTATGTTTCCGTCTACCCAAATTCATATATTATAAACCCGTTTGCTTTCAAAATCATGAAAATAAATTCAGATTCTTTTAAAATTTTACTCTACCCAAAATGAACAATCTTATAATTTTGGCTTTCATAAATTTTATTTCCGTGATTTCCCCCCTAATATAGCATATCCTCTCGGTCGGATATGCTTTGACATGCTTGTGTTTAAAAAATCGTATTTTTTTTCACCAAGAAATTAATTAAGGAAGAAAACAGTACTCGACGTAGTCGTACTTTTGGCAAGAACATACATACATACCCAACCGATTTTGACTACGTCAACCCATTAACCCACACCCCCAAAATGACCTCACCTTGATCCACTTGCTCACTACTACTTGTCACCACATGGTTGCATATATAGCTCCACTCCCCTCCTATAAATATGCCCAAGTTGCTCACATTCCCATCAAAACAATCACGCACACTAACACACAAACATATATACAAGCCCAGATCTACATTTCTATCTCCCTCAAAACCTAATTTGCAATGCCTTCTCCACACTTGACAATGGTAGTGTTCTTCTTCATGGTCATCTTGGCGTCATCATCTTTCCTTGCACAAGCTAGGATGATGCCAAGTGACCATGCACAAGTGCACGACAAGAAGAGTAGTGTTATCGCTACAACAGCTACTACTGGTGCTTCTCCTCATGATATGCTACAAGGTGTAGCAGAACCGTCGCCGCCGGCGACCGAGATGGACCGTCCCGAGAGCACCGGCTGGATGCCGCAGGGGTCGGTGCCCAGCCCCGGCATTGGCCACCGTGAATAGATGTGATGTCACGTATATACATGTATGTTACCGTAGATACATATGAAGCTAGCTAGCTTATATATAGCTAAGCTAGGTATGTATATGGTGATCAAGAGATGCATATATGTGTTCTTTCTTGTTCTATGTTATTGATAACTTGGTCATAGCAGTTGCGGAGCTAGAAAAATTTCGATGGGGTGCACGCTTTACATAAGTCTAAAGTTTTGTACAATAATCCTCACCAAGTTTCAATGAAACAAATAATTTGACCCTAATACCTATATAATTTCTGCATGTTTTTAAATTTTTTGGGTGTACCAATATATACAGGGAACCACTCCTCGCTCCGCCCCTAGGTCATAGGCCTGCCTGTATAGATGCATTCACATAATTGAAATTTTGTAACGATGAGTTGGAATGGTGGATAATTATAAATTTGATGTATTTTACTCGATCGATTAATGAGTTTTTTTTTCTGTTGCGATGAATTAGCTAGCCGATCTATATATGCATATATGCTGCAACATCGACCTGAGCGGATTGGATTGCTGTGTTGGAATAATCTCCATGTGGAGCAACTATTGGCTCTTATTGGGATATTTCTTGGGCCACTTAAACTAATTAACCTGCATCGTCAATTATATGTTATGTTCAGGTGTCTGATGTTTCGTGCATTGCACTGTTGGCGTTCATAGTGCATGCTTGACCGGGCACTACGTTTGGCACTACTAGCGACGTGCATGATGACAAATGCAGTACTCCATATGTGCACGCATTCTGACTAGTATTTAAATATTGGTCAACAAAATCTTCATAAATATTTAGATTAATCACCTGAAAATTATATGGGCAGCAGAGCCATGTAACATCCCAAGGTTATGTTACCAAAATTAAAATAAAATAAAATAATTATTTTATTGGGTCTTCTGAAATTTGATAGAGTTTCATTGCTTTATTTGAATTTCTAAAGTCAAATTTAAAATTTATTTGAAGTTCTTGAAGTTTTATTGGATTTAAATTGAAAAATAAAAATTTACTTAATTTCTAGAATTTTCTGAGTTTTTAAAAGCCTTTTTATAAATATTTTAAAACCAAAACAATTTATTTGCAAAACTAAAAGCCAACCTTTAGTTGGAAATAATTTTATTAAGTCCAAAACAAGTATGGGAATTTCTGTGAATTTTTCCATAATTTTTGGATTTATTTCGCTATTTTCTAAAGCATAATTGAATTACTGGGATTATTTAAAATAGGAAATCATTTAAAAATCCCAAATCACCCTTGGGCCGAAACCTCTTCCAGCCCATCTTCTTTCCGCGCCTCGGCCCATTTGGCCTGCTCTCCCGCGCAACCCCCTCCTCTAATTTCCACCGTCGGATTAAAATCCGACGGCCTGCTACTCTCATCTCTCCCTCCCTCTCTCGCTGCCACCGCCAGCGGGCCCGCTGTGCCTTCTTCCTCCCCGTTTCTTCCTCCGCAGCCGCTGCACCTTGCCGCCATGGACGCACACGAGGAACTCGTCAACGCCGCGAATCTCGCCTCCTTCCCTTGCGCGGATGTGCTCATTCAAACCGCCCCTCAATCCCGCACCCACTCCGGCCATTTTCCCCTCTATTCACGCGAACGTTCACCAGATCGTCGCCATTACTGCCAAGAAGGTCGCGCGCACGATCTCCTTCCTCACTCCTCCCCGACCCCTATAAAAGGGAGCACCGGGTGCGCATTCCCTCACTCGTTCCGCCCCCATCACCCACTCCTCCTTCCTCGCTCTCTGTTGGCCGTATTTCGCAATCTTCGCGCCGGCCACGAGCTCCCTTCGTCGCCTCTAGCGCCGCCGTCGACGACACCTCGGCCCCGAGACCGCCACCATAGGCTTCGCTACCTCGTCGCCGACACGGTGCTCGCGCCGCCTTCGCGGGAGCGTGACGGGAACGCCATCGCCGCCGCAACCCTGACATCGCCGCCGCTGTTCCGCTCGCCGCCGGCGTTCCTCCCGTGCCCAACTGCCGTATAGGTAAGCCCCGAGATCCTCGCGATTCCCTCTACCTGTGGATGTCCTCGCCGCCGGCAACCGTGCCGCCATTCGCCGGATCATCGGCTCCCGTGCGCCACCACCCGCCGGCGTGACGTGGCACGGCCACGCAGCGCCACCCGTGCGCCACCTCAGCGTAAAAAGCCTACGCGGAGCCCAGTCAGCACCACGTGTGCATGTGTGTGCCACCTCACACCCTGAGCCAAATCCAAAAAATTTGTGAACTTGGTCCATGTGCACCGAGCCTCTGCCAAGTGGGTCCCACTTGTCAGCTCAGTTTTCTTTTAATTCTTTTCGGCCGAAAATCCTCGCTGACGTCAGCATTGCGCAATAAGTTGATTTTTTCTTTAGAAAAATAAATCAGGAAAATCTAATAAATTGAAATTAGGTTTTAAATAGATTTAAACTTCAAAATTCATACCTTTTGAATCCCACTCCAAATTGGGTGATTCAAATTGCAAAATTTGTATAAAATCATTATCTAGCTAACTAAACCAAAATTACTTAATTTTGAGTTCATTTGTCCACAAATTCCTTTAAATCCTAAATCTATCATTTCATGTAATTTCAAACTTCGAAAGCTCATATCTTTTGCATCCAAACTCCGATTGAGCCCATTCAAATTTCTAAATTTATCTAAATTCAAGATCTAGCTATCTAAACCAAATTTATTCAATTTGGAGTTAATTTGAATCTTATTTGAATTTGGTTTGAATTTGGCTTATTTTCGCGTATAGATTTCGACGACTTCGGAAAGTCAGATTTCGACGCCGTTGAAGAGCACATAAGAGGATTGATTTCGACTGTGTGATCATTGTGCTTGTGCACATAGACTACCTGGAGAAAGTGCTTGTGAGTACTAGGTGACCTGTTAAGAAAAACAACATCACCTCAGTATCAGTTGATCTGTTCACCTCAAGCAAGGCAAGTTACATTCTTGATCATACTTGCACCTATTATTTAAAATTATTTAAATTCTGTTTCAAATTATTATTGCATGCTTATTTGTATTCAGTAATTTAAATTCATATTTTAAATTTATAGCTATGCCTAAAATCCTTTGTATGGCCAATTTTGATATCGAATCAAACATATTGTCACCCTAGATAAAAACCTAGTTGATACAATAGTATGGACTAGGATCATTTGGAAAATATTGTGCTTAGCCATGCTTATAGATCACATATGTTTTATTTGGGAAATTTCAGCCAAAAGTCAAATGTCGTTTAAATTGTACCATTGGCATTGGTGTGTCATGGGAAGTTTACAAATGCCTGAAAAATAAAATAAAATGATAGTTTGGACTTGGCGAAATGGTTGTGCAGTGGGTGCGAGTTTATGCAGGCTCAACCGGTAGGTTGAGGCCCAGGGTTCTGTTGGTTGTCGCCCAGGACAGTTCATCGTACTACCACATGTCTTGTATGGGCAGAATCTGGCTGATTAATTTGCAAAGTTCCATCATGGTCGTTCCTGTGATGCGGTGGGTGGTCTTTCATGACCTTTGTTAGTCCCACGTGGCGCAAGAGGGGGCCTGAACCCTGCAGACGGGTAGTCCAAAGGGGGTGAAACCTTAGCGAGGGAGGACTATGGTGGGATAACGTATTGTAAAGGCCTTGACACGTGCTCTAGACTGCTTACCTAAGGTAGTGGCGGTGGTATCGACGGATACCAAACAACTAGAGAATTCATGTCTTGTGGGTAAAGTTGTACAACCTCTGCGAGTGTAAATCTATTGAATAGCCGTGTCCACGGTCATGGATATCTTGGCAAAAGCCACTCAAAGTTAGACCGTTTTCAAAATATTTTTGTAAAAGCAGTTTGATATGGATGGGTGTCCATGAGAAAAGTTATGGGTTGAAGCCCGGGTTGGTGCCGTGTTTATGTTGGTGTTAGGTTGGTGCTGCACTATCGTTATCAATTCAAGATCAATTTTAGATTTTATAAAACGTGAGCTTTTGAACATAGTATGGTATTTAATGTCAAATCTTGATTTATGCAAATTAACCATGTAAGTCATCCTTTGTTATATCCATGTATGCATGTCATTACGTTATTTGTGGGTGTAACTTGCGAGCACGGAAGTTGTGCTCATCTTGCTTTATGCAAACAAAATTTCAGAGGAGAAGAGCTTAGCCGGTGTGGATCATGGCGACTAGGCCGCTACCCCAATCGATTGCACTGTGGCGATTCTGGACCCTACTACTTCTTCTTCTTTGTGTTTATTTAATGTTGCCTGTAAGGCTATCTTGTAATCAACTCTGTTGTCATTTAATAAATTTTAGCGTTTATGGTTGTATTATCACACTTGTTTCTTGTGTGAGCTAGCCATGCGATCATGAGACTAGTTCGATTATGCACAGAAGATCCGGGATGTTAATCCGGGTCCTTAAACCATGTCTCAAATTTTTTGTGATAATTGCGATTTTATTAGGTTTAACAGATATGTTCTTCTTTTAGGAATGGTATAACAAATATGTTGCAGTAGGAATTGGTGGTTAACATTCTATTTCAGAGACCAGGCCGATATCTAGAATATCAAACTCTTTTTACCGGGTGTACAATATAATTAACAGTCCTCTATTGATCTGTGTGCATATTTGATAGTGTTGTTACATTCCACCAAATTCTGTGTTCAATTCGTTACTGTGAATGTGCCATGTCTTCTAAGCGAGCTGCCCTTTCCCTCTACTGCGTTCTCCATGAGTGGCACCCACTATAGATATGTCGCAAGCACAGGGAGGAGTTGTGCGGCACAGCCAAATCAGCGCATGTTACATTGTTTTGAGCAGGGATCCAAATATCAGCCGAAAATCAGTGAAACCAGATTTACCCATGGGGCCGGTAGAATACAAACTGTCTCTAAAAAAACGGATTTTGATGAATTTTGTCTGAAAAATCGAATTTGTTTGAATATGATTTATTTAAAATAAAATAAAATCCGAAAATTTCATTTTTTTTATTTTTTGAAAATTTCGGCCGGCCACCCAGTAAAAAAAGTTAAACCGGTAAAAAATCCCTGGTTTTTAGGGCTTTCTTGCAAGCAAAGAGATGCCTGTGCCCTGTGAGGCACAGGTGCCAACCCATTCATCAGTGTAATGGGAATTTTACGGCAGGATATAAAATTTTCACCAAGCTCACCTACTCACCTTCTTTGATCAACTGCTGCTCTCCCTGTTTCACAGTATTTTTGTTCATTCTTTTGGAAGTGTCGTCGTTTCACAATGTTTATCTATTGAGAAAATGAAGAGTAGTTGTTAGAATATTCACCGTCGGCTTCATACTCGAATGTTGTAAAAGGAGTTAGTAGTTGTACTACTACATTTAATACGTGTTATATGTATAGTCCAGCACCATTAACTGTTTCTAAGATTTGATACTCCTTGTGGTTTGTGGGTATAATGAGCTTCGACGAATATCGCGAACGGAGATAGTAATTATTATTGCATGTATTCAACTAAATTGTTGTATACTCTACCGAACTAGAACTTACTTTACCTTACTTATCTAGCACCATGTTGCTAGCAATCACCGTACCATTTTTCAATTCAGCCGGGTAAACCTTATTAGAGGGTTTTGTTAGCACAAATCTTACAGCAACTCGAAGAACAAAGACTCTCTGTGAAATACCAACCTGATCTTGATAATTTCCATCACCAGACGATTTACAGGTGTTCATCCCCTCAAAGGAAAGGAGGAGGCAATCTGTTCGCCAACCACAATGAGGCCGGGGAGCAGAGAGGGGGTCTACTTACGCCCAAAAGTCCCATATATGAGTTACATAAGCTTACGCGGCGGCGGGTCATGCACTCATGCTGTCATGCATTATGCCCCTGCTGGATCACTGCAGGTTTGCTCAGGAGCACGAAGGAATTGAAGAAGCTTCCACGCGGCAAGTTTTTGTGGCCTCGGCGGCCTAAGCCAACATTGTTTCTCTCATCAAATGATTTGAACCATGCATGCAGAGCACTCTCAAGACTAGAACAAGTAACAGTGCTCCACGTAGCGTGCAGAACAACCATGCACTTGCTCGCCAACCTCCCTTGCTCCTCGCCTATAAAAACATATGCCCAAGCTGCTCATGTCCCTACAGCAATTAAGAACACATATATACAAACCCCCCTTCCTCGCTCACAAGTACTCAGACCTCTCTCGATTAATTGCGGTTGGCCTTGCCATGGCTTCCTCGAACACAATTGCCATCATGTTCATGCTTCTCATCTTGGCATCATCGCCGTCCTTGCAGGCTAGGATGATGCCTAGTGATCATGCGCAAGTGCATGCCGAGGAGGGTACTCCTGGCCCTATCTCCAGCACCGCGACTACTCCATCCTCTCGAGATTCGCTACAAGGAGTAGCACTCATGCCGCCGCCGAAGGCAGAGATCGCCGTCGCCAAGCGTTGGGGGATGGCGCAGGTCCAGGGGTCGGTGCCGAGCCCAGGCGTAGGCCATTAATTTGCTACTAGATGCTCATGCATTCATATAAATGTCCCCGTATATATGCAGATACATGTCTTACACATAGCTATGGGATGTATATTATGTAGCCAAGAAATGTATGTACATTCATGCAATTCTTTCGTGTGATAACTGGATTTGTAACTTGTAAGTCCGGCCGGACATAGGTTTCATTACATAACGAGAGTATGTAACTCGCTTTCTAGTTTGTGTTGCACTCTTGGATTGTTCCACATAGACGGTTGTACCGTTTTGTGACAGGGCGTGACTAGCGTCCGGACGCCGATCGGGGGCGCTGGCGTCGGACGCTGTCATCGCCGTCGTCAGATTTTCATAACTCGGAGCAATAACGACCATCCGATCCATTCCCCCGGCGCAGCAACACCTAATGAAGAGCGAAAAAAAAAAACTAGCCCAACACAAACTTGGCGGCCTCCGCGGAGGTACTCGGCACAAGACTACAAGAGGACTTTGGCATCTCGAAAAAAAAGGAGCAGTTGTACGGACGCAACAAAATAAAACAGCGGATGCAGCAGCACAAACACTGTACTGCAATAAACAACCAAAACATAAGATGCAACAAATAAAAATATTTGGTGCAACACTCAACAACACTTGCTGCAACAAATAAAAAAAGACTAGCGCAACAAATCAAATAGATCTGCGCAACAAATTGAACTGTTGTCGCAATAATCGGGAGAACCTACTGCAACAACAATTCGCGAAGGAACTCCAGCGGCTCCCTCCTCTCTCCTTCATCAACGAGGGTAGCACTTAATTCCAAAGCTCGGGAAGGGGTGCTTGGCGTCGAGCCCATGGTCTTCCACAACGGTGGCGTGGCGTCAATCGAGCCCAGAATATTAAGGAACGGATGTGGTGGTCGCCGGCGACATTCGCCTGATGGGAAGTAGTAGCCAGATCGCAAGAAGGAAAAAATAAATAAATGCGCTAGCTACCAGCCTAATGCAAGCAAAATGGGAATAAACTCCCGTACTCCTCTCAAAAATATTAATATAGTCTTTTTAAGAGGATTATTTTCATTTTCATTTTAATTTTTATAAGCTCGTTATATTAACTTAGTTACGAGTTCACATTAATTTCCTCCAAGGATCCAAGCAAAAGATAAAGGGAGAGTAGCTTCCATGTGTTTCTTGCCGGTGCGGTCCACTGCCGTGTAACACCACAATTTTCAAAATCTACTTGTTAATGTTTAAATCATTCATTACTCAATATTTCAAAATTTTCCAGAACTTTTCTGAAATTTTAAAGCTTTTTTCTTAATTTTCAACATCTAAAAATGAATTTCCAAAATAAATAAAACATTTTATTAACTTTAAAAATATTTTATTTCAGTTAAAAATAGTGTACAGTGCATCAAGTAAAATTTTCAAATTTTTTAAGTTATTTTGTTTGTTTTATTTTTTAAAAAAATTGTTTTGTGCAATTATAACCATCGAAAAATGAATTTAAATTTTAAAACCCTTCTCAGGCCGTAACATTAACCTCGGGCTAGCCTGCTAGCCATTCTGGACCATCTTCAGCCCATGTACCATCTTCCAACCTAAGCAGCCTCTCCACTTCTCATTTTTCCGCCTACCTCTTGTCGGTGGCATATTTCTTAGGAATACGTCTTCTCTCTTGCCGCTTCTCTCTCTCGTTGACTCATGGGGTTGCGACCCACCTGTCAGAGCCATTCTTCCACCTCACGCCCGCTCGTTCGCTGCCTTGCCTGTGCATTGTGCCGACTGTTTGACCTCACGGACAAGCCATCGCCACGCTTTGAGCTCCTTCCTAATCGTCGACCGATCCCGCCGCTGCGCCTTAACACCATCATGTCACCTCCCCATCGGTGAAAAACCAGTCCATGCACGTCATCTCATAAGCCAAACCGTGCATGTCATCTCCTTCACTCGTCATTTCCAGCCTCCCACCAAGAACCGAGTCTCTAGTGTTGTGGTTTGTTAGGAACGACATTGTCTTCCCTATGTTGGCACACGAAATGATCTACACACGCGACTGCCTAGACACACACACGAGCACACTGGAACACCAAAGACGAAGATGAACTCACGAGACAAAAGTTTGGTGCTGCCCAAAAACTGCTGCAACTTTTCTCAGGTTTCCTTTCACTTTTTATTCTGAGGAGTAAACAAGTAACTAAAGACTTAATCCTACAGCCACCCCACAACCAACGCCATTTTCATGTGCCACGAGCGAGCATCATTACTAGCGTTCAATGCACAATAATGCAAACAAAAAAAAAACGAAACATCAATGCACACAACCATGCAAAAATCGAAACAATAAACACAAGAAACAATAGCTCACAAGATTATCAACAAACACCCCCATAATCCTTGATGCACTTTCTTGATCTCGACGATGTCGATCCTTGTACACAGCTCGTCTTCCTTCACACCATATTTTGCTAGGACAAAACTCGGCTGGGTGCGGCCCAGCCAAAGCAAGTACAGTCGATTCCATGACTTATTTGCCCTGGCTAGCAATTTTCTTTCTTAATCATAAATGCCCAGAATGCGTGCTTCCAACACCGTTTTGTAGCCATGCTCATCGAGGTGCTCCAAACTGATTATATTACTCCTTAACTTAGGTATGTAATAAATATCAGCTAAGACTTTGTACTCACCAGTTTGGCACTTGAACGACACCACACCACGACCGCTGATTTCCTCATGAGATCCATCGCCAAATCTCACTGACTCCCGAACCGACATGTCCAGGTCGGAGAACAGCTCATGGCACCTGGTCATGTGATTAGATGCACCTGTGTCGAGGTACCAAATGGGACTCACCTCCCCCTCTGACAGCTTTTCCCTGTGGTTCTCGACGACGGTGTACATCAAGTTGTGGTCATGCATGAAGTGCGTAGGCATGACCGTGATGACCACCTGGAACTCCTTCATGGGCAATGTGGTCATGTCCTCGAGCCACCTGCTGTTAGCGTTGCCGGACATCGTGAGCATCTCCAGGCACCGGACGAGCAGTGCCACGCTGGCCTTGGCTGCCTCGCCACCGAGGAACGTCGTGCACAATAGTAGCACCGCCGCGGTGCACCCATAGTCTGTGGCCACCTCCTGGAAGAAGTAGTCCTCCACGCGGCGAGCCAACCCATCCTCCACGTGTAGCTCCAACCAGTCTGCGGCTGCTCGCATCGCCACGAGGTTCGCCAACGATAGTGCGACGTTGGCGCCATAGAAGGACGCGACGGCATCGACGAACACGTCAACCGTGAGGCCCACTGGTAGGTCGACAACGATGTTGTTGCACTGCGACAGCTGCCGCTTCAGGTAGCTGCTTTGCGATGTGATGGTATCCCTGTGCAAAGGGAAGCAATGTTCTTGGACACGAACGATCACAACTAGCTTGCACGATCCATTCGCCCGTGACCATTCTTGCACTGCGTTCCTGAGTGTCGTCAGCAGGGACGACGAATGCACCGCCAACATGGCCGACAAGGATGACATGGTGGGCGAATTAAAGCACTCCTCTGTAGGGATACGGGTAGGCCACGCTAGCAACAATTCAAAATTTCTACCACGTAAACCAGGATGCCAAGCAAGTTAGATGATCACAGATCATTACCACCAGACACGCAGTGCAGCGGAAGTAGAGTCGGAGCAACCTAGTCCGACGAAGAACGCACCGATGTAGTGGTCGTAGATGATCGTCCAACGTCCTCGTAGTCGATCGTCTCCTCCAGCAATCTCTGCAGTTCCTTATGAAGATTGCGGATCGTCCTTAGCGCAACAGCGACCGCAGTAGCGCCTCTACGGTATCCACACGTCCAGAGAAGGAACAACCGTACGCTAGTGTGCTAGCACCAAGTCGCACGGGAAGGCTCTCACAAGAAGATGGCGGCTAGGGTTTCGGTGGAAACAACTCACGTGTCTCTCTCATCCTCACGATAGCCTCAAGCATCTCCTTATATAGCGCCCTGTGTCGGATCCTATCCGAACATGTTTGACGAATCGTATTCATACTGGTTTGTTCCAACCCATTAAGTGTGTGACCTGTTATGTTTATGTGTAATCGGTTGTAACTCGGAACCACTTTCCGACCACAAGTCGTAGCGGTACCTAACAGGACATAATGATTCCCGAATACACACAAATTATATCGGACGAACCTTAATGCAATATGATCTACGACTAAGTCCTCATTACTTACAATCAGGTCCTATCTCTATCGACCGATTCACTTTTCGGTCACGACGGATCGTAACTCCTTACGACGAGTTTCACCACTTTGTGATTTCGTTCGACCAATCTCGACTTGCTCGTATCACCAAACGACTTATGCGAACTCGATCGAACTAAGCGACCTACTCTAGTATTCTCCCTTTGCCTTACGATATCTGGTTGAACTCCGGGTGAGATAATGTGTCATCCATGGACTGTTCAATACTTTCTCGATTGAGTTGTCAGATAACCTTATGTGGTCGAACACTTCGACCACTAGTGGCATGGCCATGCACTTTCTTTATCCGACTACTTCGAGGGGCCCAGAGACATCTCTCTCGTTATGTTAGGAGGGACAAATCCCATATCCAACCAGTCACATCCCTCCGCATGTTTCATAGCATACCCGAAAGCTACCTTTATAACTACCCAGTTACGAGTAGCGTTTGGCAACCCCTAAGAGTGCTATTACACATGTAGGGAGCCATGCTGATCTCAGGTCTAAGGATTATACATCATCATTGCTTGAGACCAACTAATGACACATAGAATCATAACAATCTCAATAGTGTCTCAATGTGGGTCAATCCAACCCCATGTTCTCTAATACGTATTCACATTATTGATTCGATATCCCTATATCCATGACCAGTGAAACATGGTCATCAATCAATACATGTGCTGGTCGTAGAGTCACTGGTGTTCCGATTAGTGACATTCGACTAGGGATACTTTTATAACGACATCATACAAGTCGAAGAGTTTCACCAACAAGTCACATACTCGTTGATCTTTAGAACTAATGATTCATTCAAGGAACAGAATAACATTTATTCAAGAAATCATAAACATAGACGTGATACAATCATCTCTATGATTGCCTCTAGGGCATATCACCAACATCCTCCTCTTCCTCCTTCAGCATGACGACGTCTATGGCATGCTCGCATGCCACAGCCATTAGGAGAGTCGGCTCGTCATCCTCTTGGGCATTGGTGAGATATGCCCGTTCTTTCTTTGGCTCATCACACTTGGACGCGAAATGTTCAAAATCCCGACAATTCACGCACTGGATCTTCGACATGTTGAACTTTTTGAGGTGCTTCTTCTTATCGCTGCCTTGGCCACGGCCACTGCCATCGCCGCGCTCGCCATTCTTTTTTGTGCCACTGTTAGAGCCCTCGCCGCTCCTCTTCTCTTCGGCGACATTGGCTTCCCACTCGACGCGCTTGAGCAGCAGGTGCTCACCTTCTTCCTTATCGCGCTGCCACCCCTTCAAGCTCTCCTCTTATGCCCTCAAGCGTCCGATGGCCTTCATCACCGACATCGCCCCATTGCTTAATGGTGCTGACAATGGGTAGGAATTTGTCAGGGATGGAGCGTAGGAGCTTCTCCACAACGGCGCTCTCCTCCACTTTGGTACCGAGAGCACGTATCTCATTAACCATGGTGGTGAGCTTCAAGGCAAACTCAATGATTGTCTCTGAGTCTCCCATGTAGATACGCTCAAACTCCCTCTTGAGAGTTTGAACGCGCGCCTTCTTGACACGGTCTTCACTAACGTGCATTTCCTTGAGCGCGTCCCAAGCCTCCTTTGCCATCTCCTTCTCGGATATGGCCATTGCAATAGTGAAAAGCATCTAGGCCCCTTAAAAATTGGTTTTGGTAATTTATGATAATATGTGATAATTGGACTAATGTGTTTGTTGAATATTTGTAAGATTAAGTCCAAATGGTAAGAATGATCGTGAAGCTACATGATAAAGGATGTCGTGCAGATCAAATTGGATCAAAGTCAAGGTACAAGTAGATTAGAAATCTTTTACCTTTTACCGGTCTTAGGAATTATGGTTGGAAGACCGGATTATAGGTTAAATGCCGTACTATTAAGAGGATCATGACTAGTAGCTTGATAGCATGTTCTTGTGCCTTATGGATCAATCTAGGATCATGCATGCATTTGGTTTGCTTTTGTATTTGCAAATACCATCTTGGCGGGACAATCGGTAGTACAGGCATTGAACCGCGTACTACGCTCTGGTATGACCGAACTTGATATGGCGGTATGTTTTTTGAGAGAGACCCTTCTCGGTCTCGGTGCCAAATCCTCAACGGTAGTACCGCAAGTGTTCATGCGGTATGACCGAAATGCGTAGTACCGCAATTGATAAGCGGAAGTACCGCCGCCGGTTATTCCGATCGTTACTTGGCGGTATGTGTTTTCGGTAGCGCACCTCTTTTGTCTCTCTTGGAAAGCGGTAGTACCGCACTCACTTTGCGGAATGACCGCTCTGCGTAATACCGCTCGTTAGTTAGCGGTAGTACCGCTCTGCAAAATAAAACGACTATGTCAGGACATTTAATGCCTCTGTTATAGCCGTTGCTGAAGTGGTTGGAAAAGTGCGGTAGTACCGCTCGGTACTTGGCGGTAGTACCGCTCGAAGCTGAAAAGTGGAGTTTTCTTCTCCAACGGCTATAATTTTTGTTGGGGGGTATAAATACTCCCCCACCTGCTCAAGGACAGAGAGCTAGACCACATTTAACATCTTAGAGCCTTGTGCATTCATTCAACTCCTCAGATTCATTTGTTCACTCTTTGAGAGGTTGTTGAGCTCATTCAAAGTGCATTCATCATTCTAGTTGATCCTATTGCACTTGAGTGTCTTCAGCGAAGGTCTTGGTTTGTTACTCTTGGAGTTTTGCGAACTCCTAGGCGGCAGCGGTGATTGCGGTGATCTCTTCAAGAAGATTGTGAAGAGGCCGGTGCCCATATTGTGAGTGGTTTGGTGTTCACCATCTCGGAGTGGAGGAAGAACAACCAATAGTGATCGAGAAAGACTTAATACGTGGAGCCGGCTTGTTGGTTCAAGCTCCTCAACGTGGACTAGTGAAGACCGGCAAGTCTTGATACCACGGAAAACATCGTTGTCTCATTGTGGTTATTTCTAGTCTTTACTCTTCCGCATTTATATTTCTAGCTTGATCTTTGTGCTTGTATTGCTTAGCTAGAAGTATAATTTGTTTAGACTAAGTTATCAATTAGCTTATCTCGTTAATTTGTTTAAAAGTTTAAAAACCTCCTATTCACCCCCCTCTAGTCGGTTATCCTTGATCCTACAAATAGCCTTCGGCACGGCTTGGACTATAACGGCGAGAGCTATCTGGTCTTTCTTCTCATCGACCAATTCTTCACCCTCCACTACCGCCCACACTCCTTGCGCACGCATGATGATCTTCATCTTCACCGCCCACACCTTATAATTGCTCTCCATGAGCACAGGGTATTGGAGGCTCACAACTCCCTTCCTCACTGGTGGTACCACTAGTGCATGGCTAGCACCGCTGTCACTCGCACCGTCCTTGGTGTGGATCCTAGTACGCGATGGAGACTCCGAGTTGTCACATGACATCTTCACATGTAGGTGAGCACGAAGCTCTAATACTAATTGTTGGCATACTGAATGATCTACACATGCGAATGCCTGGACACACACACACACACGAGCACATTGGAATGCCAAAGACGAAGATGAACTCACGAGACAGAAGTTTGGTGCTGCCCAAAAACTGTTGTAGCTTTTCTCAGTTTTTCCTTTCACTTTTTATTCTCAGGAGTAAACAAGTAACTAAAGACTTAATCCTACAGCCACCCCACAACCAACTCCATTTTCATGTGCCACGAGCGAGCTGCATTACTAACATTCAATGCGCAATAATGCAAACAAAAAAAATGAAACATCAATGTGCACATCCATGCAAAACTGAAACAATAAACACAAGAAAAAATAGCGCACAGGATTATCAACACCCTAGCACTGGCGAGCACGCCATCGTGCCGGTGGCCGCTTCGGTGAGTGTAGCGTCCCGTTTGTCTTCGAGTTCTTGCCGGATTTTAAAACCTAAAAAGGAACCATTTGATTTATTGCCCTGCTCAGGCTTAACCTGGAGCTTTTGAAAGATGGAAGGTTTAATTGGAATTAACTTAACTTCAACTAAGCCTTTTTGGTTCGTGCTCCTCGTTGTTGGAGTTCTCTGGTGTTCTTTGGTTTTTAGCTTCTATGTTTTGTTTGCTTTGTTCCTCCTTTTGGACCTCCTCCTTGTCTAGACCTCCTTCAGGGTCAGGACCTCTTTTGAGGTTCGGACCTCCCCTCTTTGATCTAGACCTCCTCAGGTTTGGACCTCCTTCATACTTGGACCTCTCCCTTGCTAAGACCTCCCTTGTCCTGACCTTCTCTTAGGTTGCAACCACCCACGAGCTTTTCTAAGCTCAGGTTTTTGGTTTCAAATCCCTTTGCTTCCTGGAAGTCGTTTCTGATTTGGGACCCTCCTTTGCAGGACCTCCCCTTTGTAGATCTTGCCTGTCAAGACCTCACTTGACCTCCTACCTTGCATATCCTCCGTTAGATCCTTGCCTTCTTTGTATCTTGTCCGTTGAAGCTCCTCCTTGCCTGGACCTCCCTTAAGTCCAGATCTTGTGCGTGTTTTCCACATCCTTGGGCCGTTAGATCCATACCGCGTGGCTCTGGTTTTCTGCGCCTTACCCCTTTACCCTTCAGACCTCCCCGTGGTCTTTTTGCAAAGACCACCCTCTTTTGTCACGGCCACCCTATGTGGTCATGACCTCTAGTCTTTTTGCAAAGACCACCCTCTTTCGTCACGACCACCCTATGTGGTCATGACCTCTGGTCTTTTTGCAAAGACCACCCTGGTAGAACAGGACCACCATTGGCCTCTGCGAGGACCTCCTGCTTTGTAGGACCTCCCCCTTGGTCATGAACTTTTTTCCGTTGCTTTGACCAACCTCTTTGTTTGAGTCAACCCTGTCTCCGTTTCTCCTTTCTACATGCTTCACGGCAGAAAGTCTCTGAACATTAAATGTGTTGTAGCACATTGAATGTAGTCACATCTGAGGTACTGGTTTTCTTCTTTTGATGCCCCGCTTTGTCTTATCCAATTCTTATCCTTGTACCTTTTTCTCACCTACCCTTGACACGTTACCCTGAGCCTCAGTGCTCACTACCACCTCTCTTGCTATTTGGAGCTGTGAGAGCCTTCCCTCACCACCTTTGGTCTCATTCCCTAACTCCCTTGTTTTTGCCTAGACCTCTCCCGAGCTTGTTCCTGGAGCTCTTCTTTGAATTGGACCTCCCCTCTCCGGCCAGGACCTCCTGTTCTTCTGGTTTTGAGTTGATTTTGTTTAAGTTCTTGGCTTCCTTTAAATTCTCTTGCTTGAGCTTGCCTTGTTTATTTGGTTCTTCGCAAACGTCTAGGTTCTGAGTTCGAAGAGGAGTTTCTGGACCCAGCAACCGCCACAGAAGCCTCTCCCTTGCTTAGCGAAGGCAAGTCACAGACCTTTGATCATTGTTGAACCTAGTGTTTCAAATATACGTTGTTTTACTCTATTTTGCATGGCTACTTTAGTAAAAAGGTTTTTGGGCAGTAGCTTCTCCTACTTGACACTATTTCCTGATTGGATACTTGAACCCATCATGTTGATATGATTTTCCCTCGGACCACCTTAGTTGGGCAGGTTTTGGTTGGCATTCCTTATCTTGCTAACTGGGGGTCGTAGGTTGCTTAGCTTAGCCTAGAATCTCGAGTTAGGAGAATTCTTGTTTTACTTTCTTTAATAATTTTGACTAAGATCTATGGAACCGTGGTTGGTGCCACTGGTGTACCACTGGGGTGAGATGCCCCAGAGGTACCTCTTGTGGTGTGATACCACTTTGTTTAAACTTGTGTGCCTAGGCTTGGTGGCCTTTTGGCACGGGTTGAACCCAAAACTGTTTTTGCTCGAGCAAGAAGGTCGGGAGTGAGTAGTTGGTGCTCTAGGGTGGTGCCCTAGTGTCACATCGGGTTGTGGCTGGTCTTTCCTGAGTAGCAATTAAGGACTTAACTTTGTGATCCAATGATCCGGGTATTTTCGTGCAACCACAATATATCTTTATGGTGTGGTCTGGGCAAAATAATTAGTAAGGAGTTGGCTTGGTTCTGTTGTGGTTGGCGTGTGATTATTTGGCGCAAGAGGGCACTGATAACCCAGGGGGATTTGTGAAACCTTATCGGGCAGCTCGAGGCGGTTCAAGCTTTGTAAAGGCCTTATCGCGCTCTCTAGGCTGCTCATCTTCGAAAATGAGCAAGGTTTCGACGGGAACCGCCCCGCTAGAGAGGTTGCGGTGTGGGTAAAGTTGTACACCTCTGTAGAGCGTAAAAATCTATTCGAATAGACAAGTCCTTGGTCATGGGCGGTTATGCAGTGATTTTGCGCAAGGGTAGCCTTTGAAAAATGTTGAGGTCCTGGACTCCCACGGAGGTCATGGTCATTATCTCGAAGAGACCTTGGCCGACTCCAGAGAGGTCGTGATTGGCTCATGGGTGGTCTAGGGTGCTCGGGGTAGGTCCCTCGGATGTCCTGGAGTTGGTGCTCTAGGGTGGTTGTCACATCCCCAATTTAATAAAGTGGTTAATTATGCATCTCATGAGCATGCATCATGTTTTAAAACTTTTTGTGTACCTATTGTACTTGGAAAATCTCAAAATATAAATGAAACCTACACTTTAAATTGAACTCCAAACTCAAAACAGAAATAAATGCTACTAAAGTATCACTGGAAATAATTTATTCAAATACTATATTAATTATCACGAATTAATGTAATTTTCCCCAAATTTTTGGGACTGTTTTGGACTGTGAGGAAATTCAAACACCATTAATAGACTTAGCCTAAGCTTGATTTTATTTATTTCAAAATATATATGAACAGTAGGTTCCAATAATTTTTATGGACACTAGGTTATCCCAGGAACCCCCATGATTTATTTCATGATTTTAGGAATTTTATTTCTATTTTTAAGTCCCTGGTCAAAGTAGGGAAAACAATTAAAATCTCAGTCAAACCTTGGACCCAAACCGGTGCACTGTTCCTCGGGCTCAAGCCGACTCGGCGAATGGACTCAGCCCGACCGCCTGGTTGCACCATCGCATGCAACCGCCGGATCAAGATTCAACGGCCCTGATCTCACCTCCTGTCGACCTGTCCGAAGTCCCCACCAATCCCATCCGTCCGTTCGTGATCCAACGGTTCTGATCAACCCGTTCAGCTCACGCTCGCGCGCGCCGCTGTGAGTCGCTGACGCGGTGGGTCCCGCATGTCAGGGTCGTCTCCCACCTCCCGTTTCAGCCTCAGGCATCCTGTGCCACGCGCCGAGCGCTCGGCGCTCCGTCATCGCCGTGACCGCACCGCCCAGTTTGACCTATCCTGGAGCCTCGGCATGTCACGCCGCCTCCGTCCCGTCCGTTGGCCATCTTTAACTAGCACCCGAACCCTAGCAAATTCCTCACTTCTCCTCTGTTGACCGAGGAGAGGGAAGCTTCCTCGAGTTCATTTCTCCAGTAAGTTTCTCACTTCTGGTGCCCTCAGCTCCTCTGTGCATGCCATTTCCATTTTGCTTATGCAAGCTCTTGACTTTCTTTGTAGCGGGACTGACCTCGTGCTCCCTGAAGCTCCAGAGCATGCTCCCGAGGACATCCTCTGGTGTTCTTCATCCCCGGTGAGCTTTGTCCAAAACCTATCGTGTCATTCCGTGCCTTTAGGCTTGAGATTAAAAACCCCTAACTCAATTTGGGTGGTACTCGACAGTTTCGCGGTGAATCGAAGTTGCCTCTTTTCGGCCAGAGTTCAAGCCCTTTCACCTCCCACTTCAATTTGGTAGGCTATTCTTCAAATTCTTTCGCTCTTTAGCTTGCTCTTAAGGTCCTTGAGGTAACCCGAGCATTTCCCTTGCTCCTCTTTGTTCAGAGCTTCATCTCTTCGTTAAGCCGGGTCGTCGCCATCTTCTTCTCCGGCACCGACCAAACTCCTGCTAGCTTCGAGCTTCCCGAGCACTCTTCTCAACTCAGGTAACTCACTAATAGTCCCTAGAACCTTGGGCACCTGCTGGGTTGACACTGCGGAGCTTCACTTTGTTTTTGTCTTCTTGCCGTATTGAGCGCCGCCGCTCAACTCCGGCTAGTGCGATGCTGGCGGCTCGATCGTTGAGACTACCCTCATTAGAAGCGCCTTGCTATTTTGCATCTATGCTTGCCCTTGTCTGGCGCCGCCGTGGTCGGAATCGCCGGCAAGCCGCCGAGCAAACGCGCGGGGAGATTTTCTCGTTGTCGTACGCCGACCGCTCCTGTAGCAGATGATTAGGAGTAAGTGTCAATCATTAGCATTTAATCGCGGTCGGAAGTGAGCGGCTACACTCGCTATGCATGGGCCGAGCACGTAAAAACGCCGAGAGTTAAACTCATGCGCAACGTGGTGACACTGTGGGCCTAGGCCTTAAACCCCGTGCACCGAGCGCTTGGAAGCGTGGAACCAGTCCACTGGGCCGTGTCTCTGACGACGGGTCCCACACGTCAGAACTGATTGATAATCTGAGTTAAATTAGAAAATATGCTATTCTCCGGGCCCGCATGTCAGCCATTTCGGCTAGCGCGTAGCTCGGTAGGAAAAGGTTAAAATGACTTATAGAATTCGAAATCTATTTATTTGTGAGCTGAAAAATGTGTATACCTTCTAAAATACATAACTAAATCATTTTAACTCCAAAATGAATGAAACCACTTATGATAATTTTCATATTTAATGAACTTTATATTAAAATTGGTTTCAAACATGTTCCTGTAACAGAGAGCATTACTTTGGAAAAAGAGCCTTTAACGCTATTATCTTTACAAAGAAGATGCTGACAACTTTAGAAATTCATAGCTAAATCATAAAAACTCTTTTTGGAGCAAACCCAACTGTTTTGAACTTGTAATAATATTGCCTATTTATCCATGTAATCCATGTACTCACTATTATTCTACAAAAATTCACCTCATAATTAAATTACATAAATAAAGGCATATTTAAATCTGGAATTCAAACCACCATAACTTTCTTATGCTAAATCAAAATAAAATAATTCCTTCACAAAAAATCATCTAAAATCATGACTTAGCTACTGTAGAAAAATCATGCATTTTTTAGTATCTTGATTTTTGGAGTATTTCTCGATGTTTATTCGGTATTATATTTATTTAGATTCCGAGCTTATTGATATCGACTCCTACGCAACCGAGAGTGAGCAATTACTTTACCAGCAAGGCAAGCATCCTTTGAACTTTCTTTTTGCATCATATTTGATCCCATATTTGTTAGGTTAGATGCAATGATAATTGCTTGCATGCTATTTTGATAATGTCGCTATTTTTGTGATGAATAGTTAGACACATCCTATTATCTTGTCATTGTGGCTATCCACGAATTACCCCAGTACTGAATTAATTATGATAGGATGTTTAAAATACTGTTGTTCGAGTTGCTTAGCCATGCAAGTCTAGAACCGGTAGCTCGATTGTCGGGAATAGCCCGCCAATTATGGGTTAAACACAACTCTCATTATATGCTTTTGTTTCAGATCTTCGTATCTGTTTTATAAGTGAAATTTTGTCATTTTCAAATGAGCTTTTGGTCTGGACAAGTGTTGGTTAGTGATGGTGCCTTCGTGCACGAGATTTGGGTATGTGGTTTGGCTCTCTAGACAATTAAGGACCGAACTTTGGGTTGTTGCGATTCAAGCAAAACTCGTGCTATCACGCGCGGTATATGGGTGCCGTATGGTTAAGTAGGGGGAAGATTTTATTGTGTTGAGTCCCACGGTGGTGAAATTGTAAGGGCATGGGACCGTGAAATCCCGTGTTCCTTTGGGCCGATAGGATGGGGGCGTTAACGTCTTGTGTTTCCTAGGATATATAGGATGGAGGCGTTAACGTCTCGTGTTTCCTAGAGCCATGGGTTGAGGGACTTAGCTCAATGGGATCTTCTTGCTAAAAACGACCGTATCTTGATTTACGTACGGCATACCTTAGGAAGTATGCTATATTCGGAGGCATCCGAAGCTTACGGGCTAATCAAGTCGTGTGGGTAAAGTAGTACACCCTTGCAAGGTATAATCTATTCGAATAGCGTGTCCACGGTTATGGATGACCGCTGAAACTTGTGGTCGCTTATTGTTAGACTTGAAATTAAAATTGTGGTTATAACTTGGTATTGACATGAATGGGATGTTCATGCTTGTTGTTGTATCAAAGTGGACCGCCACTTTGTTGTTGGTATGATTCATTTGTTATTGAATTCATTACTTATTCACATGCTTTACTTCTACTTCAAATCTGATTTTGAAAAGGCACGTGAAAAACTAGTATGTGTAGGTTGTTCAAGATGCGTCGTTTTGCAAAAATTAAGCCAATATGAGCCCGTCCTTTGAATGACCTTATGCATAACTATTTTTATTTGTGTAAGACTTGCAGTACTCTTTGTACTCAGCCGGTGTTCTTTGGCTTTTTTGGTGAGGAGGATTTAGAGCCGATGAGCTTATCGGTGTCGATTTAGGCGACACCGATGAGTAGTTTGCTATCATCTAACTCCCGTTGGTTGCCGATGGGTTATGGGGCATACCATTGCTGGTCTTTTGGTCTATTTATGTGTTTCGCTGCTACTTAATACTCTCTTTTAAATTTGGCGATCGGCCACTTGTATTAGATGTAAACTTGGAACTATGTTGTATGTCTTTTGAACTATTTATGTATGGATGTTGTATGGATGTGATCAACGTTGGAAGAGAGTATGGTTATATTGGTCGCTGATCTTGGGAGCCAATATAAGTCATACTCACTGTTCATGAATTCCTATTTAACTCATCGAGTGTAGCGCTTGACTTGTCGGAGAACCGAGCAATCATGTAGTGCTCGCAGAGAGCAGCGCATGATCGTCGGAGCTCTAATCTGAGTTAAGCCTTTCATTTAGATGGAGTTAAGTTGGAATTCATCGACTAGAGATCTAGAGTTGTGTCCCTAAGACCTGGATTAGTCTCGGTCTTACGGAGATAACTCCGGGGTCCCCACAGTGGTCATGGGGGTGGTCCTGGATGTAGGTACGACCAGGACCTCCCACACGTGGTTTTGGGAGTGAGTTGGTGCTCACGACCTCCTTTTGCAAACCTTTGAACTTGTGTTTTACTGTTTTAACTTGAGCTTTTAACCTATTTATGTTATTTTCCTGTGAAATATTGTTTTCTGCAAACTAACCCTGGAGCTCCCCTTTGTCAAACCAAAGCATGAATATTATTTGCATAATTGTTCCCTGTGACTTGCTGAGTACATTTAACGTACTTATGGCTTTTTGTCCTGCTGTTGCAAGTAGTGGCCGAAGATGACCCAGGCCTTGGTGGCTCAGAGCTTTTCGAGGAAGAGTTCTTTGATGACCCGAGCTTCTAGAGACGTCCTCCACTCGACAGCCTTTGGGTTTGTCAGATGGCCCGCGCGTTTTAAGTGTTTTGATGTAAAGCTTGTTGTCGGATTTTTGTAGCCCTTGTTGGCAACCACTGTAATCAACCTTGGCCATAAGGCCCTTGTTTATTTTATTGTTGTTCTTTTTCCGCTGCCCCTTTTGTGGAATTTGTGGTTGTGATCACACCTATGTTGTCTTGTAAGAATTAGCTTCGGTTCCTAGGACTAACTCAGTGGCGCAAGTCTCCACAACCTCCGGGAGGTCCTTAAGATCTCCTAGGAGGTCCTGGAAGACCTCCTCAGTGGGTGCTCTTAGAGGACCTTCACGACCTCTGGGTGGTCCGATCGGACCTCCCTATGAGGTCTTGGGAGATCTTCTTAGAGCACCATCTGAGGTGGTCACCACAGTGAGCTTCCTTGCTCGACGTGTGAGTCACATTTCTTCTGGAACTTCACTGATGCCATTTATGTGGCTCGTTTTGCAGCTGGAGCCGTGAGAAACTGAGCCTACATCGTCTTCTTCCTCTGCGATGTTCACGCCCAAGTGAGGTTGGCCCCAATCTTAGTGCGTCACTTTGCGTTCCATCTTCCACTTGTGTGTTGGAGTTGACTCACTCAACTCTATGTGCTTCACGCACACAAGCTCTCTCTCTCCTTTTGTTTCTCACAAACACACACACGCATGCACAAGAAACACTTTTTTGGTGCTTCACTGCTAACTGCATAGCGATGTTTTTCTCCCTTCTTCATGGTATAAATAAATAGCCTAGTACAAGGAAGTTTATCAGCTGAGCAAGGAAACTAATCATATTACCTAAGAAAGAAATTACTTGCCAAAACTAACTCCTGGAATCACACCATGATCTAACTTACCAAATATCTAACAAATTTACCAAATAAGTGCCCAAGACTTGGTCATGCGTGCATGCACACCATCACAGCATGAGCTTGCACATATATCTATATGCAACACGTAACACGCGACAAGATTAACTCCAACATTATCCCCCTTAATCTTGCATGTCAACTCACAGGTGCGGACCACCTACAACCTCTTGCAACGTGCAGCAGCCTCCTCCTCTTCATGCCGCACGCAGCGGCTTCACCTTGCCACACGCAGTAACATCTTCATCTTGTGGATGACGCCTTCCCAATGCCGATATCCGCCTTGTAGCGGTCTCACACCACTACTCATAGCCTCCAACACGAGCAATACAACATTGTCTGCGGCCTCTCACCACCAATCGATGCCTCCTCCGTGGGCGTCTTGCGTGACTCATCGCACCGTTATCAATCTCACACCAATTCCTCCTCGCAGCAGCATCAAACCGCTGCCACTCGGGTTCACAATGAGGTGTGCTTGTCGGCTTCACATCGTCTCCTCTAGCGACAATGGCTTCACACCACCACCTCCTCACAACGCTTTCGCATCGCTGTCGCAATCACCATCGGTATCACACCGAGACTTTCTCAACGATGGCCATGGCCACTGCTGCTGGCCTCCAACTCACTTGGAGTCTGCCACTACGTCACCTCTAGCCTCCACTCATGGAGTCTGCCGTTGGTGCGCCCGTCATCGCCATACCATGCCGGACTCGCCCAACGCTCCTAGATCTTGAGGCTCTGATACCAAATATTGGAGTTGATTCACTCAACTCTATGTGCTTCACGCACACAACCTCTCTCTCTCATTTTGTTTCTCACAAACGCACACATACGCATGCACAAGAAACACTTTTTTGGTGCTTCGCTGCTAACTGCATAGCAATGTTTTTCTCCCTTCTTTATGGTACAAATAAATAGCCTAGTACAAGGAAGTTTATCAGCTAAGTAAGGAAACTAATCATATTGCATAAGAAAGGAATTATTTGCCAAAACTAACTCCTGGAATCACACCATGATCTAACTTACCAAATATCTAACAAATTTACCAAATAAGTGACCAAGACTCGGTCATGCGTGCATGCACGCCATCACAGCATGAGCTTGCACATCTATCTATATGCAACACGTAACACGCGACAAGATTAACTCCAACATTCTCCCCTTTAATCTTGCATGTTAACTCACAGGTGCGGACCACCTACAACCTCTTGCCACGCGCAACAGCCTCCTCCTCTTCATGCCGCACACAACGGCTTCACCTTGCCACACGCAGTAACATCTTCATCTTGTGGACGACACCTTCCCAACGCCGATATCCACCTTATAGCAGCCTCACACCACTACTCATGGCCTCCAACACGAGCAAGACAACATTGTCTGCGGCCTCTCACCACCAATCAATGCCTCCTCTGTGGGCATCTTGCACGACTCATCGTGCCCTTATTGGTCTCGCACCAATTCCTCCTCGCAGTGGCATCACACCGCTGCCACTTGGGTTCACACCGAGGTGTGCTTGTCAGCTTCACATCGACTCCTCTAGTGACGATGGCTTCACACCACCGCCTCCCCACAACGGTTTCGCACCGTTGTCGCAATCACCGTCGGTATCACACCGAGACTTTCTCAACGATGGCCTTGGCCACTACCGCCGGCCTCCAACTCGCTTGGAGTCTGCCACTACGCCACCTCTGGCCTCCACTCATGGAGTCTGCCGTTGGTGCGCCCGTCGTCGCCATACCATGCCAGACTCGCCCAATGCTCCTAGATCTTGAGGCTCTGATACCAAATGTAGGAGTTGATTCACTCAACTCTATGTGCTTCACGCACACAACCTCTCTCTCTCCATTTGTTTCTCACAAATGCACACACACGCGTGCACAAGAAACACTTTTTTGGTGCTTCGCTGCTAACTGCATAGCGATGTTTTTCTCCCTTCTTTATGGTACAAATAAATAGCCTAGTACAAGGAAATTTATCAGCTAAGCAAGGAAACTAATCATATTACCTAAGAAAGGAATTACTTGCCAAAACTAACTCCTAGAATCACATCATGATCTAACTTACCAAATATCTAACAAATTTACCAAATAAGTGCCCAAGACTCGGTCATGCGTGCATGCACACCATCACAGTATGAGCTTGCACATCTATCTATATGCAACACGTAACATGCGACAAGATTAACTCCAACATTGTGTAAATTCTCATTTGATTTTGTCAGCACTACAACAAATCCTTGGATCCGCATCATCTTCCTTAACTTCGGTCACTTCCGCTGTCGTGCCATTAACTTCTCTTTCTTGGTGAGCTTTGATTTGATTCCTCTACCTCAAAGCATCCCCATCCTTCCCTGTTGCTAATTCATCTCTCGATTGAAGCTCTCCATCACTAACGAGCTTCGCCACCGTGGTCCTCCCTCCGTTGTAGCCGCTTGTCATCGCCTAACCATCTCGGTGCCTTTTCAACCTCAATAACACTACAGGTGAGTTCCTGGAGGCATCACGAAGCTCCTGTGTTCGTCCTCCTTGCCGTTTGTCATTGCCCACACCGTCGTCGCCATGGCTGTCCATGGAGCCGCCACCCACTGTACAAGAGACCATCGGTTGTCGTGTCATTCCCTTTTTGTTTCTCGTAGGATCGCAGGAGCATGTGCACCCATCGTGGTCGCAGTTGCAGTAGCACCTGCCATCACTGCTTTGGTGAGCCTCGAGCGCTGCCACCACTACCACCACCACCGTTGAGTTCACCATGAACAGTCCTTTCTATTTTGCTGCCTCTCAGGTCTGCACCACGTCTCCTTCGCCACTGGCAAGCTCGGCAAGGAGCCAACCATGGCCTCCCCTCTTCTGCTGTGTTCTCTCTGTCTATCTCCCTACTAGTGGTTGTGGGCCCGTGTGGTTAGCGAGTAGATTAGTGCTAATGGCATCATTTAGTTATAGTTAGTGCTAACTAATATTGCTTAGTGTTGATGTGTCACTTACACGTGGGATCGGCCAACTGGTTGATAGGTTTCAAAATTAAAATTTAGATTCAAAATCTGTTCCACTAACTTGTGGGACCCACCACACCATAGAGGTGTTTGTGCACCCATTCTACCGTGGACCGGCCCCACCTATCAGTAGCACGACTCAATAATCCCATAATTTCCTTTAGAATGAAAAATAGAAACAAAAATAAATAAAATTCGAACCCTAGTGCACAATGTTTTCTCTCTTCTTTTTATAGGATTTTCTCTCCCAGCAAAACTTTCGAAGGCCTGTTTTCCATCATACGAACTCCGATTAATATCATTGTTATTTCTAATTTTTTGTAAAATCATGATAATTACTTATGTGCAGTATTATGAATTTTTGTATCTGTGAGAATTTATTTGGTGTTTATCTGTGCTCCTTGGCTTTATGTCCAATAGTGCAGTCAAGATATTCCTTGAAATTGAATTTGACAGTCCTTGTCACCTTAGGAATATTTACCACTAGTTTAGGATATATTTTAGTGGAATTTAGTTGGAATATGTAGAAAATGCTTAGCCATGCCCATAGAAACTAGGATATCAAATGGTAAAAAAAACTAGAAATTTTATGGAAAATTCTTGGGAAAACTTGTTACTCAATTTGGATAGAGGCATACCACTGAAGTAAATTGGATAACAAAGCAAAAATGAAAACTTGTGGTTTTGACTTGGGAGAACGCGACCTAGTTCGCATAGTCTTCGAAGTATTCTTCCTTGTAGAACTTGGTATTCCCTGGTTCTTCCTTGGTAGTGATCAACAATGGGCAAAGCGGTGAGTACATAAAGTACTCATGAAGTCGAGAAAAATATATGCAAATAGTATTCATGCAAGGCTTCAACAAGGATAGCTTTATAGCTATTTTGCATAAAGTAGTATTGAAGTAAATAGATTGAAAGTATAATTTAAAAGATTAATACATAAGTAAACAAGTTTTTTGAAACAACTAGTGAACACTCGTTCACTTTCCAACCATCAACCAGAACTAACTACTCAAATCCCAACCAATCCATTCCAACATTTTTTAGAAAATCTACGTCTCGTGTGAAATCACCAGGCATTGTCCATAACCGAGCACACGGCTATTCGAATAGTTTTACACTCTGCAAAGGTTGTACAGTTTGACTCACAAGAGATAATCAGTTTATAATATCTGTCTGACACACTTCTGAAGGTGTGCGACTAAACAATTATCACGAGGCTTTTACAAAGCTCTGTTTTGAATTAGTTCTGCACACTAAAGATTCGCTAGTATGGGCCCCTCTTGCACTACTCATCAACCCAAATAGAACCAAATCAAAATATTGCTAATTAGTTGGCTAGGTCCACCCCACCCTAGGCATGTGATTGTACGGTATAGGCTAGATCAATGGCGTACAAAGTGAAGTCCTTCGTGACTACTCATGCAAGGCAACCATATCCCAAAATCATCCCTTTTGCTGCACGATCACTCGTCTCAGTATGAAATAATTTTTTGTTCAATTCGACCAGATGGCAACCCTTGCCATGACACAACAAATTTTAATAGGAAAATTTTGATATATACCACTCCTCAGTTTATGTGTTAGAAATATGCCACTCCTCAGTTTTCTCTTAGAAATATGCCACTCCTCGGTGTAATTCTTTGTACTGAGGAGTGACATATTTCTAAGAAAAAACTAAGGAGTGGAACATTTCTAAAACACGTACTAAGAAGTGGTATATATCAAAAATTTTCCATTTTAATAATAGTGGCCACACCACAATTCCATATTTCATTTAGTCAAATTTAATCATTTATGAACATGTGATCATAAATCCCATCGTACAACTAAAGAATGGCTAAGCATACTACGCACCCATGTTGGTAATTAAATATGTCCAACCTATGGTGTCCAGGGGTACATGTTATTCATAATTATTCAAGGAGGCATAATGTCAAATGGGTATTTAGCTATTCCCGAAACAGTTGATATAAAATTAGCAATGCATGTTGATACAAAACAATGTACTTTTGTAAAAATAGGTCCAACATGATCAAATATCTACGACTTGCCTTCATTGAAGGTTTGAGACGCTTCGATCGACAGGTCCAAGAATTCTTGAACGCAATCGGAATCTATCTGCCATGAAAGAGCCAAATAAATATAATAATTCCAAATAAAATACAAAATTATCAAATTAGAACCAAAACTAAAGGTACTGAATTTAGATGAATTTAGAAATGAGAATCGCGGAATCGGAGTTAGTATGAAGGAGAACAAACATCCAAAAGATTGCGATCACATGAAATGATAGAAAATAGAAAAGGGAATAGAATATTCTATTGAATTTTTGTGCTAGTTTTCTTTATAGAATAAGGAACTGAGTGGATGACAATGGGGACCCATGTGGAGGTGAGAGAGATCGAAGAGAGAGGAAGGAGAGGATGACAAAGGGCCCCACATGGAAGAGAGACAAAGAAAGAAAGAAAGAAAGAGAAAGAAAGAAAGAAGAAGACAAAGCAAATAGAGGGCTGGGGAGGCGCAGAGCAAGGTGGTGGCGCGGCGACGGCAAGAAGGCGGCGGCCAAGGAGCACAAAAATGGAACCCCACGGGATGGGGTTCCCATGGGTGGTGGCGGCGTCACAGTGGAGGCATGCATGGCGGCGGTGCAAAGGCGCCTGGGGTGGCGGCTCAAAGGATGGCGGTGTTCGACATCGGGAGAAGGAACTAGCGAGCATGACATAGAACATGAAGTGACGAATCCAAAGGTAGAGACAATTTCACTACTACAAAACATGCAATAGTAGACACCTCATCACAGACGGTTAAAATAGAAGCGAAATGCGTGTTGGGTCTGTCGGGCCTATCACGAGCGGTTTGTAATACAAACCATCTCGTGATACTCGATATCATAAATGTAATATTAAAGAACCGCTCTCGATAGTATCATAGACGGTTCTATTAAAAATGCGTCAGGATAATCTGCAGATCACGAGCGGTTTTTAATAGAACTGTCTATGATACTATCGAGACGGTTCTTTAATAGAACCGCTTATGATATCTGCAGATTATCACGAGCGGTTTTTAATAGAACCGCTGCGTGATAGTACCTCATCATGCACGGTTGGTGATACAAAACGTGCGTGATATGTGATTCACAACGCGGAGTTCAAAAATTTTGAATACGTGCGCGGGAATTTTGAATGCGTGGCGGGAGTAGCGTAAGTCCTTATATATTAATAAGGAGTCCACCAAATCAGCGTGACCTCTGGGCTCCCTTCTCCCGCGCGCCCTCGCCCTCCGTTCGCCCGCCGTCGCCAGTGCTCCCTCCACCGGCCTCCTCCCCGACGGTCGGCCTGTCTCCCCCCCAGTGCCGCCCCATCCAGCGCGGCCCTCCTCCCTCCGGTCTGCTGTCCTCCCCCGCGGCTTCTCTAGATCGAGGTATACATGTGTGCTTGGATACGTTTTGTGATTGAATGTGTGCTTGAATATAGTTTTGTGATTGAATAGACGGGAACAATGTGGCTTGATGATTTGACAAAGCCCAAGCCGCGATGCGGCCGTGAGGAAGGAGGGCGAGGATGAAGATAAGGATGTGCCTTCGAGGAGCTCCGCGGCGGACAAGATCATGGCCTTCTTGTAAGGCTCATGAGCGAGTGGAACCAGAGGTGGACGAGTGCCGGAGGCGGAGAGGCGACGACCAAGGGAATACATTTAGTATTTTTTGCGGTTGAAAAATTATCACGAGCGGTTCTTAACAAGAACCGCGCGATAGTAATATCACGCAGCGCTTCTTGTTCAAAACCGCTCAGCAAAAATATACTATCGCGAGCGGTTCTAAGTAGAACCGTCTGTGATAATGTCTGTTATCACAGACGAACTTTTTCAGACGGTTCGGAAAACCGTCTGTGATGACGGTTCCGAACCGTCTGTGATGACGTTTTCTGTAGTAGTGTTCATCGGAGGATCAACGATGGCTGCAGAACACGGGGAACAAGGAGCTATGGCCGGCGAATGGAAAATATCGATTCCAGTGAGGAGGAGAATGGGAAGGGCGGTGGTGGAGAGCTCCGAACATGGGGAGAGGGGGAGAAAGTGAGGAGACGACAGGAAAGGGGAGGGAAAGGTTACTGGTGCATTTTATAGAGGGGGAAGGGGAGACAACAAGGCAAGGCAGAGCCGACGGTGCTGGGCGCGGGCGGCACGAAGCCGGCGCAGAGCACGGCCACGCAAAGGGTAGGGCGTGGGGAGGAGTTGCGGCAGGGCATGGGCAGGCACTGGCGGGATGAGCAGTGGGCAGCGCGGCACATGGGCAAACGCAGGGAATCCAAGAGCGATGCGTGGTAAGAAATAGGGCGCAAGCTACGGGAAGAAGATAATCATGGGAGAAAAAAGAAAAGAGGGAATGAAAAAGAAAGGAAAGAAAAAGGGACAACAAGGGGACAAAGAAAGAGGAAAGGAAAAAGAGATGGGCAGGGGAAATTCAAATTTCAAAACTTGAATTTGTAATTTTGGCGATGAGCTTGGAATATGAGAAAAGGAATTGGAATTGGAGTCTCACACTTGAATTTTGAATAATAGCAGAAATTCCCAAAAAAGAAAACCAACACTTTTAAAATAGTTAATATAAATTAAATTTTCCAACAAAGAAAAGATTTTTTGGGGAAAACCGAGAAGGAAATAATTTAAACTAAACTCTAAGAAAAATAACAAAAAGACATTCGATAAAATCCAGAAAAGTCTAGAAAATCCGATAAACACAATTTTAAATTTAATTGATGTTTGATTTAATCATTTAAAATATTTTTCATTCTGAAATTCAATTTAAGCTTTATTTAATTCAATAAAATGCAAAAACTCCAAAAGAATTCCCCACTTTAAACTAAATTGTACAACAAATAAAATAATTTTTTTGGGAAAATAGAAAAGGAATAAAATAAATCGGGTTGAAAGAAACAACAAAGAACTTGAAGAAAATCCAAGAAAACCCAGAAAATCAAGTAAAACAATTTTTATTTAATTGAGGTTTGATTTACTCACATTAAATTGTTTCTAATTTATGAAATTTCGAATTAAGATTTAGCAATTAAAAAAAATCAAATGGTTATTTCTATTTTGAAATTTTTAAAAAGGCTTGAAAATTGGGATGTTATAGGCTCCCTTGTCGGGACCTGCATTACGATTCGAACCCTCTCGTATATCTTGCACTAGTCCAGATCACGCTAGTGCACACAGGTTAACACGTGTAAATATCGATCCACACAAGCGATAGATAAAGTAAGCGATTAGTTTGAATAACAAATAAGGGTTTTGACCTTATGGTCGAAGTTTACACTTATTAAGCCACAGGGCTAACAGGAAATAAAGCAAAGAATGAACGAAAACTCGGCGTAGATCCCACCAATTCACCACAGCAACCAATCGATCGGACCTTAACGAACGATCACCTTCAACGAACTCCTCCTCGAAAGGCGTAGACTCCTCCACTTCAGCAGGTTTTGGGCGCAAGTTTTACAACAAGCGTGAGTACACAACCGCACTCGCAAATCATACCACGTAATGCAATGTATAGATGCGAGCTTATTCCAAAGAAAAGGCTTCGTGGTTCTTTTGCATAAAAGCAACATTTGCAATTGAATACAAATAATAGATTGAAAGCATAATTCAAACAAATAGACAATATTAATTTAACGATTGTTTCCACAAAGACACACTGCTAAAAAGGTTATTTCACATAGCCATATGATTGAGATCACACAGCTCCCATTCCCACATTTTATGAAAACTACCTCGTGTGAAAGCACCGAGCATGTCCATGATCATGACGCGTTATTCGAATAGTTTATTTAACACTCTGCAGAGGTTGTACACTTTACCCACACGATATAACCAGTGTAGCTAGCACCAATCATAACAAAACAGTTCAGAAACTTCATCTCCAACATTGACATTCCCAGTGTGCTTACAAACCGTTATACATATCACATAGCCCATGCATAACACACACCGCTGGGCAGGGACGCAGCGAATCCTCCCGTGATGCAACCACCAAGTAGTCACACCTCCACCCTATCACATAGCCTAACCTACCACCTGAACATCAATGCCGAGAATCCATAACTTACTAAGTTAGGCCCGTCCCATACCAGGCATGTGGTCGTATAAAGAAGGCTCGGTTCAATGGCGCACAAAGTTAAGTCCTTAATTGACCAAGGCAAGACTTCCATGTTCTAACTAAGCCACACAGATTATCAAACCCATCACATAGTCCACCATGTCACACGTCTCCACCACTTGGCTCTAGTCTAAATCCTTTACCACCCAGGTTGATTTTAGTGCAACACATGCCATCACGAAGTAATAACACATAGCACACAGTTTTACACAAAGTTCCATAGACACTTAGTCATATTTAATATTTGCGACTCACATGAGATGATGATTCGTAGCATGGCTAAGCAATTGTACTCGCCTCTAACCAACCCACGTTGGTGCTACAATATTACCAACTAAACCAATCTAGGGTGACAAGGAATTATGACATACAAGGCCAAGGTGTGATAACAATTGGGATAATAACTATACCCAAAGCATTGAAATAAATAATTAAAATAGAATGCGATTTGAAACAAGTAATTGGAAAATTGGGTTCAAGATGATCAAAGGTATGACTTGCCTTGGAAAAGGTCTATGTACTGGTCTTGATCTTGGGGTGCTCCTTCTTCCACAAAATTCCCGACGATCGACGCCTACATAAGCGAGACACAAACAAACAAAACAAATAAATAACAGAGGCAAAACAAACTCCAAAATTAAATAAAAATCTCAGATAAATAGATCTTGAATTTATACAAATTTAGAAATTTGAATGGGCTCAATCGGAGTTAGGATGCAAAAGTTATGAGCTTTGGAAGATTGGAAATCTAAAATAAACCCTAAATTGAATTTTCGGAATTTCCAATTATTCTTTAAAGAAAAATCGGATTATTGCGCAGGTCGACGTCGGTGAGGACGTTGGACGGGATGAAAATTTGTCCGGCAGTGGGACCCACATGTCGGTGGCTCGTGCACCGTGAGCCAAGTCCCCGCCGATCGAGATCTAGGTTGGTGGACCGTGCACGCGGCGTACGCGTGCTGGCGACACGGCGCCACGCATGCGACACGTCGCACGCAAGCCGAGGTGGCGGTGAGGTGGCGTCCACGCCGACCCGACGGCGGCGCGCTCGGGAACCAAGGGTCCCGGCGAACGGCGGCTCCTCGCCGGCGGTGAGTGGTACCAACGTGTAGCTCTTGCTATTGCGAACCTGATGAGGTAGGGCTAGGTGGTCGGGAACGATGGAGGTGGCCGGCGACGAGGTTTAAGCGGCGGAGGTGTTTCGGGTGTTGTCGGACGGGGACTCCGGTGGCTCTCCGGCGACGGCGAAGGGCTCTGGAGGTAGACCTCGTGGCGAACACGATGGTGTGCCCCACGACGGCGCGGCGGCGGCGGTGGCGGCGCAAAACGACGCGACGAAGAGAGGCCAAAACCCAAAACTCGAATGGCGGCGCTGGGGCTCGGGAGGGGACGAGGTGGCGGCTCTGAGTGCGGTCGAGAGGCGAACCGGGGTGCCTTTATAGGGCCCCGACTAAGACGGGATAAGGAATCCCTAATTTGGGGATTTCTGTTTCAAATGAAAATAGAGATAGAGTCCGCTCGATCTCGATTGAGGGTAGATACTGGTGCGGGAAGATAGGAGATGAAGTTTGCAACGAAATCCCGAGGTTTTTAGATAGGAAGGCTCGTTGTCGGACGAGGCTTCTAGAAGTTCCAATGGCGGACGGCGCGACTCGGACGGCGCGAGGAAGACGACGACGCGAGAGCAGCGACCTCGGCGGGCCCACCGCAATGAGAGGAGCGGAATGCACGCACGGGCGGCGAGATCGGCAGCGGGCCCACCGTCGAGCGGGAGGCGGTGCGACGCTGGCCTTGTGCGTGCTGGGGCGCACGAATGGGCCGAGCAGAGAGGAATGGGCGGATCGAAGGAAGATTCGGCCCAAGAGATTTCGAGATTTTAATAGGTTTTCTAATTTAGAAAATACGAGAAATTCAAATAGGCAATAGAAAATAGCAAATGAACTCGGAAAAATTCTAGAAAAATCTAGAAAATATATCTCGAGCACATAGAACCCAAATAAAATAGTTTTGGCTAATTTTCAAGTTGGGATTATTCACATTAAATGTTTTTGATTGTAAAGTCCAATATTAAGCTTTTGAAATTAAATTCAAATAAAATTCAAATGGTGAATTTTTCCTACTAACTATTTAAAAGATTTTTAAGCTCAAAATTGGGATGTTACAAACCTCCCCCTTAAAGGAATCTCGACCAGAGATTCAAAGCTAGCTAGAGAAAAGGCTAGGGAACTCGGCTTTGGCTCTTCTTCACGCTCCCACGCTGTTTCTCCTTCGAGTGGTTGCTCCATGGACCTTGCAAAACGAGCAGCCTTGCTTTCGGTGAGGCGCTCGCGACATCCAAAATCTCGACCGGCTGCTCCTTGTAGGTAAGATCCTCCTTCGATCAATTGATTCAAGCGGGCTTGCTCTTCCGCACACGAAGACACTTCTTCAATGCGAGACATGAAAGACATCATGCACTCTCGCTAACGCATCGCGTAGCTCCAAGCGTAAGCAACTTCTCCACGGCGTTCCAAAATCTTGAACGGACCAACATACCTAGGGGCAAGCTTCCCTCTGGCATGGAACCTTTTGACGCCTCTGAGCGGTGTAACTCGAAGATAAACGAAATCTTCGGGTTCGAAGCTGAGATCACGACGACGATTATCAGCGTAGCTCTTCTGCCTGGACTGAGCTATCTTTAATCTTTCTCTTATCATGGCCACTTGCTCTTACGCTTCACGAATAATGTCCGACTAAAACCGATCGTTCAAATTGCTTCACCAATTCAACGGGGTTCTGCAGGCACGGCCGTACAAAGCTTCAAATGGTGACATTTGCAGACTAGCTTGATAACTATTGTTGTACGAAAATTCTGCATACGGTAAACTTTTATCCCAACGGGTAGCATTTGCTAGAGCACAAGCTCTCAAAGATATCCTCCAATATTCGATTGACTCTTTCACCGCCATCCGGTCGTGGATGGTATGCGATCGAAATTCAGATGGTACCCAATGCTTCATGCAAGCTTTGCCAAAAGCGAGAGGTGAACCGAGATCCTCGATCGGACACTATCTTCTTGGGCACACCGCAACCGACAATTCGCCATGTACAACTCGCAAGGCGATCTCCGAGTATGTGGTTTTGATCGGCAAGAAATGGCGACCTTGGTTAGACGATCGACTATTACCCGGATCGAATCGAACCCGATTGGGTCTTGGGTAAACGGTGATGAAATCCATCCGATTTCTTCCCACTTCCACTGAATCTTCAATGGTTGCAGCAAACCCGCTGGTCTCTCGTGTTCGCCTTCACTTTCGGATGTGTCGCACAAGGCAACGAACTCTGCGACTTCGCTTCAAATTTGGCCACCAAAATTTAGTTTTCACATCTGGTACATCTTGGTACTTCGGGTGAATCGAATACTTTGAGTCATGGGCTTCCTTTAAGATTAAGCGTCTCGGACCATCTATATCCGGTACACGATTCGACCATTAATCCGAGTATGTCTTGATTATCCTCGTGAAATCTTTGAATTTCCTTCTACCATTTTGATCTTGATGTCGACAACACAGATCCTTTGGTTGTGCTTCACGAACTGCTTCTCGTGGTAGACTACTTCCAAATTGGCTACAAAGCCTTGAGACACAACTTCTAGCTTTAGCTTCAAATTCTTCATACGAGCTGGGCAACTTTCCTTTACTTCCAAAGTATTGCGGTAACTCTTACGACTTAAAGCGCTTGTAACTACGTTGGCTTTTCGGGATGGTAGTGGATTCCAAGATTATAATCCTTGATCAATTCCAACCATCTTCTCTGTCTCATATTCAAATCGATTGGGTGAAAATGTACTTCAAACTCTTATGATCGTGTAGACTTCACGACACCGATGAGGTAATGACGCTAAATCTTTAAAGCGTGCACTACGGCTAATTCCGGATCATGAGTAGGGTAATTCTCTTCGTGAGGTCTTAATTGCCTTGATGCATAGTTTACGCCTCTTCCTTCTTGCATCGACGCATCCTAATCCTTGACGAAGCATCACAATAGATATCGAAATCCTTGCGAATATCCGTGCAGAACCAAGATCGGGTGAAGTCAATCGTTCTTCAACTCTTGAAAACTTTCCTCACGGCCGGAGTCCAAGTGAACTTTTTCTCCTTCTTCAACAATTGCGTAAGGGCTTAGCAATTGATGAGAATCCTTCGATGAAACAGCGGTAATAACTCGCCATCCCCAAGAAATCGCGAATCTGAGTTCGATTCGAATTTGCTCCCAATGTAACATCGCTTTCACTTTACCGGGTCAATCGCTACTCCTGTTTGTCATAACATGACCAAGGAAATCCACTTCCTTCTTCCAAAATCACACTTACCGAACTTGGCATACAACCGATGCTCTCGAGTTTCCCCAATATTGTTCTTAAATGTTCGACGTGTTCTTCCTCCGACTTGAGTACACGAATATCATCAATGAACACAACTACGAACTTGTCCAAATATTCCATGAATACTTTATTCATCATGTTCATGAAATAGGCGGGGGCATTAGTCGGACCAAAGGACATGACTAAGAACTCATAATGTCCGTACTGCGTTGAGAAAGCGGTCTTGGTATATCCTTAGGACAAATTTTTAGTGGTGGTAACCTCGATCGCAGATCGATCTTCGAGAATAATCCGGCTCCTTTCATCCGATCAAGCGGATCATCAATCCGGTAGTGGGTACTTGTTCTTGATGGTAACCGTTGAGAGAACGGTAGTCAATACACATCCTCATACTTCCATCTTTCTTCTTGACAAACAACACTGGCGCTCCCATGCGCGGCGAACTAGGTCTCACGAAACCTTTCTCAAGAAGTTCTTCTATCCGCTTCTTCATCTCTACCAATTCATGGTGGCATCCGATAAGGTCTCTTTGAAATTGGTGCTGTCCACGGCACTAGGTCGATGACAAACTCAATGTCACGATCCGGTGGCATTCCCTGTAATTCTTCCGAAATACATCGGATATTCACCGACCATGGTACTTCTTCTAAGGCAAGGGTCTTGGTCGTTTACTAGCAAATGTCCATCACGAATCGAGGTGGCTAGAAACTCTACCTTGTTTCCTTTGGCGTCCTCTCTTGCTACGGCTCTTGCCACAATCTAGCACTGCTTTGTGCTTGGATAACCAATCCATGCCAAGAATGACATCTAGGGTTTGGGTATCTAGGACTATTAGGTTGGCTAGAAACTCAACTCCAGCTATGAGTAACTTAGCTCCTAAACATCCCACTCTAGTACTTAGCTCTGCTCCAGGCGACTGGACTAACAGAGTATGCTTAAGTTGCATAACTTCCAATTTATTCTTGGTTGCAAATATTCCAGAAACAAACGAATGCGAAGCTCCGTAATCAAACAAAGCGCTGCAGTCTTGAGTTAACGTAAACTTACCCGATCGACGTCCGGTGATTCTGGGCTCCTTCCAGGTGGCGTGGTTGACACGCCTCGATCACGGACTGCGGTGCTCCTCCGGCTTGACCGCAACGCAGCTCCTTGGTTGATGCTCGGTCTTTGGCGTCTTGGATGGCGTAGCTCCAAGGTTGAAACGTACTGGAGTGATTGTTCCCCTTTGCGGACACTGGTTGGCAAAATGTCCCGGCTGACGACAGGCGTAACAGACCTTTGGTACGTTCTGCTGGTTGCTTCCTAGATTGGGGTTGACAGGTGCAGGGTTGCGGAAGTTACGGCGGTGGACGGGTGTTGAAGTTGGTGCAGTGCTCAACGGTTTGGGGTGAAACTCGTTGAACCGTGGCCGCATCGTTCTTGCCTCTGTTGTGATTGATGGTTCCCTTGTTGAGCCATCCGGCGCTTGCGGCTATCTTCCGCTCCTTGCGTTTGTCTTCTAGAACAAAGGCTTTGTTGACCAACTCACGAAATCGTGGAAAGTATGGGCGATCAAACTGACTTGCAGTCCAGTGTTTAGTCCCTTCAAAAAGCGACTCTGGCGAGCCTTGTCTGTGGCTACATCTTCTGCTGCATAGCGAGCTAGCTGAGAAAACTTGTTGAGGTAGTCAGACACTGACATAGCTCCTTGCTTGAGAGCGCGGAACTCATCCTTCTTCAGATCGATAATGCCTTCTGGCACATGATACTGGCGAAATGTCAAGAAAATTCCTCCGTGTGATATCTGTGGCGTCTCATGGGCGGCACAGAAGTTCTCCCACCATTCAGCAGCGGTGCCCTCCATCTGGTGAGTGGCATACAGAACCTTTTCACGGTCGCTGCACTGAGTGATCAGCAGCTTTCTTTCGATAACACGCAGCCAATCGTCTGCTTCCACTGGAGAGACGTGTCCAGAAAATGTTGGTGGACGAGTCCTCGCGATCTCGCAAGTTTGGATGGTCCATGGTGACCATGAGCACCGGGCTCCATGTCGGTGATTGTTGTTGTTATTGTTCGTTGTGCATGGCTTGCATCCGAGTCATCATGGTATTCATCAGTGAGTGCTCAGGCCGCCATGAAAGCTCCAAAGTTTTGCAAGTCAATTGGGGTGCTTGCGGCGGAATCGCTCCTACTGGTGGTTGCTCATTGCCTCACGGTGTGGGGTACCGAACCACTTGCGTGATCGACGAGTTTGAACCATCCGCGAAGCTCCATGGGTTAGATAAGGTAGCAAGCACGAGATGAGTTAAGAACTAGGCAGGTAGGTTAAACCCAACAAAACACAGATCAAGAAACTCAAATGAAATACCTTTATTACTTAGGGTCTTAGCATGATCGCAACAAATGCCTAAGGGCCTTGCAGCTCATACTTGCACACAAAAAGAAACAACGACCTAAGCACACAAAGCTACCGCCTAAAGGGCGACTCACTAAATCAAATCGCTAAACTCAAAATCAAGCCTAAACGAACTACTCAAGAAAGCCTCCACAACCGGCGACGCCCCGACGGTGGGCTCGGAAGTGGCGGCATCTTGGCAACCGATCTCGATGCCACAGAACAGTGCGGAAAACAGCGTTCGGTGCAACCGGCTCTGGCTCCTCGGCTCTGCATCTTCTTGGGCTCACCTGGGCCTTCCTCCGGATCTTCTTCGTGATCATCCTCGGGGTCTTCCTCCTCTTGGGAACTTGATCATAGAGGATCTCTTGCGAGTGGCGACCTTCTCTTGACTCTCGCAAGGCTTCATAGACATGATCCAACTCGTGATGGTTCTCTCCAAAGCTTCCTCCCGGGCGCCACGAACCGGCGAGGTGTCTGACGGAGCGTTGCTCTCTCATCGTGGGCGGGTAGCGTCTTTGGCAAGTCCACGGCTGCGCTACGGGGTGGTAACGGAAGACGGTGTCTTGAAGCTCCGTGCGTAGATGTTGCGCATACGTAGCATGGCCAAGCGCGATGACTCTGGATACCTTCCACCAAGTGATCTTCCTCAGCGAGACGTGCGAAGGTTGGCTCGCTTGTCGTTCCTCTGGCGTAGATCGTCAAAGCGACAAATCACTCCACGGTTTCGACCATTCATCGCCCGATTGTTGCCGACGACTGACGGACGATCAAAACCTCAAGAACTCGGAGCAACTTCCAAAGTTCGCGGCATACCCTCCAAAGGCGCTCACCATAGCTCGAAGGCGAGGCATCTGTCAAGACAGACGAACAGGGTAAGAGCAACTTTAAAACAGCGGGGAGAGAAGAGATCATAGCAAAAGTTGAGGCGAGAGAGATATGAGAAGAGTTAAGCAATCAATTAACTTTGCAAGTTAATTTTTCCTTTTAGAAAATAGTTTGGACACTCTAAGGACGGCCAATCTACTAAGGTCAAGACCTACAGTCAGTATGGCTCTGATACCACCTCTGTCGGGACCTGCAGTGCGATTGGAACCCTCTGTATATCTTGCACTAGTCCAGATCACGCTAGTGCACATGAGGTTAACATGTAAATATCGATCCACACAAGCGATAGATAAAGTAAACGATTAGTTTGAATAACAAATAAGGGTTTTGACCTTATGGTCGAGTTTACACTTATTAAGCCACACAGGGCTAACAGGAAATAAAGCAGCAGCGGAACGGAAAACTCCAGCGTAGATCCCACCAATTCACCACAGGCAACCAACTGGGATCCAGACCTTAACGAACGATCAGCCTTCAACGAACTCCTCCTCGAAAGCAGGCGTAGACTCCTCCACTTCTGTAGGTTTTGGGCGCAAGTTTTACAACAAGCGTGAGTACACAACCGTACTCGCAAATCATACCACGTAATGCAATGTATAGATGCGAGCTTATTCCAAAGAAAAGGCTTACGTGGTTCTTTTGCATAAAAGCAACATTTGCAATTGAATACAAATAATAGATTGAAAGCATAATTCAAACAAATAGACAATATTAATTTAACAGATTGTTTCCACAAAGACACACAACTAAACAGTTATTTCACATAGCCATATGATTGAGATCACACGGCTCCCATTCTCACATTTTATGAAAACTACCCCTCGTGTGAAAGCACCGAGCATGTCCATGATCATGACGCGCTATTCGAATAGTTTATTTAACACTCTGCAGAGGTTGTACACTTTACCCACACGATATAACCGGTGTAGCTAGCACCAATCATAACAAAGCGATTCGTAAACTTCATCTCCAACATTGACATTCCCGGTGTGCTTACAAACCGTCATACATATCACATAGCCCATGCATAACACACACCGCTGGACGGGGACGATTTAATCCTCCCGTGATGCAACCACCAAGTAGTCACACCTCCACCCTATCACATAGCCTAACCTACCACCTGAACATCAATGCCGAGAATCCATAACTTACTAAGTTAGGCCCGTCCCATACCAGGCATGTGGTCGTACAGTAAGGCTCAGTTCAATGGCGCACAAAGTTAAGTCCTTAATTGACCAAGGCAAGACTTCCATGTTCTAACTAAGCCACACAGATTATCAAACCCATCACATAGTCCACCATGTCACACAGTCTCCACCACTTGCCTCAGTCTAAATCCTTTACCACCTGGGTTGATTTTAGTGCAACACATGCCATCACGAAGTAATAACACATAGCACACGAGTTTTACACAAAGTTCCATAGACACTTAGTCATATTTAATATTTGCGACTCACATGAGATGATGATTCGTAGCATGGCTAAGCAATTGTACTCGCTCTAACCAACCCACGTTGGTGCTACAATATTACCAACTAAACCAATCTAGGGTGACAAGGAATTATGACATACAAGGCCAAGGTGTGATAACAATTGGGATAATAACTATACCCAAAGCATTGAAATAAATAATTAAAATAGAATGCAGATTTTGAAACAAGTAATTGGAAAATTGGGTTCAAGATGATCAAAGGTATGACTTGCCTTGGAAAAGGTCTATGTACTGGTCTTGATCTTGGGGTGCTCCTTCTTCCACAAAATTCCCGACGATCGACGTCTACTCATAAACGAGACACAAACAAACAAAACAAATAAATAACAGAGGCAAAACAAACTCCAAAAATTAAATAAAAATCTCAGATAAATAGATCTTGAATTTAGACAAATTTAGAAATTTGAATGGGCTCAATCGGAGTTAGGATGCAAAAGTTATGAGCTTTGGAAGATTGGAAATCTAAAATAAACCCTAAATTGGAATTTCGAATTTCCGAATTATTCTTTAAAAGAAAAATCGGATTATTTGCGCGATCTCGACGTCGGTGAGGACGTTCGACGGGATGAAAATTTGTCCGGCAGGTGGGACCCACATGTCGGTGGCTCGATGCACCGTGAACCAAGTCCCCGCCGATCGATCTAGGGTTCGGTGGACCGTACACGCGCGCGCGCGTGCGTGCCGACGACGGCGCCACGCATGCGACACGCCGCACGCAAGTCGAGGTGGCAGTGAGGTGGCGCCCACGCGGACCCGACAATGACGGCGCTCGGGAACCAAGGGTCCCGCGAACCGGCTCCTTGCGGCGGTGAGTGGTACCAACGTGTAGCTCTTGCTATTGCGAACCCGATGAGGTAGGGCTAGGTGGTCGAACGATGGAGGTGGCGCGACGAGGTTTAGCGGCGAGGTGTTTCGGTGTTGTCGGACGGGGACTCGTGGCTCTCCGCGACGCGAAGGGCTCGAGGTTGACCTCGTGACGCCGAACACGATGGTGTGCCCCACGACGGCGCGGCGGCGACGGTGGCGGCGCAAAACGACGGCGACGAAGAGAGGCCGAAACCCAAAACTCGAATGGCGGCACTGGGCTCGGGAGGACGAGGTGGCGGCTCGAGGTGCGGTCGAGAGGGCGAACCCGGGTGCCTTTATAGGGCCCGACGGCACGGATAAGGAATCCCTAATTTGGGGATTTCTGTTTCAAATGAAAATAGAGATAGAGTCGGCTCGATCTCGATTGAGGGTAGATACGGGTGCGGGAAGATAGGAGATGAAGTTTGGTAACGAAATCCTGAGGTTTTTAGATAGGAAGGCTCGTTGTCGGACGAGGCTTCTAGAAGTTCCAATGGCGGACGGCGCCGACTCGGACTCGAGCGCGAGGAAGACGACGACGCGGAGACGACGACCTCGGCGGGCCCACCTGGCAGCGAGAGGAGCGGAAATGCGCAAGCGCAGAGATCGGCAAGCGAGGCCCACCTCGTCGGAGGCGATGCGCACGCCAGCGCGTCAATGGCTGCGCGAATGGGTGGAACAGAGAGGGAATGGGCCGGATCGAAGGAAGATTCGGCCCGAAGAGATTTCCGAGATTTTAATAGGTTTTCTAATTTAGAAAATACCAGAAATTCAAATAGGCAATAGAAAATAGCAAATGAACTCAGAAAAATTCTAGAAAAATCTAGAAAATATATCTGAGCACATAGAACCCAAATAAAATAGTTTTGGCTAATTTTCAAGTTGGGATTATTCACATTAAATGTTTTTGATTGTAAAGTCCAATATTAAGCTTTTGAAATTAAATTCAAATAAAATTCAAATGGTGAATTTTTCCCTACTAACTATTTAAAAGATTTTTAAGCTCTGAAAATTGGGATGTTACATCCCTTCACTACGATGTTGGGAACGAAGCTTACCTACATAATGGCGAGTTCCTCATGGACGATGGTAGAGGACGTCCTTGTCATACAGGTGAAAACTCATCGGATGGGACAATGTTAGGGCTATGTATTGTAAAGGCCTGGTTATGATCACTCAAATCGGATATCACGAGACATGGTGAGATGATCGTATCTTGTGGGTAAAGTGTACAACCTCTGTAGAGTATATAACCTATTCGAATAGCCGTGCCCCCCAGTTATGGGCATGCTTGGTGATACCACAATGAGTTAAACTTTGGTTTTGGAAAAAAGAATTTTGTGAATGGTTGGCCAAATGAGGGTTTTCATAATGAGATTTTGGTGGCAAGTGCCATCTTTGTGTGGTGTAGGTGATGGAGTAATTTTTTAAATAATATTAAATTAAAAGATAATTATAAAAAAATAGTCAATTTTTTTTTTTTACAAAAATAGGTGTCTGTCGCCATTTGGAATGACAAAATTTTCCTGTCGCCAATTGGAATAGTGCGGAGAGGTTCATGTCGTCAATTGGTCTGGCGATAGGACCCTATCACCAGTTCAATTGGCAATAGGACCCTGTCACCAGTTCAATTGGCGACAGGGATACTGTCACCAATTGGAATGGTGAGAGGGCCATATATTTATTTTTTTTAATTTATGTTTAGTGTATTTCATGAAGTTTTTTTATAATACCTTGAAGTTTCTGTTTAATTCGGTATCCGAAATTGGAGAAGATAACTGATGAGGACATGACCCCTATGGATATAACCATATTTACTATGCTTACTGTTCCAAGTATAAGAGCTCGTACGCTTCACTTAAATTATCAAGTGAGCTTGTTTTTAGGAGTGTATTTATATTATATGAACTATATGATGCTACCTAATGATGAAATATATATATGTGCAGCACCATGTCACTTTTGGTCTAAGACAAGCAAGCAATTCGAGCTGGACCTGTTTTGGAATCCAGTTCGGCCTCCGGAATCATCGTGATAACACCAACTTAAAACAGGCATAACTTTCACATACGGAGTCCGTTGGAGGTCCATGAGTACTTGATTGAAAGCTTATTTCGTCCTCTTTCAAACGGATCCATCCTCACCTTCAAATTCCTTCTGGACTGATCGCAATCATCTAAAGAAGGCGTCATATCACCTGTTTGGGCCAATCTGGGCTTTGTAATCGAACTCAACTTGGCCCATATGCCGGCGGCCCACCTAGAGGTGTGGTTACTATTCACATGAACAGTAACCCACGAGTTTAGTCCCTCCCCGCTATTTCTTTTAGATTTGTGGCTCTTCCTCCCCTATATAAGGAGGCCACACCCTCTAGTTTTCTTGGATTTCGTTGAGTTAAGGTTTAGCCATTGTGCAAACTGTTTCTTGATTGTGTCGGATGACCACTGTCAAGATAGCTTTCGAATCCCAATTTATAAATATTTCAATCCATATTTGCAATTTCAGATTGCGTTTTATCTTGTTCTTGCGTGTTCTTCGATTGCATGCGAGAATAGGCCTTAATGGTCGTCGTTGATCGTGTTTCCAGCACGGTCAATAACATCGCGGAGTTGGTTCAACGATTGGTAAGGCGCAAGCGTCGTCGTACGGTTGTAGTCGGATCACGAGAGTCACCTCCACCAAAAAAAAATCGATATTTATCAATCTCATCGAAAGATCGGAACCCCGCTCCATCGTGTGGTATCGAGCTTGATTGATCGGTGAGATTTTCCATTTTCTAGTAGTAGATTCGTTTTCATACCTAGAGTCCGAAAATTTCCCAAAAATTATTGCATCTATCATCCGCATCAACCCCTTTGAGCCATTGCAATTTTCTTTTGGTATTTTGCTTGTTGAATCATTGGTTGCATCGTCGTGTCTAGTTCTTGATTTCTAGTTCTAGTTATTGTCTAGTTAGTCTTTGTCTAGTTGCATCTCGTGTTTCATTTGCGCGCTTGATCGTTCTTTTAGGGTTCTTAGTTTTTGCATTTAAAAAAAATAATTCGTGGGTTAGAACTCCTCTAATCCACACCAAAAATAGAAAATTCGTATGGTTGTTAATCCAAAAAAAAAGAGAGAATTGTTGTGATCTTTTGGGAGAGTTGATGTTATTTGCGACTTGCGGCAAATCCTAGGGTCGGCCAAATAGTAGAAGGAGAAAGAGGCAACCGCAAAAACAAAAGTCGTGGTAGAAAAAAAAAGAAGAAAAAGAAAACGAAAAGAAAAGTGCATAAAAATTAGTGGAGACCTTCTACATATAGCCACAAGCTTCCATAAAAAAATTCAGCAAGTTTGGCCCACGGAATCAAAAGATATAGTCTTTTCAAGATTGAACACGAGACGGTTTTGAGTCCGAGTAGGATTCCGTTTCCGAGACACCTTCAGTAAAACGGGCATAACTTTTGCATACGGTGTCCGTTTTTGACGTTCTTGTGCTCGTTTCGAAGCTAATGACGAGGCGCATCTTTTCTACCTAAGCCACTTGTTGTCCTCCAGGTGTCCCAAAATCGGCCATCTTCGGCCCCGAATTCGCGTTGCAAGTTTTCGGTTTCTGTTTTTGCCGTTTCCTTCGATCTTCCTTTCGGAATTTGTAGTTCGCCTCAACTGCAAAGTTGTAGATATCGTCGAAACCTTTCAAAAGAGTATATATAAGACATATAAAACTTTGAGTTTTCATCTCTTGAGACTAGTTATTGTTTCTGTTCAATCTAGAGGGCTGTTTACATTGCACGTTATTGCATCTTTGTGCTCTACATCGTGTGAACAATCTTGTGCCCCTACACAGAGGTTTGAGTAGTTGGCTAGCGTCTCTCCTAGCATTTGGTGTGAGAATTTCCTTTGCTTGCATCAAGTCACATTAATCTTTTGCGTGTGCGTGCATACACTTCTCTTGATAGGCTTTGATTAGCTAGCTTTGATTAGGCTAGGATCAGCAATATTGACTAGTACTTTGAACATTTATTCAACTTGCATTTACTGAATTGATTGTTGCTAATCCTTGCTACCATATTTGAGCCTTCCCCCAGCTACACCTCTTCTACACCGTACAGGCTGAGCTTCTCCTAGCAATCGCTCCATCCAATCTTCGAAGATACGTTGATATCGTTGGATGTCGATCACCCCTGTTTGCTTGGTAAGAATTGGTAAGAACTCGATAAAAGGCTTGAGTGTGAGTGACTTTTGAACCACCACATCCTAGTAGTTGCTAGAGACATATGCTTGTTTTCTCACTAACCATGACAGTTCAAGATCACATAGTAGAGAGTTTGGAGATCAACAACACCATTAACTCATCTCTGTGCACTGAACGAGGTAAATTTAAGTATGCATTTCCATCCTTTCTTGGTAACTTTGATCCTGATGCCTATGTTGATCGGGAAATAGCATTAGAAAAAGAATTTGAATTTTATGATTGGTCCGATAGGCAAAAGATTAGAGCTGCCACTAGTGTTTTGTTGAGGATGCAATACTTTGGTGGAAGTATTTAAATAGACATGGAAGAGTGCCTCAAACTTGGAATGCATTAAAGAAGCTTTTGAGAGATGAATTCGTTCCTAAATATCATGTTGATTATTTACTAGCTAGATTGCAACGTAAATCAAGGTAGTAGAACCGTAATGGGAATACTATCATGAATTGAAAACTCGTTTGTTGCGTTGTGGTTTAGAGGAACATGCTGAAGCTACAGAAAATAGATTCTTAAGTGGACTTAATCAGGGAATTCAGGACCTTCTTGTTCATAAAGAATATAATTCTCTCTCATTTGTTTATACTTGCCTGTAAGGTTGAAAGTCAGATTGAGGAGAAATTAAGAATACATGATGATAGGAAACATCAGAACAAGTCTATGTTTGTGTCTTTTTCTGTGACTAACGACTTGCAGGAAGTTGACATCCATGCCGAAGAGGAGAATGAGTTGATTGCACTACCTACTCCATTGGTTGAGAAGGAAGATGAGGAGATGGAAGCGCCTACATCATCTGAGGAGAGCCAAAAAGGTAAAGATCATGGTGCTATCATCACTCAAGGTGAGTATGATTTTGAAGAACTACACTTGTCCACTGTTCATGCTATTTTAGAGCAAAAATTAGTGGAAAACAATTCTGATATGCACATATTTCAAGTAGAGAATACAGACTGCATTGATTTGATTGCACCATGTGATGAAATAATTGAATTGCCTGCTGTTTTGAGTGATTTATGTGATGCGTTAATCGCATATAATGATCATGTGAAATTAGTTAGACATAAAGAAGTTTTGACTAGAATTTCTCCTGCTGATTCTTTGTGTTACATTATGTTGGATTCACCTATGGAATTGTCGCATGCTATGGAGAAAGTTTCTGAAATTGTATGTCCAAATGCTTGTCTAGTGCCTACACCCCTGGGTATAAGTTTAATTTGATTGGAGATTATGGTGTAGACAATCAATTTATTGTTTATCGAATATGCATAACTTGTGATTACATGGATAAATTAAAGCTTGTTGTTTTGAACAACAATTCTTGTGTGTCAATCTTGTTCAATATGAGAGTAAAATAAAATTTAGTGCTCATCCTATGCCTATGTGTTCACCTTTATTACACCATCTAGTGTGGACAATCGAATGAAGATGTTGAATTATGGAAGAACTTACAAATCTTTTCACCATTGCTAGATGAATTTGCTATTGCTCGATTGAAATCTGATTATATGGATGAATTTTGTTTGATTCCAAAAGTTGTAGATTTGCCCATATGTGCTACCCCTGCAAGTTTACAACTTCAGAGATTTGAATTGCATAAACGCTTCACTTACATTTGCAAAACTAGTTGCAATAATTGTTGTGTGAGAACTTTTGTTTTGATCATTCACATATATGATTACTCTTGGGTTAATAATACAATGATTTTTTATGGTCGCTACTTTGGCTTCTTTGTTACCCTATTTTCAGCTTATCAAAAGCCGAGGACAGCTTTGTTTTCAAGAAAGGGAGGATGATGAGGACATGACCCCTATGGATATAACCATATTTGCTATGCTTACTTTTCCAAGTATAAGAGCTCGTACGCTTCACTTAAATTATCAGGTGAGCTTGTTTTTAGGAGTGTATTTATATTATATGAACTATATGATGCTACCTAATGATGAAATATATATATGTGCAGCACCATGTCACTTTTGGTCTAAGACAAGCAAGCAATTCGAGCTGGACCTGTTTTGGAATCCAGTTCGGCCTCCGGAATCATCGTGATAACACCAACTTAAAACAGACATAACTTTCACATACGGAGTCCGTTGGAGGTCCACGAGTACTTGATTGAAAGCTTATTTCGTCCTCTTTCAAACGGATCTAGCCTCACCTTCAAATTCCTTCTGGACTGATCGCAATCATCTAAAGAAGGCGTCATATCACCTGTTTGGGCCAATCTGGGCTTTGTAATCGAACTCAACTTGGCCCATATACCGGCGGCCCACCTAGAGGTGTGGGTACTGTTCATGTGAATAGTAACCCACGAGTTTAGTCCCTCCCCGCTATTTCTTTTAGATTTGTGGCTCTTCCTCCCCTATATAAGGAGGCCACACCCCCTCTAGTTTTCTTGGATTTCGTTGAGTTAAGGTTTAGCCATTGTGCAAACTTCTGTTCTTCAGTTGTGTCGGATGACCACCTGTCAAGATAGCTTTCGGAATCCTAATTTATAAATATTTCAATCCATATTTGCAATTTCAGATTGCGTTTTATCTTATTATTGCGTGTTCTTCGATTGCATGCAGGAATATGCCTTCGTGGTCAGGTTGATCGCGTTTCCAGCACGGTCAATAACGTCGCGGAGTTGGTTCAACGATTGCTAAGGCGCAAGCGTCGTCATACGGTTGTAGTCGGATCGCGAGAGTCACCCCCACCAAAAAAATCGATATTTATCAATCTCATCGAAAGATCGGGAACCCCGCCTCCATCAATAACGAAATGTCAAGTAGAGAATGCGAGATTGATGGCTTCATTTGGAATGTGAGTTCGGTAGCGTAGTAACACAAATAGTCCCCTTTGGAGTGAATTGAACAAAATATTTGGGTTTAGAGTTTTCATGCGCGCTGTTGTCCCGATTGTATTGTTCGTGGAACTGATTCCTTCAGGAAAAGATTACGTAATATTTAATAGTCAAACATTTGGAAAAAGATATTTTAGTTTGAAAGACTTCGTAATTTAATTGCAAAATACATGGTGTGTTGGGTTTGGTTACATACATTAGAAAAGCCAACATGCATGAATCAACCAACCAAATACACATATGATACATGTGCGCTTTTGGAGTCCAAAAAGGTTGATTGGAATGAAATGGATCAGTCCCGTGGCCCATTGGTCCTTCCTTGTCTCTCGATCGCCGTGGCGGTGGTTAGTCTCGAAGTCACCATGTTCGCGAGACGGTGATCAATTGAATGATATTAGGATAGCACAACGTAGGGCTAAATTAATAACCTGTGATGCAAACCGAACATAACTTACCACTTTGATCCAAACTACGCTCGGGCGATGAGGAGCAGTAGGACGGCCACCGACCTCACTAGTAGGAGCCTTCCCTTTGTGCGTCGCGCGCTTGGCCTAGTCGTACTTAGCTTCCTGTTCGGGGGTCCTCTACCATCACCATGCTCTCCTGAGCTCCCCCGGTGCCTTTTCAGTAGGGTCAGGTATGTAAGGTTTCCCATATTTAAAGGTCTCGGCTCGCATTACATAGTTCAACATGTACTTTTGCTCAATGAACGTCCTATCGTACTTGTCCAGGCCATCGATCCATTAGAAGAAGTTGCATCGCATCTCCGCCGCCATTATGCGTGAATGTATTCGGATTTGTGGAATGGAATGTAAGATGTGAAAAATCTGTGTGTGCAAGATTCGCCACGAGGACATTCCCGCACGTAGTACGCCCGGGCGCCGCCGCCTGGTGTGTGGACTGGATGATCTTAGCCGGTTCTTCGCGCACACATTGCGGGCGTGAAAACTCCAGTGGTACCAACGCATCCTTGATAGAACAATCCGGGTAGGGTTTAGCCCTCTCGGCAAGCCACTTGCGCTTTGCAAAGATCTTCACAGAGACATTCGCCGACGAGTCCGCAGCTCCTTCCTCTCAGTTGTGTGAACCAAGATTTGGTGAAGTGTTGGATGTGGTGGTTTAGTGTTCTCATCTAGCTCTCTTCTTCCTCCTTTTATAATGGGCCTTTTTGGTCTGAAATAGTGGCGTGGCAAAGTGTGGTATGTTTGGTCTACAAAGGTAGCATTGTAGTATTTTGTCACCTTGGTCTACAAAAGTGGCAGTTTGTGGCATGTCATGGTGTGTTCTTTTCGTCTGAAAAGGTGGCATGACAGAGTGTAGCCTTTTCAGTCTTAAAAGGTAGCGTCGTAGTGTATTGTCAACTCGGTTTGCAAAAGTGACAGCGTGTGGCGTAACAGGGTGCGGTCTTTTTGGTTCGAAAACGGGGTGCGGCGGAGTGTGGTCTTTTCGGTGTGGAAAGGTAGCATCGAAGTATGTTTTCTTCTCAGTCTGCAAAAGTGGCCGTGTCTGGCATGACCAGTGTAGTCTTTTCAGTCTAAAAAGGGGGTGTGGCGGAGTGTGATCTTTTCGGTACAGAAAGGTAGCATCGAAGTGTGTTATCATCTTGGTCTACAAAAGTGGCAGTGTGTGGGGTGACCTGGTGCGGTCTTTAAGGTCTGGAAATGTGGGGTGTCACGATGCTGACTCCCTCACTGGTCACCTGTAGACACAAGAACAGATAGTATCAAAACGCAAGACCAACATCATGTAAGTTTTACAAAAAAATCGATATTTACATGACATGATTGATATTTACAAGAATAAATATCTACTCGCAGGCCCTCTTGGGGCGTACCCCACGTGTGGATCCTAGCCTCATTTGGGGCAACTACGAGTGCTAGTATGAGTACGTCAAAGGCTCAGGCAGCTGAGGCACCTAACCAGTGTGAGTAGCCTGAGGGGGTGTCATGAGAGGGTGCTGTGTCAGCTAGCTCGCTCCAGGTGCACCGTGCGGCTGTGAAGCCCGCATGGAGACCTGGCTGCTCTCACTGTGCGAAGGCCCACCACCACTCTGGTTGAAATCAAAGTCCCCAGAGCATGACTCCTTATGCGACACCAGCTCCTCGTCCCAAAGAGGAGTACGAGCTGTGAAACAGTACATTATGCATGTAAACATGGCGAAAATGATGAAATAGTACGTTGTGTGTGCAAACAAGATAGACATACCTCGTTGCATGAAGGTAGCGGACTGCTCCACGTACTCCTACCTTGTGTATGGGTTGAACTCAGGACCTGTTAGAGAAAATTGCTATTAGTAACTAGTGGAGTTCCAAACAAACAACCAGACGTGAGTGTTTCATGCTGACCTGTGAACTGTGCCGAGGTACTTCCAGTACGGTGCCACAAGGACCCACTCACCACGTTCGGGGGGAGTTGTGGGGGGCGTGATGCACCGTGGCTCACCCTTCATCCATGCATAGGTGGGTCCACCACCTCCCTTAGCATACGTCAAGACCCCAGCTGGATGCCTAGCCTCATCTTCTCGACGAATTGGTCCATGACCTCTCTAATCTCCTACGCCGTCATGCTGAAGTGCTCCCTGAGCGTCATACAATGCATGGAGGTTGCCAACTCATGCATATCCCAATGTGGATCGACATTTACATGCAATTAACAAGTTAGAAACTGAAAACTTGTGAAGCAAATAAGATGTATGGACCATTCAATACTTACCACGTGATGGAATGCGAGTTTGGGTGGGTGAGTACGTGTCGATTCGTTGCGCACTCGTGTCATGGTGGGTCATTGATGACCCCGATGCAATGAACCCTCATGGAGTACCACTTGATGTAGTCCTTGTACATCCGGGTCGAGGGAGCATCCCGCCGATGACATACTATAAGGCCTGTGAGCCAGCCCGAACCTAAGGGAACATCTCGTCTCGTCCGAGAAGTCGAGAGGTGTACTCCTTCCTAGTGTACCTATGGAAGGCAAAACAATTATTTTGTAGGTACATAAGGCAAATGGCACGATAGAAGTAAAATATGAACTTTCCCATGGACGTTCATTGACATCTGCTTGTCATGACCCCGAGGCACAAGGACCCCGGGAGCGCATGTCGGGACCCAAAATTATGATTTTGGAACCCTCTGCGTATACCGCACTAGTCCAGGATCACGCTAGTGCACACAGGGTCAACATAGGTAAATATCGATCCACACAAACGATAAATAAAGTAAACGATTAGTTTGAATAACAAATAAGGGTTTTGACCTTATGGTCGAGTTTACACTTATTAAGCCACGCAGACTAATGTAAGATAAAGCAAAGAATGAACGGAAATAACTCCAAGCGTAGATCCCACCAATTCACCACAGTAACCGATGGGATCCGCACCTAACGATCAACAACCTTCGCGAACTCCTCCTCAAAGCGCGTAGACTCATCATCTTCAGAGGTTTGGCGCAAGTTTTACAACAAGCGTGAGTACACAATCGCATCTGCAAATCATACCACGTAATGCAATTTATAGATGCAGTTTATTCCAAAGTAAAGGCTTACGTGGTTCTTTTGCATAAAAGCAACATTTGTAATTGAATACGAGTAATAGATTGAAAGCATAATTCAAAACAAATAGACAATATTAATTTAACAATTGTTTCCACAAAGACACAAAGCTAAATAGATTATTTCACATAGCCATATGATTGAGGTTACACAGCTCCCATCCCAACATTTTATGAAAACTACCCCTCGTGTGAAATCCCCGAGCATGTCCATGACCGCGGACGCGGCTATTCAAATAGATTGATTTAACACTCTGCAGAGGTTGTACACTTTACCCACAAGATACAACTAGTGTAGCAAGCACTAATCATAACAAAACGGTTCAGAAACTTCATCACAACATTGACACTCGATGTGCTTACAAACCGCTATGCCAACCCAAGCGGCGCTTTGGCATAACACACACCGCCGACGGGAAGCGACGAACCGCCCCGCGATGCAACCACTAAGTAGTCGCACCTCCACCCTGTCACACACCTAACCTATCCACCGTAACATCAATGCGAGAATCCATAACTTACTAAGTTAGGCCCGTCCCATACTGCATGTGGTCGTGCAAGAAGGCTCAGTTCAATGGCGCACAAAGTTAAGTCCTTAATTGACCAAGGCAAGACTTCCATGTTCTAACTAAGTCACAAAGATTATCATTCCCATCACAAAGCCCACCATATCACACAGCTTCCACCACTTGCCTCAGTCCAAATCCTTTACCACCCAGTTGGTTTTAGTGCAACACATGCTATCACGAAGTAATAACACATAGCACACAGTTTTACACAAAGTTCCATAGTCACTTAGTCACATTTAAATAATTGCAACTTACATGTGATATGAGACTCGTAGCATGGCTAAGCAATTGTACTCGCATCTAACCATCCCACGTTGGTGCCACAATATTACCAACTAATAAACCAATCTAGGGTGACAAGGAAATATGACATACAAGGCCAAGGTGTGATAACAAATTGGATAATAACTATGCCCAAAACATTTAAATAAATAATTAAAGTAGGATGCAATAATTTAACACAAAGTAATTTGAAAACTGGGTTCAAGATGATCAAAGGTATGACTTGCCTTGGAAAAGGTCTATGTACTGATCTTGATCTTGGGGTGCTCCTTTTTCAACGAAATTCCCCGACGAATCGACGTCTACTCGCAAACGAGACACAAACAAACAAAATACATAAATAACCGAGGCAAAACTAACTCCAAAAATTAAATAAAAATCTCAGATAAATAGAGCTTGAATTTAGATAAATGTAGAAATTTGAATGGGCTCAATCGGAGTTAGGATGCAAAAGTTATGAGCTCTGGAAGTTTTAAATCTAAAAGAAACCATAATTTGGATTTTCTGGATTTTCCTAATTATTTCTCTAAAGAAAAATCGGATTATTGCGCAATGCTGACGTCAGCGAAGAATTTCGGAAATTAAAAAAATAAAAGAAAATACTGACATGTGGGACCCACATATCAGCCTCACGGTCCACGGTAGACTAATTCTACCAAACCAATGGATCTGAAGTCCGGTGGATCGGCGCGGCGCGCGCGTGACGTCGACTCGGCAGACACCAAAGCGCACGTCGGCGCGACGGATGAGGTGGCGGGTGACGTGGACGCCCACGCCGACCCGGAGGTGGCGGTGCTCGGAAACCGACGACAACGGCGAACCGCGGCGATCCACCGGCGGTGAGTGGTACCGATGTGTAGCTCTCGCTATTGCGAACCTATTGAGGTAGGTCCGGGTGGTCGAGGATGACGGAGGTGGCCGCGCGAGGGTTGAGCGGTGGAGCTATTTTCGGTTTTGTCGGACCGAGCTCCGTGAGGTTTCGCGACGGCGAAGGCTCACGGAGGTAGCCCCGTGATGCTGAACTCGACGGTGCACTCGATGACGACGCGGCGACATCGGCGCGCGCGCAAATCGACGGCGACGAAACGCGCCAAAAACCTAGATGGGAATTGCGCGCGCAAGGGCTCGGGAGGAGGTGAGGGTGACGGCTCGAGGTTGCGGGTGAGAGGGCGATCCCGGGGGTGCCTTTTATAGGGACCGGGAGGGGCTAGGGCGGCGTACGGTGAAGAAACCCTAAAAGAGTCCGAGACGGTCACGAGGGAAAACGGAGTTAGAGACCAAACCGGGATTTGATTTTGATCTAGAAAGGTGCGGGGAGGTTGGGGATAAGATTCTACGCGTTTTCTAGAAGGGGTTCTGTTGGAAATCTCACGTTGTCGTACGAGGCTCGAGCTCGGAAACATGGCGGACGGCATGGCCGCTCGCGAGGAAGAAGCCGGGCGCGAGGGGGATGACGAAGGCATGGGGCCCACACGCCGACGCGGAGGCGCTGGCGCTGGGCGGGCGGAGGCTGAGTCAAGGCGCGCGCAGCGGCACAAAAGAGGGTTGGGCCGGGGAGATTCGGCCCGAAGGATTAACTGAGATTTTTATTTGCTTTTCTAATTTAGAAAATACCAGAAATTCAAATAAGCAATAGCAAATAGCAAATGAACTCAGAATAATTCTAGAAAAATCTAGAAAATATATCTGAGCACAAGGAACCCAAATAAAATAGCTTTGACTATTGTTCATGTTGGGATTATTCACATTAAAGGTTTTTGTTTATAAAGTCCAATATTAAGCTTTTAAAATTTAAATTCAAATAAATCCAAATGGTGAATTTTCTCCCTACTAACTATTAAAAGATTTTTAAGCTCAGAAAATTAGGATGTTACAGCGCACTATGTAAACCACGCTAGTCCCAAGATCAGTGGCTAGTGTACATAATTAAACAAGAGATGAAAACACAACCATGCAATTGTTACTATATTAACAAAATCTTTGAGTTGATTACAAAAGAGCACCAGGCCTAAAGCAAAAACAGCGAAAATAAAGGAACAGGTTGTGGCAACCCGATTTGCCACAGGCTATCAGCTGGGGGCGAGTCCTAGTTGTCCAGGACCTCCTGGTCCTCCAGGAAGGCCTCTTCACCTACTTGTCAACAAGCAAGAGTGAGCACAACAACCGTGCTCGCAAGTCACACCCGTCAAGTGACAGATTGACGCATGCAAGGGTATAACAAAGGAAGGCTTATAGAATTAGTTTGCATAAAGCCAAGTTTCTTTCCAAATATTTGTACTAAGTTTCAAGCAGTCTAAAACATAACTAAAATTCATTTTCTAAACAAAAGTTTTATAGTTAGATAACATTCACAAGAGTAGTTAAGGATACCCTCCTATCACTAGGCTGCTTGCCCAAAACCCATTTGGATAGAGATCCAAAACTAGGTAAACTAGTCTTTTGAAACCAAAACCAGAAATCTAACTTGGAGTGGCTTTACTAGCATATCCTTGACCGTGGACATGGCTATTCGAATAGTTTTACACTCTATAGAGGTTGTACAACTTTACCCACAAGAGATAATCAAATATACTGTCTGCTCACACACTTCCGAAGATGTGGGACTAAGAGATTATCACAAAGCCTTTACAATGCGCCATCCCACCGTAGTCCTACCTCGCTAAGGTTTCGCTTCCAATGGGCTAACCACCCGCTGGAAGCCCCCTCTTGCGCCAAGTGGGAATAATGTCAACCCGACACCCACACGACCGGATGGCACTACCACGATGAGACATTGCAAATTAATTAGCCAGGTCCTGCCCATTCAAGACATGTGGTATTACGATATGGCGTAGCAAAGGAACGCTCGAAGACTGGTCCTTAACTGACCTGGGCGACAACCAAACGAACCCTGGGCCTCGACCATAGAAATGGATCGATCCCGTGCATAAACATGCACCCATTCAAACATCCATTTCGTCCAAGCCCAAACCAGTTTTCACTTCTGTTTACCACAATAAACCATTTCAGAAAAACACCATGGTACTAACCATACCACATCAATGATTGAAAACAGAGTTGAGCTTTTGGCTAACTTCTCCAAATCAATTGCTTTTCAGCTAAGCTTGGCTAAGCATAGAGTTTTGCTACACATTCTAGTCCATACTATGGTATCAACTAGCTTTTAACTAGGGTGTCAAGGGTGGTCCAGAGGGCGTTCAAGTTTGGGTGTACAAAGGAATTGGGAATAACTATCAGTTTAAAACAGGGATTTAAATTACTTGAATTGAAATACGCATGCAGTAGTAATTTAAAACAGAAGCTACATAATTTGAAATACTAGGTGCAATATGATTAAGAGTATGACTTGCCTTGCTCGAAAGCTTACGGATCTACTTCTTCAATGAACTCGCTTCAAAATTGTAAGATCGAGGAGGCCGACTAGAGGGGGTGAATAGGTGCTTCTAAAAACTTCTATGGGCTAAAACCGATTTCTAATGCGGAAGCTAATACAAATACGGTTTTGCACAGTTAAAACCTAAATCAACTAGGTTCAACTAAGTACACTAACAATACAAGTCAATTGATGAATATTGCAATTAAGCAAAGACTTGTAAGCTATTTAATTTTAGCAATGTAAATAGTGCAAAGGATGGCAAGCATTCATACACAATGAATAAGCAATTTAATACAAGAAATATAAATTGCACAATGTAAAGCAATAGAATGCAAACCACAAAAGACACGGCGATGTTTTACCGTGGTGATCGGAGACTTGCCGGTCTCTCCTAATCCACGTTGAGGGAAGTCCAAACCAATTAGACCGGCTCCACAAATTAAGTCTTCCTCAGAGGTAACCAATATCTCGCTCCACTAGGGTTGCTCTTACTCCACTCTGGAGATGGCGAGCACCAAGCCACTCACAAACACCGGGTCCTCTCACAAGCTTCACTTTAGAAGATCACCGAACCACGACGCCACCATGTCGTCTAGGTGTCGGCAAACACCAAGAGTAATAAGCCAAGCCCCTTGCTTGACTCTCACCACGTGCAACGAATGTACAAGCTCAAATGGATACAAAATCCAACTCTCGATGCAACACATGCAACTAGAGACCTCTCTCCTTGCTCACAAGGTGCAACACATGCACAATAGAGAGGAGAGGCTCACACTAGCTCAAGAGAGTGAAATGAAGTGCCAAAGGTTGTCTCTCAACCGGTCAAAGGGGTATTTATAGCCCCCACAACAAAAACTAGCCGTTTGGAGCCGTTACAGCCCAAAAACTAGCCATTACAGACTTGGTGCGGTACTACCGCAGTACAAACCGCGGTATTATCTTTTATTGGTAGTACCTCTCTTATAAGGGCGGTAGTTTCGCAGCCCATTTTTCAGCACAGACGACACTCGGTAAAAAGGTCATAACTTTTGACTCCGATGTCGGAATTGAGTGATCTTGGACTCTATTGAAAGCTTATTTAGAGGGCTACACAACCCACCTGATTGCATGATCTCAAACACATTAGATCAATGCAAAAATCACAAGAACATTAGAGTCACAACCATAGTCTAAGTCCAACAAAATAGTAACAAGCAATCTTAGACCATGTCAAGAGAATACACATGAATCCCAACAATTTGCAAAACACATTTGCAAACTTAGATCATACCACAAGGAGTAGGTATATGGACTTCAACCATTTACAAAACACATTTGCAAAGTATAGTCACAAGCCACAAGGTTTAAACGCATGAGCCTCGACTATTTACAAAACATATTCGCAAATAATAGCATCATGCCACGGTGAGCTAGAGTAAGTGAGATTGAGCTATCAACATATGATAAGACTCAAGCTACTAGGAAAGATCCCTCTTAATAGTATGGTAACCTATACTAGCAATCCGATCTTCCAACCAAACACCAAGACCGGTAAAAGACTAGGAACACATCCTTAGCCCTAGCTAGTCATACCTTTGCCTTGAGCATCTTCTTGAAGCCTGATGACGCACATCCTCACTTCAAGTCTGGGTTCTTGACTTGATAATCATCAACACATGATAATTTCCTTTGCTTCGGGATCTTGACATGATGCTCATCAACACATGATGAGATCCTCCATCTCGAGTCTTGATATGCACCAACACATGATGCATCCTCTGCTTGATCTCTACCAACACATGATAGATCCTTCTTTGAGCCTTGACTTTAATGACGATCAACTCATGATGTTATCCAAAGTCTTCATCACGATTCTTGACTTGATGACCATCAACTAATGATATCATCCAAAGTCTTCAGCCACTATGGAACAACCTATTCATCCAACTCATGGAAAATGTTAGTTTCATAATGTCATTATCATTGATTACCAAGATATACCTGCATTAAATGCTTATAAACAAGCCATTGTAAAAAGGTGCGGTACTACTGCTGTTGATCATGCGGTAGTTCCGCTCTCCAGAGTTCCAAGACAACAAAGAATGGCACTACTGCTCCACAAAAGAGCAAACCAATTGTCGGACCGAATTAACATCCTGGATCCTCGTGCATAATCGAACTAGTCCCATGATCAGTGGCTAGCTCACACAGTAAACAAATGTGATAGCACAACCATAATCGCAAAAATTTATTAATAAATAACAGAGTTGATTACAAGATAGGCTTACAGGCCAACATTAAATAAACACAGTGGATCTGCCACAGGCAATCGACTGGAGTAGCGGCCTAGTCGTCGAGGTCTACACCAGTAGCAAAGTCCTTCTCCTTTGAAATTTGTTTGCATAAATCAAGTATGAGCACAACTACCGTGCTCGCAAGTTACACCCGTCAAATAACATAATGACATGCATACATGGATGTAACAAAGGAAGGCTTATAGGGTTATTTGTGCAAAAACAACATTTGACATTAAATACAATACTGAGTTCAAAAGCTTAATATCTAAAATTGAGTTTTAACTGAAATAATAAAGCTAGTGTAGGCACCAACCAAACACTAACTTAAATACAGGCACCAAACCGGGGCTTCAACCCATAACTTTTCTCATGGACACCCATCCATGTCAAAACTGTTTTACAAAAACATTTTGAAATCAAAACCAGAGTCTAACTTGGAGTGGCTTTGCTAAGTATGTCCATGACCGTGGACACAACTATTCAAATAGTTCTTTAACACTCTGCAGAGATTGTATAGCTTTACCCACAAGAGAAAATCAACTTTTAATGTCCGTCTGACACACTTCCGAAGGTGTGCGACTAAGTGATCATCACGAGGCCTTTACAATGTGCTATTCCACCACAGTCCTCCCTCGCTAAGGTTTCACCCCCTTTGGACTACCCGTCCGCAGGGTTCAGGCCCCCCTCTTGCGCTAGGTGGGACTAAGAAAGGTCATGAAAGACTACCCACCGCATCAATAGGAACGACCATGATGGAACTTTTGCAAATTAATCAGCCAAGTCATGCCCATACAGGACAAGTGGTAGTACGATGTGGCTTAGCAAGATGCGGCTCGAAGATCGGTCCTTAACTGACCTGGGCAACAACCAACAGAACCCTCGGCCTCAACCTACCCGGTTGAACCCGTGTATAACTTGCCTTGCTTGATGAGGTGATGTTGTTTTCCTTAACAGGTCACCTAGTACTGAGGTGATGTTGTTTTCCTTAACAGGTCACCTAGTACTCACAAGTACCTTCTCTAGGTAATCCAAGTGTACAATTACGATGATCATACAGTCAAAATCAATCCTCTCATGTGCTCTCAAACGACGTCGAAATCTGACTCTCCGAAGTCGTCGAAATCTATACGCGAAATAAGCTAAATTCAAATAAATTTCAAATAATAATTCAAATGAACTCCAAATTAAATAATTTTGGTTTTTTTGGATAGATCTCAATTTTATATGAATTTACAAATTTGAATGGGCTCAATCGGAGTTCGGCTGCAAAAGATATGGGCTTTGAAAGTTTGAAATTACATGAAATGATAGAATTAGGGTTTTTCAGAATTTCGGGGATTATTTGTGTAAAGCAAAAGCAATTTAATGCATCATGATGACATCATTAGAGCTTTTTCGGCTGAAAAGGAATAAAGAAAAAGAATTTGGCCGTGATTAGGTTCACATACTGTAAGCGGCTTGGTTCACATGGACTGGGTTTACGGTGATTAGGTCTGAGGGAGGGTGGACCGTGCCACGCGGGCATTGACGTGGATGCCACATGGGCAAAAAGTGGCGACGTGGCGCCGGGTGGCACCGAGGTGGCAGCGCCACGTCGGCACGGCTCTGGCGGTGGCTCGGTGTTGAGCTCACCGGCGCTACACGCCACGGCTGAGCTCCACCGAGGGGCTCAACGGAGAGAGGGGAGTGTGAGGAGTGTGATGCTCACCAATGCGGCGGTTGGGTACGAGGCGGTGGCCGGCGGTGAGGTGATTTGCGGCGGTGAGGATCGGCCTTCGATGGCGCGGCGGCTCTGATGGCACTCCGGCGAGGGCAACGCGCGCACGGAGACAGCGAGGAGGCGGCGGTGTCGATGATGTCGACGAAGACGGCAGGGCGGTGGTGTCGGCACTAGAATTGAAGAAGGAAGCGCTCGTGGCTGGGAGATTTCCAAAGCAAAATCCGGCCAATTTAGGAGAGGAGGTGTGGGTGGCGGGGTTGGAATGAGGAGGAGGAGGCGCACTCGGTGCTCTATTTATAGGGGCCAGAGGAGCACGAGAGAGGGAGATCGTGGGCGTGGCGGTGGTTGCAGGAAGCGGGCGTTTCGGCGGGATCATGCGCGAGAAGAGGGGGTCAAGGGAGGAGTGGGGGCGACGTGAGGCGCGGGAGTGAGTGCGCGTGGCCGCGTGAGGAGAGGGGGCGGAAATGGCGGGGTTGACGAAGCTCTCGCACAGGCGAAAATGGCGGCATCGGGCGATTTCTGTGTGAGGAAGAAGGGGCGGGGAAGATGAAGCAGGGCCGTCGGATTAAGATCGGGTGGCGAGAACGGTGTGTGGCGTGGGGTCGTGTTGGCCGGCCGATGTAAATCGGATGGTTGAGCGAAGGTGGGGTGGTTGAAGGTGAGAGCGGGTGGAGCGGGCCGAAATGGGCCGGGGTGCGGTGAAAATAGAAATGGGCCGAGTAGGTTTCGGCCCAAAGCATTTCTTGAATTAAATTGATTTTACTATTTTAAATAGTCTGTTAATTCCTTTTGGCTTTAGAAAATAGCAAATAGAGTCCAAAAATTAAATTGGTCAACTGGGCTTGATTGGCCATCACCTGGTTCCAGTCAGGTCCTGTAGGAGGAGGAGGTGGTGGCGGTGGAAGAGGGGTCTCTGGATCACCCTCGGTTCCTCTGTTTTGACTGCCGGTGTTGCCACTGCCAAGGCGAGTTGTCACCATCTGCTAGAACACCAAGAACAAAGGTAAGAGAGGAGAGGCTAGGGGAAACAGGGCGAAACAACCCACCATGCAAAACCAACCAACTCAAAAGCTTTTCCAAATAACTTTAATAGCTTAACCTACGCTCTAATCGATACTCACGGTCTGGGGTGCTTTCTAAATGACAGGGTCTTCTTGACAGCTTCAAGTCTCGGGGTCTTGATCACTAGGACTAAACCGAGGTGGTCGTAAGTTCTTCTACGATCACTAACTGGTTGTAAGTTCTTCTACAACCAGCTCACAAGTCGTAAGTATTTCTACGACCATGATATAATCGTAAGTCTTGCTACGATTACGTCCGGTCGTAAGTCTTCCTACGACCAATACCCAGTCGTAAGCTATTCTATGATGAACCCTTTAGTCGTAAATCATTTTGCGACAATAGGTGCCTAAAGACGGTTGTTTTTCGATTACCTTTAGGTGCTCTACTTTTTCTTCTTCGGTCAAAACCGCAAGAATTTGAGGAGCTGCTATGCCGGACGGACACTTCTCGCAGATGAGCCTAACGCGAGCGTCAACCTCCGCCTGCGGAAGATCTGTACACACAAACAACATGATTAGCAGACCAAATCAGGGATTAGCCAAGGTCAAAGCCTAAAAGTTAGTTTTCCACTTACCGTCCTTGTAATCCCTGGTCGGGTCTTCTTTCCCCGAGTACCTCCACATAGGAGGAACTCGTTTCTTCAAGGGGCTAATACAGCGCGTGATGAAGTCCTTCACCACGTGCCATCCGGTGAGCCCCCCGACTTCAAGTCTTTGATGGCTTGAATGTAGGGGGCTATCCGGTCAAGATTACTGGGAGTCGAATCCCAGGAAGGGGACATCTCAGCGGCTTTCCCGATGAACGAGAGGCTGTCTTCCTTGGTGACCTCCTAGTAAAACCACTTCTTCTTCCACCCGGCCACGATGACCGGGTGAACATCTGAATATACTCCTTCAACTTACCGTTATGGAGCTTCAGACCGCAACTCCCAGCAATTCCGGCCTGCCGAGCCATTCCGTAGTAGTACTGGAAGAGCTCGAGGTCCACCGAATCCCTGCACGCTCACACAAATACACAACACGCCAAGATTGTGATGGAATTAGGACCAAGGTTCACTAATTCCACCCCAAAGTTCTCAAGCGAGTGTGAGGAAGGGGTAAGGTGTAATCGGAGGCCACACTCACAATGCGCTCAAAAACAGGATTTGATCTTCCTCCCCGGCGGCGGTGTTGCCCATTTGCCGCAATCCACTTCACGAGTAGCCCCTCGGGAATCTTCTCGGCGGCGACCAAAGCAGTCATCTTCGCGTCGTCCATTTCCGATTCAGCCCAATCGAACACGGTCCTAGCCATCCTTTCTAAAGAAGGGAAGAGTTGGATTTGGGAAAGCTCCAAGAAAGCGCACAGTATCACCGGCGGCGGAAGAGACAAGAAAGCAACAAACAGTCGGGGTGAATTAGAGAAAATGTAAGAACCCTAAGTTCATCCTCGCCGTCTGTTTTATAACCGTACGCTTGGAACGAAACGCCGTGGAAACCCAACAGTTTCCACCGCTTCGGGAATTGCTCCAACAGACAAGATCTTTAATCTGCCCGTTCGGAAGTACCGAGACTCTTTTCACACCTCAAGTGAAATTACCTTCCTGACCAAATATCCTTCGGATCAAAAGAAATGCCGATCGGAAAATATTTACATCCGATCATAAGGCCATGATTACTCCAAAGTCGTAAGACTTTCTACGACTACCTTGTAATCGTGAGATTTCCAACAAATTGCCTCGACTAAGCATATTTCTGGTCGAGAGAAACACATGTTGAAGAGTTTTTCCTTCAACGTTTTTCCTACAACCTCCTAGTGGTCACAAGATCGTCTATGACTCCTTAACCAAGTAAGTCATTTTCACTTGAAGCTGGGGGGCTAGATGACGAGGATCTGATAATCCTCATTTTATTATTCCATAATTATGTAATATGACGTCACATGGTATACCCCTTAATGTTATAAGGGAGGAGCAAGTTAAGTGGTCGTAAGCTCTTCTACGACCACCCCTCTAGTCGTAAGTATTTCTACGACTATAGTGTAATCGTAAGTCCTGCTACGATTATATCCTGTCGTAAGTCTTTCTACGACCAGTACCCAGTCATAAATATTTCTACGACTACCCCCTAGTCGTAAGTCCTGCTACGACTATCCCTGCTACGACTTCCTTACAATTAACTAGGTCCACTCGTCAGAAGACCTATTTATTGGTGAGGATTTGAGCAGTCAAAATACGTAGTTATACCCGAAATAACTACAGATAATCTTCCACTATCTCTTATTGGTAACCGTTGGACAGTGTGGGGAGGTTACTACTCCGGTAATTACTCTCATTATTACGCAATAATGAGCGCCTAATTGACCTGGAACGACAACCGCCCCTACAACATAGTATAAATAGGTGTCTCTTGGAGATAATGGAGAGGGGTTTTTTCTAAAGAGTCAGTAGCAGTATTAGCGCAAGCCTTTTTCACTGATTGTAATCAGGATACCCAATACATTACACAGGAATAGGGTTGTTATTCTCACTAGAGAAGACCGAACATGTATAACAATTCACGTGTCTCCTTTGTCTGCGTGATCAATTGTGGAGACCCCCCGAATCAAACAATCTTTACGTAAGATCGGTTCTAAAACACCGACATGAGGGATCAACTATAAAAAAATTGTAAGGGAAAGAGGATCCATTTGACCCTGAAAATGGTGAAAAGAGAGAATTAGGTAAGAAAGAATTGCTACAAGGGTAAGGATAGATAGATGACCAAGATGAGGAGAGAACAATTTATTTTTCTTGTTACATAAAATAAGTTTTGAGGTCTTCAACTAATGGCCATTCTACTAGGTTACGACCTACAGTAAAGATGGCTTTGATACCACTTCTTGTCGCGACCCCGAGGCACGAGGACCCCGGGAGCACACTGTGTAAACCACACTAGTCCCAAAATTAGTGGCTAGTGTACACAACTAAACAAGAGATGAAAACACAACCATGCAATCGTTACTATATTAACAAAATCTTTGAGTTGATTACACAAGGGCACCAAGCCTAAAGCAAAAACAGCGGAAACAAAAGAACAGGTCGTGGCCACTCGATTCGCCACAAGCTATCGGCTGGGGGCGCATCCTAGTCATCCAGGACCTCCTGGTCCTCTACGAAGGTCTCTTCACCTGCTTGTCAACAAGCAAGAGTGAGCATAACAACTGTGCTCGCAGGTCACACCTGTCAAGTAACAGATTGATGCATGCAAGGGTATAACAAAGGAAGGCTTATAGAGTTAGTTTGCATAAAGCCAAGTTTCTTTCCAAATACTTGTACTAAGTTTCAAGCAGTCTAAACCATAACTAAAATTCATTTTCTAAACACAAGTTTCATAGTTAGATAACATTCACAAGAGTAGTGAAGGATACCTTCCTATCACTGGGCTGCCCGCCCAAAACCCATTTGGATAGAGATCCAAAACTAGGTAAACAAGTCTTTTGAAACCAAAACCAGAAATCTAACTTGGAGTGGCTTTGCTAGCATATCCTTGACTTTGGACACAGCTACTCGAATAGTTTTACGCTCTGCAGAGGTTGTACAACTTTACCCACAAGGGATAATCAATTATACTGTCCGCTCACACACTTTCGAAGATGTGCGACTAAGAGACTATCACAAGGCCTTTACAATGCACCATCCCACCATAGTCCCGCCTCGCTAAGGTTTCGCTTCCATTGGGCTAACCACCTGCCGAAAGCCCCCACTCGCGCCAAGTGGGAATACTGTCTACCCGACACCCACACAACCGGATGGCACAACCACGGTGAAACGTTGCAAATTAATTAGTCAGGTCCTGCCCATTTAAGACATATGGTATTAGGATGTGGCGTAGCAAAGGAACGCTTGAAGACCGGTCCTTAACTAACTTGGGTGACAACCAAACGAACCATGGGCCTCGACCATATAAATGGATCGATCCCATGCATAAACATGCACACATCCAAACATCAATTTCGCCTAAGTCCAAGCCAGATTTTACTTCAGTTTACCACAATAAACTATTTCAGAAAAACACCATGGTACTGACCATACCACAACAACGATTGAAAATAGAGTTGAGATTTTGGCTTCCCCAAATCAAATGCTTTTGAGCTAAGCTTGGCAACATATTCTAGTCCATACTATGGTATCAACTAGATTTTAACTAGTGTGTCAAGGGTGGTCCAGGGGGCGTTCAAGTTTGGGTGTTGTGAGGACCCCAATTTATTTGGCTTGTAATGCTTCACCAACCACCTGGTCCTAGCATCACAAATCAAATAAATTGATCCTCGAGATATGTATACTTCCCAGAAAGCAGTATACACACCCCGTTACAAAATTAGACATCAACTCCATTCCAAACATAGAGTCCAAACACCACACTACCAAGCGGAAGATAAACAAATAGAAGAGTTATTACTGGATAAAGGCGATGAGCCACAAGATACAAAAATAACAGAGAGAAGACAATGAAGCAAAAAGTGCCATAAGATGGCTATAAACAAAGCCAATCGGTGTGCCTTCAACCCACAAGGCATCGACCGACCGCCAAGTCTAGTCGTCACGAAACGGCAACACACTCACGTAGTGAGGCCCTTGGGGCTCACCTTCTTCCTCTGCAACAAAAACATTAAGCAAAGCACCTGAGTACAAAGATTGTCTTTGTACCCGCAAGACTGACGTGTGAGCTAGCAGACCTGTTCATATGCTACATGCAGGCTTGTTTGGTGGAGGCCATATGTTTCATTTGCATAAAGCCAATTTTCATTTGCAATAATGTAATACAGTTTGAAGGCAAGTTTGCAATTTATTTTTAATGCTGAAATAACAGTAAGGTAATAATTACAAAAGAGTAAAGAAAAACAACCTAGAAGTGACTATCCCAATAGTCACCACAACAATAGCACGAATCCCAGATTCGTACCACCCAGCAAGTTTTAATTTAAAATGTTGTAGTCTAGTTCTTACGGGGCGTATCCGAGCGTGTCCATAACCTAGGACGAGGCTATTCGAATAGTTTTAACCCTGCAGGGGTGTACCAATGTACCCACACTTCAGACCGCCTTTAAGCCAAAGCACACTTCCGAAGGTATGCTGGCACGGCTAAGTCCTACGAGACTTTTTCCAATATTGTGTATTAACTACGAGCCGCTCGTATGGATAGAAATCCATACGCTTACATGGTAAAGCCGAAAAGGCAACTACCCACTCAGGATAAAGCTTTTGAACAACTACCATGCTCCCACCTCCATCCCTCCTGCGACCTCCTGCGACCGGAGCCAATGCACGTCAAAGTACTAGGTCAAGAGAGGTCCCATATACTCTAGTGTGGTTAGCACGCAAAATGCTCGATGCGATGGCGCAAGTAACTCGATCCTTAAGCGACTCGGGCACCTTTCAAATACACCCAATGATCACACCAGTCTTACCATTGTGCCCAAGTCTAAATCATTTTTGCTTTCATTTTAATTTTGCAATTAAACATAGCGTAAATGCTGAAACATAAAGTTATAGAAAATTTGTGTGATCAAGGTTACCGACTAAAGTCGATAACGCTTGATTCTACCGATAGCTAAGCATGTCTAAGCAAATTGACCGGACCTACTAAGTGACAAGAGATCATCCAATGATTTCTAATCACAACAAATAACCTAGGCTCGGGTAGTAGAGGAATATCATTTGCCTACAGATTATGCATCTAAAGGATTATCTAACCAATTTAACACAAATTAAGCGATGCATACATACAGTTGAAACAAAATATTAGACTTTAAAATACTGGGATTAACATGATCAAACTGCTTGCCTGGCTGCTGTTGCTCAGAATGCTCAACCTGTTGCAGAGGATCGCTCTCAGGGTTACCGCAAATGTCGAATCCTAACGATTGAACAAATAACAACGAATAAGAACGAATAACACCGGCAAAACTCAGCATACAACAATGACAAAACATACCAAAACTTACACAGCAACCTAAGCAAGATATAACAAAATTTTAGAAACAGAGAACAAATCATTTTAAGTTATTAAGAATTTTCTATGAATTTTCTAAGCTAAAAACACATCAAAACACTAGTTAATTACTTAACAAATTTTCATGAACAGAAATAGTATCTAAAACCTATCCTGATAATTAGTATACTAAAAATGACAATTTACAACATTGGTTTCACTGGATTTGGACAATTATTGAAAGAGATACGAATTTTCTAATTTGGAAAAATACATAATACACCAATTAATCAATAACCAGAATTTTTGCTAACAGAGACATGGTTGAAACTAATTTTGGTAAATAGTATATTCAAAATGAAAATTAACACTACTGGATTCATGCAATTAGGAGGAAAATTAAATTAGTTATGCATTTTACAATTTAAGTGCAAGTTTGAGCATTTTAATTAAACCTATTCCTAAACAAATTTTAAAATTCCAACTTCTGGAGCTGAACTAAACCTCTACCCAACGTTAGATTAAACTTTAGCCAAAATCAAAGCTAACAAAATTTGAAATAACCGAACTCACCGGGATGTCGCGGAGGAGAGGAGGTTGCCGGAGATGAGCTGACGACGATGAACCGAGGCGGCGGTCAAGGCGACGCCGAGGAGGGAGCAATCTGAGTAAAGACAGTAGGAAACGAAGATGTAGATGGCTCGGGTGGGTGCACGAGATGGTGCTGAAGCAAGCAATCGACCAAAAGACCAACTCACCGGTGATGAGGACGAAGATCCGAGCTTTCGGCCGAAAAAGAGGATACCCAAAAATCAACGGCCCCCTGCTAGCGAAACTAAAAATTAGCTGAGGGGAAAACATGATAGGGATCTGGAACACGATATGACGCGAAAAGGAGAAGATGAGCTTCACTGGTTGTGGTGTTGACACGGCGGTGGCGGCACGGTCGTGAACCCGAGTTTGCGCACTACTACAATTTGAGCTCAGGGAAAGCAATGGAGGGTAGGAAGTGGTCTTATGGTGTCCAAAGGAGGATAAGAGAGCTTCACGAGGGCTTAAGTAGGGAAGAGGGCGGAGGAAAACGAGCAGCGACGCTTTCGGCACCGAGGAGCTCAAGAAGCGGTCTTGACAAGTGGTGAAAGGAATGGTGGGTGATTAATGCCGCTCAGGACATGGCCGAACAGCGGACGATGCGGCCGAGGAAATGCGCGCAAGAAAATCGGGAAGCGGTGACGAGACAGCGGGGCTGAGGTGGCGTTCATGAGCGCTACCGCCAGCATTCAGCCCTTCGGCGTGAGGTAGGTGACGACCTGACATGTGGGGCCCACCCGCCACGGCAAAGAGGGAAAGCGACGCGAGCCCGGTGGTGCGTGCGACGCGAGCAGATTGGTTAGACTCGATCAAGAATGCATCGGCCGTTGGATCCGAGATGGGCGGTCAAGATTTACAGATGCATTCGGACCGGCCGGTTGATTCAACGCACGCGGGCCGCACGATCTGCATCGGACGGTTGACAACGATTGGGCTCGCTGCATGCGATTAGGCGGTGCGAGCGAGCCATTTAGGTGCGGTCGGACTCGAGTCGGAGGTTGGGTCGAACCCGAGGAACGATGATTCGTGTTTGATTTCAAAAGGCTGATAAGGTTTGAGGAATTTTAAAGGTAGTTCCTGAGCTCCAAAAATCCTGAAATTTTTATGGAAGCTTACTGGAACATAGAACAACATTGTGTAATTTTTACAGGAATTTGCATGCAATACATTGTTCTGCAGAAAATTCACAAGCTGCTGACCTAGGGTTTGACCAGAAATTCAAACTAGTTTGACTTGGCCATTTGAAATAGCAAATAAAATCTAAAAATTGTGAAATAATTCAGGGAGGTAGGTAGGATGATCAAGATGATAGGAAAAATAATTTCAGAGGATGATCATAGGTTTGAAAGCTAAGAATCTGATGACCACAATTTCCAATCACAAGAATTAACTTCTAAAAATTGGAAATTGCTAGAAAAAAATTGGAAATCTTCCAAATGATTTGATGAGACAACAAATTTTTTTATTTCTCCTCATAATTTACATTTGAAATACAAACCCTAAGTTAGGGCTGTTACAAATCTCCCCCCTTACAGGAATCTCGCCCCGAGATTCTGATCACTGGGAGAAGAAGGATGGGTAATCTGCTCGGAGACGATCTTCCCGCTCCCAAGTGGCTTCATCCTCGGAGTGGTTCGACCACTGAACTTTAAGGAACTTGATCACACGGTTCCTTGTTCTGCGTTCAGCTTCTTCGAGGATACGAATGGGGCACTCACGATAAGATAGATCTTCCTGCACATCAATATTTTCCAAAGGCGTCTCCTCAACTGGAACACGAAGGCACTTTTTCAATTGTGACACATGGAAAACATCATGCACCCCCTCAAGTGTAGCTGGCAACTCTAACTTGTAAGCAACAGCCCCCACTTTATCGATGACGCGATATGGTCCAACATACCGAGGAGCCAACTTGCCCTTGACACCGAAACGACGATGTCCCTTCAAAGGTGAGACTTTGAGATACACAAAGTCATTGGCTGGAAACTCAACTCACGGCGGCGTCGACCGCATAGCTCTTACGCTCGGGTGAGCTACGCGCAAGTGCTCACGAATCAAGCGCACTTGACTTTCCGCCTCATTGATCGAATCGGGCTAAAGAACCATCTTTCCCGATTCGACCGGTTCAATGGGGTTCAGCATCGCCTCCCATACAAAGCCTCAAGCGGTGCCATACAGAGACTAGCTCGAAGTCGTTGTTGTAGGAGAACTTCGGCAAGTGGTAGGCACTTCTCCCAATTCTTCCCATAGGAAAGAACACAAGCACGGAGCATATCTTCAAGCACCGATTGACCGCTCTGTCGACCATCGGTCCGAGGATGGTAGGCGGTCTTGAAAGTAAGACGGGTACCCATGGCCTCCAGAGAGCGGTGCAAAGTCGGGAAGTGAAAGAGAACCACGATCGACACTATCGTTCGTGGCACACCATGCGAGACTCACAATGCGGGATATGTAAAGATCCGCTGGTGATTCACATCAATCTTCGATCGCCTTTGGAAGGAAATGGGCCACCTTCGTCAATCGATCAATGATAACCCATAATGCATCCTTCCACTGCAGAGTACGGGTAGACTAGTGATGAAGTCCATGCCTCGAATCCCACTTCCATTCGCATGCGCAAAGGTGAAGGAGACTCTTTGACGCCGATGCTCGGCCTTGACGCGACAACATATGTCACATCGGCCACGAACACGCAATCGCGCTTCATGCGAGTCCACCGAATCTCGGCGCAGATCTTGGTACATTTTAGTGGCCCCGGATGGATGGACAAAGGCGAATCATGGGCCTCTGAAGAATCAAATCCCGCAACTCGGGACCTTTGGGACCACAAGGCGCTGCCCAAACCATACAACACCGTGCTCATCTTTACGTGAAACACTTGGTGATCCATTCGATGTTTCGCTTGATTTTACCCACACCATCATCGATTCTTGTGCTGCCTTGATTTGATCCACCAAGGTCGGTTGCACAACCAAGGCGACAAGGGAACCATGCTCAACCAAACCCAAGTTGAGGCATTTGAAATTGCAAGAAGTGCAGTTGTCGCTCTTGGATCATCAAAGTATTGCAATACACCTTTCGCTAAGTGCATCAAAGCAACTACATTGGCCTTGCGTGGTGATACCGAATACCCATGTCATAATCTTTGATCAATTCTAGCCATCTCCTGCTCGAGGTTCAGATCTGGCCGAGTGAACAAGTATTTCAAACTCTTGTGGTCGGAATACACCTCACGTGATTCCGATCAGATAATGCCGCCAAATCTTGAGTGCATGAACCACAACAGCAAGCTCTAGATCATGGGTGGGATAGTTGAGCTCATGAGGTCTCAACTGCCTGGATGCATAGGCAACTGCCTTGCCTTCCTGCATAAGAACACATCCAAGTCCCTGACGAGAGGCATCGCAATAAATATCGAAGCTCTTGCGGATATCAGGAAGAGTAAGGACTGGGGCTGAAGTCAATCGCTGTTTGAGCTCCTGAAAGCTCTCATCACAAGCAGAGGACCACACAAACTTCTTGTCCTTCTTGAGCAATTCAGTCATTGGCTTTGCGATCTTGGAGAAGTTCTCGATAAAGCGGCGGTAGTAGCCCGCTAAACCGAGAAAACTCCGCACATCAGTGACTGACTTGGGCTGACCCCAAGATAGAACGTCGCCGACCTTGCTAAGATCCACAGCTATGCCTCCAGCTGAAAGAACATGGCCCAAGAATGCCACTTCCTTCAACCAGAACTCACATTTCTTTGAACTTTGCATATAGGCGATGCTCCATAATTTGCCCAAAACAATCTTGGATGCTCAAGATGCTCGCTTGATCTTGGAATAGATAAGAATATCATCAATAAAGACCACCACAAATTTATCCAAAAACTCCATGAATATTGAATTCATTAAGTTCATGATCAAAGCTGGAGCATTGGTTAAACCGAAAGACATGACGGTGTACTCGTCATGACCATAACGAGTAGTGAAAGCCGTCTTGAATATCCTCTCGATCGATCGACTGATGATACCCCATTCTCAAATCAATCTTTGAGAACACAGGCTCGATCAAGCGATCGAGCAGATCATCGATGCGAAGCGAGAGGGTATTTGTTCTTCACCGTCACCCCATTGAGAGGACGGTAGTCAACACACATGCGCAAAGTCTTGTCCTTCTTCTTCACAAGAGCACCGGACAACCCCTAGAGACGAATGGGACGGATGAAACCCTTTGCTTGGAGCTCACCAAGTCGCTTCTTCAATTCTTCTAGCTCATTGGGAGGCATCCGATCTGGCGCGCCGAGATAGAGCGTGACAGGGCGACAACTCGATGACAAACTCGGATCTCGAATCGAGGCATCCTGTAAATCATCGGAAAAACATCCTCAAAGTCGAGATACTATGGGAACATCCACGAATACATGGCTTTCTTCGCCTCTAATGCACATAGATGTGGCCCCGTAGGCTGGCGAAAATCCGACTGCCACTTTGAAGGGCTAGTGAGATAGACAATCTTCCGGCACAATCGATTTGCCCCAAGTGTTGGGACAACCAATCCATGCCAAGAATCACATCCGACATCGATTGGAGCGAGAATAAGATTTGCCAAAATCCCACTCCTTTGATCGTGATAGGAACATCCCGACCTTTGTAATCGGCTCTCATTTCCGACCGGAGCGGATGAGCAAAGTAATCCCCAAAGGAACACAAGTGAAGACCACTAGCCGCAGCAAATGATCTTGAAATAAAAGAATGCGATGCTCGAATCAAATAATACTGCGGGAGGACGAATTAACAAAAGTGTACCCATCACGACATCGGCGCCTCCCGAGCCTCCTCGGTGAAAGGTGGTTGACTCGACCATTGCTCGCCCCCAGGTCTTCGGATAATCTTACGGTCGGTGGGTGACCACTCCCTGCCGCGTCCTCCATTAGGGCGAGGGCTACCGCAACACTCGAGGGCAGCGTTGGCGTAGTGGCCCTTGTTGTGGCGAAAACAAGTAACCTCGGCCGCCGGATTGCGGAGGCCGCTCTGTCTTGGATCGCGGCGCACGTGGGTCAAACACGGCTGCGGTGGGCGAGGAGTGCGCAGATGGCCTCGGCGCCGGTGGAGCAAAAGAACGGGCCTGGTGCTAGCCCGGCCGAGGGCAGTGAGTGGTGTGAGTAGGCGATGGGCCTCCCATTTGCGCTGCGGGACTCGCCAGCGCCTTTGCCTTATGCTCGGCAACAATGGCCTTATCTACCAAGGCTCGAAAGTCGGAGAAGTCTACAGCAGATAGCTTGTCCCGCAACTCCTCGGACAAGCCATCCATAAACTTCTCCGCTTAGCCTCATCCGAGGCCACCTCCCGGAGCATAACGAGCCAAATGATTAAGCTCGCATGCAATTACTCGTCACGGACTTGCGCCCTTGTTTGGCGCGAGAAACTCCTTCTTCTTGACTTCATCGAGGCCATCGGGGATGTGGGCCCGACAAAAAGCGATCGAATTCCTCCCACGCGACCACATGGCTGCGGGTGCATGGCGAGATAGTTCTCCCACCAGAGAGTGCCGCGCCCTCAAGGCGGTGGGACGCGAAGAGTGCCTTATCTGTGCACGACCTTCGAGCTATGTTGAGTTTTCGCTCAACCATGCGCGCCAATCATCCGCATCGAGAGGTCCTCGAGGCGGGAGAAAGTCGGCGGTGCGTGCGGAGCTTCGGCAAGTCCCCGCGAGTGCGGTGGCGCCACCACGGCGAGTGGAGGTATTCCCAGCAATAACCTCCGGATGCGCGTCGATCCATGTGGTTTCGCTCAATCGGCGAGAACCTCGGCCATGGTCGGAGGAGGGGAAGCTCCTCATCATGACCAACTGCCGGCGCCACGCGTTCTCCGGCCATCTGTTTCACTAAGACAAGTTAACAATAGCCGAAAACACGAAGTCGACAACCCACTACAAATAACACTACTGACACAAAACAAACACAAGACTTTTAAGTTACAAAACCAATTGATAAAAAATTAGACACTTAGCAAACTCATACATATCTTACCCTTATGCCCCCCACAAATTTTAATTAAACTAATTCTCTATGGTTCTCCCAAAGACTGATTCTACTGGTAGTAACTATCTTTTGAAAGGAAAGAGAGAAACCAAGTTTTTAAGCTGAAATTAGAGTAAGATGAGAGTAGAAGGCTAGGATAGATAAGAGTAAAATCGAGACCCCGCTAAGTTTTCATAAACCCTTTTATATTTTGCAAATAAGCCTTTCCAAAATATCCTAAGGGCGACTATGCTTGAGTTGCTACGGTCGAATGGCTCGATACCAACTTTGTGAGGACCCCAATTTATTTGGCTTGTAATGCTTAACCAACCACGGTCCTAGCATCACAAATCAAATAAATTGATCCTCAGATATGTATACTTCTGAGCGATATACACACCCGTTACAAAATTAGACATCAACTCCATTCCAAACATAGAGTCCAAACACCACACTACCAAACGGAAGATAAACAAATAGAAGAGTTATTATAGACAAAGGCCGACTGTGCCACAAGATACAAAAATAACAGAGAGAAGACAGCGGAAGCAAAAGTGCCATAAGATGGCTATAAACAAAGCCAATCGGTGTGCCTTCAACCCACAAGGCATCGTAGGACCGCCAAGTCTAGTCGTCACGAAACGGCAACACTGACTCACGTAGTGAGGCCCTTGGGGCTCACCTTCTTCCTCTCAGACAAAAACATTAAGCAAAGCACACAGTACAAAGATTATCTTTGTACCCGCAAGGCGACGTGTGAGCTAGCGGACACATTCATATGCTACATGCAGCTTGTTTGGTGGAGGCCATATGTTTCATTTGCATAAAGCCAATTTTCATTTGCAATAATGTAATACGGTTTGAAGGCAAGTTTGCAATTTATTTTTAATCTTTGAAATAACATGAAGGTAATAATTACAAAAGAGTAAAGAAAAACAACCTAGAAGTGACTATCCCAATAGTCACCACAACAATAGCACGAATCCCAGATTCGTACCACCCAACAAGTTTTAATTTAAAATGTTGTAGTCTAGTTCTTACGGGGCGTATCCGAGCGTGTCCATAACCTAGGACGAGGCTATTCGAATAGTTTTAACCCTGCAGGGGTGTACCAATGTACCCACACTTCAGACCGCCTTTAAGCCAAAGCACACTTAGAAGGTATCTTGCACGGCTAAGTCCTCGACACTTTTTCCAATATTGTGTATTAACTACGAGCCGCTCGTATGGATAGAAATCCATACGCTTACATGGTAAAGCCGAAAAGGCAACTACCCACTCAGGATAAAGCTTTTCGGACAACTACCATGCTCCCACCTCCATCCCTCCTGCGACCTCCTGCGACCCGGAGCCAATACACGCCAAAGTACTAGGTCAAGAGAGGTCCCATATACTCTAGTGTGGTTGTACGCAAAATGCTCGATCGGTGGCGCAAGTAACTCGGTCCTTAAGCGACTCGGGCACCTTTCGATCACACCCAGCAGATCACACAGTCTTACCATTGTGCCCATGTCTAAATCATTTTGCTTTCATTTTTAATTTTGCAATTAAACATAGCAAAATGCTGAAACATAAAGTTATAGAAAATTTTGTGTGATCAAGGTTACCGACTAAAGTCGATAACCTTGATTCTACCGATAGCTAAGCATGTCTAAGCAAATTGACCGGACCTACTAAGTGACAAGAGATCATCCAGCGATTTCTAATCACGACAAATAACCTAGGCTCGGTAGTAGAGGAATATCATTTGCCTACTGATTATGCATCTAAAGGATTATCTAACCAATTTAACACAAATTAAGCGATGCATACATACAGTTGAAACAAAATATTAGACTTTAAAATACTGGGATTAACATGATCAACCGCTTGCACGGCTCGCATTGCTCGAATGCTCAACTCATTGCGGAGGATCGCTCTCGGGTTACCGCAAATGTCGAATCCTAACGTGAACAAATAACAACGAATAAGAACGAATAACACCGCAAAACTCAGCATACAACAATAACAAAACATACCAAAACTTACACAAGCAACCTAAGCAAGATATAACAAAATTTTAGAAACAGAGAACAAATCATTTTAAGTTATTAAGAATTTTCTATGAATTTTCTAAGCTAAAAACACATCAAAACACTAGTTAATTACTTAACAAATTTTCATGAGCAGAAACAGATATCTAAAACCTATCACGATAATTAGTATACTAAAAATGACAATTTACAACATTGGTTTCATGGATTTGGACAATTATTGAAAGAATCTGAATTTTCTAATTTGGAAAAATACATAATACACCAATTAATCAATAACTGAAATTTTGCTAACAGAGACATGGTTGAAACTAATTTTGGTAAATAGTATATTCAAAATGAAAATTAACACTCTTTGGATTCATGCAATTAGGAGGAAAATTAAATTAGTTATGCATTTTACAATTTAAGTGCAAGTTTGAGCATTTTAATTAAACCTATTCCTAAACAAATTTTAAAATTCCAACTCGAGTGAACTAAACCTCTACCCAACGTTAGATTAAACTTTAGCCAAAATCAAAGCTAACAAAATTTGAAATAACCGAAAGGACTTACAATCAATTAGTTATGGATTTCTAAAGCTTAACACAATTCCTAATTAACAAAATAAATATTCGAGGATAAAACAAAACAATAGAATCAAAGGAATGGGCGTGGCTCTATCGGGCGATCGGACAATGGGCGGACTCACGGCGCTCGCGATTCAAGCGCGTCCGACAACGAGCCGGCAAATTCAGAGATTGCGCGTGTCGCCGCGAGCTAAGCCCGCGATGCGGCGAAGTGCCAAATAGTTCTTGATGCTATCGCGCACCCGACTATGGCGGAACTTCACGGAGGTGGACCACGGCGGCGGTGCGACGCGGCGGAGCGGAGGGGAACCTCGGCGAAAATGGCACGCGTGTTTGGCCGGACCTAAGCGACTTAACGTGCGCTGAGCACGATGGGTTACGAGAACCGGCGGGATGTCGCGGAGGAGAGGAGGTTGCGGAGATGAGTGGCGACGATGAACCGAAGCGGTGGTCAAGGCGGCGCGAGGAGAACAATCTGAGTAAAGACGGAGGAAGCGAAGATGTAGATGGCTCGGTGGGTGCGAGATGGTCTTTGAAGCAAGCAATCGACCAAAAGACCAACTCACGGTGATGAGGGCGAAGATCCGAGCTTTCGGCCAAAAAGAGGATACCCAAAATCAACGGCCCCTGCTAGCGAAACTAAAAATTAGTGAGGAAAACATGACAGGATGCGGAACACGATATGACGCGAAAAGGAGAAGATGAGCTTCACTGGTTGTGGTGTTGACACGGCGGTGGCGGCACGGTCGTGAACCCGAGTTTGCGCACTACTACAATTTGAGCTAAGGGAAAGCAATGGAGGGTAGGAAGTGGTCTTATGGTGTCCAAAGGAGGATAAGAGAGCTTGCGAGGGCTTAAGTAGGGAAGAGGCGGAGGAAAACGAGCGGCGGCGCTTTCGGCACCGAGGAGCTCAAGAGCAGTCTTGACAAGGTGGTGAAAGGAATGGTGGGTGATTAATGCGCTCGGAGACATGGCGAGCAATGGGCGATGCGGCCGAGGAAATGCGCGAAAATCGGAAGCGGTGGCGAGGCAGCGGGGTGAGGTGGCGTTCATGCGCGCCATCGCGGCATTCGACCCGCCGGCGTGGTAGGTGACGACGACATGTGGGGCCCACCCGCCCGACAATAGGAAGCGGCGAGGCGAGCACGTGCGATGCGGCGAGCAGTTGGTTAGACTCGATCAAGAATGCATCGACCGTTGGATCTGAGATGGACGGTCAAGATTTCTGTATGCATTCGGACCGGTCGGTTGATTCAACGCACGCGGGCCGCACGATCTGCATCGGACGGTTGACAACGATTGGGCTCGCGCTGTGCAGTTAGGCGGTGCGACCGAGCCATTTAGGTGCGGTCGGACTCGAGTCGGAGGTTGGGTCCGAACCCGAGGAACAGTGATTCCAGGTTTGATTTCAAAAGGCTGATAAGGTTTGAGGAATTTTTAAAGGTAGTTACTGAGCTCCAAAAATCCTGAAATTTTTATGGAAGATTACTGGAACATAGAAAAACATTGTGTAATTTTTCCAGGAATTTTCATGCACTAGATTGTTCTGCAGAAAATTCACAAGCTGCTGACCTAGGGTTTGACCAGAAATTCAAACTAGTTTGACTTGGCCATTTGAAATAGCAAATAAAATCTAAAAATTGTGAAATAATTCAGGGAGGTAGTTAGGATGATCAAGATGATAGGAAAAATAATTTCAGAGGATGATCATAGGTTTGAAAGCTAAGAATCTGATGACCACAATTTCCAATCACAAGAATTAACTTCTAAAAATTGGAAATTGCTAGGAAAAATTTGGAAATCTTCCAAATGATTTGATGAGACAACAAAAGTTTTTATTTCTCCTCATAATTTACATTTGAAATACAAACCCTAAGTTAGGGCTGTTACAGGTGTACAAAGGAATTGAGAATAACTATCAATTTAAAATAGAGATATAAGTACTTGAAATAAAATACGCATGCAGTAGTAATTTAAAACGAAAGGTACATAATTTGAAATACTGGGTGCAATATGATCAAGAGTATGACTTGCCTTGCTCGAAAGCTTGCGGATCTACTTCTTCAGCGAACTCCGCTTCCCCGGTGTCATCAAACTCTACACGTGAGAACAGAGCAAGATCAAATAAAGTCTAAATAAAGATTCAAATGAAATCCAACTCAAAAAGCTTTAGAGAAGGAGGTCCAATGGTGGAAAGCTGCGAGATGAGAGCAAGAAAGAGGAAGTGTTGAGGTGAAAATGGATGGAGTGGAAAGGGAAAGCGACTCCTGGCATGCTATTATAGTGGAGGTTGGAGCGGGTGACAATGATATAGCGAGGATTCACGATGGCGAAGCATAGGTGCACAGCCAGCAGGTGAGCAAGGGAACGGGAGCAGGTAAGGGAGGAGACAAGAGGGGGAGATGGGTACAACAAAGGTGACCGCATTTAGTACGATGCAACAACATTTAATGCGCAAAGACCTGCAGCCAATGTGCAAGAAGGATAAAATGAGCAGGCTAGTTGAAACAGAGAGGTAGGTCAAAGTCAAATGGGAGGTGTGGCCAAGAGGAGGTCTCACCAGAAAGGGTGGTCTGGGAGGAGGTGGTCTTTGCAAAAGAGCGATTGCGACCAAATGGTGGTCTTTGCAAAAGGGCGTTGAGACCAAAAGGGTGATCTTTGCAAAAGAGCGATTCACGACCAAAAGAGTGGTCTTTGCAAAAGGGTAGTTGCGACCAAAAGGTGGTCTTTGGGAAGAAGACCATTCGATTATGATCGAACAAGCGGCAGGATTGAAGCGCGGCGCGAGGAGGAGAGCGGACAGAGAGAGGGGAAACTAAGGACTAGAGAACTCCAACAACTCAAGATAAACCCAACCAAATTAATTGAAGTTTGATTAATTCATATTAAGATGCTTCCAAACTCCAAAATCTCCATGTTAAGCTTTAGCAACTCACAAAACCAAATTGTTCTTTTGTTTTGAAAACTTCAAAAGGCTCCAAAAATAGGGTGTTACCTTGCTGCCCTAGGGGCTAGGACCTCCTATCGTGAGACCGAATCGGCACATCACCGGTGCATGTGGTACTCTTCCACGAAGACATCATGCACTAGCACCTCTGCGTGTACCAGAATGCATGGTCTCGCGTGCACAGGCTCGACAGGCCTTGGGGTGCACACGCATACACCCTGTTGGGAGTGTACGGTGTCCAGATGATTGTGGGGACCCCGGTTTATTCGGCTTGTAATGCTTAGTCTTCCATTGACCCTAGCATCACAAATCAAATAAACCAAGCCCCGAGATATGTATACTCCCCAGAAATGCAGTATACACACCCCGTTACAAAATCATGCATCAATTCCATACATCACATAACATTAATTCTAACAAAGGACATACAATATAGGGATTTAATACAGCAAGGGCCAACCGGCCAAAAAGCAACAAAATAACAAATAGACAGCGGAAGCAAAAGGGCCATAAGATGGCAATAACAAAAGAGCCAATTAGTGTGCCTTTACCCACAAGGCAACCAACCGGATCGCCAAGCTAGCCGTCAAGCCCGTAGCACATCTCACAAAAGGGAAGCCCTTGGGGCTCACCTTCTTCCTCTGCAACAAAAACATTAAGCAAAGCAACTGAGTACAAAAATTGTTTTTGTACTCGCAAAACTGACGTGTAAGAACAATGTAACTATAATTAACTACATGCAAGCTTTATTTAAGTGGAGGGCTCTGGACTTACTTTTAGCCAAAGCGAGTTTTCACTTGCAATAATGTAATAGATTCAAAGCAATTTGACAAACTGATTGTAATTGTTGAAATAACGATACAATAAGTACAAGAGTAACCACCTATTGGTGACTATCCCAATAGCCACCACATTACATACGAATCCCAGTTCGTACCACCCATGTCAAGTTTTAATTTAAAAGTTGTAGTCTAGTTCTCACGGGCGTATCCGAGCGTGTCCATAACCTAGGGCGAGGCTATTCGAATAGTTTTAACCTGCAGGTGTACCAATGTACCCACACTTGGACCACCTTTAAGCCACAAAGCACACTTAGAAGGTATGCGCGCGGCTAAGTCCTAAGAGACGCTTTCAATATTGTGCATTGACTACGAGCGCTCGTATGGATCGGAATCCATACGCTTACATTGCGGCCGAAAGACAACCGGCCATCACGGAAGCCTTTGGACTCTACAATGCTCCCGGCACCATCCCTCTGCGGCTCCTGCGACCGAAGCCAATACACGCCAAAGTACTAAGTCAAGAGAGGTCTCATACCCTCTAGTGTGGTTAGCACACAAAATGCTCAGTACGGTGGCGCAAGTAACTCGGTCCTTAATTGTCCCGGGGACCATTCCAGTCACACCCACAAGCACACCAACATAGCATTGTGCCCAAGTCTAAATCATTTTGTTTTCATTTTTAGTTTTCACAATACACATAGCAAAATGCTGAATCATAAAGTTATAATAATTTTGTGTGATCAAGGTTACCGACTAAGTCGATAACCGCCCAATTCTACCGGTATCTAAGCATTGCTAAGCATCATATCGTACCGACAATAAAAGGCCCTAAATAATTCACCGGGCTCTAATTCACCAGTGAGAATAATATTCCTAAGGTAGTGGCAGGGGTGAACAATTTCAGGGCAACAATGCAATGGGATTAACTACCTCTAATCGACAAAATTAATCATTGACACAAAAGCATGCATACGTACGAGTAAAACAAAGTATTAGATTTTAAAAGTAATGGGATTAAGTGGATATGATCAAACTGCTTGCCTTGCTGTAGATCACTTTCTTGCCGCAGAGGATTCACTCACGTAAACAATAATCCCTTCGGAACCTAACGCGAAAAGGCGATAATCACATAAGAACAAGAACTCCAAATAAAACTCAACAGCAAAAGCTATCCAAATACAATGAAATTTATACAGCAGCAAGAGGATGATTTTAAACAAATTTAGAAACAAGAAACAGGTCATTAGGACTTAGCATGAAAAAGTTATGCCCTAAACAATTTCTCTCAGCCTGGAAAATCCTAATTAAATTAATTATGGTTACTGTTCATGGCAAAAATTTCTAGAATGATCTGGAACTTCAAATTTTTATGGTAGGTAGACATGGTTATCTTAATAACAGAAAAACTGAGTTTGCACAATTTGGAGTTGAAAAGAATTAATTATGATTTTTCTAAGTTCTAAAACTAGCATATATCACTTTTCAGTAACAAGAATAAAGCCAAAGCCTAGTTCATATTAAAGCATGTCTACAGAAAAATTTTACCAAGTTGAGTTTGCTCAGTTTGGATTTACAGAGAAAAAGTTATGTATTTTACAAATTTGGGATAATTTCTAAACAGTTATTTCATATTAAACAAGTTCATGCAGTTTATATCATTTTCTACTTCATAACAGTGCCTAAATCCATTCTCAGATTAAAGTTCATTCTATAACAGAGCTAAAGAAATTGGAATCATTCAAAAAGGAATTAAATGACGAAGTTATGCACTTTTGAAATTTGAAACATTAAAAGACTTAGGAAATTTGAGCCCTTGGGAGGTCCAAATGAACTGAAGGAAAAAGGAGAGGTCGTTGGCCGTCGATCCTTCATCGCACGACCACGGGCCTCGAAGCACAGCGCACAGAAGACCTCCTCCCGCACAGGGGAGGTCTGAACCGTCGAGATCGGATCCAACGGCCACGACCAGTGCATGCACAGCGCACGCAAAGGAGGTCCACGCGCCTAACGGAGGTCGTGATCGTTAGATCAAGATCTCGCGGTCCCGAGCACTAGGGGAGGTCCTAAGGTTAAACCTACGAGAGGAGAGTGCGGGCGGCTAAGATCTCACGAGAGGAGGTCTTCAGCGGTCTAGATCTCCGGAGGGAGTGCGGGCGGCTAAGATCTCACAGGAGGTCTTCAACGGTCTAGATCTCCGGAGGAGGTCTTTAACGGTCGCGATCAGCGAGGAGGTCCTAGGCGGTCGAGATCAAGCGAGGAGGTCCCGAGCGGCTAGGATTTACGAGGAGGTCTTGGATGGCTAAGATCTACTCGGGGAGGTCATATGCGACGAGGTATTGGCGGGAGGAGCTGCGGGCGGCTCGGTTGGAGCTAGGGAGGTCTGAGCGGTTTAGATTTAATCGAGGAGGGAGGTCAGGAGGTTCTGAGGACTTCTTTATAAAAGACCAGGGTGGTCTTTTACAAAGAGGACCCGAGGGGTGGTCTTTGGGGTGGTCTTTGCAAAAGACCACAAGAAGGTCTTTGCGCAGAGAGGTCCTAGCGGCTTAGATTGAGTTTAACGAGGTCATGGGCGGCTAGGATCTAACCAGGAGGTCCTAGCACTTAAGGTTTTTCACAGAGCGAGATCCAACGGCTAGAGCCAATCCATGGAGGTCTTTAACGGCGGAGATTACTCTAGGAGGTCTTGGGACTTAGAATTTACAGAAAACCCTCTGGTGCGGATCGACTAGGGGTGATCTTACGGTGAGATTAAACTAGGGGAGGTCACGAGCAGAGGTCTTCACGAGAGGAAGATCTCGACGGTCAAGATGAACAGGAGGAGGTCCAAGCGGTGCGGATATTACGAGGAGGTCACGGGGTGAGGATTTTAGCGGATGAAGAACCCGATGGCTAAGATCTCCCGGGGAGGTCTTCGCCGGCTCAGATTTGCTCGGGGTGGTCTTCTTGCACGGAGGACCTCAAAGAGGTCTTTTGCAAAGAGGACCCCAAGGTGGAGGGTGATCTGGCGGTGGGATTTGCTCTACGGAGGTCTTTAACGGCGAGGATTTGGATAAAGGAGGTCTGGCTGCAAGAGACTTACCAAGAGATCTAACGGTCGGATCGACGGTGAATAGGTGGTGAGCAGCTAAGACCACAACCGGGAGGTCCTAGGACTTAGGTTTTTACCGAAAGGGATCGACGGTTTAGATCTAATCACAAAGAGATCAACAAGGGCTAGGATTGCAGCGGGGAGGTCCTGGAACTTAAGGACTTCACACACGAAGATCTAAAGGCCAAGGGTTAACGCTAGAAGATCATCAACGGTCTAGATCGAGCCTAGGAGGTCTGAAGACTCAAAGAAACGCACGCGCTGCCGACCAGAAATGGTAATCATTGGGCTACAGGACTTGTCTGAGTAAGGCCCGACAAAACGCCCGAGTCGGAGCTTGAGCTCACCGCCGGCGACGTGGTCCACGCCGGCGGGAACCAAGGACAAGGATAAACTCTAAATAATGAGGAGGACCTAAAGGTGTCAAAAACTAGAGCTAAAGCTCACCCTACCGGCGGCTAGCCGGAGATGACCGCCGGAGGTAAAAAATGGTAAAAAGGAAAGCCAACAAGGTCCAACAGAGCCGGATTTCCAAAGCTAAGGTACTCACCTGAGAATGGAGGAGGTCCGGGGATGGCCGAAAGAGCTCCGTCGACAATGGTGCTAGACGGAGTTTGAGGAAGAAGGAGCAAAACCAGCCAATGAAGAGCAAGTCCCCAAATCTGACGATCCCTGAGGAGGTCAAACAAGGCCAGTTAGGGATATGCTCAAGGTGATTCAATTCAGCTAGTTGACAGGACAAGAAACCCAAGTGAATCACTGGAGCCCTGAAGGCTTCGAGGAGCTCCAAAGCCCGGCAATGGTGAGAGGTTGCCCTCGGTGTTTGAGCTCGAGCGACAGAGGTGAAGTTTGGTTGAGGAAGATGGTGTCCAAAAGAGCTAGGAGGGACTCAGGGAACCTATAAAGCCGGGAGGGCAATGGTGAACCAATGGCTAAGTCCCGAGGAGTGAAATGAAAGAAAGGTCCTGCCATGGGTACAATGAAATGACATTTGCAGGTAAAAAGGGGAGACTTTGGGGAATGGCCCTGACCAGCATTGAATGCAAGTGGTAAAGGGCTGTTGACAAAGGCATGAATTGACAAGGCTTTGCTCCAAGCTGCTGTAGCTCGACACACGGCGTGCTTGCGAGCGTGATGATGACTACTTGCGAGAGGTCCACAAGTCGATGGAAGAGCCGAGGAGGACCAGTCCAAAGAATGCAATGGTTGGGAAGACTTAGACTTGGTGGGAGATCACGGCGGTTGGATTTGTAATAAAGGGCTCCGATTTCGAGAATAGATCGGAGGTCTTAATACACGTGGAGGTCAGAGCCACAAATCTAAGGATGGACGGCTCACGATCACCAAGGTGCACGGGGTGGTCGAGGAGGTCGAAAGGGATGACCAAGGGTGGTCTTTGCAAGAACACCACGGGAGAGTGCAGGAGGGTGCTCTTTGCAAAAAGGACCCGAGGTGGTCGTGCGAGTGGGAGGTGCGAGAGCTCCCAAGATCGCGGTAGGGCATGGATCAACGCGGTGGAAGTGGTCGCGACATGGAAGGAGCTCGGGCCGAGCCGGGAGGTTGAGTTCCACCAGGGAAAGGCGTTGGGCTCGGGTTAGACTTGAACCCAAGGAACAGTGGCTTGCTTAAGGATTAAATTTTGAGCTGAAACTTTAAGGGAGTATTTGAGATAGCAAACTACTCTAAAATTTATGAAATTTTAATGGTAGCTTGCTGACTTTGAGATGGACCTTGTGTGAAATTTCCAAGGGTTTTTATGCAGAGCACTTTTCTCCAGAAATTATCCAAGGTTCTGATTAGGGTTTTGACCAATGGTCCGAATGGGTTGACCGCCCCTGAGAATATCCAAATAATTTCTAGAAATTGCGAAAGTTTTCAGAGGGTCACCCAAGAAAATTATTTCCAGTGGATGATCACTAGATTAGACAAGGGTTTTTGGAAGACAAGGTTTTCGATCCGAGTGACTTGTGACTTGTAATCCCATAATTCTTTTGCAAGAATTCTTTAGAACATACAAGAATTGCAAGATGTAAGAAAAAGTTTTAATTTCTACTCATTTTTTTACATTTGAAACGCAAGCCAAAACTTGGGATGTTACAACTCTCCCCCCCTTACAAAAATCTCATCCCGAGATTTGACTCGCTCAGGAACGAAAGAGGGGTAGTCTGTATGGTGACGATCTTTTCGTTTTCCAAGAAGCTTCATCCTTGGAACGATTCGACCACTGAACTTGAAGGGATTGGATGGCATGATTCTCCGAGACAAGGAGCTCAAGCAAGGGACCGGCACAAATCTCGGTTCTGACCTGGAGGAAAATGTGCCACTTTAATCGACACGGAAAACATACCGGTTCGGATATAGCAAGGATCGACAGGTGAGAATCTTTCGATTCAAAGGGTGGTGGTGCAAGATCGTCATTGGCTGGTGGAGCGATTTGTCTGGTCAATTCCGCCAACAACGGGATCTCAGCCTGCTAGCTAGGTATGCAGAGTCATCCCTCCACATCTAGCTTCTTGGAGGAACAAAGGCCATACTCAGTTGGTGGGGCAATTTGTCTGGTTACTCCACTAACGAATGGGACCTCGGCTTGATCAATAGCTATACGGAGTCATCCCTCCGCAGCTAGTTCCTAAGAGGGATTACGGCCGCTTAGGCCGTAAATTTGAGCAAAAACTTGGATGTGACGCCGGGGAGGTATAGGGAAAGGAGAGGTGGCACTCAATCCAAACGATTGCTGAGCGGACTAGAAACGATCCACCAAGGTGGGTGCCACAACCAAGGCAGCAGGAAGACCATGCTCAACCACTCCCAAGTTGAGCGGCTGGAATTCCTTCGGCAAGGGTGGGCTGATGATCTCAAATCAAACAAAACAGTAGCAAGGCGAAAGTTGACAAGAAGCGTACCCAACATGGCGTTAGGCGCCTCCTGAACTTCTTCAACGGAGATGGAGTTTACTTGATCACAAACAGCCTTCTGCTCCTGATGCTTCACGGGGCAACTGTTGGCGTAATGCCCCTTCTTGTGGCAATAGAAGCACGTGACAACGGCCAGATCGCGGGGGCCACCTTGCTGCTGGACCGCAGGTGCACGAGACTGAAACAGGGCCCACAGAGGGCGAGGGGTTGTTGCACTTTTCTTAGGGCAACTATTTGCATAATGGCCCTGGAGTTTGCAGAGGAAACAAGTGACTTCGGCTAGATTACAGAGGTTGCCCTGCGGACTCGCAGGTGCACGTGATTGGGGCGCGACTGCGGAGGGCGAGGTTACCGCAACCTCCTTGGGACAACTATGCATAGTGACCCTTGTTGTTGCAAAAAAAGCAAGTGACATCAGCTATCTGTTGACGCTTGCGACGATCTTTAAACTTTTTCTTTCTGGCCCCAGGAACAATGGAATTCTTGACCGTAATCTGAAAGTCAGGGAAGGTATAGACTGGTAATTTGTCCTGCAGCTCCACCGACAAATCATCCAAGAACTTCTGCAGTGCGGAAGCATTGGCGATTGCGATACTGTAGATGACCAAGAAGCGATCGCTGAAGTTTTAATGATCTCGCGATCACCAGGTTCATGCTACACTCTTTGGGATAGTGAGTGCTTCCCTCGCAGAGAAAACAAGTGACTTTGGCAGTCGGATAGTTTCCGGGTAAGTGGTCTTCATCGTAGGTTGGGCAGGCTGTAGTACACTCGTTGTCGTAGTGCCCTTCCTCACTGGCGCCGACTGGACCACGACCTTTCGTGGTTGCAACCTTCAGCGACATGGCTCTTTTACCATGGTCACGGACAAAGGACCAAAATCCATCACAATCGCCCGAGGGGAGGCGCTTGCAATCCTTATGCGGACAATTGGGGCTGGGAGGTTTTCACGCTGCCCGACCCTGCGACCTAGTCCGCTCTTTGTGCGTCAGGACATCTGTTACGAAAAGATGGGTTAGCGAACCGAAGACTAGAATTTGAAAGGCGCGAAAGAAAGGTCAAGGGCTAAGGTATTCTGCTGAAAGTTAGGGTGAGGGTAGATACTAAGATGGACAAGGATCAAATCCGAAAGCTTAAGGCAAAGAAACAATAAACCACTAAGAAATGAACTCAAAAAGCTCAAAACAACCGCAAAATCAACACAAGGTTTCAATCACAAGGTCAACTTCCCGGTACGACCAAATCGTATGGAGGGAACGAGCAATCGGTTTATGAAGGTAAATTTCAGTATGCAACTCAAATTCAAATAGGACCAATAGTAGGGCAGAACCACTAACAAAAGCGTTAGATACTTAGCCAACTAATATCACTTCTTACACTTTTATCCCCACAAGTTTTAATTGAATTAACCTCTCATTATCTACCTTCTTTAGGACCTTTGAGCTTGCTGTCCGGAAATTGACGCTTGCTGTCCAGATTTTGCATCCAAGCTCCTAGTCGAAATTCACCATTCCAGAAGCTTCAAAACCTTGTATAAGGGCAGCCAACACTTCAATTTGCCAAACTCATTGGTTCCCAAAACCCAACTTAAACGATAACAACTATCTTTTGAGAGGAGGAGAGGAAAACAACTTTTAAAACTTAAGTTAGAGCGAGATGAGAGAAGAAAGCTAAGATAGGTAAGGAGTAAAATCTGAGAACTTACTTAAGCTTTCATAAATCATTTGATATTTTGAAATTAAGTTTTTCAAAATATCCGAAGGACGACCAAGCTTAGGGTTTCCACGGTCAATATGGCTCTGATACCAACTTTGTGGGGACCCCGGTTTATTCGGCTTGTAATGTTTAGTCTTCCATTGACCCTAGCATCACAAATCAAATAAACCAAGCCCCGAGATATGTATACTCCCCAGAAATGCAGTATACACACCCCGTTACAAAATCATGCATCAATTCCATACATCACATAACATTAATTCTAACAAAGGACATACAATATAGGGATTTAATACAGCAAGGGCCAACCGGCCAAAAAGCAACAAAATAACAAATAGACAGCGGAAGCAAAAGGGCCATAAGATGGCAATAACAAAAGAGCCAATTAGTGTGCCTTTACCCACAAGGCAACCAACCGGGCCGCCAAGCTAGCTGTCAAGCCCGTAGCACATCTCACAAAAGGGAAGCCCTTGGGGCTCACCTTCTTCCTCTGCAACAAAAACATTAAGCAAAGCAACTGAGTACAAAAATTATTTTTGTACTCGCAAGACTGACGTGTAAGGGTAACAGAACTATAATTAACTACATGCAAGCTTTATTTAAGTGGAGGGGGCTCTGGACTTACTTTTAGCAGAAAGCGAGTTTTCACTTGCAATAATGTAATAGATTCAAAGCAATTTGACAAACTGATTGTAATTGTTGAAATAACAGCAATACAATAAGTACAAGAGTAACCACCTATTGGTGACTATCCCAATAGCCACCACACATAGCACGAATCCCAAATTCGTACCACCCATGTCAAGTTTTAATTTAAAAGGTTGTAGTCTAGTTCTCACGGGGCGTATCCGAGCGTGTCCATAACCTAGGACGAGGCTATTCGAATAGTTTTAACCCTGCAGGGGTGTACCAATGTACCCACACTTCAGACCGCCTTTAAGCCATAAAAGCACACTTCAGAAGGTATCTTTGACACAGCTAAGTCCTCGAGGCGCTTTCCAATATTGTGCATTGACTACGAGCGCTCGTATGGATCGAATCCATACGGTTACATTGCCAAATTAAAGACAACCACCATCACGGGAAGCCTTTCGGACTCTACAATGCTCCCAGCACCATTCCTCTGCGGCTCCTGCGACCGAAGCCAATACACGCCAAAGTACTAAGTCAAGAGAGGTCCCATACCCTCTAGTGTGGTTAGCACGCAAAATGCTCGATCACGGTGGCGCAAGTAACTCGGTCCTTAATTGACCGGGCACCATTCGATCACACCCACAAGCACACCAACATACCATTGTGCCCAAGTCTAAATCATTTTGTTTTCATTTTTAGTTTTCACAATACACATAGCAAAATGCTGAATCATAAAGTTATAATAATTTTGTGCGATCAAGGTTCTGACTAAGTCGATAACGCCCAATTCTATCGGTATCTAAGCATTGCTAAGCATCATATCGTCATCGACAATAAAAGGCCTAAATCATTCAGGGCTCTAATTCACGGTGAGAATAATATTCCTAAGGTAGTGGCAGGTGAACAATTTCAGACAACAATGCAATGGGATTAACTACCTCTAATCGACAAAATTAATCATTGACACAAAAGCATGCATACGTACGAGTAAAACAAAGTATTAGATTTTAAAAGTAATGGGATTAAGTGGATATGATCAAACTGCTTGCCTTCATGTAGATCACTTTCTTGCTGCAGAGGATTCACTCACGTAAACAATAATCCCTTCGAACCCTAACTTGAAAAGCGATAATCATATAAGAACAAGAACTCCAAATAAAACTCAACAACAAAAAGCTATCCAAATACAATGAAATTTATACAGCAGCAAGAGGATGATTTTAGACAAATTTAGAAACAAGAAACAGGTCATTAGGACTTAGCATGAAAAATTTATGCCTAAACAATTTCTCTCGACTGGAAAATCCTAATTAAATTAATTATGGTTCTTGTTCATGGCAAAAATTTCTAGAATGATCTGGAACTTGAAATTTTTATGGTAGGTAGACATGGTTATCTTAATAACAGCAAAACTGAGTTTGCACAATTTGGAGTTGAAAAGAATTAATTATGATTTTTCTAAGTTCTAAAACTAGCATATATCACTTTTCAGGAACAAGAATAAAGACAAAGCCTAGTTCATATTAAAGCATGTCTACAGACAAATTTTACCAAGTTGAGTTTGCTCGGTTTGGATTCTGAGAGAAAAAGTTATGTATTTTACAAATTTGGGATAATTTCTAAACAGTTATTTCATATTAAACAAGTTCATGCAGTTTATATCATTTTCTACTTCATAACAGTGCCTAAATCCATTCTCAGATTAAAGTTCATTCTATAACAGAGCTAAAGAAATTGGAATCATTCAAAAAGGAATTAAATGACGAAGTTATGCACTTTTGAAATTTGAAACATTAAAAGACTTAGGAAATTTGAGCCCTCGGGAGGTCCAAAAGAACTGAAGGAAAAAGGAGAGGTCGTTGGTCGTCGATCCTTCATCGCACGGCCACGGGCCTCGAAGCACAGCGCACAGAAGACCTCCTCCCGCACAGGGGAGGTCTGAACCGTTGAGATCGGATCCAACGGCCACGACCAGTGCATGCACAGCGCACGCAAAGGAGGTCCACGCGCCTAACGGAGGTCGTGATCGTTAGATCAAGATCTGGCGGTCCCGAGCACTAGGGGAGGTCCTAAGGTTAAACCTACGGAGGGAGGTCTGGACGGCTAAGATCTCACAGAGGAGGTCTTCAACGGTCTAGATCTCCAGAGGGAGGTCTGGACGGCTAAGATCTCACAGAGGAGGTCTTCAACGATCTAGATCTCCAGAGGGAGGTCTTTAACGGTCGCGATCAAGCGAGGGAGGTCCTAGGCGGTCGAGATCAAGCGAGGGAGGTCCCGAACGGTGGGATTTACACGAGGAGGTCTTGGATGGCCAAGATCTACTCGGGAGGTCTTATGCGACGAGGGTTTTGGCGGGAGGAGCTGCGGGCGGCTCAGTTGGAGCTAGAGAGGTCTGAGCGGTTTAGATTTAATCGAGGAGGAGGTCAGGAGGTTACGAGGACTTCTTTATAAAAGACCAGGTGGTCTTTTACAAAGAGGACCCCGAGGAGTGGTCTTTGGGGTGGTCTTTGCAAAAGACCACAAGAAGGTCTTTTGCGCAGAGAGGTCCTAGCGGCTCAGTTGAGTTTAACGAGGTCATGGGCGGCTAGGATCTAACGAGGAGGTCCTAGCACTTAAGGTTTTTCACAGAGCCAGATCCAACGGCTAAGAGCCAATCCATGGAGGTCTTTAACGGCGGAGATTACTCTAGGAGGTCTTGAGACTTAGAATTTACACAGAAAACCCTCTACAGTGCGGATCGACTAGGGGTGATCTTAACGGTGAGATTAAACTAGGGGGAGGTCTTGAGAGCAGAGGTCTTCACAGAGGAAGATCTCGACGGTCAAGATGAACCCCGGAGGAGGTCCAAGCGGTCTGGATATTACAGGGAGGTACTGGGGGTGAGGATTTTAGCGGATGAGGAACCCGATGGCTAAGATCTCCGGGGAGGTCTTCGCCGGCTCAGAGTTGCTGGGGTGGTCTTCTTGCACGGAGGACCTCAAAGAGGTCTTTGCAAAGAGGACCCCCAAGGTGGAGGGTGATCCTAGCGGTGGGATTTGCTCTCTGAGAGGTCTTTGCGGCCGGGATTTGAGATAAAGGAAGGTCCGGCTGCAAGAGACTTACCAAGAGATCTAACGGTCGGTCGGCGGTGAAGAGGTGGTGAGCGGCTAAGAACACAAGCCCGGGAGGTCCTAGGACTTAGGTTTTTCCGAAAAGGGGTCGACGGTTTAGATCTAATCACGAAGAGATCAACAAGGGCTAGGATTGCGGCTGGGAGGTCACGGAACTTAGGACTTCACACGAAGATCTAAAGGCCAAGGGTTAACGCTAGAAGATCATCAACGGTCTAGATCGAGCCTAGGAGGTGCGAAGACTCAAAGAAACGCGTATTGCCGACGAACAACAATTAACACCGAGATTGGATTCTTGGACAACTTAAATGCTAATCATTGGGCTCGAGGACTTGTCCGAGTAAGGCAGACAAAAGCCCCAGTCGGAGCTTGAACTCACCGTCGGCGACGTGGTCCACGCCGGCGGAACCAAGGACAAGGATAAACTCTAAATAATGAGGAGGACCTAAAGGTGTCAAAACTAGAGCTAAAGCTCACCCTACGGCGGCTAGCCGGAGATGACCATGGAGGTAAAAACGGTAAAGGAAAGCCAACGAGGTCCAACAGAGCCGGATTTCCAAAGCTAAGGTACTCACCTGAGAATGGAGGAGGTCTGGGGATGGCCGAAAGAGCTCCGGTGACAATGGTGCTAGCCGGAGTTTGAGGAAGAAGGAGCAAAACCAGCCAATGAAGAGCAAGTCCCCAAATCTGACGATCCTTGAGGAGGTCAAACAAGGCCAGTTAGGGATATGCTCAAGGTGATTCAATTCAGCTAGTTGACAGGACAAGAAACCCAAGTGAATCACTGGAGCCCTGAAGGCTTCGAGGAGCTCCAAAGCTCGGCAATCGTGAGAGGTTGCCCTCGGTGTTTGAGCTCGAGCGACAGAGATGAAGTTTGGTTGAGGAAGATGGTGTCCAAAAGAGCTAGGAGGGACTCAGGGAACCTATAAAGCCGGGAGGGCAATGGTGAACCAATGGCTGAGTCTCGAGGAGTGAAATGAAAGAAAGGTCCTGCCATGGGTACAGTGAAATGACATTTGCAGGTAAAAAGGGGAGACTTTGGGGAATGGCCCTGACCAGCATTGAATGCAAGTGGTAAAGGGCTGTTGACAAAGGCATGAATTGACAAGGCACTGCTCCAACTGTTGTAGCTCTGACACACGACGTGCTTGCGAACGTGATGATGACTACTTGCAGAGGTCCACAAGTCAGTGGAAGAGCCCGAGGAGGACCAGTCCAAAGAATGCAACGGTTGGGAAGACTTAGACTTGAGCTGGGGAGATCCTGGCGGTTGGATTTGTAATAAAGGGCTCCGATTTCCAGAATAGATCGGAGGTCTTAATACACAGGGAGGTCCGAGCCACAAATCTAAGGATGGACGGCTCACGATCACCAAGGTGCACAGGGTGGTCGAGGAGGTCCGAAAGGGATGACCAAGGGTGGTCTTTGCAAGAACACCACGGAGGTGCAGGAGGGTGCTCTTTGCAAAAAGGACCCGAGGTGGTCGTGCGAGTGGGAGGTCTGAGAGCTCCCAAGATCGCAGCGGTAGGGCATGGATCCAACGGCTGGAAGTGGTCGCGACATGGAAGGAGCTCGGGCCGAGCCAGGAGGGTTGAGTTCCACCAGGGAAAGGCGTTGGGCTCGGGTTAGACTTGAACCCAAGGAACAGTGGCTTGCTTAAGGATTAAATTTTGAGCTGAAACTTTAAGGGTGTATTTGAGATAGCAAACTACTCTAAAATTTATGAAATTTTAACGGTAGCTTGCTGACTTTGAGATGGACCTTGTGTGAAATTTCCAGGGGTTTTTATGCGAGCACTTTTCTCCGTAAATTATCAAGGTTTGATTAGGGTTTTGACCAAAGGTCCGAATGGGTTGACCGCCCCTGAGAATATCCAAACAATTTCTAGAAATTGCGAAAGTTTTCAGAGGTTCACCCAAGAAAATTATTTCCAGTGGATGATCACTAGATTAGACAAGGGTTTTTGGAAGACAAGGTTTTCGATCCGAGTGACTTGTGACTTGTAATCCCATAATTCTTTTGCAAGAATTCTTTAGAACATACAAGAATTGCAAGATGTAAGAAAATTTTTTACTTTCTACTCATTTTTTTACATTTGAAACGCAAGCCAAAACTTGGGATGTTACAATGATGTGGTCATCCGTCAACTGATCAAACATCACAATGTAGTCTGGGTAGGACGCGTGCGTACTAATTGGAGTGAAGGTGATCTATGGAATAGAGCAATGGAAACTTAGCACAAGAAATTTAATTACATTACTATGGATATCATGGAGATATACTCATAATTTTAGGATAATGATACAATTGGCAATGGTGTTGAGGTTTGTTGAAACACGTGTTTTGACAAAATTCGGAAAATTTGTCAGTCAGAGGTGGTCAAACCAACGGGGTTTTAGCTAAGAGGTGGTGGTCGACCGCCATGGGCGGCAGTTTGACCGGCCACAAAGGTGACTTTCGAGTTTTGAGCTAGGCCAAAAATAAAGGGTGTAGGCAAGAGAGAGGATTCTTCTACACTTTGTCTCATAATTTTTGGAGCTGCGAGCTAAAGGTTCTATTCGTTTTAAATTTCTAGAGAGGTTTCAGATTTGTAGGGAGGAAATTTGGCTAAGTCCCTATCTTTGGCGATCGGGCCAGGCCATGGGTGGTGATCGACGATTTGTCCTATTCTTGGTGACTTGCGGCGATGTTCGTAGGTTAGGTCAATTTCATGGATTTCAGTGCATATGTGTTGCATGATGCATATTTTGACTAATGTGGGTCAAGTTGCAAAGAACTTATTCCCGAAATCGATTTCTTGATCTATTGTTGTGCAGGAGGCTTAGAGGTCAATGATGGTCAATGGTGAGGATGATCGGAATTAGGCTTGGAAAGCTAAGGTCCAGAATGATCGGGAATGTCGGGTGAAGTCAGTGGACTCAAGCATGGCGCAAAATGGACAAGGATGACTGAACAGGAAGTTCGATGCGACGGGTTGCATCAAGCGGCGTGGGGGTTAGTGCAAGTGCCATGGTGGTTTTGGTGGGAGCTGTTTAGGAGAGACTTGCTGATATGAAGAGAGCCATTGATCAACCTACACGTGGCGAAGGATGGGATTGCTTCATGAAGATTGGATTTTGTCTTTTGGAGAAGGATCGAGAAGGGGTATTTTGGTAACTTCACTAAAAAACTGCCTTGGTGACCTTTGGCTAAACTGCGGCGCAAGATGGCACAAGAAGAGGCGGTTTAGGTCAAATGAAGATAAAGATCATGAGAAGTTGGTGTTCTCATTTGCCAGGAACTTCAGCCAACTAGATCTGTTCTCATTCTCTACAATGGCAAAGGCAACCAGAAGATGTTGGTCATTCGCGTCGGTCGCCACCACCATTAGAATGGTGCCCTTGTACCTCTCCGTGAGGAAAGTTGTAACATTCCAAATATGGGTTTGTGTTTTAAATATATAAAAGTACGGACTTTTTAAAACTTTTGCTGCATTCTTTTGTATTTCATCTTTTCTTAAATTTCTTTCAAGTTTAAGTTAATCAAAAGGCTTCTAGTGATCAAATTAATGATTGATTTTAACTCTAAGAAAAGTCTTGTGAATAGTTCCTAGAAATATTTTTCGTAGGTTTTGGAACACCTTAGAAACCCACTTGAAAATTTTCACAATTTTTAGAATTTGTTTACTATTTTAAAACAGCCAGTCAAAGTGGTAAAACAAAAGTCAAACAACAAAAATAGAGACTTAAAATAATTTTGGAGAAAATTTCATTGCATGAAAAACCCTAGAAAAATTATACAATGATATGCATAGCGTTAGTAGCCTCTCATAAAAATTTCATGATTTTTGGAGTTATTTTTCTGTGGATAAAAATACTTTTAAGCTCTCAGCCTAATTGGGTTTTCAGAAAAAACCAATCTCTGACCTCCCTCTCTCTCTGACCTGCGGGTCCCAACCTTAGTTCATCTTCTCCACGTGGTTGAGCACCCTCGCCAGATCACCTGTGCGCATGCCATGGCCACTCCCACCCGGAGCCCTCCATTTGTGACTGTGCGCCCACAGTTCCCCTACATCTCCTGCACTCGCCCATGCTCCTGTCACCTTGCCATTGCCTTGCTCATTCCCCTCCATGCACCGAGCGCACTGTCGCCTTGCGCAACTCCCTCTCGCGAGCTCCATCCTCGCCTATAAAAGCCACCCAATGTCCTCCTTTCTCTCTTTTCACCATCACCGAACACTCCTCTCCATTCTTTTCCATTCCCACCGAGCGAGAGTGTGTGAAGAGCAAGCTCCCGTTCTGGCCAAGGCACCACCGTCATGTCCTCGCCATTCCAGTGCTACCCTCCCCTCTCTACCCGTGTCATATCATGTTCTGGGGTCCTATAAGTGTTTCCTCTAACCCTATTTCTTCGCTCATCCTCAGGGAACGCTGGAATTTGGTGTTCCTCAACTTCGGTCGCAAACAATCTTCATCGTCCCCAACTCGAGTGAGGTGAATCATTGAGCAATTCCTCACTCGGGCACTATCTCATTGGCTCACTTGAGCTTCCCCTATCATCATTTTCTCTCCGGGGTGGCAAGGTGATGGTAGTAAGACATGGCGCGACGTGGGAGTGAGTAGAGCAATTCAGTTCGGCCGGCATGGCTACAGTGGTGCTAGGGCGCTACAGTGCTGGCTTGGCTGAAGGGAGTTGGTGCAATGGCAACAAGGCATTGCAAACTGACCTAGCCAAAAAACAGGGAGGAGAAGAAAAAGAATAGGCTAGGACAATTTGGGAAAGGCAAAAGAAACAGGAAATGTGGTGATTGCAATTCCTTGATGTTCGCTAGGAAAATTCTCATGCGATGATTGAATATTTAGAGGATTAGGTTTTGCACTTTATGTTTTCCATTTTAGGGTTTATATTTCATGTAACATCTCAAAGATAATAATTTGTTATGATGATTTACTTGTATCAGATTCTTTCACTTTTACAATTTAGGTTTTGAATAAACTTAAAAGTACTACCCCTTTATTTTGCCTTTGCAATTTCTGATATTTAGGGTTTATGTTTTGAGGGTTTTTGTAATTAGGGTTTGTATAATTTTTCCACTTTGGATTTTTATTCTAGTGAATCTTTTCAAAAGATTTACAAGTATATGATTTTTTTTAGTTTGTTTTTCTTTTTTATAACCTCGCCTTTTAGGTTTTCGATTATTAGAGTTTCTGTTTTCACACCACCGGCTGGAAAGAGAAAATGCAGCTAAAATAACTTCCAAAAAGGCTAGCAATTATGATGGCAACAGGTAACATAAAAAGTTTTTAAAATCTCATATTTTCAAATTTAGGCATTTTTGGGATGTTACACATATCCACCCGTCTTCGTGCACACCAATGCTCATCGTTCCCATCCACCCCCGGCGTAAGTGTCCAGATGTACTCGACGCAACAGACCAGATCTATTTCAGGCAGTAGTCGAAGGGTGTGGAGAAGGAAATAAGAGGGTATTTGAGGAGGAGGTGGTTAGGGAGGAGGATGAGGTGGCAACAGCAAGGGCCCGAGATGAAGGGCGAGTGGGTGACCACTATGGAAGAGGTGGCAGTGACGGAGCTCAAGACGGAGGGCGATGTAGGGGATGAGGCAATAGAGGCTAGGGCTCGGGACGGATGCTAACGATTGGGGAACTGGGGCGTAGGAGGAGGCGGATGCAGTTTGGGGGTAGAGGAGGCGGCGACATCGTCGTGGAGGGGGAGTTGTGAGGACCCCAGTTTATTTGGCTTGTAATGCTTAACCAACCACCTGGTCCTAGCATCACAAATCAAATAAACTGATCCTCGAGATATGTATACTTCCCAGAAAGCAGTATACACACCTCGGTACAAAATTAGACATCAACTCCATTCCAAACATAGAGTCCAAACACAACACTACAACGGAAGATAAACAAATAGTAGAGTTATTACAGACAAAGGCCGACAGGCCACAAGATACACAAATAACAGAAGGAAGACAGCGGAAGCAAAAGTGCCATAAGATGGCTATAAACAAAGCCAATCAATGTGCCTCCAACCCACAAGGCATCTGACCGGACCGCCAAGTCTAGTCGTCCACGAAACGGCAACACAGCTCACAGAAGTGAGGCCCTTGGGGCTCACCTTCCTCCTCATAACAAAACATTAAGCAAAGCACCTGAGTACAAAGATTGTCTTTGTACCCGCAAGACTGACGTGTGAACTAGCAGACCTGTCCATAAGCTACATGCAGGCTTATTTGGTGGAGGCCATATGTTTCATTTGCATAAAGCCAATTTTCATTTGCAATAAGGTAATACAGTTTTAAAGGCAAGTTTGCAATTCATTTTTAAGACTGAAATAACAGTAAGGATATTAATAACAAAAGTGAAAGATAAACAACCTAGAAGTGACTATCCCGATAGTCACCACAACAATAGCACGAATCTCAGATTCGTACCACCCATCAAGTTTTAATTTAAATGTTGTAGTCTAACTCTTGAAAAGCTTACCCAAGCGTGTCCATCACCTAGGGCGAGGCTATTCGAATAGTTTTTAACCTGCAGGTGTACCATCTGTATCCACACTGAGCACCGCCTTTAAGCCAAAGCACACTTAGAAGGTATCTTTGCACTGACTAAGTCCTACGAGACTTTTTCCAATATTGTGTATTAACTACGAGCAGCTCGTATGGATAGAAATCCATACGCTTACATGGTAAAGCCGAAAAGACAACTACCCACTCGGGATAAAGCTTTTGGACAACTACCATGCTCCCACCTCCATCCCTCCTGCGACCTCCTGCGACCCGGAGCCAATACACGCCAAAGTACTAGGTCAAGAGAGGTCCCATATACTCTAGTGTGGTTAGCACGCCGAAATGCCTGGATAAAAATTCACTCACAAGATGTTTGGTCCTTAATTGACCCGGGCACCTTTCCAGTCACACCCAACAGATCACACCAATCTTACCATTGTGCCCGCGTCTAAATTATTTTTGTTTTCAGTTTTAGTTTTGCAATTAACATAGCACGAGCTGGAATATAAGAGCAGTAATAATTTTTATGGGATCAAGATCATCGACTAAGTCGATGATCGCCCAAGTCTACCGGAAACTAAGCATGGCTAAGCAACTGTACTCGCAATCTACTAAGTGATAAGAGTTCATCCAACGAACTCTAATCACAGCTAGTAACCTAGGCTCAGGTAGTAGAGATCAACATTTCACCTACAGGATATGCAGCTACGGTTTTAACTAATCAGTTTAACACAAATTAAGCGATGCATACATACAGTTGAAACAAAATATTAGACTTTAAAATACTGGGATAAACATGATCAAACTGCTTGCCTGGCTGCTGTTGCTCAATTTGTTGCGGAGGGTCGTTCTCAGGGTTGCCGCAAATATCGAATCGTAACGTTTGAACAAAACAGCGAATAAGAACGAATAACACCGGCAAAACTCAATAATCAAACACAAACACCAATTTATACACGAGGCTAGACCATCACAAAAGAGTAACAAATAAGCGCTTTCAGAGATGCTTCAAATAGACATGCTTTCAAGTGATTGATCTACCCACTCACTTATTTATCAGGTTAACCACAAAATCAATCCTCTTATATGATTTAAACTTTGGACAGACTTTGATGGTGATTGTGTGCACATCTATTATTTAATCATCAAGTTAACACATCAAAAACAGCTAGTTACTCTAAAACAACCATTATCAGTTGAGAGAACAGAACCTGCAAGAAGCTATTGAAAACACTAACTAGTCAAGTATCCAACTATGAGATGCTAAACAAAATTCTAATTAAGTTTGGGCTTTAATAAAATTCAGCTACTAACACACCTAAGCAACATGCCAACATATTATAAGGTTATCACCATTCAAAGATACTACTACACCAAATCTTCAGCCCGATAAATCAAAAGTAGAGACAATAACATGATCACTAACTATCCTTATGATCAAACATGACAAACAGAGCTTTGAAACTTAAAGATACTAATTAAATGATTTCATGCTAACCACTACAACAAAGGGAGTCAACCAAACACTAAACAAGAATCCAAAGCATAAACATGAAACTAGAATTTAGCTACTGACAACATAAACGACAACAGGAGACAATTGCAGAGACAATACCAAAATACTTTCAAACCCCCATTACCAATTTTGATCATGCAATGAGAGTGAACTAATGAACAATCATAAGCATGATTAGCAGCTAACTACAAAGCTTAAGGGAGGTGGGCTCCATCACAGCGGCAACGAGGAGCTCAAGGAAGAACGAGGAGGCTCGCCGATCGGGAGCGGTGGTGGTCGCGGCGGTGGAGTGGTGGCGCGCGAAGGTGAGCTCAAAAATGGGTCACCCAGTGAATGGAAACTAGGGGTGGCGGTGGTGTGGCTTGAGCGGCACCGAGGCGCGCCGGCGACAACACATCGCGGCCGGCCGTGGAGGTGATAAGGCGACGGCGCCATATAGGAATATGATGAAAACTAGCGCGCATGAGCCTCGGGAGGCTCGAGGAACTCACCGGAATGACGCGGAGCTCAAGAGGCTGCGGAGATGGCCGGCGGCGAGAACTGCGGCGGCGATCAAGGGGCCATCGAGGAGGAGCAACTGAGCAAAAATAGGGAAAAAGAGAGACGGAGATAGCTTGAGTGAGTGCACTAGATGGTCTTTGGCGCGAGCAATTGCCCTAGGAACCAACTCACCGGAGATGAGGACGATGATCCAACTTTCGGTAGAAGAAGAGGGACACCAAATTCAATGGCCCCTCGCGAGTGAAACTCAAAATTAGGCGAGGGGAAATCATGATAGGGATCGGAACACGATGTGACGCGCAAAGAAGGGATGATCTTCACTGGTTGTGGTGCCGACACGGCGGAGGCGGTACTGATCGTGAACCCGAGATTGCGCACTACTACAATTTGAGCTCGGGAAGGCAATGGAGGGTAGGAAGTGGTCTTAGGGTGTCCAAAGGAGGATAAGAGAGCTTTGCGAGGGCTTAAGTAGGGAAGAGGCGGAGGAAAGCGAGTGGCGATGCTTTGGCACCGTGGAGCTCAAACGGTGCCGACAAACCGGTGAGCGGAAAAGTGGGTGATTGATCTTGCTCGGGCATGGTCTCTCGGCGGAAGATGCGGTAGAAATGCGCGCGAAAATCGGAAGCGGTGATGAGACAGCGGAGGCGAGGTGGCGATCATGCGCGCTACCGCCAAAGACTCGACCCTTCGGCGCGAGGTAGGTGGCGACGACATGTGGGGCCCTTTGTCGGCGGCAAGAAGCAAAGCAGCGCGAGCCCGTGTCAAGCGCGGCGCAAACCGAGGTTCGACTTCGACCATTATCGCGGCGGCCGTTGGATCCGAGATGGGCGGTCGAGATTGATGTATGCATTGGACAGTCGGCGAGACACGCAATATGGACCGTCACGATCTCCATCGGACGGCTGATAGCTATTGGGCTCGCGCGGTGCAACTAGGTGGTGCGACCGAGTCCATTAGTGCGGTCGGACTCGAGCCCAAATGGGGTTCGGGCCCGACAAACAGTGTTTCCCGATTTGAATTAGAAAGACAGAGAAGGTTTGGGAAATTTTTAGAGATAGCTCCAGGGCTCCAAAAATTTCAAAATTTTTATGGTAGCTAACTGGAACAGAGGGACACCTTGTGTAATTTTTCCAGGAGTTTTTATGCACTAGGTTTCTCCCAAGAAAATTCACAAGCTGCTGCCTAAGGGTTTGACCAGATTTCTAAACTGGTTTGACTTGGGCATTTGAAATAGCAACTAAAATCTAAAAATTGTGAAATAATTCGGGGAGGTAGATAGGATGATCAAGATGATAGGAAAAATAATTTCAGAAGATGATCACAAGTTTGAAAGCTAAGAATTTGCTGATAACAATTTCTATTCACAAGAATTTAATTCTAGAAAATGGAAATTGCTAGGGAAAATTTGGAAAACTTCCAAATGATTTGATGAGACAACAAAAGTTTTTATTTCTCCTCAAAATTTTACATTGGAAATACAAACCCTAAGTTAGGGCTGTTACAAATCTCCCCCCTTACAGGAATCTCGCCCCGAGATTCTGATCACTGGGAGAAGAAGGATGGGTAATCTTCTCGGAGACGATCTTCCCGCTCCCAAGTGGCTTCGTCCTCGGAGTGATTCGACCACTGAACTCTAAGAAACTTGATCACACGGTTCCTTGTTCTTCGTTTAGCTTCTTCGAGGATACGAATGGGGCGCTCACGATAAGACAGATCTTCCTGCACATCGATATTTTCCAATGGTGTTTCCTCCACAGGAACACAGAGGCATTTCTTCAATTGCGATACATGGAAAAACATCATGCACCCCTCAAGTGTGGTGGCAACTCTAACTTGTATGCAACGGCTCCCACTTTCTTGATGATGCGTCACGGCCCGACATATCGAGGAGCTAGTTTTCCTTGACACCGAAGCAGCGATGTCCTTCGTGAGGTGAGACTTTGAGATACACAAAGTCATTGGGTGAAACTCAGCTCACGACGACGACGATCCGCATAGCTCTTACGCACGGGTGAGCTACGCGCAAGTGCTCACGAATCAAGCGCACTTGACTTTCAGCCTCATTGATGGAATGCGGGCCAAAGAACTGTCTCTCCCGTTTCGACCGGTTCAACGGTGTTACGCATCGCCTCCCATACAAGGCCTCAAGCGGTGCCATCCGAGACTAGCACTGGAAAGCTGTTGTTGTAGGAGAATTCGGCAAGCGGTAGACACTTCTCCCAATTCTTCCGTGGAAAGAACACAAGCACGAGCATATCTTCAAGAACTTGGTTGACTCGCTCCGTCGACCATCGATCCGAGGATGATAGGTTGAGCTGAAAGAAAGACGGGTCCCCATGGCCTCCTGCAAAGCGTGCCATAGCGAGAAGTGAAAAGAGAGCCACGATCGACACAATCGTTCGTGGCACACCATGCAAGCTCACAATGCGGAGACATAGAGATCGCCAATCGATCGACACCGAGTGGTAAATCGGCGGGAAGTGTGCTACCTTCGTTAATCGATCGATAACAACCCAGATAGCATCCTTCCCTGAAGAAGTACGGGGTAGACCGGTGACGAAGTCCATGCCTACAGAATCCCACTTCCATTCTCGCATGCGGCAAAGGTGAAGGAGACTCGCTGACGGCGATGCTCGGCCTTGACGCGACAACATATGTCACATCGGCCACGAACACGGCAATCTCGCTTCATGCGAGTCCACGAGAATCTCGGCGAGATCTTGGTACATTTTAGTGGCCGGGATGGATGGACAAAGGCGAATCATGGGCCTCCTGGAGAATCAAATCCCGCAACTCGGGGACCTTTGGGACCACGAGACGCTGCCTAAACCATACAACACCGTGCTCATCTTCTGTAAAACACTTGGCTGATCCATTCCTGATGTTCTGCTTGATTTTACCTACACCAACATCTGATTGCTATGCTGCCTTGATTTGATCCACCAAGGTCGGTTGCACAACCAAGGCAGCAAGGGAGCCATGCTCAACCAAACCCAAGTTGAGACGCTGAAACTCTGCAAGGAGTGCAGGCTGTTGCTCTTGGATCATTAAAGTATTGCAGTATACCTTTCGGCTAAGTGCATCAGCAACCACATTGGCCTTGCCAGGGTGATACTGAATACCCATGTCATAATCTTTGATCAATTCTAGCCATCTCCTCGCTGAGGTTCAGATCTGTTGAGTGAACAAGTATTTCAAACTCTTGTGGTGAATACACCTCACGATTACCGATCAGATAATGCCGCCAAATCTTGAGTGCATGAACCACAGACAAGCTCTAAATCATGGGTGGGATAGTTGAGCTCATGTGGTCTCAAGCGCCTAGATGCATAGGCAAGCGCCTTGCCTTCTGCATAAGAACACACCGAGTCCACGGCGAGAGGCATCGTAATAAATATCGAAGCTCTTGTGGATATCAGGAAGAGTAAGAACTGGAGCTGAAGTCAATCGCCGTTTGAGCTCCTGAAAGCTCTCATCACAAGCAGAGGCCCACACAAACTTCTTGTCCTTCTTGAGCAATTCAGTCATTGGCTTTGCGATCTTGGAGAAGTTCTCGATAAAGCGGCGGTAATAGCCCGCCAAACCGAAAACTCGCACATCGATGATCGACTTGGCTGCCCCAAGATAGAACATCGCGACTTTCTTTGGGATCCACGACTACGCCTCCGGTGAAAGAACATGGCCCAAGAATGCCACTTCCTTCAACCAGAACTCACATTTGCTGAACTTTGCATATAGCTGATGCTCCCGCAATTTGCCCAAAACAATCTTCAGATGCTCAGCATGCTCTGCTTCAGTCTTGGAATAGATAAGAATATCATCAATAAAGACCACCACAAACTTATCCAAAAACTCCATGAATACTGAATTCATTAAGTTCATGAACAAAGCTGGAGCATTGGTTAGACCGAAGACATGACGGTGTACTCGTGCATGACCCATAACGAGTAGTGAAAGCCGTCTTCGGAATATCCTCTGATCTGATCCTGACCTGATGATACCCCATTCTCAAATCAATCTTGGAGAACACCTGGGCTCCAGTCAACTGATCAAATAGATCATCAATGCGGGGCAAAGGATATTTGTTCTTCACCGTCACCTCATTGAGAGGACGGTAATCAACGCACATGCGCAAAGTCTTGTCCTTCTTCTTCACAAAGATCACCGGACAACCCCAAGGAGATGAACTGGGACGGATGAAACCCTTTGCTTGGAGCTCGCCAAGCTGCTTCTTCAATTCTTCTAGCTCATTGGGAGGCATCCGATCTGGCGCTTCGAGATAGAGGCGATCGGCGCAACTCAATGACAAACTCAAGGTCTCGAACCGGAGGCATCCCGGGCAAGTCTTCAGGAAAGACATCCAGAAAGTCAGATACTATGGGAACATCCTGAATTTGCAAGGCTGGCTTCGCTTCTAATGCACATAGATGCGGCCCCTGAAGCTGCGGCGAAAATCCGACCTGCTCGCCTGAAGGGCTGGTGAGATAGACAATCTTCCTGGCACAATCGATTTGCCCCAAGTGTTGGGACAACCAATCCATGCCAAGAATCACATCCGGACTACTGAATCGAAGCGAATAAGATTTGCCAAAAATCCCACTCCTTTGACTATGATAGGAACATCCCGACACTGTAAATCAGCCCTCATTTCCGACCCCGGAGAGCGGATGAGCAAAGGAACTCCCAAAGGAACACAGTGAAGACCACTAGCAGCAGCAAATGATCTTGAAATAAAAGAATGCGATGCTCCGTAATCAAATAATACCGCAGCGGGGCGAGAGTTAACAAGAAGTGTACCCATCACGACATCCGCGCCTCCCGAGCCTCCTCACTGGTGAAAGGTGGTTGACTCGACCATTGCTCGCACTCGGTCTTCGAATAATCTTACGGTCGGTGGGTGACCACTCCCGCCGCGTCCTCCATTAGGACGCGGCGGCGCAACACTCGAGGGCAAGCGTTGGCGTAGTGGCCCTTGTTGTGGCGGCGAAAACAAGTAACCTCGGTCGCCGGATTGCGGAGGCCGCCTGCTGCTGGATCGCGGCGCACGTGGTCAAACACGGCTGCGGTGGGCGAGCTGGTGCGAGATGGTCTCGGCGCGGTGGAGCAAAAGAGCGGGCCATTGTGTGCCGCCCACCGAGAGGCAGTGAGGTGGTGTGAGTAGGTGATGCGCCTCCCATTTGCGCTATGGACTCACCAGCGCCTTTGCCTTGTGCTCGGCAACAATGGCCTTATCAACCAAGGCACGAAAGTCGGGAAGTCCACAACAGACACTGTCCTGCGGCTCCTCGGACAAACCATCCATAAACTTCTCACGCTAGCCTCATCTCGAGGCCACCTCCCCGAGCATAACGAGCGGATGATTAAACTCATATAGATACTCCGTCACGCATTTGCGCCCTTGCTTGAGCGCGAGGAATTCTTTCTTCTTGACTTCATCAAGGCCATCGGGGATGTGGGCCCGACGAAAGTCGACACGAACTCCTCCCATGCGACCACATGGCTCGCGGGTGCATGGCGAGATAGTTCTCCCACCATGAGAGTGCCGCGCCCTCAGCCGGTGGGGCGAAGAGCGCCTTATCTGTGCACGGCAGAGCTATGTTGAGCTTTCGCTCAACCATGCGCAGCCAATCATCCGCATCGAGAGGGTCCTCGGGCGGCGAAAGTCGGTGGCTGCGTGCGGAGGAACTCGCAAGTCCCCGCGAGTCGGTGGCCACCACCACGGCGAGTGGAGGTATTCCTAGCAATAACCTCCAAGATGCGCGTCGGTCCATGCGGTTTCGCTCGATCGGCGAGCACCTCGACCATGGTCGGAGGAGAAGCTCCTCATCATGACCACTGCTTGGCGCCACGCGTTCTCCGACCATCTGTTTCACTAAGACAAGTTAACAATAGCCGAAAAACACGAAGTCGATAGCCCACTGCAAACAACTTACTAAAGCACAAAACAAACACAAGACTTTTAAGTTACAAAACCATTTGACAAAAATCAGACACTTAGCAACTCATACATATCTTACCCTTATGCCCCCACAAATTTTAATTAGACTAATTCTCTATGGTTCTCCCAAAGACTGATTCTACCGGTAGTAACTATCTTTTGAAAGGAAAGAGAGAAACCAAGTTTTAAAACTCAAATTAGAGTAAGGTGAGAGTTGACAGCTAAGATAGGTAAGGAGTAAAATCTGAGGATCTACCTAGGTTTTCATAAACCCTCTTTATACTTTGAAATTAAGCTTTTCAAAATATCCTAAGGACGACTATGCTTGAGTTACTACGGTGAGAATGGCTCGATACCAACTTTGTGAGGACCCAGTTTATTTGGCTTGTAATGCTTAACCAACCACCGGTCCTAGCATCACAAATCAAATAAATGATCCTCGAGATATGTATACTTCGAGCAAATATACACACCTCGGTACAAAATTAGATATCAACTCCATTCCAAACATAGAGTCCAAACACAACACTACAACGGAAGATAAACAAATAGTAGAGTTATTACGCACAAAGGCCGCATGAGCCATAAGATACACAAATAAATGTAGGAAGACAGCGGAAGCAAAAGTGCCATAAGATGGCTATAAACAAAGCCAATCGGTGTGCCTCCAACCCACAAGGCATCCGACCAGGACCGCCAAGTCTAGTCGTCACGAAAGCGGCAACTGACTCACGAAGTGAGGCCCTTGGGGCTCACCTTCCTCCTCTGCAACAAAACATTAAGCAAAGCACACAGTACAAAGATTGTCTTTGTACCCGCAAGACCGACGTGTGAACTAGCGGACATCCATAAGCTACATGCGAGCTTATTTGGTGGAGGCCATATGTTTCATTTGCATAAAGCCAATTTTCATTTGCAATAAGGTATCTGATTTTAAAGGCAAGTTTGCAATTCATTTTAAGATGAAATAACATGAAGGATATTAATAACAAAAGCGAAAGATAAACAACCTAGAAGTGACTATCCCGATAGTCACCACAAATAGCACGAATCCAGATTCGTACCACCCATCAAGTTTTAATTTAAATGTTGTAGTCTAACTCTTGAAAAGCTTACCCAAGCGTGTCCATCACCTAGGACGAGGCTATTCGAATAGTTTTTAACCCTGCAGGGGTGTACCACTGTACCCACACTTCAGACCGCCTTTAAGCCAAAGCACACTTCAAGGTATCTTTGTACACTAAGTCCTACGAGACTTTTCCAATATTGTGTATTAACTACGAGCCGCTCGTATGGATAGAAATCCATACGCTTACATGGTAAAGCCGAAAAGACAACTACCCACTCAGGATAAAACATTTCGGACAACTACCATGCTCCCACCTCCATCCATCCTGCGACCTCCTGCGACCGGAGCCAATACACGCCAAAGTACTAGGTCAAGAGAGGTCCCATATACTCTAGTGTGGTTAACACGCGAAATGCTGGATAAAAATTCACTCACAAGATGTTCGGTCCTTAATTGAACGGGCACCTTTCGATCACACCCAACAGATCACACCAATCTTACCATTGTGCGCGTCTAAATCATTTTGTTTTCGGTTTAGTTTTGCAATTAACATATACGAGTGGAATATAAGAACGATAATAATTTTATGTGATCAAAATCATCGACTAAGTCGATGATCGCCCAAGTCTGGAAACTAAGCATGGCTAACAATGAACTCATAATCTACTAAGTGATAAGAGTTCATCCAACGAACTCTAATCACAGCTAGTAACCTAGGCTCGGTAGTAGAGATCAACATTTCACCCACAGGATATGCAAACTACGGTTTTAACTAATCGATTTAACACAAATTAAGCGATGCATACATACAGTTGAAACAAAATATTAGACTTTAAAATTGGGATAAACATGATCAAACCGCTTGCACAGCTCTTTGTTGCTCAATTTGTTGCGGAGGGTCGTTCTCAGGGTTGCCGCAAATATCGAATCCTAACGTTTGAACAAAACAGCGAATAAGAACGAATAACAAGCAAAACTCAATAATCAAACACAAACACCAATTTATACACGAGGCTAGACCATCACAAAAGAGTAACAAATAAGCGCTCACAGAGATGCTTCAAATAGACATGCTTTCAAGTGATTGATCTACCCACTCACTTATTTATCAGGTTAACCACAAAATCAATCCTCTTATATGATTTAAACTTTGGATAGACTTTGATGGTGATTGTGTGCACATCTATTATTTAATCATCAAGTTAACACATCAAAAACAGCTAGTTACTCTAAAACAACCATTATCAGTTGAGAGAACAGAACCTGCAAGAAGCTATTGAAAACACTAACTAGTCAAGTATCCAACTATGAGATGCTAAACAAAATTCTAATTAAGTTTGAGCTTTAATAAAATTCAGCTACTAACACACCTAAGCAACATGCCAACATATTATAAGGTTATCACCATTCAAACATGCTACTACACCAAATCTTCTTTGCGATAAATCAAAAGTGCAGAGACAATAACATGATCAGCTAACTATCCCTTATGATCAAACATGACAACCAGAGCTTTGAAACTTAAAGATACTAATTAAATGATTTCATGCTAACCACTACAACAAAAGGGAGTCAACCAGCACTAAACAAGAATCCAAAGCATAAACATGAAACTAGAATTTAGCTACTGACAACATAAACGACAACAGGAGACAATTGCAGAGACAATACCAAAATACTTTCAAACCCCCATTACCAATTTTGATCATGCAATGAGAGTGAACTAATGAACAATCATAAGCATGATTAGCAGCTAACTACAAAGCTTAAGGGAGGTGGGCTCCACTGTCAACAGCAACAGGGAGCTCAAGGAAGAACAGGGGAGGCTCTGGCCGATCGGGAGCGGTGGTGGTCGCCGGCGGTGGAGTGGTGGCGCGGCGAAGGTGAGCTCAAAAATGGGTCACCCAGTGAATGGAAACTAGGGGTGGCGGTGGTGTTGAGCGGCACCGAGGCGGCGGCGGCAACAAGCGCGGCGGCCGTGGAGGTGATAAGGCGACGGCGCCATATAGGAATATGATGAAAACTAGCGCATGAGCCTCGTGGAGGCTCGAGAACTCACGGAATGACGCGGAGCTCAAGAGGCTGCGGAGATGGCGGCGGCGAGAACTGCGGCGGCGATCAAGGGGCCATCGAGGAGGGAGCAACCTGAGCAAAAATAGGGAAAAAGAGAGACGGAGATAGCTTGAGTGAGTGCACTAGATGGTGCTGGCGCGAGCAATTGCCCTAGGAACCAACTCACCGGAGATGAGGACGATGATCCAACTTTCGGCCGAAGAAGAGGGACACCAAAATTCAATGGCCCCCTGCGAGTGAAACTCAAAATTAGCTGAGGGGAAATCATGATAGGGATCTGGAACACGATGTGACGCGCAAAAGAAGGGATGATCTTCACTGGTTGTGGTGCTGACACGGCGGAGGCGGCACGGTCGTGAACCCGAGATTGCGCACTACTACAATTTGAGCTCAGGGAAGGCAATGGAGGGTAGGAAGTGGTCTTAGGGTGTCCAAAGGAGGATAAGAGAGCTTTGCGAGGGCTTAAGTAGGGAAGAGGGCGGAGGAAAGCGAGTGGCGATGCTTTCGGCACCGTGGAGCTCAAGAACGGTGCCGACAAACGGTGAGCGGAAAAGTGGGTGATTGATCTGCTCGGGCATGGTCTCTCGGCGGAAGATGCGGTAGAAATGCGCGCGAAAATCGGAAGCGGTGGCGAGGCAGCGGAGCCGAGTGGCGATCATGCGCGCGCTCGGCCGCGCTTTCGACCAGCCGGCGAGGTAGGTGACGACGACATGGGGCCCGCCTGTCAGCGACAGCAGCAAAGCGCGAGCCCGAGTCAAGTGCGGCGCAAACCAGAGGTTCGACTCGACCATTATCGCGCCGACCGTTGGATCTGAGATGGACGGTCGAGATTGATGTATGCATTCGGACAGTCGACGAGACCGCAATATGGACCGTCGATCTACATCGGACGGCTGATAGCTATTGGGCTCGCGCGGTGCAACTAGGTGGTGCGACCGAGTCCATTAGTGCGGTCGGACTCGAGCCCAAATGGGGTTCGGGCCCGACAAGCGATGTTTCCGATTTGAATTAGAAAGGCAGAGAAGGTTTGGGAAATTTTTAGAGATAGCTCAGGGCTCCAAAATTTCAGAAATTTTTATGGTAGCTAACTGGAACAGAGGGACACCTTGTGTAATTTTTCCAGGAGTTTTTATGCACTAGGTTTCTCCCAAGAAAATTCACAAGCTGCTGCCTAAGGGTTTGACCAGATTTCTAAACTGGTTTGACTTGGGCATTTGAAATAGCAACTAAAATCTAAAAATTGTGAAATAATTCGGGGAGGTAGATAGGATGATCAAGATGATAGGAAAAATAATTTCAGAAGATGATCACAAGTTTGAAAGCTAAGAATTTGCTGATAACAATTTCTATTCACAAGAATTTAATTCTAGAAAATGGAAATTGCTAGGGAAAATTTGGAAAACTTCCAAATGATTTGATGAGACAACAAAAGTTTTTATTTCTCCTCAAAATTTTACATTGGAAATACAAACCCTAAGTTAGGGCTGTTACAGGAGTTTGGGATGTTGGTGGATTGATTTGGGAATACTGGGTGGGTTATCCTTTTTTTCTCGTGCTATCCCCATGGTCGGGGAAATTGAGCTCCACCAGGAAAATAGCAATTTTTGTGACTGTGAACAAAAAGACCGACGCGAAAATGTTTTTTTTCCTAATGGGTATTTCCAACACAGATAGGAAATATAATGTTTTCCTTGACGGCGTTATATACCAGTCACAAAAAATAAAATTACTAATGATTGGTTGCAAGCCCGCCAAGAAAATTCTCAAACGTCGTGAAAGATCTAGTTTGTGGTAGTGATTGGCAGGCATAAAACTCTGATCTTTAGTCGGATAATGTGGGTGTCAGACTGGTTTGACTAGTGAACAGTTGACCAGTTAATCCTATTTCCATTTCTACATTTCCTAGTCAGTTAAGTGTCATGCAAGTCTTACAATTTAATTAGGCAAAATCTAATATTATCACTAAATTATAATTGGTCATTGCACTAATCTAACAATATTTTGCAACCCCATTTAGCAAAATGTGAATTTTGAACTTGGCAATTATATTAATTTACTTATGGCATATCTTTAGTTTTTTCACGCCTTGCAATGTTATACTAGCTTTGTTTCAAAAATTACACCAACCACTACAACATTAACACTCCTTTACCAACGCATACGTCGCAACGCTCTATGCATACGTTATGAAGTAATATTATGGCTACGCATAATATGTGTTGCAAAACCTATTCGTCACAAATCATGTGGATGGCTATGGATAACATGCGTTGCAACCTTATGTGTTGCAAACATTTGAAATGCCTAGTTTTTTTATTTTTCCTTTTGCTGAAAATTTTGCAGAATAGAATAATCGTTTTCCACTGAAGTTCGCTGAAATTACCTACAAAATGCCATTGTATACAAATGCAAATCCCTTGGTTTTTTTTCAATTTCCATCGTCCTCTTCCCCCATTCCAATTTCCCTTCTGTTTTCCCCACCCACGCAGCCGCCTCCCCCCATGTCGCCACTCCCCTACCCCCCTGCCCGACACTGCCTCCTCCCCTGGCATGTCGGCTCCTCCCAAAGACCTCGACGGCGGCCCTTTCTTCCTCGTCCGACGCTGCCTCCTCACGAAGACTCCGACGCCGGCCCTTCCTTCCTCGTCGACGCCAGCCCTTCCTTCCTCATTCGACGCCACATCCTCCTGAAGACCCCGACGCCAGCCCTTCCTTCTTCTGTTAGTAGTTCACCCAGAACTTGAAATTGAATGCATATGCATGTATGTTTCAGGTTATGATTTTCATGTTTGACAAAATCAATAGAGTTATGGTCCTAAAACAAAAGGATCTTTTTAGAAGTTTAGCCTGCATGCATATTGGGTTGTTGTCATATTGCAATTTTGATGTGCTAAACTGAACATATGTTAGAAAGTAGCATATTTTGACTTAGGAGTCATAAACTGAACATATTCTTACGACTTAAGAGTTTTTTTTAACCAAGGGCAGGAGCTATACATTCATTTCAAGGAGAGAAATACAAACACCAGTCCCGAAGGGAACACCACAAACACCACCATGGGTTGACTTAGGAGTTAGAAAGTAGCATATTTAGTTCAGTTTTATTCTCATATTTCCATTGCTGCTAGATTGTTCCAACACAGTTGAATAGCATACAATTGTCATTTAGATGTTGAGAAATGACCGAGCTGTACGCCAAGTCATCAACAATAGTGCTTTTGAGAAACCCCATTGTCCTTTCAGAGAACGTTCAGGAATATGCCTAATCTGTGATCCATGAATATGCCTAATCTGTGATCCATAACATTTTGTTTGATATGCACGGAGCGCAAAAGTTTTATATGCAAAAGTGAATCCCAGGAAACTCTATACAGAACATTGAATTTAGCAACCACAAAGGACAACATAAAGAATATAGGCTGTTTTGGTCTAATCACATCTGCTTGTTTGATGAAGTCATTGCCACTCATAGTAGCACAATCATATTGTTGCAACTTGCATTTTTCAATTGTTGTACCAGCCACAAGCTAAATAGATTTAATCTTGGCGTACAGCTCATCCTAGCCTTGAGAGTTATGCGACAAGTCTAGTGCGTATTAACAACTCGTCCTAGCCTTGAGAGTTATGGTCCTAAAACAAAAGGATCTTTTTAGAAGTTTAGCATGCATGCATATTGTGCTGTTGTCATATTGTAATTTATGTGCTAAACTGAACTTATGTTAGAAAGTAGCATATTTTGACTTAGGTTAGTGTGCATGCATATTAGCCTTGCAACTCAGATTGTCAAACTAAATTTGTATGAATAAAAGTAGGAATGTTGGATGGTAAAAAGCTTCTCGTTCAACAGCATCTTCAATAGTCAAAGTCTTGGTAGAATTCATTAACATATGTCTGTATAGAACTTGTTCTGGAAGTTCTTTGTGTTTGGTAGAGTATAACAATTAGCATTTGGTTATCTTCATGGTAACAAGGAGATCTTTTCAGTCCTGAGAAAAGTGGCATTGCTTTCTATCTTTACTCGTCAATTTATAGCAGCTAGCTAGTTCTGTGTTTATTTCTGTCATTAATCTTGTAACTCCGATTGCTTAGCTACTGTTACATTCCATTTTATGCATTCTGATTTTTTTAGTGCTGTAGTACAAGGAAACCTTCTTGTAGAACTTAATTGTACTATTTATTGCCTTGTTGTAATTGTCAAATTAGACTCTTTAATGTGCACTACCTTTGGCATATTAATTACGTGTGATAACTGAAGACATTCATATAACAATAATTGTATTCTTGCCAGAAGTGAAAAATGAAAAATAAATAAATAAAAACTGAAAATTGAAAATTGAAAAAATTATATGGCAAAACCTTACGATTATTATTGATTTACATCGGTATTAATAACTGAACTTTTTATACAATGTTGGAATGGATATAGAAGCCATCAAGTTGCTTTTGCGTTATCCTAATGGATCTAAATAGCAGTTAGCTGGCGTAAATGGATTTCTTGAATTTGTATATAAAGATAAGTCGGGAGATACCAAGATTCTTTGTCCATGTGACACATGCATCCACACTACTCTATTATCAAAGGATTAAGTCTATAGCCATTTGGTGTGCAATGGAATACTTCAGAGCTATGACAAATGGGTTTTTCATGGTGAGTCTTCGAAGGAACACAATGCTAATCAGCAACCACAGCCCAAGAATGAAGAAATGTATGCTAACATGCAGCAATTAATTAGTGATGCATTTGGACATATATATGATAACGTGCTTATGTGTGATGGTAATGATTTGCCAAATACACCTATATCTGGACCAAATTTAGAAGCTCAAGAATTTTATAAATTGGTTAAAGATTCAGAGAAGACTTTATGGCGAAGATATGAATTATCACAACTATCTTTACTAGTCCTTTTGTTTAACATAAAATCCACGAACAAATGGACTGATAAATCATTTGGAGATCTACTTCATATTTTGCACTTAGCAATTCCAAATAGAAATGAATTGCCCGAAAAATTTTATAAGGCTAAGAAGGTTGTTTCAAAATTTGGGTTAGATTATGAACAAATTCATGTATACCCAAATAACTGCAGTTGTTTTGGAAAGACGGGATGGACGATGATTTTTGCTCAACCTGTAAGGCTTCTAGGTGGAAAGACAAAAAGTATGGAACAAAGTTGACAAAGAAGGAAAGCAACACCAAGCAAAGTATTACGATACTTTCCAATTAAGGAGAGGCTGAAAAGATTGTTCATGTGCAAACAAATAGCACCTCTCCCATGATGGCATGATGAAGAGCGCATCAAGGATGGTGCATTACGACATCCAATTGATTCGCCGGCATGGAAGCGTTTGGATGAAAGGTTCCCAGATTTTGCATCTAATTCTCGTAATATTCGGTTTGCATTGGCTACTGATGGGTTTAATCCATATGGGATGTTGAGCTCTACTTATAGTTGTTGGCCAATTGTTTTAGTAATATATAATCTGCCTCCATGGCTATGCATGAAGCAACCTTATCTTTTGTTGACTTTACTAATTCTTGGCCCCAAAAGTCCCGGAGATAATATTCATGTCTTCCTCTAGCCCCTTTTGGAAGATTTAAACGACATATTTGTGAATGGCATTTCCACATTTGATGCATCTAGAAATGAAACTTTTAATTTGCGAGTAGCTGTGTTATGGACTATAAATGACTTACTAGCCTTAGGAATGTTTGCTTCATATATGGTGCATGGGGAATTTTCATGTCCTCCTTGTGGTGCAAATGCATGGTCAAAACGCTTGACACATGGGAAGAAATATTGTTTTATGGATCATCGTAGATTTCTGCCACCTGATCATGAATTTCGCTTTGATAGAAATTCTTTTGATGGGACTGTGGAGCATAGAGAAAACAAAATCCTGAAAACAAGAATCCACACAGGATTGTTTTGTACATCCATACACATCAGCACAAAAGTGACAAGAACATAAATGGACACATGGTATGTTGTCAACTATGAATCATTGATATTTTACATTGCGATTTCAGATATTGTTTTTATTTACATTGATCATATATTAAGGGTGATTTGAAGACACTCTTAGTCCAGCAGCCAGATTTAGCAGATACCAATCAAGGAAAGACTACTTGGAAAGGAGATGCATTGAATCAAATATTAGGAGCAGATAAGCCTGGGCATGTACATGGTTTGGGATTAGTCCCAAATCCTAATCAAGTTTTTTATCAGTCAACTTCACATCGTCTTCAGAACATAAATCTTACTTCATTGGATGGGGCATCAAGTGAAGATGTTTTTTGTTCTCTTAGACTTCAGATGGAAAAGGTTGAAAAACATGTTCAGAATCAAGATGCCATGATTCTGGAATTAAAAGAGAAGACAAAAAATTTGGAAAGAAGACAAACAAATGAGGTAAATTGAAATAACTTCTCCATTATTCACTGTATGTTCTAATTTATTTTGTTACATGAAAGTTTAGATCCAGTGTCTATACCCCAAGATGCTCATCATGTCGATGGACAAAATTCGAAAAGGAAAGTACATAGCTAAACTCTACAAACTATTCATCTTACTCATTGTTGATCTATATAACTGTTCTACTACAAATGTCAAACATCTGTCCAGCGTTCACTTTTATGTTGATGCGCAAAGTAACAATGACATTCACTAGCAATCTACAATCTTATAAAAGAACCATAGTGTGTGCATTGAAATATAAAGTGCTTAAATAAATATCGTCTAACTCTCATTTTTATTATTGTACATAGAGAGTATATGGTGATTGCCCCGGTCAAGAATTTAGTATAGTTGAGCAGAAAAATAATACAATGGTAGTGTATGGAAATAGTGTTATTTTCCAACTAAGGTTTAAGAGAGTATTCATTTCTTCTCTTTCACTACAAAGCAAGCAAAATGATTTCCAGGATGATGATTTGTAGCCACGAAGCAAACACTCCTCTTCAGACAAGGTTTGCTCATTTATATAATGTTCGTAACTCATTGTGGTTGAGTAGGAATACATTATGTTGTGCTTGTTTGCGATAGTGCGATTGCTTGCTGCTAGGCTCTTGTCTTGCCTACATTACAAAGCTACTTAATGAAAGCCATTATACTACCGGCAAAGCGGTGCTTGCGGAGGCATGTGGTATTAGCATCCGACCATCCACAGCGTTTTTGTTGCTAGCACTTTGTCAATTTCATCATTGAACAGTGAGTTGTACTAGGCTACAATGCCGACAATCTAGCTATACTGTGTGAGATGTGTTGAGTTGTGACCACCTAGCTACCAGTAACATATAGTCCCACATGGCTGTCCCTACACACTGTAAATAGAACCAGCGATGTGTAATTTATAGTATGACATACACAACATAACGCAAATCAGCTAGTGCCTTTTCAATGCTCTCTATATTTCCATTCTGATGTAGGAGTGATATTTTTTAGTTCTTCACAATTTTCTTGGACTGAATTGGTGCCCATGAACTCGTTTCTGCTTACTAAGTACTGAAGAAAAGTGAAATTGTGAATCTTCTTTAGGATCGTGCAGCTCGTAGTGGCTAGTACTGCTCATTTTTCTCTTGATTTGACGGCAAAACATCTTTACATGCTACAGCATTATAATTAGTATGTATTTCCTCTCTTTCACTTGTAACACCCTGGCTATCCGGAAGCCAAAATGTCACCTAAAACATCTAACATACATCCATAATGCGGAAGAACTTGAAACAAGCATATCAACTAAAAACGACATTAAGATAAGCAGGACATGGTGAAGGTATCCTTCCTTCACCTTCTAAGTTATTTAATACCGAACATCAATAAAGAAGGTTCACACGCATAATAAATCAACATCCAGTGGAGAAGGTATCCTTCCTTCTCCAATTATAATTTAATTATTACGAGTTCCTCGTTAACGAATGAAATATGGAACTAAAATTTAGACTTGAACATGAATTTGATGTTGTGAACAAGTAGTGCGTGTCTACTCCTCCCAGAGCCAACATCGGGGTTACCTAAAATAAACAAACAACGCAAGAGTGAGTCCATGACTCAGCAAAGTACGATTATCAATAAGATAATCATTCAATATGAATAAGACAAACTCATCATCGGTTCGATCACATCACATGCGATTACAAATGAAAACATGATATGAATGCTCAAAATCAAAGGAATGGACTGCACACATGCATATACGGTATAGCGGTGAAACACCCGTCGGTGTTCACTCAAGCCCGCATCTTAACAAAAATGCGGGATCCACTTCCGTATGAAGAACGTTTCATACGGTGTCCAACATTGCCCATCTTGGAGTTAATGGGTCTTACATGCCCATTCGGAATTAATGGAATTTCAAATCCACTCCGTGGGCGGGACATGACAATGTCCAACACCGCCACATTGGAATGGTGGGACTTGCAATCCACTTTCGTGGATGAAACATGCATAATGAATGCATAGAATGAAATACGAATATTGAAAGACATGATAACAAAACATGGATTCAACACATATGAAAGAACATAGACAATCCATCTTCTCTCGTATCATACCAAATCACGACATGACCATATAAACATTCATCAATCACAATCATTAAGGGTGGCAATGTACTTGCCTTCCACGATGCGGCAGCGTTAGTCGGCAAAGGTGATACTCTAAACCGAGGCTTCACCTCCTAAACAAGTAAAATAATTTCAATAAGGACATAATATACCCAACACTACTAATCGATGCTAAACACTTGCTTCCACGATGACTCTAGTCATTAATACAAAACTTAAAATAAAATCAACAATTTCTGACATAACTTAATTCTGGACAGCAGCACGGTAATTGACATATCTATTGGTCTGGAACTCGGAATGAGGTGAGACCAATTTCCATGGATTCTTAACTGACATATCTACAATACTCTGGTTGGGAAAAAGTTCAGATTTTGCCTCTAATAAAATTTGGCCCACGGCTCAAATCTGTTGACTGAATTAATAGACAGAAATATCGGCTAAATTAAAATATCCATAACTTTTGTTGTACAACTCCAAATTGGACGTTCTTTAACAATCTGAAAAGGTTATGAAATTATCTACAATAACCTAGTTGGCACGACATTCATATATTGTCTTTAACAAAAAGTGGCACACGGGTCAAAATTAAAGATAGAAACTGACATACAAACTGGACAGACTGACATACAATCTGGACAGTCACAAAAAAAGTGCATAACTTTTGATCTATAAATCCAAATGAGGTGTTCTTTATCAATCCTGAAAGCTAGTGATATCACCTTCAAAATTTGTTATGGGCAAGACCTCTGAATCACCCTCTAACTAGGCCATAAATCAACCTATACAGAGACTGCTATTTCTCGTGAGGATTCTGGACAGCAGATAATAAATCTATCATAACTTTTGACTCGTTCGTCAGATTTTAGTGATCTTGGCGGCCACGAAAGCTAAGAACAAGACCTACAATACTCCAGGAGATGAACATCTCTAATTCGGCCTCTAAAATACCGAAACAGACCGCGCAACAAAGAACAGCAATCTGATTCTATAACTGACAGCACTTACTTTAATCACTCCTACCCAAAACGCATTCTAAAATCAACCCAAACGACATAAACAACAACCTTTACCCTTGAAATACCAGGGAGAAGATGAGGGCTCCTTGAGAGGCCTCCTTTCCTTCTTGAACAGCGATCCCGCAAAGATCCCCTCCTTTCTTCGTGCACTAGCAGCAGGAGCGACACGGCACCAAAAGAGCGATGGCTCGCAGGGGAGATGCAGCACCAGGGCTGGGCGCCTCTAGGGAAGGAGGAGAAAGGGCGCAAGGGGAGAGGAGGATGGAGGTGGCGGCCACAAGGGGGAAAGATGGGAAAAGGTGGGGGAGGTGGGGAGGAAAATTAGGGTTAACCACCCCTCCCCCAAAGCCACTTGGCCGGCCCCCCCAAAGGGCCTCACGGCTGCCCATGGGCCTCATGGCAGGGCCCCCCCCCAATGGGCCCACAATGTCCCCACTAGTGGCTTTTGGCCCAAAGACCTAGGCCAAAACTGAAAGAACAGACGAAAACGCTGAAAATTTCTCTTTCGAACTCGAATTCGAACAAATTTCTTCCTAAACAAGTACGGGATATCACATCACTGTAGAGCAAACAAAATGATTTCCAATGTGACGATTTGCAGCCACCAAGCAAACACTCCTCTTTAGACAAGGTTTGTTCATTTATATAATGTTCGAAACTCAATGTGATTGGGTAGAAATGCATTATGTTGGTATTGTTTGCAATTATCGATGTTTACCATGGGTTGTGCCAATTTTCTAACATGTCTTTCATTATAAAACAAAAAAACTTGATGGCATATTATTACAACTACCGTCCCAAACCCCTAGTTAGGGTTGAGTACAATGTGTGCCCACTCAGGCATTTAATTCTATGGTTGTAATTAGTAAAGTTAATTGGGTTATGCATTGAAGTGCTATGTGCACTTATAGTTTTAATTTGTTCATGTGTAATATTCAGTGGTCACTAGCCCAGCAGAAAACATATCATAAGAACACAACTGATAATAACTATTGATGATATTAAATATGTTTTTTTTACTCAGTTCTTGCCTTCATGGTGATCTGACAGTTAAACTCACACAATGTTTGATTGTAATGAATTGTTGTCTTTCACTATAGGACAAGGAAATTTATACCCAAGATAACAATATAATACAAGCATATAAAGTTTCTGCTGCACACAAGGTTATTTTTTTTCCATTCATCATGTATACAAATAACATTTTTGTCTTATTATAGTTTGCATGAATTCACTAGTTATTATGGTTCTATGGCGGACCAAAGAAAGTTATGTCCACGATGACACAGGTGGCCTAAACAACGGACTAATGCTATCAAGGTAACTAACATTTATCTCTACTACAAATGTACAGGGTTTCTCTAAGAATGTGAGGTTACTAAGCGACATACACTCTTGGTTCTTGATCATGAAGCACCTTCATATTGCTCAAAATATCAAATGGCTCGTGACAAGGTAAGAATTATTCTTAGCAATTATGTTTACATTGATTACATATTTTGCAAATAATTAAATATGAACACATATTTTGTTCTATTCAGTACTTCACTGTTTATTTCTAATTATTTGACCTCTTGTTATTAGTATGATGTCCATAACAAAAAAAAAACCGCAAAAGGAGCAAGTGCAACCATACTTGTTGATGTATAAGATACACCTTCTAAATTTTTCTTATCTATTTCTATTTTGCTAATAATTGATTTAAATTGCATACTAATGATCCACATAATATCTTTTGTAGAAACAATAGCGTAGTACATTTAATTGGTTGGCTATCAATTCGATAGCGGTACAACAATCTTTATGTTTATTTGATATGTGATTCTTTAAAATATTTAACTGCATCCTTTGTAAATGATTTGATCATGTACTTATATGTGTGGACTAGGTTGGCACTAAAGTATTCTTGAAGAGCTGAAAAAATGCAAATAAGGATGTGGCTCTTGCTACAATCATAAGTTGTGATCAAAAGATAAACTTGATGGCGTTTAGCTAGAAATGAATTTTAGATGATGCATGTCAATCTTGCAATTGCAAAATTTGAAGAATTGATACTGACCATACAAAGGATACAAATTGATTGGTCATGCAGTAGGAGCGATATTGCGTGGCCATCAACTTATATGCAGTGCTCCTTTTAGTTTTGTTATTTTAATATTGTGATTTTGTTTCTTCCTAATGGTGCATTAATGGACTCAAATTTTCGTTTTAGGTTAATAAGATAAATGGATGATGCTATGGATGACATGTTCAATGCAAGGTGGAGAATGGTGACATAGTGGATGATCTTCATTACGTTTAGATTTTATTCATTATGAAATAATGTTCAAGTAAATTATTTATATCATGTCTTATGTGGATGGTTCTCTGTAATACAACAATTTGATTTTAATATATGGGTGTTCTTTTTAACCATGCTACGACCGATAATGATTTTTTTACTTTGACTTCTACACACTTATAATCGTTACAACAACCTAATTATATCCGTTGCAAAAAATAACAGAAGTCATCTGTACGGCAAGTACCAACGCTTCTATGCGTTGTGACAATATAATTATATCCATTGTCAAAATAGTAAAAGTCATCCATGCATAGTAAGTACCAACGTATACAAGTATAGTTGTAACTTGACTATATTCGCTGCTACTTCGCAACACCTTTTCATATCTATTACCAACACTTGTTTATCTGTTGTAATAGACTCTCACAACGGCTTTAATGACAACGCATAGTAAATACGTTGGTATAGATCGTACCAACACTTATTATGATTTTTACCGATGCATATATACGTTGTAAAGAGGTGTTCATCTTGTAGTGAACTACGAAGGCTTTCTTATGAACAAGTGCTTGATAGTGTTTGTGAACTTTGTTGAATCTCATAATATTACCAAGTTTAGTGGGGTGCATTGAGTGTGGGGCCCGGAAAAAAGGGTACGGAATGAGCTCGACTGGGCTCGACGTTGAGATAAACTGAGTTGGACAGATTTGCTACTCAGCCCACTGGACCTACAAGGTACATTAGCCCTGCAGGCTGTAGCCCATTTAATAAATGTTTGTCAGTACTAATAAGTATTGCAGGATTCCATTCTCTCTCTCTCTTTTTGAACTTTTTTTATTAAGTAACTTTTTTTAATTTATTTTTATCGTTAACCCCGTAAACTTTATTTCTAATTCTGACCCTTTTGGTCACATCACCACCTGTGGTATGACGAAACAACATTGTCACGCCATAGAATAAGTCCGCTAAATAGCATTTTTTGTCACACCACTCGTGATGGTGTGACCAAACAACATTGTCATGCCACTAGTGATGACGTAACAAGAGCTTGACAAGATACAGGCTGGCGTGATAGTATTATTTTGTCACGCCACGGATAGTGACGTGACCAAAGAGGTCAGAATTAGAAATAAAGTTTATGGGGTTAACAATAAAAATAAATTAATTAAGGGTTAATTAATAAAAAAATTCCTTTTCTCTCTCTTTAATTACGGTCTCATTACGACAATACTAGCCTCTTTTGTAGGAGGATTTGATGTATGAACTCGTTCACCCCACCAACATTACCATGTGTTTTGTTGAGAGCAGTCATTGGCGAGTCGGTCGGCGATTACCTCGTAGACAAACTCAGAATCGTAAGAACAATGCATGAACACAAGAACAGAATAAGAGATTGAACACAGAGATGTAGGGGGACGTCTTGCTTCTCTTTATTCCTTCATCCATCGATCAATCGTTTACAATGAATAGCACCCCTATTTATAGGCTACGACCTGCTAGGGTTTGGGATGAGAGCCCACCTTGGGCGGGACTCTGGTCTGGGCGGTTTCTTAACACTCCCCCTTGGGCACTCATCCTTCATGTCCATGTCTCGTCAAAACTCCATAAAAACCCAGTGGGAAAAATTTGGAGAAAGAGTACATGATACAAGTTCTGCTATGATGCACAATTGCCTCATTAAAAACCTTAGCCAGAAACTTGGGAAAACTCGTCAAGGGAAAAGAGTACAATCCACCCAATTTCATTTAATCTCCTGGATTTATTCTTTGAGTACTCGATCTTCATGATCAAGATTTAATAATGAGTTAGTGAAGGTTCTCCCCCTGAATTCTGCACTTCTCTAAGTCTCATCATTCCAATTCACGTATGCATCTTTCAAAACTAGACACTGGAAGTAACTTAGTGAATAAATCTGCAAGATTCTCACATGACTTAGTATGTAGTATTTCGTTCATCTTTTGCAATTCATGAGCATAGGAGAACTTGGGGTTGATATACTTTTGTGAGAGAATTCTTCACGACATCCATTTGCACTTGTGCAATACAAGCTGCTTTATCTTCATAGATAATAGTAGGGGTTGGTGCGGTATTCAATCCACATGATTGCTGGATATGGTGAATCATCCGCCGAAGCCAAGCACATTCTTGTGAGGCCTCGTACTGTGACAGCCCTAACTTAGGGTTTGTATTTCCAATGTAAAATTTTGAGGAGAAATAAAAACTTTTGTCATCTCTTCAAATCATTTGGGAGTTTTTCAAATTTTCCCTAGCAATTTCCAATTTTCTAGAAGTTAACTCTTGTGTTTGGAAATTGTTGTTATCAAATTATTAGCCTTCAAACTTGTGATCATCCCCTGGAAATATTTTTCCTGTCATCTTGATCGTCCTATCTACCTCCCTGAATTATTTCACAAATTTTAGATTTTATTTGCTATTTCAAATGGCCAAGTCAAACTAGTTGAAAATCTGGTCAAATCCTAGGTCAGCATGCTTGTGAATTTTCTGCAGAACTTCTCAGTGCATAAAAGTTCTGGAAAATTTATGCAATGTTGTTCTCTGTCTCTAGTAGCTACCATAAAAATTTCAAATTTTGGAGCTCAGGAGCTACGTCTAAAATTCCTCAAAACCTTATCGACCTTTTGAAATCAAACTGGAAACAACTGTTTGTCGGGCTCGAACCGAGTCCGACTCAAACCGAACCGCACCACTTGACTCGGTCGCACCGCCTCAGCTGCACCGCGCGCGAGTCAAATCGATCGTGACCGTCCGATGCAAATCGAGCGATCCACGTTGCGTCGCAACCGACTGTCGAATGCATACACCAATCTCGGTAGTCCATTTGGATCCAGCGGTCGGTGCGTCTCGATCGAGTCAAACCACCGGTTCGCACCGCTTCGTCGATCGGGCGGTGGACCGTACTCGTCGATCCGCCTCGTCTTCTCGCACCTCACCGGAGCTCGAGGCGCGCATGCATGATCGCCACGTACCTGCGTCGCCGCCACCTTTTTGTCCTCGTGTCGGTCAGAAGCATCGCGGGGTCTCATCTACCCGCGAGCCCATCCACTATCCTTCGCGTCCATTCGTGCCTTCTCGCCCAATTTTTCTTCTCGGTCGGAGAAGATCTCGGCGTAGCGCCGCCGTTCGAGCCGCCCTTGAGCGGCGACCGCGCCGTCGTGTTCCTCTTGCCTCGCCGCCTCCATTTTGGCCATCCGGATCCTTGGCGTCCGATGGATCACACAGGCGGTATCGTGCGTCTCTCGCCTCCGGCGATCTCGGTCCATAAGCTCATCTGCGTTACGGTGAGTTTCTAGTTTGACTTTTGGTCCTTTAGGATGCAATCGACCCGAGTCTCACTGTGACCTTGTTTCACTCTGTAACACCCTGGCTATTCGGAAGCCAAGATGTCACCTAAAACATCTAACATACATCCATATTGCGGAAGAATTGAATAAAATCAACTAATGATAGTATCAAAACAACCAAGACATGATGAAGGTATCCTTCCTTCACCATCTAATCTATTTATTTCAGTTCATTGATAATGAAAGTTCATATGCGATAATAAATCAACCTCAATGTGGAGAAGGTATCCTTCCTTCACCAATTATAATTTAATTATTACAGTTCATCATTAACGAATGTAAGATAGAACTAAATTTAATCTTGAACATGAATAGGATGATGTGAGCAGTAGTGCGTGTCTACTCCCTCCCAAGTGAGCCAACATCGGGGTTACCTAAAATAAACAAACAACGCAGAGTGAGTCCATGACTCGGCAAGTACATATATCAATAAGATAATCATTCAATATGAATAAGACAAACTCATCATCAGGTTCGATCACATCTGGTGACTACATATGAAGACATGATATGAATGCTCAAAATCAAAGGAATGGACTGCACACATGCATATCTGGTATAGCGGTGAAACACCGTCGGTGTTCACTCAAGCCCGCATCTTAACAAAAATGCGGGGATCCACTTCCGTATGAAGAGCGTTTCATACGGGTGTCAACATTGCCCATCTTGGAGTTAATGGGTCTTACATGCCCATTCGGAATTAATGGGTCTTTCAAATCCACTCCGTGGGCGGACATGACAATGTCCAACACGCCCACTTTGGAATGGTGGGACTTGCAATCCACTTTCGTGGATGAAACATGCATAATGAATGCATAGAATGAAATCTGAATATTGAAAGACATGATAACAAAACATGGATTCAACACATATGAAAGAACATAGACAATCCATCTTCTCTCGTATCATACAAAATCACGGCATGACCATATAAACATTCATCAATCACAATCATTAAGGGTGGCAATGTACTTGCCTTCGCGATCGACGCGTTAGTCGGCAAAGGTGATACTCCTAAACCGAGGCTTCACCTCCTAAACAAGTAAAATAATTTCAATAAGGACATAATATACCCAACACTACTAATCGGCGTTCTACCACAACTCACGATGACTCAAGTCATTCTTACAAAGCCTAAACTGAAAACAACGATTTCTGCCATAAACTGTATCTGGACAGCAGCACGGAAATTAACATAACTCAATGTCTGGAAGTCGAAAAATGGTAAACCCAATTGCTGTAGCTTCTTAACTGACTAATCTACAATACTCTAGTTGACGTGATAAACCAATTTGGCCAATTTAATGGGTTAATAAATGCTTGAACTTTCAGTACAGAAACTGTCAACAGAATGAACAGCAGAATTAAAAAGATCATAACTTTCATTAGGTAACTCCAAATTGAACGTTCTTTACCAATATGAAAAGGTCATCGAATCCTCTACAATAACCTAGTTGGGTGAACTTTCAGTTTCGACCAATTTCCGTTTCAAAATTTAGGAAATAACCAGACAGTTTATTCTCGTCAGATTTCTGGCAGCAGGTACTAAAACATCCATAACTTTTGACTCAGACCTCGGAATCAAGTAAACTTGGTGGCCACTGAAACTTAAGAACAGGCCTACATATCTCTAGGAGACCAAACCTTCAGATTCTGCCTAAAAATAACCAGAAACAACCCTCCAACATACTGGACAGAACTGAACGAAACGCGGACAGACTGGAATTTAACAAAACTACTCGCTCACTTAACGAAAGACTTCTAGAAATCCCAAGAACACATCGTTACCCTTGACGACGTGGGAGATGGCGCTGAGTGAGCCTCGAAGAAGAAGTTGGTGGTGATTTCCTCTTCTTGTTCCACAGCCCACGATCGTCGTCCCGATCCTCGCGAAGCCGGCAGCGGAAGGAGACCAACACGCAGCGGGGAAGAAGTCTTGAGGGCAGCACCATGGAGGAAAGACCAGGAGGGGAGGATGCAAGGAGCACAGGAGGGAGGCCAAAAGGCGGCCAAAGGGAGAGGAGAGGGAGAAGTGGGGAAAATTAGGGTTTCCCCACCCTTTATGTTGGTGGCCACTAGATGGGCCTATGGGCCTCTAGCCCAGGCCAGGTTGTCCAAAACACAGAAAACCCCTTCTAATCTCCTGATTAAGCGTTTTCCAAAAGAAACCTTCTACCGATTAATTATTCTCTCCAGAAAATTAATTCTAGCACTATCGGAGAATTACACTAATTCTCTCTCAATTTGTATTGCACTCTCAAATGAAACTCGGGATATTACACACTCTTTGGTGCTTCACGAGGCTTGCGCGCGCTTTCTTCTCAGAGCTCGGTAGCGCCGCCGTGTCAATTCCGGTGCCACGTCCTCCTCCATCATCAAGATCGTGGGCTTATCGTTCACGGTGTCTCGCGATCTCGAGAGCTCCTTCAAAGCTTCTCGTCGTGCGTATCGTCATCTCCGCGAGCACGCACCTTCTTCTCCGCCTCCGTGCGTCGCGAGCTCATCTCGGCGACCATCGGGATCCGCAACACCGTCCGAAGTTCGCGAAGTCCTTGCGGACCTCAAGGTATCGCTTCGCTCGTCTTGAAACCCACTAGGTCGCATAATCGGTGCACGCGCGCGCCGCCGTCCCGCTGCCGCCGTGTAAACCACCGGTGGTAATTGATTTAGCGCTAACCTGTTTTTAGTGAGTCAGCGACTTGTGGGCCTCTCGTTAATCGCGACTAGAAATCTTTTATCCATCTGTTGTTGCACTCGAGTCATTGCCATGTGGGTCCATAATGTCGATTAAGGATTGCGTAAGTTTAAATCGTTTTCTCTATTGAGAAGCGTATTTTCTTTGAGCATATGTATTAGGATTACGTTACGTTAAGCGAAGGCGTATTCTTAGAATACGCCCGACGTCACCTTCGCGGGCAATACATTGCAGTCGGCACCTTTATTGGGCCCATTGTCGATGTGAGGGGCTATTTGTTGTGGGTGCGAAATGGAATTAGTGCATTATAGATTTCGGAAATGATTTAGTATTTACGGTTTATGTTTTTGTTGGTGATAATTCAATTAAACTTGTAAAATGCATAACTAATTCAATTTTTATCCAAATTGCATGAAACAGTCTTTGTTAATTTTCATTTTAAGTGTACTATTTACTAAAATGAGTTTCAACTTTGTATCTGTAGCAAAAATCTATTAATTAATTTAGTGTTGTAGATTGTATTTTCCAAGTTAGAAAATTCATATCTTTTCAATAATTGTCCAAATCGATAAAACCAACTCTGTAAATTTTCATTTTTAGTGTGCTAATTATCAGGTTAGGTTTTAGATACTGTTTTTGTTCATGAAAATTTGTTAAGTAATTAACTAGTGTTTTCATGTGTATTGTTAGCTTGGAAAATTCTTAGAAAATTCATAACCACTTAATATGAATTGTTCTCTGTTTTTAAAATTTTGTTATATCATGCTTAAGTTGCTGTGTGAGTTTTAGTATGTTTGTTTGTTGTTGCATATTTGAGTTTTGTCGGTGTTATTCGTTCTTATTCGCTGTTTTGTTCAATCGTTGAAGCTTCGATATTTGCGGTAACCACAGAGCGACCCTCGCAACAAATTGAGCAACGGCGGCGAACAAGCGGTTTGATCATGTTTACCCCAGTATTTTAAGTCTAATATTTTGTTTCAGCTATATGTATGCATTGCTTAATTTGTGTTAAATTGATTAGTTAAATCCGTAGCTACATATCCTGTAGACAAAATATTGATCTCTACTACGAGCCTAGGTTATTTCTTTGTGATTAAGTCATTGGATGATCTCTTGTCACTTAGTAGATCCGGTCAACTTGCTTAGACATGCTTAGCTATCGGTAGAAGCTGGCGGTTATCGACTTTAGTCGGTAACCTTGATCACACAAAATCTACTATAACTTTATGTTTGACATCTTTCTTTGTGTTTAATTGCAAAACTAAAACTAAAAACAAAAATGATTTAGACTTGGGCTGCTTGGTATGATTGGTGTGCTCTGTTGGGTGTGTTTGGAATGGTGCCCGAGTCAACAAGGACCAGAACATCTTGTTACAACTGAACCAAGCATTTTGCGTGCTAACCACACTAGAGTATATGGGACCTCTCTTGACCTAGTACTTTGGCGTGTATTGGCTCAGAGTGCGGGGTCGCGGGAGGGATGGAGGTGGGAGCATGGTAGTTGTCAGAAAAGCTTTATCACGAGTGGGTAGTTGTCTTTCGGCTTTACCATGTAAGCGTATGGATTTCTATCCATACGAGCGGCTCGTAGTTAATACACAATATTGGAAAAAGTCTCGTAGGACTTAGTTGTGCTGCATACCTTGAAGTGTGCTTGGCTTAAAGGCGATGCAGTGTGGGTACATTGGTACACCTGCGGGGTTAAAACTATTCGAATAGCCTCGTCTAGGTTATGGACACGCTTGGCAAGGTCTTCCAAGAGTTAGACTACAACATTTCAATTAAAACTTCTTTGGGTGGTGCGAATGCGGGATTCGTGCTATTGTTGTGGTGACTATTGGGATAGTCACTTCTAGGTTGTTTTATCTTTACTCTTTTGCTATTATTATCCTTTCTTGTATTTCAACATTAAAATGAATTGCAAACTTGCCTTTAAAGCTGTACTACATTATTGCAAATGAAAATTGGCTTTATGCAAATGAAACATATGGCCCCCACTAAATAAGCTTTGCATGTAGCATATTAGCAGTGCGCTGGTTCACACGTCGGTCTTGCGGGTACAAAGACAATCTTTGTACTCGGTGCTTTGCTTGATGTTTTTGTTGCGGAGGAAGAAGGTGAGCCTCGGGGCCTCATACGTGAGTGTCTTTGTCGCCGTGGGTGTGACTAGGCTTGCGGTCGGTCGGATGCCTTGTGGGTTGGAGGCACGCGATTGGCTTTGTTTATAGCCATCTTATGGCACTTTGCTTCATTGTCGTTCTTGTTATTTGTGTATCTTTTGGGCGGTCGGCTTGTATGCGTAATAACCTCTACTATTTGTTTATCCTCCGTTTGGTAGTGTTGTGTTTGGACTCTATGTGTGGAATGGAGTTGATGTCTAATTTTGTGCAGAGGTGTGTATCTTGCTTTCGGGAAGTATACATATCTAGAGATCGATTATTTGATTTGTGATGCTAGGACCGGTGGTTGGTTAAGCATTACAAACCAAATAAATTGGGGTCCTCACAAAGTTGGTATCGAGCCATTCGACCGTAGTAACAAGCATAGTCGTCCTTAAGGATATTTTTGAAGGCTTATTTTCAAAGTATCAAGAGGTTTATGAAAACCTAAGCGATTCTCGATTTTATTCCTTACCTATCTTAGCTTTCTACTCTCATCTTACTCTAATTTAAGTTTTGAAACTTGGTTTGTCTCTTCACCTTTCAAAGATAGTTACTACTGGTGGAATTAGTTTAGGAAGAACCATGAAGTTTAATCCAACTAAAACTTGTGGGGATAATAGGGTAAGATGTAAAGGGAGTAGTTATGTGTCGATTTCTTTGGTCGAACTTTATCTGCCTTGTGATTGTTTACAGTTTGCTTTCATGAATTTTGGGCTTTCTTGCTCTTAAATTTGTTGCTAACTTGTCTTAGTAAAGCAGGATGGCCGGAGAGCAGCGTGGCGATCGGGGTGGTCATGATGAGAGCTTCCCCTCCTCAGACCATGGTGAGTGCTCGCTCGATCGGCGAACCGCATGGACAGGCAGCGCATCTTGGAGGTTATTGCTAGGAATACCTCCACTCCTGCGGTGGTGGCGGCCACCGGACTCGCGGGGACTTGCGAGTTCCTCCGTGCGCGAGCCGCCGACTTTCTCCGCTCGAGGACCCTCGATGCGGACGATTGGCTGCGCATGGTTGGCGAAGCTCAACATAGCTCGATGCGGCGCAGGACAAGGCACTCTTCGCGTCCCACCGGCGAGGCGCGGCACTCTCATGGTGGGAGAACTATCTCGCCATGCGGCCGCGCGGCCATGTAGTCGCATGGGAGGAGTTCGGATCGCTTCGTCGGGCCCACATCCCGGATGGCACGATGAAGGCGAAAAAGAAAGAATTCCTCGCGCTCAAGCAAGGCGCAAGTGCGTGACGAGTACATGCGAGTTCAATCATTTGGCTCGTTATGCTCCGAGGAGGTGGCCTCGGATGAGGCTAGCGGGAGAAGTTTATGGATGGCTTGTGCGAGGAGCTGCGGACAAGCTATCTATTGTGGACTTCTCGACTTTCGGGCCTTGGTAGATAAGGCCATTGTTCTGAGCATAAGGCAAAGCGTGGCGAGTCCATAGCGCAAATGGGAGGCACATCGATCTGCTCACACGGCCTCACTCGTCCTCGGTGGGCGGCACTGATGGCCGTTCTTTTGCTCCACCGCGCGAGGCCATCTGCACCACTCCTCGCCCACCGCGGGCGTGTTTCGACCACGTGCGCTGCGATCGGCCGGCAGGCGGTCTCGCAATCCGGCGGCCGAGGTTACTTGTTTCGTTGCCACAACAAGGGCCATTATGCGAATGCACGCCTCCGAGTGTTGCGGCGGCCCCTCGTCCTAATGGAGGGCGGGCGGGAGTGGTCACCCACTTGACCGAAGGTGATCGAAGCCCGAGTGCGGGTAGCGGTCGAGTCAACCACCTTTCGGTGAGGAGGCTCGGGAGGCGCGGATGTCGTGATGGGTACACTTCTTGTTAATTCGTCTGCTGCGGTATTATTTGATTACGGAGCATCGCATTCTTTATTTCAAGATCATTTCTTTGCTGCTAGTGGTCTTCTTTGTGTTCCTTTGGGGATTCCTTTACTCATTCGCTCTCGGGTTGGAAATGAGGCGATATGGAATGCGCGGTGTTCTATTGAAGTCAAAGGGTAGGATTTTTGGCAAATCTTATTACGCTTAGTTCGTGAGTGCGGATGTGATTCTTGGCATGGATTGGTTGTCCCAACACTTGGGGCAAATCGATTGTGCCGGAAGATTGTTTATCTTACCGACCCTTGGCGGCGCAGTCGGATTTTCGCGCGGCCGGGGCCACATCTATGTGTATTAGAGGCGAAGCCGACATTGCGGTCGGGATGTTCCCATAGTATCGACTTTGAGGATGTTTTCACGATGATTTGCAGGATGCCTCGGTTGAGACCTTGAGTTTGTCATTGAGTTGCTTCCAGTACAGCCCCTATCTCGAAGCGCGTGTCGAATGCCTCCCAATGAGCTAGAAAAATTGAAGAAGCAGCTTGGTGAGCTCCAAGCGAAGGTTTCATCCGCTGATTCATCTCCTTGGGGTTGTCAGGTGATCTTTGTGAAGAAGAAGGACAAGACTTTGCGCATGTGTGTTGATTACCGTCCTCTCAATGAGGTGGCGGTGAAGAACAAATATCCACGCCCGCATTGATGATCTGTTTGATCGGTTGGTGGAGCCAGTGTTCTCAAAGATTGATTTGAGAATGGGGTATCATCAGTCGGGATTAGATCGAGGATATTCGAAGACGGCCTTCACTACTCGTTATGGTGCATGCGAGTACACCGTCATGTCCTTTGGCTTAACCAATGCTCGACTTTGTTCATGAACTTGATGAATGCAGTATTCATGGAGTTTTGGACAAATTTGTGAGTGGTCTTCATTGATGATATTCTTATTTATTCCAAGGTCAAGCGAGCATCTTTGAGCATCGAAGATTGTTTTGGGCAAATTGCGGGAGCACGGCTATATCGAAGTTCAACAAATGTGAGTTACGGTTGAAGGAGTGGCATTCTTGGGCCATGTTCTTTCGGTGGAGGCATATTTGTGGATCGGCAAGGTCGCGATGTTCTATCTTGGGTCAGCCCAAGTCGATCCAGCGATGTACGGAGTTTTCTCGGTTTAGCGGGCTACTATCGCGCTTTATCGAAATTTCTCCAAGATCGCAAAGCCAATGTTGAATTGCTCAAGAAGGACAAGAAGTTTGTGTGGTCCTCTGCTTGTGATGAGAGCTTTCGGGAGCTCAAGCGATTGACTTCAGCCCATCCTTACTCTTCACGATATCCACAAGAGCTTGATATTTATTGCGATGCCTCTCGTCGGGGACTGTTTGTGTTCTTATGCGGGAAGGCAAAGCGATTGCATATGCATCCGGCGATTGAGACCACATGAGCTCAACTATCCCACCCATGATTTGGAGCTTCTTCTGTGGTTCATGCACTCAAGATTTGGCGGCATTATCGATTGGTAAAATCACTGTGAGGTGTATTCGATCACAAGAGCTTGAAATATTTGTTCACCTGACCGGATCTGAACCTCGAGCGGAGGAGGTGGTGGAATTGATCAAAGATTATGACATGGGTATTGAGTATCACCACAGCAAGGCCAATGTGGTTCTTGATGCACTTAGCGAAAGGTATCTTGCAATACTTTAATGATCTAAGAGCAACAACGGCACTTCTTGCGAGTTTCGGCGTCTCAACAGGTTTGGTTAAGCATGGCTCCTTGCGCCTTGGTTGTGCAACCGACCTTGGTGGATCAAATCAAGGCGGCCACGGCAATCGAATGATGGTGTGGGTAAAATTAAGCGAGAACATCAAGGATGGGATAGCGGTGTTTCTCGGAAGATGAGCGCGGTGTCGTATGGTTTGGGCGGCTCGTGGTCCCAAAGGTCCCGAGTTGCGGGATTTGATTCTTCAGAGGCCCATGATTCGCCTTTGTCCATCCATCCGGGCCACTAAAATGTACCAAGATCTGCGTCGAGATTCTCGGTGGACTCGCATGAAGCGAGATTGCGGGTTCGTTGCGGATCGGCGTATGTTGTCGCGTGAAGGCGAGCATCGGCGTCAGCGAGTCTTCTTGACCCTTGCCCATACGAGTGGAAGTGGGATTACGTAGGCATGGATTTCATCACTGGGCTGCCCGCTCATCTAAGGGAAATAGCGCCATTTGGGTTGTCATTGACAGGCTAACTAAAGTGGCGCATTTTCTTAGGTCAAGAGTCACTCAGTGTGGAACCTCTAGCCGAGCTCTATGTATCAAGGATTGTGAGCTTGCATGGTGTACCCAAGGCGATTGTGTCGACCGTGGGCTTGTTTACCTCTCGGTTTTGGCATAGTCTGCAGGAGGCCATGGGAACTCGTCTTACTTTCATTTCGACCTATCATCCTCGGTGATGGTGGAGACAGCGCCGTCAGTGCTTGAAGATATGCTCGTGCTTGTGTTCTTTCCTATGGGAAGAATTGGGAGAAGTGCCTACCGCTTGCGAGTTCTCCTACAACAACGGCTTCGAGCTAGTCTCGGTATGGCACCATTTGAGGCCTTGTATGGCGGCTGCAGAACACCGTTGAACTGGTGAGAAATTGGTGAAAGGCGTTCTTTGGCGGAACTCAGTGTGAGGCCGAGAACCAAGTGCGGTTGATTCGTGAGCACTTGCGCGTAGCTCAGTCCAGGCAGAAGAGCTATGTAGATCGGCGTCGCCGTGAGTTGAGTTTCCAGCCCAATGACTTTGTGTATCTCAAAGTCTCACCCCTGAAGGGACATCGTCGTTTCGTGTCAAGGGCAAGCGGCTCCTCGGTATGTCCGCCATATCGCATCATCAAGAGAGTGGAGCTGTTGCATACAAGTTGGAGTTGCCAGCTACACTTGAAGGGGTGCATGATGTTTTCCATGTGTCACAATTGAAGAAGTGCCTCCGTGTTCGAGTTGAGGAAACGCCATTGGAAAATCTCGATGTGCGGGAAGATCGTCTTATCGTGGCGCCCGTTCGTATCCTCGAAGAAGCCGAACGCAGAGCGAGGAACCGTGTGATCAAGTTCCTCAAAGTTCAGTGGTCCAACCACTCAGGATGAAGCCACTTGGGAGCGAGAAGATCGCCTCGGCAGATTACCCATCATTCTTCTCGGTGATCGAGAATCTCGGGCGAGATTCTGTAAGGGGAGATTTGTGACAACCTAACTTAGGTTTGTATTTCCAATGTAAAATTTTGAGGAGAAATAAAAACTTTTGTCATCTCTTCAAATCATTTGGGAGTTTTCAAATTTTCCTAGCAATTTCCAATTTTCTAGAAGTTAACTCTTGTGTTTGGAAATTGTTGTCATCAAATTATTAGCCTTCAAACTTGTGATCATCCCCTGGAAATATTTTTCCTGTCATCTTGATCGTCCTATCTACCTCCCTGAATTATTTCACAAATTTTAGATTTTATTTGCTATTTCAAATGGCCAAGTCAAACTAGTTGAAAATCTGGTCAAATCCTAGGTCAGCATGCTTGTGAATTTTCTGCAGAACTTCTCAGTGCATAAAAAGTTCTGGAAAATTTATGCAATGTTGTTCTCTGTCTCTAGTAGCTACCATAAAAATTTCAGAATTTTTGGAGCTCAGGAGCTACGTCTAAAAATTCCTCAAAACCTTATCAGCCTTTTGAAATCAAACCTGGAAACACTGTTTGTCGGGCTCGAACCCGAGTCCGACTCAAACCAGACCGCACCACTTGACTCGGTCGCACCGCCTAGCTGCACCGCGCGCGAGTCAAATCGATCGTGACCGTCCGATGCAAATCGAACGATCCACGTTGCGTCTTAACCGACTGTCGAATGCATACACCAATCTCGGCCGTCCATTTGGATCCAGCGGTCGGTGCGATCTTGATCGAGTCAAACCACCGGTTCGCACCGCTTCGATCGGCGGCGGTGGACCGTACTGTCGGATCCGCCCTCGTCTTCTCGCACCTCACCGGAGCTCGGGGCGCGCATGCATGCTCGCCACGTACCTGCGTCGCTGCCACCTTTTGTCCTCGTGTCGGTCAGAAGCATCGCGGGTCTCATCTACCCCCGAGGCCATCCACTATCCTTCGCGTCCATTCGTGCCTTCTCCGCCCAATTTTCTTCCGGTGGAGAAGATCTCGGCAATAGCGCCGCCGTTCGAGCGCGCTTGAGCGGCCGGCGCGCGTCGTGTTCCTCTTGCCTCGCCGCCTCCATTTTGGCCATCCCGGATCCTTGGCGTCCAGTGGATCACCTGGGGTGGTATCGTCGTCTCCGCCTCCGGCGATCTCGGTCCGCAAGCTCATCTGCGTTCTGGTGAGTTTCTAGTTTCGGCTTTTGGTCCTTTAGGATCGCAATCGACCACTGAGTCTCACTGTGACCTTGTTTCACTCTTTGGTGCTTCACCGAGGCTTCGCGACGCTTTCTTCTCCGAGCTCGGTAAAGCGCCGCCGTGTCAATTCCGGGCGCCACCGTCCTCCTCCATCATCAAGATCGTGGGCTTATCGTTCCTGGTGTCTCCGCGATCTCGAGGAGCTCCTTCCCGAAGCTTCTCGTCGTCTGTATCGTCATCTCCGCGAGCACCGCACCTTCTTCTCCGCCTCCGGCCGTCGCGAGCTCATCTCCGACCGCCGGGATCCGCAACACAAATCCACCGAGTTCGCGAAGTCCTTGCGGACCTCAAGGTATCGCTCGCTCGTCTTGAAACCCACTAGGTCGCATAATCGGCTGCACGGCCGCGCCGCCGTCCCCGCGCACCGCCGGTAAACCACCGGTGGTAATTGATTTAGCGCTAACCCCTGTTTTAGTTGAGTCAGCGACTTGTGGGCCTCTCATTGTCGCGACTAGGAAATCTTTTTATCCATCTGTTGTTGCACTCTGAGTCGCTGCCATGTGGGTCCATAATGTCAGTTAAGGATTGCGTAAGTTTCGAAATGCGTTTTCTCTATTGAGAAGCGTATTTTTGCTGGGCATATGTATTAGGATTACGTTACGTTGGCGAAGGCGTATTCTTAGAATACGCCGGCGTCACCTTCGGCGAGCAATACATTGCAGTCGGCACCTTTATTTGGGCCATTGTCGATGGCGAGGGCTAGCTGGCTGTGGTGCGAAATGGAATTAGTGCATTATAGATTTGGAAATGATTTAGTATTTACGGTTTATGTTTTCTGTTGGTGATAATTCAATTAAACTTGTAAAATGCATAACTAATTCAATTTTATCCAAATTGCATGAAACAGTCTTGTTAATTTTCATTTTAAGTGTACTATTTACTAAAATGAGTTTCAACTTTGTATCTGTAGCAAAAATCTATTAATTAATTTAGTGTTGTAGATTGTATTTTCCAAGTTAGAAAATTCATATCTTTTTCAATAATTGTCCAAATCGATAAAACCAACTCTGTAAATTTTCATTTTTAGTGTGCTAATTATCAGGTTAGGTTTTAGATACTGTTTTGTTCATGAAAATTTGTTAAGTAATTAACTAGTGTTTTCATGTGTATTGTTAACTTGGAAAATTCTTAGAAAATTCATAACCACTTAATATGAATTGTTCTCTGTTTTAAAATTTTGTTATATCATGCTTAAGTTCTCTGTGTGAGTTTTAGTATGTTTGTTTGTTGTTGCATATTTGAGTTTTGTCGGTGTTATTCGTTCTTATTATTTGTTTTGTTCAATCGTTAGGCTTGATATTTGCGGTAACCACGAGAACGACCCTCGCAACAAATTGAGCAACAGCGACTGTGCAAGCGGTTTGATCATGTTTACCCAAATATTTTAAGTCTAATATTTTGTTTGACTATATGTATGCATTGCTTAATTTGTGTTAAATTGATTAGTTAAATCCGTAGCTACATATCCTGTAGACAAAATATTGATCTCTACTACGAGCCTAGGTTATTTCTTTGTGATTAGAGGTCATTTGGATGATCTCTTGTCACTTAGTAGATCCGGTCAACTTGCTTAGACATGCTTAGCTATCGGTAGAAGCGGGCGGTTATCGACTTTAGTCGGTAACCTTGATCACACAAAATCTACTATAACTTTATGTTTGACATCTTTCTTTGTGTTTAATTGCAAAACTAAAACTAAAAACAAAAATGATTTAGACTTGGGCTGTGGTATGATTGGTGTGCTCTGTTGGGTGTGACTGGAATGGTGCAGAGTCAACAAGGACCAGAACATCTTGTTACACCGAACCAAGCATTTTGCGTGCTAACCACACTAGAGTATATGGGACCTCTCTTGACCTAGTACTTTGGCGTGTATTGGCTCGGTCGCAGGGGTCGCAGGAGGGATGGAGGTGGGAGCATGGTAGTTGTCCAAAAGCTTTATCTGAGTGGGTAGTTGTCTTTTCGGCTTTACCATGTAGCGTATGGATTTCTATCCATACGAGCGGCTCGTAGTTAATACACAATATTGGAAAAAGTCTCGTAGGACTTAGCTGTGCAGCATACCTTGAAGTGTGCTTGGCTTAAAGGCGATGCAAGTGTGGGTACATTGGTACACCCTGCAGGGTTAAAACTATTCGAATAGCCTCGTCTAGGTTATGGACACGCTTGGCAAGGTCTTCCAAGAGTTAGACTACAACATTTCAATTAAAACTTCTTTGGGTGAGTGCGAATGCGGGATTCGTGCTATTGTTGTGGTGACTATTGGGATAGTCACTTCTAGGTTGTTTTATCTTTACTCTTTTGCTATTATTATCCTTTCTTGTATTTCAACATTAAAATGAATTGCAAACTTGCCTTTAAAGCGTACTACATTATTGCAAATGAAAATTGGCTTTATGCAAATGAAACATATGGCCCCCACTAAATAAGCTTTGCATGTAGCATATTAGCAGTGCGCTAGTTCACACGTCGGTCTTGCGGGTACAAAGACAATCTTTGTACTCGGTGCTTTGCTTGATGTTTTTGTTGCAGAGGAAGAAGGTGAGCCTCGGGGCCTCACTTACGTGAGTGTCTTTGTCGCCGTGGGTGACGACTAGGCTTGGCGGTCGGTCGGATGCCTTGTGGGTTGGAGGCACACGATTGGCTTTGTTTATAGCCATCTTATGGCACTTTTGCTTCATTTGTCGTTCTTGTTATTTGTGTATCTTTTGGGCGGTCGACGTGTGCGTAATAACCTCTACTATTTGTTTATCCTCCGTTTGGTAGTGTTGTGTTTGGACTCTATGTGTGGAATGGAGTTGATGTCTAATTTTGTACCGAGTGTGTATCTTTGCTTCAGGAAGTATACATATCTCGAGGATCGATTATTTGATTTGTGATGCTAGGACCGGTGGTTGGTTAAGCATTACAAACCAAATAAATTGGGGTCCTCACACGTACAATGCTATTATTTCTGAGTGGTTCGTTGAAGTCGTTACAAGACTCTGCTTAGACGATTTTCATGGAATTACGGTTCCACCACATAGGAATACATAGCTTGTTTCTTCTTTGTATCACGGGTCCTACAAGTACCTGTTATATGCATTGTCATTCATAGTTAAGTCTTGATTCTTTCTTAGAATAGACCAAGTTCTTTGCTTCTTTGGAGGTATCGAAAAATGTCCTTTATTTCCTACCAATGCTTTTGGTAGGTTCTGCACTATACCTTGCTAGTAGGATCCCGACAAATACAATGTCTGTTCTAATGCAGTTTGCTAAATACATTAGTGCTTCTATTGCACTTGATGTAGAATTCGGTCCCAGGACTTCCTCCCCTCTTCTTTAGGTTTGTGCAGGTCTTTGTCTTTCTGCAAAGATCTCCGACCATTGGCACTTTCAAAGGTATGCCTTTCCAAAGTCAAACCTTTCTAACACCTTACGAGTGTAGGTTGGTGATGTACTAATATTCCTTGAGGACATGCTCAAGCTCCAAGCCTAGGCAATATTTGGTTTTACCCAAATTTTCATTTGAACTTCGGACTCGGTAAAAACTTGCTTTCCTAATATCCTTGAGGTTCGATGATGTTGAGATCATCTTCATACTCTAAGATTATACAAAATCCATTATGGGATCGTCGTATAAATACCAGAGATTATTCTCATTGTTCGTGTAGCCTTTCTTGCATAGAAAGTCGCTGCGATTATACCACATTACGCTGATTGCTTAAGTTTGTACAATAACTTTACGAGTTTCACTGTACATATTTCTATTTGCTCTGTTTTGGTTCGGGATAGTGATACATTCAGGTATCTTCATATAAATATCCGAATCTAATATTTCATAAAGGTATGCTGGTACCCCATCCATCAATTTCACTTCTAACTTCAAGTTCACTGCCATTGAGATAAATGTCTAAAGGGAGTTCCGCCCATGACCGGGGAATATGTTTCTTCATAATCATCTCCTAGATGTTCGGTGAAACCTTATACAACGAGCCTTGCTTCTTTTCATTTCTCTTTCGAACAAATACCCACTTATACCCTACGGGGTGCACAAGGGGAGGCGTGCGGCTTACAGGCCCAAACGTCTTTCTTTTATTCGGAGAGAATAATTCAGTTTCTATTGCCTTCTCCCAATCTTCTCAATCTGATATTTTCTTTCATTCGTGAGCGTCTGAGGCTCGAATCAAGATTGATGATTGTGGCAAGTTTCTTTGCAAAGTAAATGTCGACATTGGTTGTTGTCATATTCAAAGATTCTCCAGGTCATAAAGTTTATAGCTATTTCTTCAAGGGACGATTCTTTTAATGCTTCTACTTGCTCACGCTACTTCCAGTGCGGGGCAAGTCCCTTTAGTTTTCAGCTCCGATGTGTGCGCACACATCCATCGCGATGTCTCCCTTCATGGGGATGTTCAGTGCAGTATGCCTTTTACGAAGGTTCCATATCGATGCGGTCTCAAGCGGCTCCCATACAGTTGGGGCACCGGTGATCGGTGTGTCAAGTCATTCTTATCCTTTTCACCGGCGTCCCGGTTGCCATTTCGAGGACTAGAGTTCTCGTCCTTTTATTACGAGGCCTGCGGGCGGGATTAGGGATACCTTCAATGGTATTTCAACCCTCTCCGGTGCATTGCTTGCAAGCAAATGCTACTTATTCACGCTCTTCAAATCACTAAAGTAGTCTGGCAGTTGATTCGCTAATACTTGCGAATCAATTATCTTCTGGACTTCAATTGTCTTCTAGACTTCAACTCAATTATCTTCTGGGCTGCAATTATCTTCTGGACTTCTCTATTTGCTTCACTAGTGCGCGGGTCATATGCATAGATTTCAATTATCTTCTGGACTTCAATTGTCTTCTAGACTTCAATTGTTTCCCGACATTATTATCAAGGGTTGATTTCCTCCCCCTAATGACGGGAAACTAACCTCATCTAATGTACTATCGTGAATGGGCATTATACAAATCTCGATCATAGGGTCCAAATACTTGATTATGGATGTTGTCTCATAACCAGCGTATATCGGACTTTCGGAGAAGACCCATTGCGATTCATTGTGGTGGTGGTATAGGTATATAACCCTTGCAACCAAACCTGCGAAGATGAGAAGTTTTTAGTGCTGACCCTTACGCTAGTTGCATAGGTAGATGGATGTTATAGGCCGACGGGCAGGACTGCGTGTCCCCAACATGTAGTTGGTAAATTACAATTCTTCAAAGTTCTGCTAGTCCATTCTGGGTGTGGACATGCGGTACAGAATGCTCAACTTTTAATTCCCATTTTCATGCAATAATCATCAAATGTTGTCAAAGTAAATTCTCCGGCGTTGTCCATTCAGGTGGACTTCATATGATGATTAGGGAAAATATTTCTAATTTAGTTATCTACGAGATTGGCTTTGCAAAAACATGATTTCGTAGATAATAAACATCGTCGCGACCATTACGAGGAAGCATCGATGAGCACTATAAAATACCTAAATGACCCTTACGAGTGTATAGGACATAAAATATCTCCCTAGATACGATCCAGGAATGCAGGGACTTCATCCTTCGCTTTCAGAGCAAAAGGTCTAATAATTCATTTCTGGGTGGCACATACGGGGCACACAAAATCTTCCTGATTCGGGAAATTCTTTTCATTCATATTATGTCCCTATGAATTGTTAATTATATCTCTCATTATCCTAAGACCTAGGCGGCATAATCTATCATGCCAGAGATAGAAAAGTTCAGAGCTTCTAAATACGGTTTTCAGGGCAGTATAGACTGCAGGTGCCTTAATATTAGTGTAGTATAGCCCAGTTTCATACGAATGAAGATATTCTGATGCTATTGTTCCACTTTTTTCACGCTTTTCAATGAGTAGGTATTGCTTATCATACTCTTCTTCAGTCTCTACGTGGAAACCGTTAGCGCGAATATCCTTGAGAGTTCTAGTCGATTCTGGGTACAACGAGTCTTCTTCAATGACCAAAGTTGTGCCTATTGGGAGTATAATTATGGCCCTTCCTGATCCTATTATACAAGTATCATTTGCTGCGTCGTAAAGTACCGGCATTCTTCTTGATTATTGGAAAATTTCTGTTTCTCTGAGGATGATATTCGTTGTGCCGCTACATGCTAAGCACACTTCTTCCATAGGGTGCCACACGCATTCTAATATAATGTACTTTATTAATATGTAGCAAAAAACAAGCAACACATAAATAAAATACTTCAGATATCAAAACGTAACTTGCTATTATAAAGACGGGAAAATAAGTCTTACAGGACTCATAACAAGAATTAATGCTTTGCTCTCCTAGAGCTTGCAACCATTATTCAATAATTCAAAGTTCTATTTCAATTACAAGCGCAAGTTTCTATAAAATATCCAAGTGCATTGCGTGCACTAGATCGAATCGTGAAGTATTCGGGAACTTACGCCTCAATCGGCTCCATGCGCGATCTTCTCCTCTTGGGTAGCTACGCTACGGATGCAATGATGTCCAAAGGAGGGTGGGGCTGCTCTTGGGTGTCCACATTCATAAGTGCAAATAATGGATGTGAATCCTCATGTGCTGCAATGGCGAGGTGTGCCTCATGCTATCATTTGCTCTTTTTCTTAGGCCGGAAAGTATCTATAATGTGCGGCCTTACGACCTTACCCTTCTTGCTCCTCTCATTCATGAGAGGCTTCATCACCTTGTATCTACTAGCAGTGGCTTCATGGCCAACATAGCGACTAGGTGGCTGTAAGATGAAGTTCTTTCTTAGAACATCATCTTGAGCTTTCGCAACTTGCATGATGTCAATTAATTCGGCATACTTCATGTAGCTGTCTTGACGATAGTTGCGTGCGGATTACACCGCATTTGGGTGAAAGGTAGAAAGTATTCTCCATCTTCTGCTCATCCGTGATTACATTACCACAGAATTGAAGACTGATACAAATTTTATACAAAATCTGGCCATGCTGGGTCAGTTCTTCGAATTCCTGATTCGTGATGTCACACATCTTCACGTTCATGCCAAAATTCATAAGATTACTGCTGGTAATTTACGTAAAATAGTTGCAAAATTCTCATAATGCTCATCGAACTCCAGGTTCGTGATCCCGTATTTTTCTATGCATTTTCATGATTTACTGCTATTTCCAGTGATTAAAAGCAATATATACAATCATAGATAATCAAAAATAGTAAATGCGATACATAAATTGCATAGAAATAACAATAACAAAGTTAAACATGCTTCAAATGCAAAAACTGATTCAAAAATTGAAATCCCGATGCCCTTTTCTTCTAGAAAAAGACTTTTCTACGAAAACTACAAGTTTCAGGGGTTAAAACGCGAAATTTCATTACAAATAAAATTTTGCATATAATTTCATAAAATCCGAGGACTTATGTGCAAGATTCAGAATTTCTTTCCACCCCCTTTTTTTTCTCCCGTACACCCCTTTTTTTTCTTTTTGGTTTGCCTTTTTTTTTCCCTCCCGTGAGCATCATGAATCATAGCTTCTTGGCGGCTTTCTTTGGTGGCCTTCTTGAGCCCACGGCTAGAGCAATGAAAAGGGCGCAGCGAGGTAGGGCTCCGTGCCTGCTCACCGAGTGGCGGCGCTGTGATGCATGAAGATCTTGGCGGCCGCCGACTGCTGCGGCGGATGGCGCGGGCGCGGTCGGCGCATGCAGGAGGACCGGCGGCTCGTGGGCGCTATGGCGCGGATGCGAAGTCGGCAGGCACCGTGCGAGCGGCGGGCTGCGCGTACAAAACTCCTGCGGCGCGTGCGGTGGCGCCGTCGATGGTGGCTGCGAGCCGTCGCGGCGCATCGCGGCACCGCCGCCCGGCGGCAGCGCGGGTTCACCGCTACTGGCGCGGCGGCCGGGAGACATGGCGCGGCTTCGGTGACCGGCGACAGCGGCCGGGCGAGGCGGCGCTCTGTGCGGCGCCGGGTGGCTTCATGCGGACGCGGCGCTCCATCGTACCAGCGGCAGGCGGCCGGGCTTCGGCGTGGCGGGGCGGCGTCGGCATTGGCAAGCGGCGGCCGTTCAGCGGTCGGCGTGCCTACAAAGCGGCAGCGACTCCGGCTTCAAGTTGGCGGCGCACCGCGGTATCGCGGCGTGGCGCGGCGGCATGCTCGCTGCGTGGAGGCGAGGGACCAGCGCGGGCGGCGGCGGTGGGGAACCGTGCGGGGTGGTCATCCGGCTACAGGCCGGCGACATAGGAGGGTGCGCTCGTGCGCGGCCGCGCATGCGATGGCGCCGCTTCAGCGAGACCACAGGAGGCGCCGCTTCAGCGGCGGGCATGGGGCTTGGGCGGCGGAGGCAGCAGCGCCGAGCGCGATGGCGGCGTGGCCGGGCCAACAACGGCTTTAGGCCACATATTTTCTTTTATGTAATTATTGTTCATACATGCAGATATGATGCGATGCAATACCATGTAATGTAGTGCGAGATTGCAGCGGAGGTGCGGCTTCTGCCGACATGTGCATGCTTGCGTGTGCTAGCGTGGCTCTGTCGTTGCCTCGTGGCGATGCGTGATGGCGGACTATGCCGACCGATAACGTATCGCGGAGGTAGTGACGGCGCTTGCGGCGGTGCGTGCACATGGTGCCTTTCATGCGTTGCATATACAACCTACGGTACAATCATCATCTACTCTTTCATGCAACCCACCGATCGGCTTGGCCGGCGACTTCAGGTCGGCTCGTAGAAGATTAGAGCGGATTTGCACCGTAGGAAACCAATCTAGAAAGCCAAATTTGCATAATTGAAAGCAATCAAGAAAACGATTCAATCTACGAGTGTCGTTCATCGACGGTTACCTTTTCGATGCGAGGAGAGTCGATCGTGCTGATAACGTGTTGAGGAACCGTCATTGGCGAGTCGATCGGCGATTACCTCGTGAACAAACTCAGAATCGTAAGAACAATGCATGAACACAAGAACAGAATAAGAGATTGAATACAGAGATGTAGGGGAACGTCTTGCTTCTCTTTATTCCTTCATCCATCGATCAATCGTTTACAATGAATAGCACCCCCTATTTATAGGCTACGACCCTGCTAGGGTTTGAGATGAGGAGCCCACCTTGGGCCAAGACTCCTGGTCCTGGGCCCGGTTTCTTAACATGTTTTACCAGTTGGACTCCAAACACAAAACTTTTCGAATTCTTTACTGGTCTTATTTCGCTAGCAACAGTTTCAAAAACATTATTTGAGAAGCAGATACATTGTAGCCAATGTGGTAGCAAAATTCAAGGACTATGGTAACATATCAAGTTCACAACCAGATAGGTTCCCCTCCCTCACTGCTAGGGTTGTTTGAAATGCAGGAATTTTACGGGAGTCTTACCGGAATCATTGCATTTCCTACAGGACTACGAAAAACTCATGTGTTCGAAACATGGTCTTAATCCTTCCTATTCCCAGCAATTCTTCTCACTCGGACCCCTGCCCCAATGTCAACCGATGTCAAGTTTGGTATCCTCCGGTGGATCCCTTCAACGCCATTGATAATTCATTGCCCGACGAGCTACTACGGAGGCCAATGCTGAAGAATTTTTTTTTTTAAGAAAGCACTGCTGAAGAAGTTATACAGACACACTGTCAGCGATATGCCCTAGAGACAATCATAGAGATGATTATATCGCTTCTATATTAATGAATTTTTGAATAGTATGTTATTTTATCCCTTGAATGAAATATTATTTATATTGATTGACAGGTATGTGACATGTTCGTGAAACTCTCTATTTATGTTTATGATGTCATTTTAAACATCCCTAATCTTATGTTATTACATGGGATACTTATGATTTATGGATCAACGCATGTATTGATTGATGATCATGTTTCACGGATCATTGATATGCGACATCAAATCAATAATGTAGATGTATGTTGGAGAACATAGTCTTGGATTGACCCGCCATGAGACACTGCGAGAATTTGTTATATTCGTAAGTGTCATCAAATGATCTCATACATAGTGTGTGTGGGATTATTAGACCTAAAGTCGTCATCGTTTCATATATATGTAATAGTTTAATTAAGGGTTGCTAAACGCTACTCTGTAAATATGTAGTCATAAAGGTAGCTTTAGGATTTACTATAAAATATGTAGAGGAATGTGAGCGATCAAGATGGACTTTGCCCCTCCTCTTTAACGGGAGAGATATCTCTAGACCCATCGATGTAGTTGGTTAAGGAAGTGCATGATCATACTGAATATGCTTGAGGAGTCAACTATAACTAAGTAATCCACTACAAGATCGAGTGAATGGTCAAGCTATCATAGGATGGCATGCATCTCGTCTTGAGTTCGACCTGGTATCATAAGGCAACGGGATCAACACATAAGCTTTATAAAGGTTCGTCTGCTATGAACTTTATGTGTATTCGGGAGTCGCTATGTCTTACTAGGAACCGCTACCGACTTGTGGATCGGAAAGGGTTTCGGGTCATAGTCGATTACGTATGAACCAACAAGATCACACACTTAATGGGTTGTAACAAACTAATTTGGATTGAATCCATTAGAGGCTTAAATCGGATTAATATGTACGTGGTTAAGAGTCATAATGAATTTCTAACGTAGTGATCCGTTAAGGGCTCTTTATAATGGGAAACATATGTGCTTTTGGGAGGATGTTGCACCACCCATCAAAACCCCAACCACCTCTTCCCCAGAGGCCCTGCGTATGCAATGTGGATACCATAGAGACGCTGTTGCGATCGTTGTTGCACTGATCGAAGACAATCTACGACGTATGTAAGGGCGTGAGGGCTACTGGGAGGAGGCGATCAACGGCCAAGGATGTTAGGCGATCAACTACTTCCACTACATCGGCGTGCGCGATGTTAGATCGAACTACTCTAACTCTTCTTCATTTGTATTACGCGTCTAGTGGTAATAATATATAATCTCTTATTTGTATGTTTTCCTAGTTTACGCAGTAGAAAATTTTATTGTGCGCTAGTGTAGGCTACCTATATCCCAACATACAGAGCTATAGAATAACCATGTCATTATGTTTTGGTCCAATCTTCACAAACATTATGTTGCGTAGGATAATGGCACTTGACCGATGATATATACAGCAGCAAACTAACATATCGAAGCATGTATAGTAAATGGAGGCCATGGAAGCAACATTCTGATTTCATTTTCTGAAATTGAAATGTTTCGTATCACTTTGTGTGCAAGATTTGTTTTCTTGGTATTATCAAGTGAATATCTGATAATAGTATCAGGTTCATGAACTTATGGTATTTTGTAGCAGTGGTTATTCCACATTGATGGCTTATTGGCTTGTAGCTTACAATTTCATTACAAGGTAGCCTACTACACGCATAAGATCAACAGAGTTGCCATGAACCTGATACTGTTCATTGGCTCAAAAAACAATTTCCCATTGACAACCGCATTGTGGCGTTGATCGGTCGCCAGAGCGGGGTCGGACAGGAAGCTGCGGAGCGCCAGCCTCTCCTAACCCTAGCTTAGTCAAGGGGGAAGGGGATCGAAGGTGTTTGGACTGAAAGATGGCGGCCAGGGGGTTATTGCAAAATTGTTGTGCCTTCCTGTGTTGATGTAATTGCATAAGTGTGTAAGTGGAAGGGGGGCTCGTCCGCTTAGATCTCAGCCTCGTATTTCAGATTGGATGGTCCAGAGTGGGATTACCCATATGTTCATGAATTAGACCTTGTTCACCGTGTAACTTACCTATAACATAAGTAGTTTTTTTGTTGACACTTAGCCTAAATCGGACCATTAGGGGTTGCGGTCCAACTAGACTTGTTAGCGTAGTTTAGTCTCATATTGTTTATCCTATTGAGATGGAGATCCCCTTCCTATGTAAAGGGGACAGAGTATGAGTGCAATTGGAGCGGATCTCCCTTCTGTATGCTCCAAAAGCCTTTGGTCTGTCGGACGGGTGCAATTGGAGCGGATCTCCCTTCTGTATGCTCCAAAAGCCTTTGGTCTGTCGGACGGATATTATCTACTCTGTTTTCACCCTTACGCATTGGACAATACGATGCAATTACAACATGTAAAGACAGATATTTTTTCTCAAAATCAGATCAAATCTGAGATAGTCTTTGAATATCCATTTTGCACTTCCGTATCTGCGCCAAAACCCCTAGGACGAGGCCCCTTATTGTACACACATCCAATATATATCACTAAACAGGGACAAAGATGTACGGAACTACATCTTGTGTGTTCTTCATCTGGGTTTGTCATAGTCATCGTAGTAATATTACAACAGTTGAGTGAAAAAAAAGTATTTGGGCTAACTGATTTTCCGTGGAAAGTCCAACAGGTGCCTGGAGTTGCGTTTATCCCCGGTCCAGAAGGTCCAACCCGACCGTTGCCTCCTCTGCTGCTGCTGCTCCACAAATCAAATCGCACACGATTTCCATTCGAACCCCCTCCCCTCCCGACCGTTGCACGCAAATTCTCCCTCCAGGAAAACCCACACACACTTCACACCGCTCCTCACTTTTCCTCCTCCTCCTCCTCCTCCTCCTCCTCCTCTTCCTCTTCCAGCGCCCAAATCCAAGACAGGAGAGGACGCAGCACCGCGCGCGATGGTGTCGAGGACGCCCACGAAGCCGCCGTCGCCGAGGCCAGGCACCGGCAGTCCCACGAAGCCGTCGCCGTCACCGTCGCCGGTGGCGAGGCGGCGCCATACCCTCCGTAGGGGCCGCCGCCGGTCCGCCACGAAGCGGCGGGGGAGCCCTCTCAAGTTCCTCGCCGCGGCCCCCGCCGCCGTCGCCGCCTCCTTCGATCGCTCCCTCCGCTCCTGCCGCCGCCGCCTCCTCAAGCTCTTCGCCCACCTCGCCGTACTCGGCTCCCCATCCAAGCGCCGCGCCGCCGCCGAGGGCTTCCACCGCCTCCGCTCCTCCTCGCTCCCGCCGCCTCCTCCGCCGACGCAGCCTCCACGTGCCCAGGCCGTCGCGCTCCCGCCACCGTCGGAGCCGGGCAAGAAGACACTGTTCCTCGACCTCGACGAAACGCTCATCCACTCCCAGACCGACCCCTTGCCCTCGCGCTACGACTTCACCGTGCGCCCGGTCATCGGTGGCCAGGCGATCACCTTCTACGTCTCTAAGCGCCCGGGCGTCGAGGCCTTCCTCGCGCGGCGGCCGAGGCCTTCGAGGTCGTCATCTTCACCGCGGGGCTCGAGGAGTACGCCTCCTCGTGCTCGACCGCCTCGACCCCGCGGGCGCAGTGATCGCGCACCGCCTCTACCGCGGCGCGTGCCGCGACGCCGGGGACGGGAGGCTCGTCAAGGACCTGGCGGCCACCGGCCGCTTGCTGGACCGCGCCGTCATCGTCGACGACAACCCCAACGCCTACTTCCTGCAGCCGGAGAACGCCGTCCCGTGGCGCCGTTCGTCGACGACGTCAACGACCAGGAGCTGCAGAGGGTGATGGGGTTCTTGGACGTCGCCGCGGGATTCGAGGACACCCGGAGGCCATCAGATACTACAAGGATCTCGTCACGGCGAGCTAAGCCGCCGGCGAGGAGGTGTTGCTAAGCCTTTCTCACTTCTTGGAGCTGTTCCAGGTTAAAATTTCTCCTTTTATGTCAGATTGGTGAATTGGTTGGGAATTGAGATTTGTGTACTGGTGTGACCATCGATCTTTCAGGATCTTCCTGAATGCAGACTGTGGAACTATATTTATTTAGTAAAGATCACACTGAAACTGGAATTGTAGAATGTTGAAGGTGATTTCAAATTATGGAATATGAATCTGGATGTAACTCTGTTTTGGGTAACTTCCACAGGGCAGCGATTCTTTTTTCCAGTTCATGCCTTGCAGGGTTTTTTTTTTTTTTTTTGCCAAACTCATCTCGTTTGCATTCCAAACTTCGCAGACTGATAGCTCAGTTTTGGATAATTTCCAGAGTTCTATATGTAACTAAACTTACTTACAAAGTAGATTAAAAATTTTGGATCGTTATTATATGCAAACAGATATAGATGAAAAATTGACCAAAAAAAGCGAACTAGATGAGCAACTGCTTAAAATTAGTTTTGGTTCCTTCCTCATTGTCTAAGGAACTAGGAACTTGTTTCCATGTGGTCAAAATGCGCTGACCATCCTCACGATGTAATCCTACATTACCAATCTCCTTGAAAAGAAAACAAAAATCCCAATGATCTAAGCGGAATTGTTGTTTTTTTCCTTTTTTTTTTCTTTGTAGGATTTATACATTCAGATTTGCTATTTATAAGTTAGCTGAAATTTTTTTAAGTTTAAGTCAATTGTTATGACCATTGAATTTTTGTAGGAATTGATGTGTTATATGATTGAATATTGATTCAATGGATAAAACATGTAACTTATGCTTAACAAAATTTTAGTCATCTTACGAATAAACAATCATTTATACATTTTTTAGCGGAACTAGGATTTATACATATGCATACATTCTGAAATAAACATTTGAGTTTAGTTGCACAAATAGCAAAATTACAGCAGAATTGATCGATCTGAAAGAGACTAGCTCCCATTAAAAAAAACTGAAAGTGACTAGTGCGAGCATTCCGTGCACTCCAATCCCTTCTTCCATTATTGCTCAGATCAAATAGGAGCAGCATCGTTACGATCCTTTCTTCTAAAAATAAGAAAAACTTCATAGGGTTATTTGTTTTGTGTAAGTTGACGCATATTAGAATATGACAGATACCAAAGGACAAAACAGTGATCATCCTGGTAAGGTATACAAGGACCTACTCTACTTTATGTGCAATTTGTAGAGTCATTGGGAAGATGATCTTATCGAAACAGATCAATGTCACAGCGAGACACACCAGATGGTTAACGTGATACAAATAATGGTTTTGGTAACTTTAGGTAATTGTTTCAAATAATGGTTTTGGTAACTTTAGGTAATTGTTTCAAATATTTCTATGGAATCTTCTGAAATATCAGATGTTGCTAAATATAAGGGAACAACCGACTGAACTATGGTCGAAATTTTGTCTTAGCATAACAGTATAGAAAAACAAGCCAACCAACATAAAGATTTGTTACCGTTTTTTTACACCAACAAAACACTCTTACCCATTCAAAGACAAAAAAACTTACACTGAAAACTGAAACAAAAAAGCATTTAGTTATCTGCAAAAGGTGATGCTACTAAGCATACTGACTTTGTTTAAATATGAACTTAACAAGAATGAAAATCCCTTGACGGGCCACTGACATATTGGCGCCACCAATCGTTTAATTATGTGCTCGGATGCATTTTGCAAAGAAACTTCCGTATGCACAACGACTAGCATTTCTGGGCTTGAATGTTGAGAGATCTGGAGGTCGTTAAATGAAGGATGTCCTCCTCTGATTCTACGCTGGTTGCCTTCCTTCTATTGATATCGTCATATATAGAAATCACTGATTTGTATAGACACAGGCAAGATTATTTCTTTCCATTGTAGCTTATTGCTTTCCATATCTCTGTTGTACTGCCGTATACTCCTGTACTCCCGTGTACCCCTGTACTCCGTCCGGCAAGCCAGACGTTATATAATCAAGGGATGATAACACTGTGAATAGTGTGGATTCTCCAAAACCTGAACAATTTCACGTGGTATCAGAGCCAACTCTTCGATCCTTAGGGCTTGTTTGGGACTGCTAATCCCGGCCAGGATCCCGGCTAAATACCGGGGAAAATTCTTCCCGTGGGTGATTTTCCCGGTAGGTACTGTATCTCTATTTGGAGACGCCGAGGACGGGGAATCTTCGCCCAACCTGGCCGTGTCCACGGTAGGGGTGAAAACGGATCGGATACGGACGGATAATGGCTCTGTCATATTTTTTATATTTTTTCCCCCGGATACGGATACGAATACGGAGCGAATACTGTAACATCCCAATTTTCAGAGCTTAAAAATCTTTTAATAGTTAGTAGGGAGAAAATTCACCATTTGAATTTTATTTGATTTTAATTCAAAAGCTTAATATTGGACTTTATAAGCAAAAATATTTAATGTGAATAATCCCAACATGAACAATAGCCAAAACTATTTTATTTGGGTTCTATGTGCTCAGATATATTTTCTAGATTTTTCTAGAATTTTTCTGAGTTCATTTGCTATTTTCTATTGCTTATTTGAATTTCTGGTATTTTCTAAATTAGAAAAGCTATTTAAAATGTCGAAATAGCCTCGCCGAATTTCCTCCTCCGCCCATTTCCTCCGCCTCCGCCCATTTCAGCGACAATGACCTCGCCACGCAGCGAGGTGTTCGCCGCACGACACGCTGGCCCCGCTCTCCTTGCCCCGACGACGTGTGGGTCGCTTCCTCTCCCTCGACGGTGGGCCCGCCGAGGTCGTCGTCTTCGTCGCGCCTTCGTCTCCGCGCCCGAGTCGGCTTCGGCCGCCATTGAAACCCCTCGGACCTCCGGCCGACAACGCATTTTTTTCTGTTGGAAGCCCTTCTAGAAATCATGTCAAACTCTATCTCCTATCTTCCCGCATTCAAATCTCACAAAATCGGAGCCCGTATCTTATCCAATCTCCGGATTCGTTCGTGACCAAAAGCGGACTCAATTTGAGGATTTCTATCCGGGCACCCTAGCCCCTATAAATAGCACCCGAGGATAGCCCGACACTCGCAACTCGTAACCCCAACCTCTCCACCTCTAAAGCCGCCGCCACAATTTGGAGTTTAGGTTTTCGCGACGATTTGTTCTTCGTTAATGCCGCGCGTCGTCAACGCTCGATCGCCTCCGACCGGTGCTCTAACATCGCGCCCGCTGGGCTCCACGGTGGCGCCCCGTTCGTCGACCAACCCCGTAGCCTCGTTGTCGTTTTCACGTGCGCCGCCCGCGCAAGCGTGGCGCGCGCAGATTTTGGTCACCGCCGGAGCATCCAACCGTGTCACTGAGTTCGCGAGGGTGTGAGGAATCGATGCTACCCTCCGTTGTCGCCGCGCGCGCCGAATCGCCGTTGTTGGCCGGTACAGAGGTCGTCGCCGGTGTCCACGTTGATGTGGCATCCACGTCGGCGCCAACGTCGGCACCGTGCAAGCGTGGCGGCGGGTCGCCTGTCGGCCTCCACACGGCGCGACGCGCATCGATTTCAATCAAAACCCGGTTCGGTAGACTTAGTCTACCGTGGACCGTGAGGCTGACATGTGGGTCTCACATGTCAGAATCTTTTCTGATTTCTTTTAATTCCGAAATTCCTTCGCTGACGTCAGCATTGCGCAATAATCCGATTTTTCTTTAGAGAAATAATTCAGAAATTCCAGAAAATCCAATTTAGGTCTTTTAGATTTAAACTTCCAGAGGTCATAACTTTTGCATCCTAACTCCGATTGAGCCCTTTCAAATTTCTAAATTTATCTAAATTCAAGCTCTATTTATCTGAGATTTTTATTTAATTTTTGGAGTTTGTTTTGCCTCTGTTTTTTATTTGTTTTGTTTATTTGTCTCGTTTGCCAGTAGACGTCGATTCGTCGGGGAATTTTGTGGAAGAAGGAGCACCCCAAGATCAAGACCAGTACATAGACCTTTTCCAAAGCAAGTCATACCTTTGATCATCTTGAACCCAGTTTTCAAATTACTTTACTTCAAAGTACTGCATCCTATTTTAATTATATATTTAAATGCTTTGGGTATAGTTAGTATCCAAATTTGTTATCACCCCTTGACATTGTATGCCATATTTCCTTGTCACCCTAGATTGGTTTATTAGTTGGTAATATTGTAGCACCAACGTGGGTTGGTTAGATGCGAGTACAATTGCTTAGCCGTGCTACGAGTCTCACATCACATGTAAGTTGCAATTATTTAAATGTGACTAAGTGACTATGGAACTTTGTGTAAAACTGTGTGCTATGTGTTATTACTTCGTGATGGCATGTGTTGCACTAAAACCAACTGGGTGGTAAAGGATTTAGACTGAGGCAAGTGGTGGATGCTGTGTGATATGGTGGACTTTGTGATGGGAATGATAATCTTTGTGACTTAGTTAGAACATGGAAGTCTTGCCTTGGTCAATTAAGGAATTAACTTTGTGCGCCATTGAACTGAGCCTTACTGTACGACCACATGCCTGGTATGGGACGGGCCTAACTTAGTAAGTTATGGATTCTCAGCATTGAGGTTCAGGTGGATAGGTTAGGCTTTGTGACAGGGTGGAGGTGTGACTACTTAGTGGTTGCATTGCGGGATGATTCGTCGCTTCCCTGTCCAGCGGTGTGTGTTATGCCAAAGCGCTCCGTTTGGGTTGGCATAGCGATTTGTAAGCACACTGGGGATGTCAATGTTTGAGATGAAGTTTCTGAACCGTTTTGTTACGATTAGTGCTTGCTACACTAGTTGTATCTTGTGGGTAAAGTGTACAACCTCTGCAGAGTGTTAAAACAATCTATTCGAATGGACATGCTCGGGGATTTCACACGAGGGGTAGTTTTCATAAAATGTTGGGATGGGAGCTGTGTGACATCAATCATATGGCTATGTGAAATAATCTGTTTAGCTGTGTGTCTTTGTGGAAATAATTGTTAAATTAATATTGTCTATTTGTTTTGAATTATGCTTCCAATCTATTATTTGTATTCAATTGAAAATGTTGCTTTTATGCAAAAGAACCACAGAAGCCTTTTCTTTTGGAATAAGCCTGTATCTATACATTGCATTCTGTGGTATGATTTGCGAGTACGGTTGTGTACTCACGCTTGTTGTAAAACTTGCGCCCAAACCTACAGAAGAGGAGGAGTCTACGCCTGCTTTCGAGGAGGAGTTTGCCGAAGGTTGTTGATCGTTAAGGTCCGGATCGATCGGTTGCTCGTGGTGAATTGGTGGGATCTACGCTGGAGTTATTTCCGTTCGGCTGTTTATTTCTCTGTTAGCCTGCGTGGCTTAATAAGTGTAAACTTCGACCATAAGGTCAAAACCCTTATTTGTTATTCAAACTAATCGTTTACTTTATTTATCGCTTGTGTGGATCGGTATTTACCGATGTTAACCCTGTGTGCACTAGCGTGATCCTGGACTAGTGCAGTATACACAGAGGGTTCCAGAATCAAAATTCTGGGCCCCGACAGAGGTGGTATCAGAGCCATACTGACTGTAGGTCTTAACCTTAGTTAGATTGGCCGTCTTTAGAGTGTCCAAACTATTTTCTAAAGAAAAAAAATTAACTTGCAAGGTTAATTAATTGCTTAACTCTCCTCATATCTCTCTTGCCTCAACTTTTGCTATAATCTTTTCTCTCCCCGCTGTTTTAAAGTTGCTCTTACCCTGTTCGTGTGTCTTGACAGATGCCTCGTCTTGAGCTATGGTGCGCGACGGAGGATATGCCGAGCTTTGGAAGTTGCTTCAGGTTCTTGGAGGTTTTGATCGTCCACTGTACGTCGGCAACAACTGGATAGTGAATGGACAAAGCTGTGGAGTGATTTGTCGCCTGACGATCTACGCCAGAAGGAACGACAAGGCGAGCCAACCTTCGCACGTCTCTGTGAGGAAGATCACTTGGCTGGAAGGTATCCAGGAGTCGTCGCGCTTGGCCATGCTACGTATCGCAACATCTACGCACGGAGCTTCAGACACCGTCTTCCGTTACCACCCAGAGCCGCAGTGGACTTGCCAAAGACGCTACCCCGTCCACGAAGGAGAAGCGCGCTACCGTGCACCTCGCCCGATTCGTGGCCGCCAGAGGAAGCTTTGGAGAGGACCATCACGGAGTTGGATCATGTCTATGAAGCCTTGCAAAGAGCTGAGGAGAAGGTCGCCACTCTACAAGAGATCCTCTACGACCAAGTCCCCGAAGAAGAGGAAGACCCCGAGGAGGATTCTGAAGAAGATCCAGAGGAAGGCCCAGTTGAGCCAAAGGATGATGCAGAGCCCGAGAGCCACCAGGTGAGCGATTACAGGAACGCCTGTTCTGTTGCGCCGATTCAGGCATCAAGACCGGTTTGCCAAGATGCCGCTCACTTCCGAGTCTACCGTCGAGCGCGCCGCGGTTGTGGAGGCTTTCGAGTAGTTGGTCTTAGTTCCATTTTTGAGCTTAGCGTTTGATTTAGTAAGTCGCCCTTTAGGCGTAGTTTTGTGTGCTTAGGTCGTTGTTTCTTTTTGTGTGCGAGTATGAGCTGCAAAGGCCCTTAGGCATTTGTTGCGACCATGCTAAGACCCTAAATAATAAAGGTATTTCATTTGAGTTTCTTGAGTCGTGTTTTGTTGGGTTTAACCTACCCCCGCTAGTTCTTAACTTATCTTGTGCTTGCTACCTTATCTAACCCATGGAGCTTCGCCAGATGGTTCAAACTCGTCGATCGCTGCTAGTGGTTCCGGCACCCCAGCGCCGAGAGGCAATGAGCAACCAGCCGCAGGAGCAGTTCCGCCACAAGCACCCCAGATTGACTTGCAAAACTTTGGAGCTTTCATAGTAGCACAGACTCAGCTGATGAATACCATGATGAATCAGATGCAAGCTATGAACCACCAGGTCAACAACAACAATCAACAGTATGGAGCTCCAGCTGCTCATGGTCACCATGGACCATCCAAGCTTGCAGAGTTTATGAGAACCTGTCCACCAACATTTTCTGGACACGTGTCTCCAGTGGAAGCAGATGATTGGCTCAGAGTTATCGAAAGGAAACTGCTGATCACCCAGTGCAGCGATCGTGAAAAGGTTCTGTATGCCACTCACCAGATGGAAGGCACCGCTGTTGAATGGTGGGAGAACCTCTGTGCCGCCCATGAGATGCCACAGGATATCACCTGGGAGGAATTTTCTGCCGCTTTTCGCCAGTATCATATACCAGAAGGCATTATCGATCTGAAAAAGGATGAGTTCCGCGCTCTCAAGCAAGGAGCTATGTCAGTGTCTGACTATCTCAACAAGTTTTCTCAACTAGCTCGCTACGCAGCAGAAGATGTAGCCACGGACAAGGCTCGTCAGAGTCGTTTTCTGAAGGGGCTAAACACTGGACTGCAAGTCAGTCTAATTGCCCATACTTTTCCTGACTTCCAAGAGCTGGTCAACAAAGCCTTTGTACTAGAGGACAAACGCAAGGAACTGGAGGATAACCGTAAACGCCGGATAGCTCAACAAGGAAATCAGCAATCACAGCAGAGGGCAAGAACAGTGCCAACACAGTTCAATCGATTTCCACCCGCACTTCGCTTGAGCACTGCACCAACTTCAAGACCCGCCCACCGCTCGTAACTTCCGCAACCCTCGCACTCACAACCCCAACCCGGGGAGCAATCAACAAAACGTACCACGGGTATGTTACACCTGTCGTCAGCCAGGATACTATTCCAATCAATGTCCGCAGAAGGGTACAATCACTCCAGTACGCTTCAACCTTGGAGCTACGCCATCCAAGACGCCAACACCAGGCATCAACCAAGGAGCTTCACAAGTCGCCGGTCAAGCCGGAGGAGCATCACAGTCCGTGATCAGAGGCCATGTCAACCACGCCACCGAAGGAGCCCAGAATCACCGGACGTCGACTGGGTATGTTTCGTTAACTCAAGACTGTGATCGATTTTGTTTGATTCGAGCTTCGCATTCATTTGTTTCGAATGTTTGCAACCAAGAATAATTTGGAAGTTATGCAACTTAAGCATACTCGTTAGTCCATCGCCGAGCAGAGCTAAGGACTAGAGTGGGATGTTTAGGAGCTAAGTTACTCATAGTCGGAGTTGAGTTTCTAGCCAACCTAATTGTTCTAGACACCTGCATCTTAGATGTCATTCTTGGCATGGATTGGTTATCCAAGCACAAAGCCGTGCTAGATTGTGGCCGAAGAGCCGTAACAATCGACGATGCCAAAGGAAACAAGGTAGAGTTTTTAGTCACCTCAGTTCGTGATGGACATTTGCTAGTAAACAGCTTGAAGACCCTTTCCTTGGAAGAAGTACCAGTGGTCAGTGAATACCCAGATGTGTTTCCGGAAGAATTACCCGGAATGCCACCGGACCGTGACATCGAGTTTGTCATCGACCTAGTGCCAGGGACAGCACCAATTTCAAAGAGACCTTATCGAATGCCAGCCGATGAGTTGGTAGAGATGAAGAAGCAGATAGAAGAACTTCTTGAGAAAGGTTTCGTGAGACCTAGTTCGTCGCCGTGGGGAGCGCCAGTGTTATTTGTCAAGAAGAAAGATGGAAGTATGAGAATGTGTATTGATTACCGCCTCAACGAGGTTACTATCAAGAACAAGTACCCACTACCCGGATAGATGATCCGCTTGATCGGATGAAAGGAGCCGAGTGTTTTCAAGATCGACCGCGATCGAGTTACCACCACTAAAGATTTGTCCTAAGGATATACCAAGACCGCTTTCTCACGCGATATGGACATTATGAGTTCTTAGTCATGTCTTTTGTCCGACTAATGCCCTGCATACTTCATGAACATGATGAATAAAGTATTCATGGAATATTTGGACAAATTTGTAGTTGTGTTCATTGATGATATTCTAGTGTACTCCAAGTCGGAGGAAGAACACGTAGAACATCTAAGGATAATATTGGAAAAACTCGAGAGCATCGCTTGTATGCCAAGTTTAGTAAGTGTGATTTTGGAAGAAAGAAGTTGATTTCTTGGTCATGTTATGACAAACGAGGGGTAGCAGATTGACCGGTAAAGTCAAAGCGATGTTACATTGGGAGCACCCAAAGCGAACTCGATTCGCATTTCTTGGGAATGGCAGTTATTACCGCTGTTTCATCGAAGGATTCTCATCAATTGCTAAGCCTCTTACGCAATTGTTGAAGAAGGAGAAAAGTTTACTTGGACTCACTGCTGAAGAAAGTTTTCAAGAATTGAAGAAGCGATTGACTTCAGCCCCAGTGCTGATTTTGCCAGATATTCGCATGGATTTCGATATCTATTGTGATGCTTCGCGCCAAGGATTAGGATCGTCTTGATGCAAGAAGGAAGAGGCGTCGCGTATGCGTCAAGGCGCTTGAGACCTCACGAAGAGAATTACCCTACTCATGATCGGAATTATTGCCAGAGTGCATGCTTTAAAGATTTGGCGTCACTACCTCGCTCCAGAATCGATGTGAAGTCTACATGCATCATAAGAGCCTAAAGTATATCTTCACCCAGTCAGATCTGAACATGAGACAGAGAAGATGGCTAGAATTGATCAAGGATTATAATCTCGGAATCCACTACCATCCCGGAAAAGCCAATGTAGTTGCAGATGCCTTGAGTCGTAAGAGTTACTGCAATGCTTTGGAAGTGAAGGAAAGTTGCCCAGAACATTATGAAGAATTTCAGAAGCTAAGGCTAGAAGTTGTGTCCGAAGGATTTGTAGCCAATTTGGAGGTACAGTCTACCCTGGAGAAGCAGATTCGTGAAGCGCAACCAAAGGATTCTGTGTTGTCAGACATCAAGGTCAAAATGACAGAAGGAAAATTCAAAGATTTCACCAAGGATGATCAAGACATACTCTGGATTAATGGTCGTATCTGTGTACCAGATATCGATGGTCTGAGACAGTTAATCTTAAAAGAAGCCCATGACTCAAAGTATTCGATTCACCCTAAGTACCAAGATGTACCAGGATGTTAAGACTAAATTTTGGTGGCCAAATTTGAAGCGAGAAGTCGCAGAGTTCGTTGCCTTGTGCGACATCCGCCGAAGGTAAAGGCAGAACACCAGAGACCAGCGGGATTGTTGCAACTACCGAGATTCCGAATGGAAGTGGGAAGAAATCGAATGGATTTTATCACCGGTTTACCCAAACCCAATCGGTTACGATTCGATCTCGGTAATAGTCGATCGTTTGACCAAGGTCGCCATTTCTGCTGTCAAAACCACGTACTGGGAGATCGCCATGGAGTTGTACATGGCAAGAATTGTCGGTTTGCAGTGTGCCCAAGAAGATAGTGTCGATCGAGGATCTCGGTTCACCTCTCGTTTTTGGCAAAGTTTGCATGAAGCATTGGTACCCATCTCAATTTCAAGATCGCGATCATCCACGCATGGATGGACGCATGTAAAGAGTTAATCGATATTGGAGGATATGTCGAGAGCTTGTGCTCTAGCTAATGCTACCGTTGGGATAAAAGTTTACCGTATGCGCAATTCTCGCACAACAACATTATCAATCGCCACCACAAATGTCACCCTTTGAAGCCTTGTATGGCCGTGCCTGTAGAACCCCGTTGAATTGGTCAGAAACAGCTGAACGTTCTGTATTCGGTCCAAACATTATTCAAGAAGCAGAAGAGCAAGTGGCCATGATCAGGGAAAGATTGAAGATAGCTCAGTCCAGGCAGAAGAGCTATGCTGATAATCGTCGTCGTGATCTCAGCTTTGAACCCGAGGATTTCGTTTATCTTCGAGTTACCCCGTTCAGAGGTGTCAAAAGGTTTCATGCCAAAGGGAAGCTTGCCCCTAGGTATGTTGGTCCGTTCAAGATTTTGGAACGCCGTGGAGAAGTTGCTTACCAGTTGGAGCTACCACAGTCGTTAGCGGGAGTACATGATGTCTTTCATGTCTCGCAATTGAAGAAGTACATTCGTGTGCCAGAAGAGCAAACCCCGCTAGAATCAATTGACTTGAAAGAGGATCTTACCTACAAAGAGCAGCCAGTCAAAATTTTAGATGTCGCAGAGCGCCTCACCAGAAGCAAGACTGTTCATTTTTGCAAGGTTCAGTGGAGCAAACACTCACAAGGAGAAGCAACGTGGGAACGTGAAGAAGAGCTGAGAGCCGAGTTTCCTAGCCTTTTCTCTAGCTAGCCTGAATCTCGGGGTCGAGATTCCTTTAAGGGGGAGGTTTGTAACATCCCAATTTTGAGCTTAAAATCTTTTAATAGTTAGTAGGAGAAAATTCACCATTTGAATTTTATTTGATTTTAATTCAAAAGCTTAATATTGGACTTTATAAGCAAAAACATTTAATGTGAATAATCCCAACATGAACAATAGCCAAAACTATTTTATTTGGGTTCTATGTGCTCGATATATTTTCTAGATTTTTCTAGAATTTTTCTCGAGTTCATTTGCTATTTTCTATTGCTTATTTGAATTTCGTATTTTCTAAATTAGAAAAGCTATTTAAAATATCGAAATAGCCTCGCCGAATTTCCCTCCTCCGCCCATTTCCTCCGCCATCGCCCATTTCGGCCACCACCGCCATGTGCAGCGCTCGCCGCGACACGCTAACACGCTGGCCCCGCCTCCTTGCCCCGCCGACGTGTGGGCCGCTTCCCTCTCTCTCGACCGGTGGGCCGCAGAGGTCATCGTCTTCGCCGCGCCTTCGCCGCGCCTGTCTCTCGCGCCCTAGTCGGCTTCGCCGCCATTGAAACCCCTCGGACCTCCGTCCGACAACGATTTTTTTCTCATGAAGCCCTTCTAGAAATCGTACAAACTCTATCTCCTATCTTCCCGCATTCAAATCTCACAAAATCGGAGCCCGTATCTTATCTAATCTCCGGATTCGTCAGTGACCAAACGGACTCAATTTGGGGATTTCTATCCCGCACCCTAGCCCCTATAAATAGCACCCGAGGATAGCCCGATATCCGCAACTCGTAACCCCAACCTCTCCACCTCTAAAGCTTGCGCGCCACAATTTGAGTTTAGGGTTTTCGCCGACCGTTCTTCGTCAATTCGCCGCCGTCGTCAACGCCCGTCGCCCCGACCGGTGCTCTAACATCGCCGCCGCTGGGCTCCACGGCGCGCCCGTTCGTCCACCAACCCCCGTAGCCCCGTTGTCGTTTTCACCGTGCCGCTCCGCCGCCAACCGTGAGCGCCGCCGCAGTTTTGGTCACCGCCGGGAGCATCCAACCGTGTCACCAGGTTCGCGAGGGTGTGAGGAATCCAGTGCTACCCTCCGTTGTCGCCGCCGCGGCCGGAATCGCCGTTGTCGGCCGGTACAGAGGTCGTCGCCGGTGTCCACGTTGATGTGGCATCCACGTCGGCGCCAACGTCGGCACCGTGCAAGCGTGGCGACGAGGTCGCCTGATCGACCTCCACATCAGGCGACGCGATAGATCGATTTCAATCTAAACCGGTTCGGTAGACTTAGTCTACCGTGGACCGTGAGGCGACATGTGGGTCCCACATGTTAGAATCTTTTCTGATTTCTTTTAATTCCGAAATTCCTTCGCTGACGTCAGCATTGCGCAATAATTCGATTTTTCTTTAGTGAAATAATTCGAAAATTCCAGAAAATCCAATTTAGGGTTTTTCTTTTAGATTTAAACTTCCAGAGGTCATAACTTTTGCATCCTAACTCCGATTGAGCCCTTTCAAATTTCTAAATTTATCTAAATTCAAGCTCTATTTATCTGAGATTTTTATTTAATTTTTGGAGTTTGTTTTGCCTCTGTTATTTATTTGTTTTGTTTATTTATCTCGTTTGCGAGTAGACGTCGATTCGTCGGGGAATTTTGTGGAAGAAGGAGCACCCCAAGATCAAGACCAGTACATAGACCTTTTCCAAAGCAAGTCATACCTTTGATCATCTTGAACCCAGTTTTTAAATTACTTTACTTCAAAGTACTGCATCCTATTTTAATTATGTATTTAAATGCTTTGGGTATAGTTAGTATCCAAATTTGTTATCACCCCTTGACATTGTATGTCATATTTCCTTGTCACCCTAGATTGGTTTATTAGTTGGTAATATTGTAGCACCAACGTGGGTTGGTTAGATGCGAGTACAATTGCTTAGCCGTACTCTGAGTCTCACATCACATGTAAGTTGCAATTATTTAAATGTGACTAAGTGACTATGGAACTTTGTGTAAAACTGTGTGCTATGTGTTATTACTTCGTGATGGCATGTGTTGCACTAAAACCAACTAGGTGGTAAAGGATTTAGACCGAGGCAAGTGGTGGATCTTTGTGTGATATGGTGGACTTTGTGATGGGAATGATAATCTTTGTGACTTAGTTAGAACATGGAAGTCTTGCTTTGGTCAATTAAGGACTTAACTTTGTGCGCCATTGAACTGAGCCATACTGTACGACCACATGCCTGGTATGGGACGGACCTAACTTAGTAAGTTATGGATTCTCAGCATTGAGGTTCAAGTGGATAGGTTAGGCTTTGTGACAGGGTGGAGGTGTGACTACTTAGTGGTTGCATTGCGGGACGATTCGCCGCTCCCCGTCGGTGTGTGTTATGCCAAAGCGCTCCGCTTGGGTTGGCATAGCGGTTTGTAAGCACACTGGGAATGTCAATGTTTGAGATGAAGTTTCTGAACCGTTTTGTTACGATTAGTGCTTGCTACACTAGTTGTATCTTGTGGGTAAAGTGTACAACCTCTGCAGAGTGTTAAAACAATCTATTCGAATAGCCACGTCCGCGGTCATGGACATACTCGGGGATTTCACACGAGGGGTAGTTTTCATAAAATATTGGGATGGGAGCTGTGTGACATCAATCATATGGCTATGTAAAATAATCTGTTTAGCTGTGTGTCTTTGTGGAAATAATTGTTAAATTAATATTGTCTATTTGTTTTGAATTATGCTTCCAATCTATTATTTGTATTCAATTGAAAATGTTGCTTTTATGCAAAAGAACCACAGAAGCCTTTTCTTTTGGAATAAGCCTGCATCTATACATTGCATTCTGTGGTATGATTTGCGAGTACGGTTGTGTACTCACGCTTGTTGTAAAACTTGCGCCCAAACCTACAGAAGAGGAGGAGTCTACGCCTGCTTTCGAGGAGGAGTTCGCCGAAGGTTGTTGATCGTTAAGGTCTGGATCCCAGTCGGTTGCCTGTGGTGAATTGGTGGGATCTACGCTGGAGTTATTTCCGTTCCGCTGCTGTTTATTTCTCTGTTAGCCCTGCGTGGCTTAATAAGTGTAAACTCGACCATAAGGTCAAAACCCTTATTTGTTATTCAAACTAATCGTTTACTTTATTTATCGCTTGTGTGGATCGGTATTTACCGATGTTAACCCTGTGTGCACTAGCGTGATCCTGGACTAGTGCAGTATACACAGAGGGTTCCAGAATCGAAATTCTGGGTCCCGACAAATACGAATCGAAACAAATACGGTCACAGATATTTTTCGAAACATGTAAACCCCTTAAATTGTATGCAGAAATTAACAAAAACATATAACTAATTTATTTGATGTAAACATTAATGAATTGTTCATATTTTCAGCAACTACACATAACATTGGCACTAGTAATTTGCATTAACTAGTTCATCACTCACAAAGTCATCACGCATTCACACTTAGTTCATCACATACATAAAACTTAGTTCACACTACCATCGATTAGACTGAAAGGTTAATCTATACGCAAATAACTGTAACATCCTAAAGTATGTTACCAAAAATAAAATTTATACAGTTATTATTTTATTGGATTTTCTGAGATTTAAAAAAGTTTTCCTGGTTAAAAAGGAAAAATTAATAAAATAAAGTTAATAATTTAATTTCCTAGTTTTTATTGTAAAAAATAAAATTTATTGAGTTTTTTGGGATTTTATTGGATTTAAAGTGAAAAAGAAAATTTTGATTAATTTATTGAATTTTTTGGATTTTAAAAAGGTTTTTCCTATTTTCAGAAATTTAAAATAATTTATATACAAAAAATAAAAACCAACTTTAAGTTGGAATTAATTTTATTAAGTTAAAAATAATTTAAGGAATTTCTATGATTTTTTATAGGATTTTTGAACTCTATTTGCTATTTTCTAAAAGACTATTTGATTTGTTGCATTTTCTGAAATTCAAAAATTAATTAAAATCTCTTTTTCTCTTTTGGACTGAAATCCTTTTTTAGGCCAAAATCCGGATATCTGGACTCCGTCTTATCCGGATAATCCGTATTCGTTTCCGAATCCGCCGGATATCATGCCTACCGTATTTGTTTCTGTTTGCAACCAAAATATCCGAATTCGTTTTCGATCCAAAAATTATCCGATCTGAGATATTTCAAATCTGTTTTCGTCCGAATCATCGAAAACTGTATGATCCGTTTTCACCCTCCACATGGGAGAAAATCGAAGTCGCCTGTGTCGATTTTCTCCTCGTCTCGCTCCCGAAGTCTCGCTAGCTCGCCGCCACCCGGTGGGAGCTCGAGATCCGAGTCCGCGCTACTCCTCTTGCCCCATGCTCGCTTTGGGAGGTCGCGCGCGCGAAGCGGAGGAGGCGGCGAGCCGGTAGCTGGTCTCTCTCGGTCCAGTTCCTCGGGAGATGAAGCGCGGAGGTATTTGTACGGGCGGGCGGGAACGCGTCGGCGCTGGTGTCGCTTTGTGCCTCTCGCTCACCAGCCTCTTCCTCCTCCTCGCTGCACGGCTCCTCCCGCCCCCGGAGGCGGCGGAGGAGAAGAAGGCGCAGCCGCGCGCCGTAGGGGTGGGAGGGCAGGAGGTGGTGGTCGAGCGGAGGCGGAGGAGGCGTCGGCCGCCGCGGGAACGCCAGTGGTCGCCTTCCTCTTCATCGCCCGCAACCGCCTCCTCGACCTCGCCTAGTACGCATTCTTCCGTACGCTGAATCCCCCTTCTTGGTTCTTGCTTTCGCTCAAATTTAACAATGTCGGTATCGGTGTGAATCCCAATTGTGTTGTGATAATCGGTGTTGCATCTCCATTGTGTGTGATTAGGATGACAAGGAGGGGAGGCTCTCCATCTTCGTGCACTCGCAGCCGGGCTTCGTGCTCACCTGCGCCACCGCCCGATCCCGCTTCTTCTACAACCGGCAGGACGGCAGGTCAACAACAGCATCAAGCATCCAGGTTTGTACTGACAATTCGTACCATATGATCCCCGCTATTGTGTTGCTACTTGCCAGTAGCAGCATCCACATTCCACATTGTTGGATCAGCAAAAGCAGGTAGTTCTACTGATTGTGGCGATTATTTTGCTATCATGTCAGAATTGTGCTTATATATGTTTGCACTTGTGAGTTCTCTATACTGTTATTGACTAACTAACAAAGACAATAATGCATGCATGACAATTTAGAAGCAGTTTCGATCTATTTTTCATCTTTGCTTAATCTTGTACTAATATCACTGGTTTAACCGTTTCATCCTCATATATTCATCATTGTGGCTGCATTCTCACCTCATAAGCATTTAGTAGTGCGATGTTCATCTCGATGCGATGTGGTTTGGTTTACAATGTTTCTCTCCGAGCATTATCGACCCAGCTTAGGTAAGCAACCAAGGTTTTCATGTTGACATAAAATTGTGAAGTGACTAGCGGTCTAATGAAGAGGACCAACCAAATGACAAATGCTATTGTCGTATAGTTTGAGAAATAAAGAAGTAATCCATTTTTTCATAATTTTTTAATTTATATGTACAATCTTCTCTTTTGCTGTGAACTACGGCAAAATGTGCCCGATTATTTTCTATAGATCTGAGTTCGTTGATCTCGGTCATTGATTTGTTCTAGGATCTTTGTCATTGAATCATTGATGCATTCTGTGGTGAATATCATATCCTCTAGTGTTTGAATGGTGTCATATCCGATAGTTCGCAGCTTAGCCGATCTCGATCATTGATTTGTGTTGATCTCGAGCCATTGCTTTGTGTTTGCGTGATGATAGTTCTCGGTTTCTTGTGCACAAGTTTTTTCCATGTGGAGTTTTGTGAGATGTGATCATCCGAGTTGTGATTTTGGGGCTTTGGTATATGAATTGAGCATCGGTTGGTGGCCTTCACTTTGAGTTCTTTTTCTTGTGAACAATTAGTGCTTACGTTATTGGAGTTTGACAGATCTTGGTCGATTTATGATCTCAGGCCATAGCACGATGTGCGCCAAGCATGTCTTTGGGACAACATCGCAGTACCTTGCATCTGTCGGTGAGGATCTAGTTAAGGTCAGGCAATATCATCGGAGAGTGCATTCATGAGGTCACTCAAATGGAAACAAGTTCCATTCTTGTGTGTTCCACCAAGCTATACCAATCTCTTGGTGATTGGAGGTTACTGTAGTATTGGCTCTTCCATTGAGTTTTAATCACTTCTATTGAATTCATTTTATTTGTTTTGAGGAAGTGTATGTCCTTGTATGTTTTTACCAAGAAACTTTGATATCTCCGATTTTGTTTCATCTCTGTTGACAAGAAGTTACTACAAGTTATAGCACACAAGATCTGGTGTTGGGCAACTAGTAGATTATTTAACAAGAAGATGCTAGCGAAGCTTGTTAACGTGTCTTGTGATATCTGAGTCTTGTTAGCTATAGCAAGCATTATCCCTTCTCAAGGCATAGTCAACTTATGTTGGAATCTTACTGATCACATCAACTCTGGTGGCCCTCTTCTTTGTTGCTTATTTGCTATATGAGTTTCTCATCGACATTCTAATGATGCGATCTCTGGAGCTATGGAACATGGTAAAGAACCAAAGCATTATAGTGCAGACTTTGAAGGTCAAATTGCGGCGTTGGTGCAATCACAAGTAACTGGGATGGTGGCTTCTGCGAGCCACAACAATTCTGTCAAGCTGTGGAAGTAACAATAATAAGTAATGCACCTAGATAGTTTTTTTTTCAGATAATTGATATTTCTTGCGCCGAGGCACAGAATGGAGTTAGCTTGGTGATGTTGTCGATTGTGTTGTATTCAACGGCAAATAAGGAAGAGCAGTAGCTGGTTGCTTGTTGCGGCTGAGCTGTTGAGTGCTGATTGTAGTGAGTATGTGGAAGGAATTTGTATTTTATCTTGATAGGTGTTGGTTACAGCCCGAATGAACAAACAAGGAAAAGAACGAAGGCCTAAAGTTGGCCCCTGTTTCATTCTATTTTTTCTTATCATATATTTGGCATGTAGTCGAGACTTGTGTTTTTGCTGATAACTCAAGTACACTATAGTTTTTGAATTTTACAAATTTTTTTGAATTTTTTGAATTTTTTTCATGCCCGGGATTTTTATCCCTGTTGTTCTCAGACAGTAACAGGGATTTTAGTCCCAGGCGGGAAGATTTCCCCTGAGGTTGAGGGAGATTTCATGTGCTCTCAAAATCCCCCTTAGGGATTTTTTTTCCCTGAGATTTTGCCCCTTAACATCCAAACAAACCCTAAGTCCAGATGGTGAACACAAGCTCCTCCTCATCCTCAACCTCCTCACCAATGGCTTCCACCACCTCTGCCGTGACTGCTTCAATGCAGGCCGGTATACTGCCCACTCCCATGCTTGCCTATGGCCACCTGATCAACATCAAGTTGTCAAGAGACAACTACTTGTGGAAGGCCCAACTTCTACCTTATCTCCGTGGCCAACAACTCTTGGGTTTTGTTGATGGCTCAAGTGTTCCTCCTCCCAAAATGCGTGAACAAACCACAGAAGAAGGCACCACTCAGGTTGCCAATCCAGAGTACAACGTCTGGCTCTTACAAGACCAGATGGTTCTCAGTACTTTGCTTGCCTCTCTTTCACCTAAAGTTTTGCCTCATGTTGTTTTTGGAATCAACTGCAGAAGTATGTGCTGCTCTCGAGTAGATGTTTGCCTCCCAATCAAGGGCGAAGGTGATCCAACTCATGAGGTCACTGTCCAGAAGAAAGACCTAACCGTTGTTGATTATTTCAACAAGGTAAAAGGAATTTTCTGATGCGCTGGCAGCCGCCGGCCACCATCTAACGGAGCAAGAGATCATCGTCTACATGCTGACAGGTCTGGATTCCGACTATGATCCTCTCGTTACTTCTGTTACAATGAGATCGGATCCGGTTGGCCTGAATGATCTCTACTCCCACATGCTGAGCTTTGAGTTACGCCAAGAACAAAATCACTCGGCATACCAGCTGTCCGGGTTCTCTTCGAATGCTGCATCAAGAGGTGGTCGCGGTCGTGGCCGTGACCAAGTGCCATCTGAGCCGCGCCCACAGTACCACAACAACAACAACGGCGGCAACAAGTCAGGCGGGAACAGGTCCGTTTGTGTGTGCGGAAAGAGTAGACAGACAGGGGCGAATCCAACGGAGGGTTTCATGAGCTGAAGCCCACCCTCCACCGGCGGCCGGAACAACCCCCTCCCCCCGGCGGCAAGGCGGCAACGCAACCCCAAGTCAGCCTTGACCCTTGAGGGCCTTGACCCTTGAGCGGTTGAACCTCTGGCTCCCCGGTTGCCCCAAAGAAGAAGAAGAAGAAGCAGTCAAGCAAAGCAAAAGCGTGTGGGTCGAAGCAACGAAGCCCAGACGGCCAGGCCCAACTCATATCCACCCACGTCCCCCACCGGTCCACACGACAGTCCCACATCATGTTCTCATTGTTTCAATCGAACAATTCCCCATTCAGTGAGGAGAGGCGCACCTAGACGGTTGGATCTAAGGGCAGCCAGAGGGAGCTAGGGGGCGGGGAGCCACCACCGCACTGCGGTCCTTGACGGTCGACGCCTGGACGCCGCCGGTAGCCGGACCCAGAGGAGGCCGAGGAGGCGAGAAGGGAGGCCGTCGAGCCGAGGCAGGGAGCCGGCAGCTAGACCCGGAGGAGGCCAAGGGCAAGGAGGGAGGCTGTCAGGCCGCGCCGAGGCAGGGAGCCAGGCTAGCCGGCAACCGGGTCCGGGTGGGGGAGGGCCGAAGGGGGACCAAGAGCCGGAGGTGGCGCACGGCGCACCTGAGGAGGGACCGAGCCACCGAGGGAGATCTCAGTTCTCAGATCTGGGCGGCCGGGCGTGGTAGCTGGAGCTTGGAGGCCAGAGGAGTAGGAGGGCAAGCCGGCAACCGGGTGGGGGAGCGGGAGCCCGAAGGCTGGCTGGAGGAGGCGATTTGGCATGGGGGAGCCCGGAGGTCGGACCGCCGGAGGCAATTTGGGCGTGGGGGAGGCGGGGAGCTGCCCAACTGCTGAAGAAGTGAAGTCGTGAAGGTGGAGATGTGGAGTCATTTGAAGCAAAACTCAAGTGGGCTGCTCACTGCTCAGCTGCTGAAGCTTATAATTAATTTGTCGAGTAATTGGGTGTTGATTGCTGTGCCTCCTATATTCTTGTTGCTCCATTACCAATTTATTAGTAAGTTTGAATGTTTGATATAGTACCTGGTATATTCTTTTATTTTGAATGTTCATGATTATTTAAGTATAATTTGCTATTGTATCACTAATTTTTTAATTTTGATGCATGATTGTAACTCATCAAACCATATTTACATGTTTTAGAGAATACACTTTCCATTAGCAAGGTAACTTCATTGTATTTCTCTTTTTTTGTTTTGTTTTTATTCATCTATGAAACTGTGAATTTGATTGCACAAGAATACAAGACTATGTTTGTTACAAATTAGTTTAGTTATTCAAAGCTTTGAGCGGTTGAGCCCACCCTCGTTTTTCATCCTGGATTCGCCACTAAAGACAGACCTGTTTGTCAAGTGTTTGGAAAGAGCAGACATGTGGCGCTCAAGTGCTACCACAAGTTCGATCATTCGTACCAGGCCGATGACAACAGAGTTGCTGCAAACGTGTAATGCTAGTAGAAAGGAAAGTAGAAGGAAAGCGAAAATAGAGATCAACCCAAGGGAGAATAAAAGGGATAAAAAAGGATTTTGTTGTCAGAACCCTTCGGCTTTAGAAATGCCGAATGAATTATCGTTCATTGAGGTTCCCTGACCGTCCGGGGACGGTCGGCGCCTCTCACTTATGTGGGCATCATCATTCGGCAGTAGAGAATCCAATGCCCACAATTTTTACCAACTTACCTTCCGCGGTAGAATAGCCAACGAATAGTGCCATTTTTACTCCTCAAGCTTTTGGCCATGAGATAAAGCCTCACCCCTGACCAAGCCAGTTGGAGGGAGGGAGAAAGAGAAGGGATAAGACCAACCCACTTCATAGACAGAGAGCACTCACTCTTCATCCCATTTCTCAACCCACTTTCTCCCCCGACCAAGAGCCAGCACTTCACTTCCCTCATCCCACAGCCAAGGCAAAAGGCAAAGCCAAGAAAGCCACCGAGCCCATAGCAACCACAGAGGGAAAGTGAGGTAGAGATAGTCAGAGGAGAGGAGCACGAAGAGTTGGGGAAGGCGAAGGGGGAGGTGAGGACCCCTGACGACTACCTTAAGCCAGCTCCGACAAGAAGCCGACCACATCACCAAGGGCGAGAAAGCAAGGTCACGGCCACCACGAGCATCGTTGTCACCACTTCCCACTTCTAAACCGACAAACTAGGTAGGTTACCATCCTCCATTTTTAGACATCACAATCGAGCGAGCAGAGCACAACACTTTCATGCGTAAAGTACAAGGGGGAGGGCGTAAGAGTAGACTTGCCAGGGTAGAGCTCGTAGGAGGCGACAGCGCTGGCCGTAGGGGACCGGCTGAGAGCAGGGAGTCCGACGGCCGTGCCATGGCACCGGCAGGCGAGCCGAAGGAGGCACGATGGCGCCACCTAGGGGCGGCATCGAGCGCCGTGCCGCGCACACGTATAGGTAGAGGCGTCGGAGCAGCAGAGGTCCAGGAGGCAGTGCGCAGGAGCGACACCGGTGGCGAGGCAGCGCACAGGAGTGGCCCCGGCAGAAGGTGTTGGCGACTCGGTGAGCCGGCTCGGCCAGAGGGAGGCCAGGAGCTGTGCGGAGGGCCGGACAGGACCGGAGGCGAGTTGCCGGTGGTGAACCCGGCCGGAGGACTTGCCCTCAGCGCCTGAGCCATGGACGGATTGTTGGGGCAAGAGGGAGGGAGAGCAAGAGCAGGGTTAACAATTTTGGTTTCAATTTTATTTCGTTTGGTAACGAAATGGGTGAAATGGACGAAATTTCAGTAATTCGGATAAATTTTGGTAATTTTCAGCCAAACAGTTTGTTCAAATTTGAATTTTAAAATTTTAAAAATTCCAAACCACAAAAGGACTGGAGCGGCGATCCTAGGTTTCAAACCCAGGCCTTCAGAACCGTAGGGAAAGGGCATACCACTAGGCCATCTTCTTCTTTGTGGTCTATTGGCTTCTTATACTCTCTTTAACCCTCAAATTCAAACAAAACCAAAAGATTTTGAACAAATTCAAACAAAACCAAAAGATTTTGAACAAACCAAAAGAAACGAAATGGCCAACCCTGAGCAAGAGTAGAGGGGGAGAAGAGATAAGGCCAGGGGAGGATGGCTTCAGCCAGGAGAAGAAAAAGAGGAAAGAAAAGAAAAAAAGGAAGAAAATAGAGAGGAAAGAAAAAGAAAAATGGGAAAGAAATTAGGGGTGTGCAAATAAATTTTATTTGCAAGAGTAGACAACGCGGTCCCTAACTTATTATTATTGGGTACCGGTTGCAGAATAGTGCCCGATGAGAGGGGTTTGTTCATGTCGGGTTGCGCGTAGGAACAATGTTGTCAGTATGTGTGCATGTATTGCTACATTATATTGAGTCTGATTGAATGCATGTTCAGGTGGAGGTTCTGGAATGGCACCATCCGCACGTTACTCTACTCTGTTTGGTTAACAGGCAACGGTAGCCTGTAAATGTTTATGAAATATGAGATGTTTTCATGATATGATGATGCTTATATGATGATGGCAATAATGATGGAACAGGGTGAGCAATGAGGCTACCCTGCTAATGATGATGATGATGAAACATGTTAATGACAATGGACATATGCATCTGCATCATGTGCACTCATATGATGAGAAAAAAAATATCCATCGTGAGTGGATATGTAAGACCTACCTCGGTAGGCCTCTACAGGAGTGGAGAGATCCTTGTGCTGATGAGGATGGGCCCATGATCTGGGTGAACATCGATGGGTATTCACTCAACTATACCGGTATAGGCAATGTGATAAGCAAATGAGCATGTAGAATAATGATGCATTGCACTAATGAAAAGTTAATGATGAGAATAATTATATGGTTATGTTTATGGTTGTGTTGAAGCAGGTGGAAAATATCATGGCTAGGTTATGGCTTAGACGTGTGGTAGTGTTTATTGTTTCTATTATTTGCTTGCTGAGTCTTGGTTTTTAAGTAAACGTTGAAGACGACATGCATCGGGAACGGGGAATAGCACATCCACATCACATGCAGTCACTGATGCAAACCATACTCCCTAAATGATCACTTTTGATGTAATATATTTAGTTGGTAAATCAGCTGCGCAAATTTTGTGATGGTTATGGTGTAGTGGTAGCATTCTGGACCCAGAGGATGGGCCGGGGTGTTACAAAACGTGACCATAGGGTCATACAACATCGATCCCACATGGTACATAGACTCCAGAGCCACCAACCACATCACAAGTGAGCTAGACAAGCTAACCGTCCAAGAGAAGTATTTTGGCAAGGATCAAGTGTATGCAGCCAATGGTTTAGGTATGTCAATTGCACTTATCAGTTAGTCTACTATTAAAACCCCACATCAATCCTTGCATCTTAAGAATGTTCTTCATGTTCCTAATGCTCATAAAAATCTTGTATCCATTCATCGCTTAACATCTGACAACAATGTTCTCATTGAATTCCATCCCAAATATTTTCTTATCAAGGATCGCATCACAAAGAAGGTTCTTCTTCAAGGAATCAGTGAGGGCGCCCTTTATCCCTTTGTCCATGTCGGTCGGTTGGGTCCAAAAGCATTCTGTCTACTGTCAAGCCTTCGCATGAGCAATGGCGTTGGCGGTTGGGCCATCCCTCGTCGTCAATGATAAATAAAGTGCTTCAGTCATGTGGTTTTCCTTGTTCCAAAGAGTTCAACAAGTCCTTTGTATGCGATGCTTGTCAACAAGGAAAAGTCACCAATTGCCTTTTGTTAGATCGAGCCATGTTTCTTCCTCTCCCGTAGAACTTGTACACTCCGGTGTTTGGGGTCCTGATGAGGACATCGCTTCTACTGATATAAACACTCCTCTTGCTGCTGCCATGAATGATGTGCAAGGCCCAATTACTCGGGCATGTGCTCGTCAACTAAATTATCAGGTAAATTCATTTCTAGGACTGAGTGTATTATTTAAGGACTCTATGATGTTTCCTAATAGAGATGATTTGCTTGTGCTTAGGAATCTAGGAATGGGCAGCAAGGAGTTGATGTGCGTCAAGGAAGGAGATGGCAATAACAATGGCCACAATTCCGGTGAGGCCTTCAAGACTTTAAAGCTACCCTAAAGGAGATGAAGAATATGTGGCCTCCAACACAAAGAGTTTCGGCCACTCTGTACTTGGTGCTACGCCACCTTTTCTTTAGCCTACAAGGCTTGTATCCGAGATTTGGCCCATATAGCCCATATGCTGGTCGGCCACCCCTAGGGTCCATACTGTTCACATGAATAGTAACTCCTCCATGTGAACAGTTACCCACCCTAGGGTTTCCACCTCTTGGCCGTCCTCCTCATATAGGAGTCGCCGCCCTTTAGTAGAACTTGTGTTTTGTTAGATTGATTTCAGCTTAGGCTAGAAACACCATCGTTTGCTTATACAGCTAGTGCAACCAGACGTTGTCTTCAGAACCCCAAATTATCAATACATCTATCTTTGTTCTTCAATTCCTATTCAGTAAGTTTGTTGCTTCATCCGTGGTTAGATCGATTTCGCTGTCAGCAAGGTCGATAACGAACATGAAGTTGGTTCAGCGATCGCGGGTGCAACGGTCATCGCACGGCTGTAGCCTAGATCGTGAGAGTTAGCTTCCACCAATCAAGTTGTATCATCCTCACCAAAAGATCAGGACAACAGTCCCATTAGGTCCTACATGTATCTCTGTTGGTGGATACAAGTACTTCGTGAGCTTTATCGATCATTTCAGCAAGTTTATTTGGATATACTTTCTCAAACATAAATCTGAAGTCTATAAAATCTTTGTTCAATTTCAAACTCATGTAGAGTGGTTGCTAAACAAACGTATTGTTTGTATGCAAACCGATCAGGGAGGCGAATAACAGAAATTGAACTCCTTTTTCAAAAGTGTTGGCATCTCTCATCATGTATCTTGCCCACACACACACCAATAAAATGGTGTTGCCAAGTGCAAACGCCGTCACATAGTAGATGTTCGACTCTCTTTACTTGCTCGAGCCTCAATGCCCATCAAGTTTTGGGATGAGGCATTCCAATCGGCATGCTTCCTGATAAATCGTTTGCCTAGCAAGGTGATTGAAAATGGTACTCCTCTTGAGCGGCTAACAAAATCCAAACTTGACTATGAGTTTCTTAGGGTCTTTGGTTGTGCATGCTGGCTGCATCACCATCCATACAATGACCAAAAGTTGCAATTTCATTCTAAACAATGTGTGTTTTTGGGGGTACAGTGCTTTACACAAGGGTTATAAGTGCCTTAAGCCACCGACCAGTAGAGTTTATATTTCTCGGGATGTAATATTTGATGAGAATATATTTCCTTTTTCTCGAGATCATGCTCCATCTAATCCGCAGGGATTATATTTCTTAGGATGTAATATTTGATGAGAATATATTTCCTTTTTCTCGAGATCATGCTCCATCTGATCCGCAATCCTTGCATAATTAGATTCTTCTTCCACCCTTAACTGCACCTTCCTTTCTTCCTAGCTTGGATCGTGTGGATGATGGGGGTATTAATACTAATCACATGATTGCATACGGACTACCTATACCTACTATTGTTGTTTTTCCTAACACTATCGTGCCTACTAATGCTTGCTTGGAGCATTGTGCTTCTGGACAGGATGTAGGATTACATGTTGGATCATATGACAGCAATGTTGGTGATTATGGCAACTCGGTTCACATGTAGTCACCTTCAAGCTCCGGACACGAGTCTTTGTCAGATGGTTTTCCAAGTATGCCTCAGTCGCCACCTCAACATGCTATGAGAACTCAGCTAAAAGATAATATCATTCAGCCCAAATAGTTTCGAGATGGTACATTACGGTATGACACAACCAGAAAGTACCATGCATAGTTGGCAACTATGGAATCTGCGAATCACAATGAAGCACAAGATGATGTGAAGTGGAGGCATTCTATGGACCAGGAGTTTTCAGCCTTAATGAACAATAAAACATGGCATCTCGTTCTGATACTACGCAAAGTACTACCACAACCGAATGGCCAAAGGAGGTTGATCCACATGCAACTGGGCCACCGTGTGGGAGGCCAAGCGTGTGTGCTAGAAATCACGTAGGGAGCAAGGACTTTGAGCCAAAAGGAAAGATAGTGAGCTAGGAAAGTGGGACAAGCCATAATCCAAGCCAGTTTCATGGACTCTCTGTTGGTTTGATTTGGATAGAGTTCGGCACTTAAAACGGATTCCAATTTGAGTTTCCTTCTATCTATGTTACTAGTTTCCTTTTCCATGTAATTCTGAATATGCATTAGTCAGATGGAAACATCATGTGTGTTAGTAGTAGGTTGTTAGCTGGTTTTTTTATTTCTCTAGAGAATCGGACTGGTTTTTGAGAGAAACTCTGGAAACAAAAAGCAAGTCTAAGTAGTATGCATGTAGGTGTGTGTGTGTGTCTAGTTTGTTTTCTAGCCGAGTCGTTTTCTGGTCTTTGAGTCGGATTTGGAGTTGACTTTGTGCGCCTGCATGCACAAATAAAAAGCCAGTGGGCGTATCCAAAGGAAGTTAGTGTCGAACCCCAGATTTGAAAAGTGGGACCTACTGTGTATAGTTGTGTCATTCCCTAGATCAGTAGCTGACACACACAGTTATATTGTTGGTTCAAAGACACATCACGAAAATGTACGATTATTACATAATTTTAAACAAAACACAAATATACCCTACAGCTTTTGTCTTGCAGACCGGCTAGATAGGCCAGATATCTTCAGAGAACAGTAGCAGAAGGAGTCAAGGGACATCGTGTGAAATCCTCACGATATGCCCACCGGCAATCGACTGTGGGTTCACGACCTAGTTCATGGCCTACTTGATCCTCAGTCTTGATCAGTACCCAAAGTCAACCCGAGGCGGATCTACAACCAGGTTTTGGCTGAGGTTGTAGTCGTGCAGTGCAGGGAATGCTTGATGGAGTCCACGACCGGACACCACCCTGTTGTGCAAAAGAGGATGGTCCGAGCCGTCATCAGTACTAACAGCATTCGGTGTTGGGGTTGTGATCTTGTACAAGATTAGTTAAGGGTTTGAGCCCGGGTCGTTTACAAGAACGAGTCTGAGTAGGATACTCACACTGAATTCGTATCGAAGTCGATACGTGTAAGAGTATAAGAGTAAGGGGAGATATCAGATGTGGAATCACCACGAGCAAGAAGTGAGAAATCGAAAGTCTAGAAAAGGGTGACAGGGAGTCACGAGGAATAGTCATGAGTGGGGAAAAGCAATACATAAGACAAAAAGAGGAGCAGTTGCTCCCAAAACCAAACGAGTTACGACCACACCTGATTGTAGGAGGAGGTTCTGAGGAGGTCCTGTAGAGATTGAGGGAGGTCCTGAGGAGGTCTGAGGGAGGTCAAAGACGATCCAGATGAACTCAGGGGAGATCCTGGATGGTCTAGATGAACCAAGGGAGGTCCTGAACGGTTCAGGTAGTATCAGGGAGGTCCTGAACGGTTCAGATTAAATCAAGGAATATCCTGTACGGTTCCGATAAAATCAAGGAGGTCCTAAACAGTTCAGATAAAATCAAGGGAGGTCCTAAACAGTCCAGAAGATATCAGGGAGGTCCTGAGGAGTTCCTGGAGGTCCTGGATATGTCATGAAGGAGGTCCAAGAGGAGGTCCTGGAGAGATCTCAGGGGAGGTCCAAGAGGAGGTCTTGGAGAGGTCTAAGAGGAGGTCTTGGAGATGTTTCAGAGGAGGTCTTAGAGAGGTCCTGGAGGTCCTGCGGAAGTCCTGGGAGATCCTGAGGAGGTCCTAGAGAGCATGGGGAGGTCCTGTGACACCTAGAAGCGGGTGTAGACCAACTGGGGTGGTCGTGAGACATCTGGTGGTGGTTACAAATCAGCTGATCGTAGACCTTGCTCAATGTAGATAGTAATTGATATGAACGGTGCATACCAGCAACACAATATCTTTATATATGCCAGGTTGTGCGGCCAACTGTTTTACAAAAGAGCCAAGAAAGCAGAAATCTTACAAAAGCCAGAGTACTAAAATGAAGATAAGTGCGGAGGCAGAACACGTCATAGTGAATCCATTCACTCTGCCCATAGGCAAGCGACTGGAGTCTCAGCCTAAGCTTCATCATCTTCAATACCATCCAGTTCAGCCTCTGGGTAGTGGTGGTCGTAGGGGTCTTGGTCGCACGGGTCTGAAAAGGTTATATGGGTAGAGCCTGAGTATGCAACCGTACTCCCGAGCCAGCACACAATGTAATTTTTATAGATGCAAGGCTAGTCAAGGGAGGTTTAGAGTTCTTTTATTTGCACAAAGCCAAGTTTGAACTAGATTTAGTAGAAAAGTCTGAGACTTAGCATTTTCAACAATCGGGTTTTGTAAATAAGTTTTCATTTGTAAAGTACTAGTGGAGGTCCAACCTCCTATACCATTGAGTGGCTCCATCCCCTCAATGCTCAGGCTATCCCGTATTTACCACTAGTCCCCGACCAGGCATTCTCAAATCCCCTGGGGTCCCACCCTATCTTTCCTTTCCATCACAAATGGTTTTATAAAAACGAAAGCTATATCCAGCAAGTTCTCAGCACCGCTCTTCACCGTGAGCACGGATATCTAGATAGTTTTCTTACTCTGCAGAGTTCGCACACTTTACCCACAAGAGATAATCGCCTTGATATATATACACACGCTTCCTTAGACATGTGAATCAAGGGGAGATTACCACAATGCCTTTACAATGCTCAACCTCGACGCAACCCCACCCGCTAAGGTTTCCACCGCTCGGTGCCATGCACTTCCAGGAGGCCCCCTCTTGCGCCGTGTGGCTTCACAGTGGCTTCTTTCCCCTTTACCCACGCCACATTCTCCCAATAGTGAAGCCACACCGAGGAGAGCAAATTAGTTAGCCAGATCGTACCCATTATAGACTTGTGGTTGTACTATTTTTACATGAGAGGTCATCACCAGATTTGGTCCTTAATTGACCTGGGCGGTGCATCCACATACCAACCATCTCTCGTGCCCCCGACATCAGCCACTCTTTCCGGCCACCCAAGTCGAAAATAATTTTCCAAGTTTTGTTTGTTTTGAAAATATCCTTTAGTCCAAACATACCAGCTAGGCTCCCAGCCTCAACTGCCCCAAATCACTTTCCAAAGTTTTTTTACTGATTGTGGTCGGGCAATTTAATGCCCATATGACATTGTATCTAAGCAAGCCTAAGCATGACACTTAGATACAGACTTATCAACTAGTATGTAATCCATTAAATCTAGGGTGATAAAGGATAGTGTCCAAGTTCAAGGGTTGGAGTTTATTCACAATTAATGTTAAGGCATTAACTATGGCATAGACCAATATAGTTGGATAAAACATAGCAATGCAATTTCTTAATTTTAAGTAACATAATTTGTAAAAATAGGTGCAATATGATCAAAATGTTGACTCGCCTTGGCCGATGTTCGATAAAGATCTATATCCCGGTATTCGCCTTCTCAAAATCCTAGTAATAATCTCGCTCAACATGCTAATAGTCATCCTACTCAATGTTCCGCAATCTCGTCCTGGTTGGGGTTGTTGCTCCAACATATCTCCATATGCTAATTACGCATGACACGATTGAACTCTAGAACGACTGAAATAACCAAATAAAATCTAATGAATCCAAATACATTCAGCACAAAACACTTCGGATGAGAGCAACATATCTAAGGGAATTCAACAGAATGACTATGGGAAGAAAGGCTCACGACTGGGAGTTGGTGGTGAGGAAACTTATAACCGTGAGATGGTTGCGAAGCTACCGTGGTCGAAGGAGCTATAGTGATTATGGAGAGATTCCTAGAGTCGTGACATGAGAGTAGGTCCCGTGGAGTTAGTGGGAGCATGGAGCACAGGTCATGCGACCCTATGTGTAGGTGGCTTATTTAAGCTGAGTACTATTTGTTAAAGGAAGTGAAGCACAAATAGAGATTGAGTGACTCAATCCCATCAGGGAACACTTCCAGATCAAAGCGGAGAACTCAGAAGAGAGCGAATGTCCATAGGAGCATTCCTCAGTGGTTACCTATGTGGGAGAGATCACCTGGTTAGGTAATACTTCCAAATGCGCTTTCGGGTTATGAATGGTACTTGAGGTCAGCCTTTACTGCTGGTACCGAGCACGTATGTAACTTTACACATACGACAAAGTCTTAGACGAGAAGCCTTAGACCTATGGTGGTCGGACTCAGTGGTCGAACTGGTAGAGACTTAATGGTCAAGGGTCTGTGGTTGTAGAAGAATACGACTTAGAGGTCGTGGAAGTATTGTGTCTTGGAGAGGTCATGGAGACACTGTGAACTGGGGAGGTCATGAAGATACTTTCACCTGGGGAGGTCGTGGAGATACTGTTATCAGAGGAGGTCTTTGGAAGTACTGTTACCAGGGGAGATCCGGGAATCACTGTAGCCAGGGGAGGTCTTAGAAACACTGTGACCTAGGGAGGTCTTGGGAGTACTATGACTTGGGCAGGTCCTAAAAGTACTCTGATCTGGGGAGGTCGTGGAGGTACTGTGATCTCGGGAGGTCGTGGAGGTACTGTGGACCTAGGAAGGTCCTATAAGCATTACAACGAGGGGAGGTCATGGGAGGCGCTATGACCTGGGGAGGTTGTAAGAGTGTTACAACCAGGGGAGGTCATGTGAAGGTAAGGATCTGGGGAGGTCGTGAGAGGGTTAAGACCTAGGGAGGTCTTGACCTAGAGGGTGGTCTTTGCAAAATAGAAGGTCATGATCCAGAGAGTGGTCCTTGCAAAATGGAAGGTCATGACCCAGACGGTGGTCCTTGTAAAATGGGAGGTTTGGACCAAGAGGGTGGTCTTTGCAAATGGGGAGGTCATGACCCAGAGGGTGGTCTTGACCAACAGGGTGGTTTTTGTAAAAAGGGAGATCTTGGGAGCGTTAAGCCATGTGTGGTCGAATGAGAGAAGTCTTCAACTACACAACAGTGGTTGAAAGGAATGAAAGTTTGGTTCCTTTGTTGTAATTGAACGAACCAGAGAAAAAACTAAAGGAATAACCAGAGAACCATTAGAGAGAGAACAGGACAGCTTGAACTAGGAAGAGTATTTGGCCACTAAGAGCTTACCGGTATAGAACTGGGGAATGGGCTAGCTGGAGTTGAGCCGTCGATGGTGGACCTCGACCGCGAGAGGACTCCGTGCTGCAGTGGTGGCTTGAGGAACGGGAGTAGTCTTCAATCTTCAAGGTTGCTCCGTGGAAGCAGGCAGATGATCTTCTGGGACGTCTTGGAGTATCCAGGTTGGAGGGAAGAAAAGCAGTATCCTGTGAGTGAGGAGTAGAGTTAATTGAGGAGAAATGCTACTTTGAGCATGGGTGTGAGCGAATGCACACAATGTAGGAGTAGCCTCACCGATGGGTGTCGACGGTGATGGTGGTGATGCGGCAGCGCTCGGCCGAGGCAAGCGCTTGAGCCAAACTGGAGCTCAAGCTTACTAAGAGGAGGAGGAAAATGAGGCTAACACTGGAAATGCCAAGGAAAGTGATAAGGGTCTTGGAGCAGCTATGTACATGCACCTTGGCACAATCGACGAGGAGTGGTTGGTGCAGTTGACGGTATGGGCAGCATAGGGTAGCGGAATGACATCCTAGATGACTGCTATTAATGGCTTGTCAGATCGCCCTATGCTGGAGCTTCCTCTTGGTGCATGCAGTGCACGGGTGAGAGGGCACGCCGCCTGCCGGTCTTCGCTAGGAAGGTCTAGCTACAATTGGTTTGGACTGTGTCGGGTGAAGGAACAGGAAAGGAGGAGCACGGGAGTGAGTGAGCCGGACCAGGCATTAGGCTGACTGGCCCTTTAGCCCAAAGGAGAAACGGGGAGAAGGAAGGAAAACTAGAAATACTTGGGTAGGGGCAAGATCATAGGGTAGTAGATAAAATCATGACAACAAAAGAGATGCAAAATATCCTCAAGCATATCCCAAAGAGTGCAAGTGAACGGAACAACAAAAGGCATTGTACAAAAAGTTTTAAAAATCCCTCATTTTTACAATTGTGAGTTTTTGGGCTGTTACAGTTAGTCTATTATTTTTTGAGAAATATAATCCAGAAAAAACGCTGAGTTCGACATCAGGTCTCATGTTCTGAGATTTTGCTTAAACTTATCTAGGTTTGGTATATTGCTTCGTTGGTTTGATCTGGTAGATCAAATTTTTGTGTTGATCATCTCAATCTTAATCTTGTTCCTGTGTTGTGGTGTGCTCGGGCCGAAGATAATCTACCAAGGTTTTGGAAACAACTTCATCCAAGGTGCTGCCGAATCTACTATCTACTACTGCTGCTGTCAGTTGGTGAAGGACTTTTGGTTTCTTTACACGCTGATTAAGAAACTTGTTGTTTCTAGTGCTGCTGAGGAAGATCAATTAATAGTCGTGGTTGACAAAATCAAGTTACTGCTAGTTGCTGATGCTAATTGTCTTGGATGTGTTCACGAGCTAATTGAGAAGAATTGTTGTTCAGTACGTGTACCATGAAAGATCGGGCCAACGTACACGTGTCCACTAGTTTACTAGTCGGACCGTATCAGGTGGTATCAGAGCGCCACGTTGCTCATGGTACTACTAATGTTGGAAGTTTTGTGCGGCTATTTTTGCAGAGATCAGCAAAATGGTTAAGTCAGAGTCTAGCGATCAAGTTGGTGTTCATGGTGGTGCCGCTCAAGATGATAAGGTGCCCCAATATGCTGATGAATTGCTTCCAGAGGTACGTGTGGGACTAGAGGCCACATGGGACTAATTCCTGGATCGTCACGAGAAGTTGGAGAAAAAGGTGGACAATTTGGCGATGCAGATTGACGTGTTAACCGATGTTATCAACAACAGGTCGCGACCACTACCTCCACCACCACAAGTGGCGCATGCTGGTCGAGTTCCTTAATTCCCTAAGCGGCGTGCATGAAGATGGTGAACAGGAGGAGAGCGTTGATGGTGCAGTGAGGTTCTGTCCACACCCGCATCGTGTCGACCCTCATCACTGTGGTGCTACCCACGTGGGAGTGCACGATGGACGGCTGGTTTGGCTTAGTGTGTTGCCGTGGATGATGACATCAGTTAGGTTGAAATTTATATTCCGTTGTTCAAGGGAAAAACTGAACCAGAGGAGTACTTAGAATAGGAGATGCACGTTGAGCAGATTTTTGATAGCAATCACTAAACCCAGGACAAGAAGATTCATTTGACGACAATTGAATTCACAGGTATGCCCTAGTCTGGTGGAACCAATTATGCCATGTGGGAGTGTGTCTGAATACATGGGTGCAAATGAAGAATATGCTGCGGTGACGTTTTGTTCCTGAACACTACACTAGGACATTGTACAATCGGCTGCAATAACTACGCCAAGGTAATTCTAATGTTGATGAGTACTACAAAGAGATGGAGATGTTGATGATCCGTATAGGTACGGAGGAACATGAGGAGACTACTATGGCACATTTCTTTAATGGGATGAATGAGAAGGTGCAAGATAGAGTGGAGATGGTTGCTTACTACAACATCTAAGACTTAGTGCATCAAACCGAACGTGTTGAACAACAAGTGAAGTGAAAGCAAGAAAGGAGTGGTCGCCCCACTCAAAACATCACATGGAGGCATCCACAACATCAAGGAGATGATGTTTGCACAAATTTTAAGGTAACGACATCACACCGATCAAATGGGGATGTTTCTAAGGAGACGTCAAAAGCAACTAGCAATGGAGGTAAAGAAACATCTAAAGATGAATCTAGCACGTTCTCTATTGCTTGTACTAGGGAAATTGAATGCTTCAAGTGCAAGGGAAGAGGGCATATATGATGTGTGATTTCCCAAATCAGCAAAAGGTGTTGCTCTCAAGTAATGGTTATGCTTCGGAAAGTGCTAGAGAGGATTCTGAAAATGAGAAATCAGAAGACACCGAATACGAGGAAACTCCTTTTATGCCAGGACCAACTTTTGATCAATTGGATCCTACTCCTAAAAGTGGTGTAAACATGCTAGTTCAAAAAGTACAAGGTGCTAAAATTGAAGCTAAAGGGCAACGGTGGAGTGTTTTCCAATCGAAGTGCAAGATCAAGGACAAAGCGTGTAAGCTGATCATTGATAGTGGGAGTTTTACCAATGTGATTAGCAAGGATTTGGTGCACTCTTTGGGGCTATCCACGTGGAGGCATCCGCAACCACACTACATGGAGTGGTTGTATAACTCCGGGAGGTTGAAAATAACTCACAAGGTGCATGTTCCGTTCATCGTTGGTGAATATGTTGACAAGGTGGATTGTGACGTCATGCCGATGGATGCATGTGGTTTGCTGTTGAGTAGGCCGTGGCAATATAATCATAATGCTACACATGAGGGATGGTCCAAAACATATTCTTTTGTGCATGATGGGAAGTGATATATGTTAAAGCCAATGATGGAGAGTGCAATCAAAATGGAGAAAAATTCAGCATAAAAGATGAAAGCTTTGAAGATTACCCCAAAATGGAGAACCAATGACAGCTTTGCTTAAAAGGGGAGGGGATGATATGGTGCAAAGTACTACCACAACCGTATAGCCGAAGGAGGTTGATCCACATGCAATTGGGCCAGCGTGTGGGAGGCCGAGCTTGTGTGCTAGAAATCACATAGGGAGCCAGGAATTTGAGCCAAAAGGAAAGATAGTGAGCCAAGAGGGTGGGATAAGCCATAATCCAAGCCAGAAACATGGACTTTACGTTGGTTTGATTTGAATAGGGTTCGGCACTTAAAACGGATTCCAATTTGAGTTTCCTTCTATCTATGTTACTAGTTTCCTTTTCCATGTAATTCCCAATATGTATTAGTTAGATGGAAACATGGTTTTTTATTTCTCTAGAGAACCGGACTAGTTTTTGAGAGAAACTCTCGAAAACAAAAAGCAAGTCTGAGTTGTATGCATGTGGGGTGTGTGTGTGTGTGTGTGTGTGTGTGTGTGTGTGTGTGTGTGTGTGTGTGTGTGTGTCTAGTCCGTTTTCTAGTCGAGTCAGTTTTTGGTCTTTGAGTCGGAGTCAGAGTTGACTTAGTTCACCTCCATGCATAAATAAAAAGCTAGCTCATGTGTCCAAGGGAAGTTAGTCGATTACTTTTTGAGAAATACAATCCAGAAAAAACGCTGAGTTCGGTACTAGGTCTCATGTTCTGAGATTTTGCTTAAACTTATCTAGGGTTTGGTATATTGCTTCACGGGTTTGATGTGGTAGATAAAATTTGCATGTCGATCATCTCAATCCGTTCTCTTGTTCCTGCGTTGTGGTGCGCTCGGGGCGAAGATGATCTACCATGGTTTTGGTGACAACTTCATCCAAGCTACTATCGAATGAACTATCTATTATTGCTGTTGTCAGTGGGTGAAGGCCTTCTGGTTTCTTTACACGCTGACTAAGAAACTTGTTTTTTCTTGTGCTGTTGAGGAAGATCAATTAATAGCCGTGGTTGACAAAACCGAGTTACTGCTGGATGCTGCTGCTAATTGTCTTGGACATGTTCATGAGGTAATAATTGTCTTGGACGTGTTCAAGAGCTAAGTGAGAAGAATTGTTTTTCAGTAGGTGTACCATGAAAGATCGGGCAAACGTACACGTGTCCACTAGTTTACTAGTCAGACCGTATCAATTATCACATTCCTCCCCCAATGAGGTCGAAATGTGATTGGATGCATGTGGGTGTTCAAGCTTAAAAAGAAAGCCAATGGTTCGATTGATAGATACAAGGCTCGTTTGGTAGCTAATGGATTTAAGCAAAGGTACGACATCAACTATGAAGATACCTTTAGCCCAGTTGTAAAGGTGATGACTATTCGGCTTATCTTGTCCATAGCAGTGTCAAGGGGCTGGAGCTTGCATCAACTGGATACATAGAATGCGTTTTTGAATGGCATTCTAGAAGAGGATGTGTTCATGAATCAACACCCTGGTACAAGCATCCGCGATATCCAACTCATCTACGCAAGTTGAACAAGGCGCTTTATGGGCTTAAGTAGTCGCCAAGAGCTTGCTATTCAAGACTAAGTTTCAAGTTGCAAGAGCTTGGTTTTGTTCCCTCTCGAGCAGATACATCCTTATTCATCTATAATCAAGGAGGAAATATCACATATATTCTGATATATGTTGACAATATAATTGTAACTGGATATTTGAGCAAGGCGATTGATGGTCTTGTCAAAAATCTGAACACAGAGTTTGCTTTAAAAGATCTCTGTGAACTTCACTACTTCTTGGGTATTGAAGTTAAGAAAACAAATGATGGTGTGGTCCCATCACAATCCAAATATGCTTCTGAAGTACTTGAAAGAGTAGGCATGAAAAATTGTAAACCTGTTGGTGCTCCTATGTCAACTACCGAGAAATTATCACGAGCGGAAGGTACACCTCTCATAGCTACCAAGTCAACTAAGTACAGGAGTACTATTAGAGCATTGCAATATTTTAACCTTAACCCATCCAGACATATCCTATTCGGTGAACAATGTGTGCCAATATATGCAAGCTCCCACGATCAGCATTGGATGCAACAAAGAGGATTCTAAGATACCCAAACATACTTCGGAAGTTGGTTTGAGGATTAAAAAATCAAATTCAACACTAATCAGTGCATTCTCCGATGCAGATTGGGCAGGATGTTCAGGCGACAAGCGCTCGATGAGTGGTTTTGCTATTTTCCTTGGTTCTAACCTTGTCACATGGAGTTCAATAAAACAAGCTACCATCTCAAGGTCAAGCACCGAGTCAGAGTACAAGGTCTTGGCAAATATGACAGCAGAAATCATATGGATACAGTCGCTACTCAGAGAACTTGGTGTGTTCCAAGCATGAGCACTAGTTCTATGATGCGACAATCTTAGGGCCACATATCTCTCAGCGAATACAGTTTTTCACGCTCGAACGAAACACATCGAAGTTGATTTTCACTTCATTCGTGAGAGAGTGGCTCAAAAGGCCTTGGAGATAAGGCATGTCGCATCTCAAGATCAGTTAGCCGACGGACTCACGAAGTCACTTGGCATCCAACAACTTGTAGCACTTAGCACATTCTCAACTTATGGAGTTGTGATTGAGGGGGCGTGTTAAATGAAGGATATCCTCCTCTGATTCTATGATGGTTGCCTTCCTTTTATTGATATCGTCATATATAGAAACGGACTTGCTAATTTTCAGTTGCCTGAAATTTTCTTATACATCAGTCACCTACAGTTGCACAGTACTAAACCTAAAATTGTAGTACCAAGTGATGTGCAATTTTAGTACAGCTCTACTGTAACTTTTAGTTCTATTTGTTTTTATATTTTTTATATTTGTTTTTGTATTTTTGTATTTGTAAGGTTCACCTAGATTTACTTTTGTCTAGTTTAGAAATTGTTTTTGCATTTTTTGCATTTTTTTTGTATTTTTCTTGTAATGTTTTTTTCGTGCCATTAGATGGAAATCTAAAGGTGGAAACAAATGACTGAAAAATAACAAATTTTCGAGCAACTTACACATAGACAATCCCATATAGAAATCATTTATTTGTATAGACAGACAAAGGCAAGATTGTTTCTTTTATTGTAGCTTATTGCTTTCTATATCTTTGTTGTACTTCAGATACTCTTGTACTCTGTCAAGCAAGCCAACATTATATAATCAAGAGATGGTAGCACTATGAATAGTGTGGATTCTCCAAAACCTAACAATTTCATAGAGGTCATTGCAAGTAATCAGGAACGGAGCTGGTGCTAGGTTAGGCCTCGGGCCGGCCCATCCACTTTTGGTCCAAGGTCTGATTTTCATGTTTTTTCAGAGATTTCACGTGGAAATTTGACGCAGGGCCTCGGGCATTGTCCTGGAGGTCCAGCTCTGCCCCGCAAGTAGACTAGTCTTTGCACACCTTCTTCTCAAGAAAAAAAGAAGTCTCTGCACACCTTATATTCGTGGACACGACGGTGGACAATTCAGGAAGCCGAGCAAGATAACATTTATTCGGATACATGCACCTTGCTACCAAGCTGGAGCTGGACCCCATAAATAGTAGAACAAGCTGCATCTCATCGTATCTACGCAGCAGAGGAAGGTTGATCAACACACAGGTCGGAGCTAGAGAGAGAGAGAGATGGCAGGAGGAGAGTATGGAGTTAATGGCCTGCAAGAACGCACCGGAGCTCTGGAGGAAGGCAGAGGAGGAGGCCAGGCAAGGTGTGAGAATTCAGAGCAGGATGGAAGCAGCACCAGCAATCACCCCATGTTCTCTGTCCAATTCGTGCAGAAGGTATGTAATCGACTGCAAATCAAGCCAATCCATTCATCTTTCCCTCCTGCATATCTCTATGATCGCTCCTGGCATGCATGTTTAGCAAGCTCAAACAAGTTCTCCAATTCATGGAGTCAACAATTCAGGGAAAACAGTAGTGTTCAAACCTATTGCAGACAAAAGGAAAGAACAAGATGATAAATTTTCATGTGCTTCGATTTGCGAGGCACATGTGACAGGCCAAATCCAGAAATAATGTAATGCTGCGGCTAAGGACAATCCAAATAGCCTTGTCATCTTCATCGTGCTACAGCCAATCTTTGCATAATTGCATTTGGTCATCATCTGCAATAGAGAATAGTTATCCAATCGACGTATCAAATAAATTAGGAATCGGTTGGCAACTAGGACAAGTAAATGAGTAATTAATCTGAATGCGACATTCTTTCTGCTCGTGGTTGCGTTGGATCATGGACAGTTGCTCGCCGAGATCTTCGGGACCTATTTCCTCATCTTCGCCGGCTGCGCGGCGGTGGCCGTGAACCTGAGGACGGCCGGCACGGTAACGTTCCCTGGCATCTGCATCACCTGGGGCCTGGCTGTTATGGTGATGGCCTACTCCGTCGGCCACATCTCCGGCGCGCACTTCAACCCCGCCGTCACCGTCGCCTTCGCCACCTGCGGCCGGTTCCCGTGGAAGCAGGTGCTGCACCTGGCCACCAAGAATTCAGTCAGTTCTTTCTTTCCAGGTGTGCGTTAGGTTGACGGTGGCAGTGCATGGTGCAGGTGCCGGCGTACGCGGCGGCGCAGGTGATGGGGTCGACGGCGGCGAGCCTGACGCTGCGCCTGCTGTTCGGGAGCGCGCGGGAGCACTTCTTCGGTACGGTGCCGACGGGGTCGGACGTGCAGTCGCTGGTGCTGGAGTTCATCATCTCCTTCTACCTCATGTTCGTCGTCTCCGCAGTCGCCACGGACAATAGAGCCGTATGTAGCTGCCCACTGATCCCTAAACTTTACCCATTGATCATAAACTCAAATTTCACCCAATCGAATCAGATTTTAAAGTTTAGGGGATAATTAATAAAATTGAGAGTTAGATTTTTGTTTAAAATGGAACATCTAAAATTTCATTCACTAGAGGGCACAAACAAATCGCCGGCTACTGCACTTATTACATAGTCGGAGAAACGGTCTAGCAAAACAAAGAGGCTAGCCCATGACCTGACAGCACCCTTAGCAGCCAAAGTATGTGCTGCTGGATTACAAGAACACTAGGCTAAACCAAGTCAAATATGACTAACTTATACGTGCCAAATTGTGGAGTTTTTGTCTCATTTAGCCTCTTTTTTATGCGACATAGCAAAAACAGCTTCTCAAAAACGAAATAGCAAAAATAACACCCATACCACGCAAAAACGCCGCGGCAGGGAGGTCTTCCGCACACCCAGTCCACGGCAGGCAGCCTTCCATACACCCATGCGCGGCAGGCCGTCTGCCGCCGAATGACACATCGTCACGTGTCCTGCCGCGCTCTAGGTGAGCAGTAAGCCCCCATCAGGGCGTTTTCGTGTGGTAAAAGTGTTATTTTTACTATTTCTAGTCATGTCATGAACAAGACTAGCTAGGTGTTAGAAGTTCAGGCGTTCGACCGTCTTACAAAATGATACTACGACTTAGTTCAGATGTTCACAGTCGTTATCCTGAGCATTGATTTATTTTCTGCTCGAACAGTTGCTAGTCGCTCTCGAGACATCATCAAGCTAGCGTTGTTGGAACTCCAAGCTACAGGATACATGTCACTCTTGTGATGATATCAACATTAGTAATCGGTCATGTAATGCATGAAATGAACATAAAAAAGGCCGGCGATCCATAAATTAACCACTCATTGTCTTGTTCTCTTTCTTACAGATTTGTGAACTCGCCGGTCTTGCGGTTGGAGCTACCGTCCTACTAAACGTTCTCTTTGCCGGGTACCTCACAGTAACTAATTATCTTTTTCTTGTCGTTTTGGATATCAACACAATTATCTCTAACGTACACATTTGACTATTGTTTTCCTAATTTATGTTAGAAAAAATTATTGGATAAGGAAGTATTTTTCATGACAAATCTACTGTGTGACAAAATCTAAATATTTATGTCCATTTTTCGACTGCACCCTAAAAACGACATTATTTTGGAACAAAGGTAGTAGTAAATTAAGTCGGAATCACAGGTGTTTCTTTGATTTTCTGAATAATATATAGTATCTGCAAATGGACTTGATATGCAGGCCTATATCAGGAGCATCCATGAACCCCGCAAGGACCATCGGCCCGGCGATCGTCGCCGGCCGTTACACCGGCATCTGGGTGTACATCGCCGGCCCGGTTTGTGGGGCGGTGGCCGGCGCCTGGGCCTACAATCTCATCCGGTTCACCAACAAAACGCTGCGAGAGATCACCAGGAGTACATCCTTCTTCAGAAGTGCAAGGAGTAGCTAGCCCAAAACAAACCAACTTACAGTGTTAATGTTTCTACCATTTTCTAGTTATATTAATGGGGAATGTAGTACTAATACTGCGATTGCAGTCACAAGTTTTTCACTTTTTTTCTCTTGGTCATTTCTTTACATGCTTGCTTGGATTGTTAGCTTAACCATTGCAGGATTGGGTCACCTAATTGTTGTAATTTTCCTTGTGAAGAAAGCATTGACCACTCTCTGTAATTCGAGGCTCCGATGATGTGACATCCTGACATTTGAGAAGGCTGCATGGCAGTCTGATATACTTGCAAATAGTTGCAACAATCGGGTCAAATGACATGGCCATCATGCATCCTAATCAAATGGCTTGTGCATGTAATTCCATATTTCTTGAGGAAGTCAAACATGTGGGGATTGTATATGTGTCTCGTTATTGAGAGTTGCTTGAAACATGACGCTGCTCTTGATACTGATGAAAGGGGATTGACATTTTTTCCTTCTAATTTGTAACTTTGATTGTCCAAATGAAGGAAAGTGCATGTGATTTGTTAAGTAAACAAATGAAAACAAGTCTTAATTATGATCCTGCAATCGCGCGGGCTATGCAGTATGCACGCACTTATACACCATGAATCCATGATCACCAAGAAAAAAATCCACAGCATTAGCCACATATCAATATGCTAGATAACTATGACAAAAAGCACAAGCGGTTGCACTGCTCAGCAAAAATTTGCAACGGCATCATGTACATCCTCCCTTTTCCACCGAGGGATCGTACAACTACAACACCAAGAGCATTTTAAAAAATATATATATTATTTTTATTATTAACCCTTGCCCAGCTTATTTCTAAATCTAAACCTTTTAGCCATGTGTGGCAAACAATACTGCCACGTCACGAGGTAAATCTGGCCTGAGTTAGAAAATGGCTATTTTGGCCACGGCACTGTCTCTGGCGTGGCCAAACAAAACTGCCAGACAGCCAGAGTGACAAATTTTGGCCATGACATGATGATTGGCGTGCCAATATTATTTACCCACACTCGGATCAGATTTGAAAATAAGTTAGGCGAAAGGTCATTAATAAGAAATAAATTTAAAAAAGGTTAAATAAAAAAATCTAACACCCAGTCTGCTTCATATAGGCAGGGATTTTAAAAGGGGAAATGGATGATTTGCCACTTCTAAGGTTCTAGTTTTAGGATTTGCCACTTATAAGAGTTTGTTTGATAATTTTTCACTCTTAAAGTAAAAATAGCTGAGATTTGCCACTCCCACCGTGTATTGGCATTTTAATATTTTTGTTGGATGAAAAAACACATGAAAAGACAATCTTGGCCCCACCCTTGTTCATCCTTGGACCCGCCCCAAATCCCCTCGACCCATGGCTTATTTGGTTGAAGGCCTGGAAGAAAATTGACTGGCCGAGAGGGACCCTGGAGTCTTGTAGCTTGTTTGGTTCGCTACCAGTACTTATCCCTGGCCCAGGCAGAACCACCAGGCACATGCATACAAAAACCAACACCTAGGAACCATGCTACTAAGCCTCTTGTCTCTTTCTTTAGTTCTTTCTCTCTCTTTTTAATTAAATATGCTAAGAAAAACTAAAAATTATATAAAAACATTTAGGTAATTGATGAAATCAAGTGTTCCAAATTTAAATTTTATTTGAAAATAAGGATTTTAAAATCTGGAATTGCACAAAGATTATGTGTTTTACTATACTACACTAGGGCTAATCAACTAGCTGCTAAAAAACAACAAAACATATTCTACATCACCATGTTTTCTGCACTCAGGAAGCGTATTACTGTTATAAGTTTTTTCTCATTAGCTTTCTAAAGCACATGCTTACAACCAAACAAATCATCTCAGGCTTTCTTGGTCTGGCAAAAATCATCAAATTTCTAGGCTACTTTCAGACAACACTTTTTGTCAGGCAGATTGTCCCCATTCTCCACCCTTCTTCCTCCTTTCCATTTGCAACGAGCAAGAGAGCGAGTGCGAGGTGGCAAGCCATGGGATGGCATCATCGTTGACTTACTCTTCTCCGTTCCACTTCCATGCCAGCGACAAGACCAACATCATATATGTTGTAATATTCCAAATTTTGCTCTTTGTAAAAATTTCATTCAAATTATCAATTCAAAGTTTTGGCTTTCATTTGGAGTTTTTACATTTATTTAAAATTCGAATCCAAATTTCTATGTTTCAATCCAAAACTCGTCTCCAAAAATCAAGATTCAAATTTTGTAATTTGAACTATCCTCCCCATTTTTTTCTTCCCTCTTCTTTCTTATTTCTTTTTGCTTCTGCTTTGCTCTGTGCTTGCACCCAAGTAGTGCGAGCCGCGCCCACGCCCAGCTGCGCCATGCCGCACCTGAGCCCCGCTCGAGTCGGTGCCACTCCAGGCCTCACCCAAGCCGCACCGTGCGCGTCGCGTGCGCACCTACGTGTGCCTCTGCACCGCATCACTTGCGTCGTACGCACCCCAGCTGTGCGCCCTCGTCCGCGCGACTTCAAGGCCACCATCGTTGTACCTACATTCATGTCGCCATCATCACTCCTCTCAAGTGACCGTTTCCCGTCCGCATTCACGCACATTGAAGACCCGAGCCAAAACCGTCGTTGTTTCCCGTCGTGCTCGCACCCTCTCCTTTGCCCCTCCTCCCTCTATAAAATGAGCACTGTGATCCCCTCGCCCTCCTCTTTGTTTTGCTCCAAACACCACCCTCTAACTCATAGCCGTTCGGTTGGAACGCCATTCGCCGCCGCCTTCTTCCCCAATGCCAGCCGCAAAACCACCTCGTTCTACCACCGGACCAGTGAATTTCTACCTCATCCAACCGTATCACATCGTGTTCTCGAGGCCGAGGAACATTTACCCTCAATTAATTTCACTTTTTCCACGGAGGTTCGTCGAAATCGGATCGTCTTCTTCCCCTACGGCGCCGCCCCCGCCACCTGTAGGTAGGGAACCCCTTCGGGTTCCATTTTTCCAGTCATCGCCGACTCTCGAGCCGCCTCTCGCTGCCGCCGCTGCCGCAAGCCTGTGCCGCCTAGCGCCTCCTCTGTTCTGCTCTATTGTGCTCTCTCTATGTTTTGCTCTTTGAGGCACTCACATTAGAGGCCCACTTGTCATTCCTTCTTCTATCTCAGTCACTAGCTATAAGGCCCCATGTGTCATACTCTATGCTTTTGCATTATAATATAAAAACAAAATATTCCCTAGAAATTCCCACTTTCTCATTTTTCAGGATTTTCCAAATCCAACGAACTTCCGGATGTTCGATCTCTTTAATACGAACTCCGATTTAGTCAATTCTTCCTCCTAAATTCATATAAATTCATAATCTATCTGGTAGTAATAATTTTATAATTTTTGGATTTTATCTATTTTCTGTTATTTATTTTTGTCTCATTTCCCGCGTGTAGAGTACGACACCGTCGAAGTCAATTTGGATCAACCGGACGCAATAACCTCAACCTTCAACAAAGGCAAGTCTCATTTGATCATATTGTACCTATGTTTTCCAAATCTTGTTTTAAATTCCAAAATTAATATGCATTGCTATTTACATAAAATGATAAGTTCAAATCCTAGGTTGTAGTTAATCCTAACTTTGTTAATGTCTTTATTTGATGTTGTTAAACCTCAAACCTTTGTCACCCTAGTATAGAAAATCCATGATATTGATTAAAGTATTGTTGGGTTAATTAATTCGGTAAAATTGCTTAGACATGTGTTGTCGGTCATGATTACCCATTGGGATGAAATTATTATTACCTTTTATGCAAATTATTTTGAAAAATGTATGGCAATAGGTATTACCATTGATTTATAAAATAAAATAAAATAAAATAGTGAAAATTTATTAAGACTTAGGCGGATGGTAAATTCAGACAGGTGCAGTTAGAGCACGAGAACTTGTAATATGTTAAGTTCCGCCTAGATCATATTAAGAACTGACGCTTGTGTATATTTAAACTGAGCAATACCGTACAACCATATATCCTAAATGAGAAGGACATGGCTAACTAATTTACCATGTTTTAGCATTACGCCCGCAGGCTGTTATTGTTAGGTGTTCCTTTTTTAGATTGTGCAGACGATGGTAGTTCACGTCCATTTTCTGTCAGGGCTTGCTCTGGGCAATGGTAATAAACGTCCATATCCGGTTAGGTTATCCCCCATAACGGTGAGCTCCGGATCGATAATAAATAACGTTCATAACTTGGAGGTTAAGCTCATCGGGCAAGTTGGTGTTAGAGCGTGGTATTATAAAGGTCTTGTGAGAATCACTTAATCGCACACCTAAGGAAGCGTATCATGGCCAACATTATAAGTTGATTATCTTGTGTGGGTCTGTAAAGTGTAAAACTATTCGAATAGGCGTACCCACGATCAAGGGCCAGCAATGTACATTTTCATATGATAGATTTTAGTTTTGTTTTCAACGAATTATTTTGGGAATTCGGGAGTAATTGGAACTCTTGGATTATTATACTGGCAACTAGAGCCTCGATACTAGTGATTGGTAGTTAGAACATTCACTAGTGAAACAATTAATTACTTTATCGAAACTACGTTTGTCAAATGTGCTTTATAAAAGTTGTTGCAACATAAAATATTGTTTTGTGCCAAAAAAAACCGTGTAAGTCCCATTTGTTAAAGCTATACGCCTATGGGTATGCATCTTTCCCAAAACTTACGGAGTACTTTAGGTACTCATGTGCTACACTCAAATTAAATCTCAATGTGCTACACTCAAATTAAATCTCAATGTGCTACACTCAAATTAAATCTCAAAAACCTTCTACGACATAAAGGAAGATTACGACTCCTTTGCATGTGGCTTTGATGAAGGACACCTATAATACTAGGCTACGCTCTCCAGTCGAATGCCGATGGGCAATTTGATGGGTCACCACTCGGAGTTTATTATTTATTGTTTCCGTTGCTGTAAGACTTGGGGTCACATGACCTTTATTGTAATAAGTGGCTTAAGACCGGTACTTTGTTATTACTTTATGTTGAATTGTGATTCAAATTTGTTATCAACGTTGCATTTACTGTATGCGCTAGCTAATAATCAAAAACTGGTACAGAAGTACATAGAAGGTTCCAATTCAGAAATACAGTCCTATGTACACGATGGAATCGTTCCGGCGCCGCGGCGCACCTCACGCCGCCCATGGCCTCCAGATCCGCATCAAGATCTTGACTGCATCCGCTCTATATCGCGTGCGGCAAGCGCGCTCTGACAAGGCAGAAGAGGCGGCGGCCATGGCGGCCACAGCGGCGGTGGGCAGGGGAAGCTCGACACGAGGGGACATTGGAGGCCCGTCAAGGACGCAAGCTCGAGGAGCTCGTCCCGCGATACGGCACCTGAACTGGAACCTCAATACCTCATCGCCGAGAAGCACGGCGGCAGACAAGTAAGAAAAACGGACGCCTAGATGCTTGCTCCCCTGATGCAATGCTGAGAAAAGCTACTGCATTTTGGATTCCAGCATGCATTCAATGGGTAAAGAAAGATTGGAACTTTTACTGCATGTTCTTCCGTTTGCATGTGGTTTTCTTGGGAAAAGATTTGTTGTGCTGTGTGGATTAATATAATGGCGATGGTCGATTCGGATTCGTGTTGTTCGGTTTTTGGCGGCGACGATGAGCAGGGAAGAGCTGTCGGCTGCGGTGGTTCAACCAACCGATCGCCGACGCGGCGTTCGCGGTACCTCGGACTGGGCAGGTGGGGAAGTAGATTAAATGGTGGAAAGAAGATAGGCATTCTAGTCTTTTTCACATTCGATTTTGAAGGGGGGAAAAAGAATACCATTAATGGAAGCGGCAAATCTCAGCTAATATTGCAAATTATAAAGCAAAATCTTACCAGCGGAAAATCTTCAAATTAACCAATGCCTTAGGAATGGCAAATCATCAATTTCCCATTTTTCAGCAAATTTCCCTGAGATAGGCAGGCAGCCGGAAACTTGGCACGTTTCTGGTCTATTCCGGTTTACCGTTTCTTTTCTATTATGATCTTCGATACTACAGAAGCATTAACATGAAATACTACCATAATCAGCATAAAGACCATACCGCTTTGGCTGAAATAGCATGTAACAAATGGGAAACGAAATCTATTATGCTTGTTTCATCTTAGAGACCATTTTGAACGTAGTCACAGTACATCCCAAAAGAAAACAAGGTTATGAGTAGACGAATGGCATGGCTCACTCAACTATAGGGACACAGAGCTTGCTGGAAATATGTATCCACCTATGATGAAAAATAGTCAACATCACACAACAAAGAAAGAAAATGATGTAACAGTTGTAGAATTACACTAGCATCTAACGGTTTAACAATGTTCACTAGCTGTTACAAGAAGAATGACAATTTATCAAAAAAATGTAATAAAGTACCATAGCAGTATATAGAAAATTGCATTCCTGCTTACAGCACTAGATTTGTTGTACACGGCCCCAGGCCGGCAGCACATGATTGCAAACTTTGGCAAGAGAAACTGGGCGCCAACAAGCTGATCACAATAAAATTGTATAAACAAAGTTGCTATATGCTGTTATTGGAACATCCTGAGGAAGTTATTTGCATAGGCCATTGGCTTGACATCAGGGTGCGGCTGCAAGATGCATCAGTAAGTATTATTAATATCTCAAACAATCTCAGGAAGTAATCAAATCATACGTGGTTCAGTTTACAAGAACATAATACAAGGGGATTCAAAATGACAAGCCAGTAAAGAAGTGCATTTTTCAGTTAGCTATGTACATATGTACAATAATACTCAATAAGTAAACTGGAGTCAACCGGCTTCAACTGACACTACCCACACAGACAGTTTGTTTGTGATACAAATTTGGTTGCCACAAAATGCATATCGGTGAAAAAATGAGAGGGTAATTCTCACCACCGCTGAGAAAGAAACAATATCTGGTTTGAGTTCTGGAGCTGTGAACCGAATGAATGCACCTTTGTTGCCCATCTGTATCAAAATTGCAATTCGCAAGATGTACAAAGCATGGTTAGATGATACATAAATGAGAGGAATATTTACGAGGAATATCAAGAACATAAAATTGATAGCTTGTTGAAACCAAAGCAGAACACAAAATCAACAAGGCTTTAAGACCAGCAAACAATTTTTGGTGTCCAAATGATGCAAATGTCACTTTGTGCATGCAAGCAACTTGCTATGGTGTCATATACCTGGTCACAATAATTAGGAGCGGAGAAGACTGTTATAAGCTTTCCATCATGTTCAATTTCATAACCCTCATCCTTCACTTCATGGGATCGGACAAGAAGGTCTGGTAGAACATAAAGCAAATGAAGGTAACAGAAATATTCGATGTGAATTTATTTCAGAAAAATAGACAAGAAGCTCTGACACAATATGGCAAGTACCCAGATTGTTTTCTTGTAAAAACCTCTTAGTCACATCTGCTCCAAAGGAAAGACCAACACCACGTTTGCTTGGACCTCTTCCAAGCTGAGGCTGAGGATCACTCCATAGTATTTCACACATTAGACCTGTCAACAAAAACAAGGAGTTACACTGCAAAATAGCCAACAGAAAAAAGGCCTGAAGGACATCATTTTGACAGAAACCTTGCATCTACCAGTGGTAGATGCAAGGTTCTATCAGAGCATGCTGCAAACATAGTTAATATCTATAACTTTGGGCAAAAACTTCATACTGAAGTTCAGCCAACCCCAAGGTCTTGGGCAGCAAAGTCTTGCATCTCATAAAGAACAGCAGATTTGGGAAATCAATAATCAAGGTCATGTGCTAGTAGGTTGACCAAGTCATGGAACTTTAGTACAATTTCCTTGTGGTTTAAGAAGACAACTGAAGAAAACGAAATGGCCAAGATGGATCAGACATTATGGCTAAATTAAATAGGAGTGAACATTCACGGTAAATTGAAAACCACAAGGTAAACCATACTAGTGTCAGCTGGAAATGAAGCAGGTTAATTAGCAAAGTAGAAAAAAGAAATGTGTACCTTCTTCAGGAGGCTCACGGAAACGATCAATGGACCTAATATCTGAGAGCTTAACTCCATCAACACTAAAGAGACCTCCATGAACTACAAAGACCTTGTTGTTGATGACATGAGCAAGGGGTAAGCAACAGAATACTTCAGCAAATAGTTCAATAAATGTTTCACCCAACTTCGACCTCACTTCTCCCTCAAAACCATATATTTTGTTCATGCTCTTGCTTTCGTGATTTCCTCTTGCAAGGTACATACCTGAATCATTGAAGAACCATCCAAAGGAATCTTAATTACATGCACAACTTTGAAGATGTTCACGCTTATAGTAAGTCATAACGTAACACCAGAACTAGTACAGTAACAAATTGCAGAATGTTGTTTAGTTCATGGAAAGTAACAAAATGATAAACAGTTACCAGTGGGGTAGAGGCACTTGAAAGCAAAAGAGTGAGTATGACTTCAACAGAAAAGATCCTCTGTCCACAAAGTCCCCATTGAAGAGGTATGGATTTTCTTCTGAGGAAGCCCATTGAGCTCAAATATATTGAGCAAATCAAGTACTGCAAAGGAAAAGCAGATTAGCCCATCAAAGTCAGTATATGTACTGAAAAAAAATACACGAACAAAGTAATGCATTTAGAAAACATAAATACCTGGCCATGCACATCACCGCAAACTGTAAAGTGACTACCATTTGGAATGCTCACATCAACAAGTGAAGGCATAGAACGCAATAACTCGAAGGCTTGTAACACAATCTGATACGCATACCTACATTAACAATTAAAAAGGTAAATGACCAAGAGAAAAGATATAACACAAGAAACACTTCAGGTATGCCCCTTGCTCGAAGTAAAAGTGTACCTTTTATGTATGCATTTCTGTTTCTTAAATTCATCCAACATCGCCTTGACGAAATCTAATGTCATTGTATCTCCATCAACTCTTGGTCCTGTGTATTGCGGCTCCACTTCTGTAAGATGCAAATGAATTGTGAATCTCAATTAGAATGTAAACTATGTAGAGAAAAGTTATGCAAATAACAAAAGCTTCCATCCACAGAAAAAAGGGAAGCTCAACGTTAGCATGCTATAGTGCCATACTGATCAATTTTATAGGATGTTACAGAAGGACATACAAGTTTCAAATATTCAATGGAACAGTAACACAGGTAAACAACAAGAGAAACAATTAGGTCCGTGTATAACAGAATGCAAAGACAGTCAGAACTAAGAGAATCACAAAAGTGCTGAATGGGCTCAATCTCAGAAGCTGACCAAGAACAACTTTTAATTAGCCTCAACAGCCAAGAAAGCACCTGGCGCTACATGAGAAAATAAGTGCAGAAAGTAAACATCACATACCTATGATATGGTAGTCAATAGATTCTGCCACAGAGCGCCTCTCTTCATCCCCTACAGAAATTGCTTCTTCAAATCTGATTTTTTGGACTGCTTTGTCACACTCTTTCAACTTTTTTGTAGCATCATGATCATTAGGGCAGATTTTTTTCACCTAGTAAATAAGGGAGAATTATTTCTACAACTTTGCAGGGGAAAACCATGAAACCAGGACTACCACAAGAAACAAAAGAATAGCAATAACATAAGAAAAGAATGTGGTTCCCATTTTTCTAGATGGTAACCTACATTAATTTCAGTATTCTACTTGGAAATGCTAATAAAGTCTAGAATAAGCAAGAAAACTGACCAAAACTATCCATTAGCAATCTGGCATTGAGCCAAGAAAACTAGGAAAACAATCTGCACACCTGCTGAAAATCCTTCAGGGCATCCTTGAACTTTCCCATGGCAAGATATGCTGCACCGCGTCTGTAATAACCCTACAAGCAAAAATTTTGTTAAAAAAAGAACACAAGTATGACAGCAAGAAGTGGCATTATCACTTACTTTTGAATATCGGGGATCAATTTCAATAGCTTTTGTAGCATCCTGCACCGCACTTCCATATTCTTCTAACTTCGTATGTGCAAATGCACGATTTGCCCAGTAAACCGCATTTGAACTGTTAAGCTCAATGGCTTGGCTATACAGCTCTATAGCCTGGGAGAACTTGTTTGCTGGGGGAAATAAGTAGTAAAAGGTTGAAACGATTAGTTGGCATACTATGTAGTATGTACTAACAACTAAGGGGAGTAGGAGGACCAAAGGACTAGGGGACACAAGTACACTAATACACTTTTAAAATATGACATAATGTTATCCAAAGTAGTAACAACAGTCAGATTATTTTATTTTATTTTTTGAAGGGCAATATCAGTAGCCTGATACCACTCTGGATATCTGAATATAGCATATAATATATAAAGTTTAAGGTCGATCGATCAATGATACTTGATATTCCCATTGATTGGGTCTCAAATTAAGTGCCAAATTTGAGCACAGAACTCTCACATCTCTACATTTCGGGCTCTCCATTCCAATTTTAAAAAGAAAAATGCAGTTCTGACAACATGTTTTCTCCATTAGAGTATTTTTTTTCTTAAACAATAGTAAATTTGTATTGAAGTGGCAGGATCTGTTTTCTGCCAGCAAAAGGAAAACAGTATAGCTCTAATTACACAAGTGAGAAGAGGAAGGTCAAATATTAACATACCCTTAAAGACATCATTTGCCTTAAGTTTGAGTTCCTCGGCCTTTTGCACATTTGAATTTGAGTTAGCCTCCATGATAGTTATTATCCTTGAGCTTTCTCCAATAGAGACCACCTCATACACTATTAAGCCCTACCCACACACTGCATTTACACAAGAAAATAAATTAGCAAACTAAGTAAAAAAATGTGAAGTATCTCATACAAGGATAACTCACTAACCAATACCTTAGCATCTTAAGTACAAACATGATGCATATTGCATAACAATAGGCATCTTTACAAATTACATTTAAAAAAATGGACATAGTACACTGCAGATCACACTATGAGGCATGCATGCCAGAAGTGGGAAGTAAAAACTTCATGAGATTGGCATGTTGCCAGAAATCAGAATAAAAAAGATACCACCAGTATTTATTCACATAGAGATGAATACAGGAGGGAGGTGACTTCACAAGAAAGCAGAGGCAGGAGCAGGGCCAGGGCAGCCCAAGAAGCCACCCCGTTAAATTCTGCAGCGCAACGAACCACCTAGACTAACCTTAGTGGAGATTTCTTTCCCACTTGAAATACAAATCACAGGCTCGTTCAGCCACTCTTGAGTCCATCTTACAGAATAAAGACAAAACAGGCCCATTTCTTAGTTTCGCTCCCATATCCCATGAGCTCCATTGGCCAAATATGGGAATCCCGATAAAAAGTCCTCCAGCTATTCTCCCATCAAGGTCCTTAATTGCTTTCTCTTTTCTATAGCAATCTTTGTACATACTATTTTCTTGGAAGCTAATTTTTCAGCCTATATCCTAATTAGTAAATATTAAATACCATAGTCTTTTTGTGCAGCACCCCAGTCCCATTGGAGATTTCCCTCCAACAAATTGCAGGACACATCCAACCACTTCTCAGTCCTCACATCCCACCTGATCTCATGTCACAGCCCATAAGACCAAACCAATACACCAAGAATCAATGACAGCACAGGTCCATCTCTCAGTCTCACTTTCGCATTCCTGGCACTCACATGGAAACAAAATCGAGTCCTGAACCTTCGTCCATCGGCTCTTCTCCCATCAAGGACCATAATTACTTTCTCTTAACTACAACATCCTTTACCATTTTTGGGGCTGTTACCAAATTACCATCACTTGCTTGGTAAGCACTTTCTCTATAATAACTATATGAACATTAGGTATAATATAAATGAATATTACGAGTTTTGAGTTTTATTTGCCTCGTGTAATAAAATGGGGTTTATTATGATGTGAAGATACATGAGCACATGCTACTACTTAATCATGTACCTTGCAAATAAGTGTTTAATTCCAAATTGAATGGTTACCAGCTGTTACCAATTTCTAGTTCTTCCACAGTGAGAGGCTATATCAAGCTCAAACGAAATGACGATCCTACAGGTTTTGACAGACAGCGCATCCATAGCACGCAAAAAAAAACATGGTTTCAGTGTCCTCACGCGGGCGCATGAGCTAAAGCATGATCCACACGAGGGGCAGACTTTAAGTGGGGTGTGGGGGTTCAGTTCAACTCCAAAATTTGGGGGAAAACAAGCCGCTAATAGAACCACAATTAAATCAAATCCACAACTAACTGGATGGATTGGAGTATCTTGGAAAGAAAGAAAGATTTGGATTCGATTGCTCACAGCAAAGAACAAAACACTTGAAGAACAATCCAAGCAAGCTACGTTAGGGCTTTCGGAAAACAGAAGCAATCATCCTAGATGTATCTCTTCCTGCCCACTCCATGCCAGCCCAGTAGAGGGGAGGAGAGAAGAGTTCTTCACCTTCGAGGTGGCGAGGCTTTGGTGGAAAGAGGTCTGCCCTGGATGCTTCTTCTCCAGCGCAGGCAAAGACAGGGTTCAGCGGCGCTGGACTCGGGAGTCTGTAATTGGGGAGCCAAGAGGGGGCATAGGGTAATTCTAAGGTAATCCTATCCAAGGATCACATAACCGTTTCCGGTCACAATCCTGCTGGCTGGCCGATACCGGTAACCGGCCAGTTACTGGTCAAACTGGGTTTTCCCGGATGAAATTCGCTCGAATTTACTTAAAAACCATTCAAAATTCGAAATTTAGAATTTAAATTTGAAAAACCCGAGAAAACCGGCCGGGATTTCTAATCCCGGCCCCCCTCCGGTAAGCGGTTTTCAATCCCTGATCCTATCCTATGTCCACCGTTTGACGGACCTCCCACACCTTTTCCGACGACAGTGGCAGATCCGGACATGGAGTACGCCCGGAGCTAAGTTATAATAGGCTAAAACTATCGCTAAATTGTGATCGAACTTTATCCACCCCTGACAACACCTGTAAAAAAAAGTGGCAAGACTAGTAAAGTTCAGACCACTGGCTGTAGTTAGTTATTCTTCACAAACAAGGCACCTTTCTTGATGAAGCATGTATAACGCACGAAGAGATTGAACACAAGAAGAGATCCAGATACTATGCTAAATAAATACTTGCAATATAATGCAGCAGAGACAGAGAAACAGTAGAACATTGCATTTTCTTTCTAAGTGCCACTTTTGCAAGAGGATCACATCGATATCATCATTCTGTTCTGTCCGTCTCTGGATAGAATAATCACATGAAGTCGAGTGTGCTATAATCAGAACACCTTGATATATCAAGATCACAGTAATATGCTTCTCTGGAAGCCCCAACCCGGAAGAAAACATGTGAGAGGAGCGTTGGAGAACACAAACATAAACATACAGAGACCTATCCAGAAGAAAGTGACATACGGAGTGGGGAGTGTCGGCAGCCGGCAGCACCCAAGCAAGTGACGAGCTGCGAGCGGCGGCGGCGGCGGCACCAGAGTGAGGAGAGGAGCGGCGGCGCCGGGCCGGAGTGAGGAGGCAGAGTTGCGGTGGCAGCGAGAAGCACCGGGAGTGAGGAGCAGCGGCGGGAGGGACCGGTCGGCGGTCGCGGGACGCAGCAGAGGCCGGCGGCTGAGCGTCTAGGTTTAGCTTTTAGGGGCAGGGGAACTGGGGACGGGGAGGATGGAGAAGCTTCTCAACCCGTATAACTTGAAATGTTTTAGGCCCAGTATGACATATGCTAGAAGGTAGATAGAATGATACATATTTGATGGGCTAACCTGGGCCACCTGGTGCTCAGCCCACCTACTACCGAGCCAAAATTTAGTTTTTTAGAGAGAGCCTAAATTTAGTTCTTATGCTCTCTCGTGGATTTATAAAGCCTCCTAGTTCTCCTCCGAAGTAAAGTAAGAATCTTAATTCTAGTATGATTCATCTAAAAACTCAGGCAACACACCACCCCAAGTCCTAAAGGAATAGGATAGGATATAAATCGTCCTATCTCAAAAATAAATCTTGACCTTAATCTTATCCGCTGAAGCCGATATGCTCTTTTAAGAATTCACTCCAAATTGGCTATGTTTTTTCCCTTTTTTCCTCCCACTTTTTGGAGTGTCTCCACCATAGGACTTATGCATATTACCACAATGTGTATGTCGATGTCTGGGCTTAGCTGCCCAGACCCTCCACTTGAGAGCTCGTACCTTGTGTAGTTTGATTAACCATACTTTCTGGTCCTACAACGCTCCATGTCATAGGTTTATACTGCCTCCGAGCTCCACCTGCTCGTCAATGCCGCGTGGTTGGTCCTACCATGTCTTCCTTCTTCCAACAGCTCACACTTTCGTCTTTCCATCTGCTAGAGTTTGTAACCATCTTTGTAGTTCCGCACATAATTGCAGACGAGATCTGAGTACCTATTGTTATCAGTTGTGTGACAAACTTATTAAAGACATTGAGATGGTCATCAACCAACCATGTGCCTTTCTCCATACGCAACATGTATAGTTGTGTCTTCAGCACCCACTAGTTTGTCAGTGATTTACCATATATAATTTTTCTAAGCCACTCCATAATTTCTTCAGTGAATTTCCTTGATCACAAAGTATTTTACATCATCAGAAAAACATAGACGGACAGTGAGTCACAATGTCTCAACACTCGCGACACACCCAGTTGCACGCCACGACCACATCTCTTCCTTTTCGCCTAGAGAAGCTCCTCACTAGTCGTCATCATACTATTGAAGATCATGTTATTTCTTTCTCGAGACTTGGATTTCTGAATCCGAACGCTCTGTGTATTTCTGCACCAGTCCCTGGTCAATAGCTAGTGCACACAGTGGATACATCGTTGATAACAAGTTCAAATCACGATTAACATAAAAGTAATAACAAAGTATCAGCCTTAAGGCCACCTAATACAAAAGAAGTAAAAAAGACCTTGAGTCTTACAATAGCGGAAACAACAAATGATAAACTCCAAGTGGTGACTCATCAAATTGTCTACCGGCATTCGAGTAGGGAGCGCAACCTAGTAGTTCGGGTGCCCTTCATCAGAGCCATAGGCAAAGTAGTCATAGTCATCCTCAGCATCATTGAAGACTTATGAGATTTGTTTAGAGTGTAGCATGTGAGTACATAAAGTACTCCGCAAGTCTTGGGAAATATGCATATTTAACAATTGGTCTATAAGGTTCTTTTGCACAAAAGAAGATTTAATGTGAAAACGTTTTTCATAAAGCACATTTGACAAACGTAGTTTCAATAATTAAACTAAATAGATTGACTAGTGAAGGTTCTAGCTACCAACCACTAGTATCAAGGCTCTAGCCGACAAGGTTCAAAGGATAGGGCTCTAGCTGCCCAACTAGCTCTAGCTGCCAGAAACACTACTCGAGAGTCCCAACTGCTCCCAGGTTATCAAAATTTACTCTTTTGAAATCAAAACTAAAATCTACCATGTGAAAACGCACCTTGCCCGCCCTAGACTATGGGCACGGCTATTCAAATAGTTTTATACTCTGTGGAGCTTGGCCTACATGAGATAATCGACTTATAATATCCGCTTCACACCTTCCAAAGGTATGCGACTAAGAGGTTATCATAAGACCTTTACAATACATTATCCTTACATCAGCTCACCCGATGAGCTTAACCCCAAGTCATGGACGTTATTTACCATCGATCCAGAGCTCACCATTGTAGGGGATAACATGCTTCACCAATGTGGGGGATAACCTGCTTAGACACAGACATCAATTACCATTGCTTAGCACAAGCCCCGACAGACATGGAAGTTATTTACCATCGTCTGCACGACCCAAAATATGGAAGTACATTTACCATATTCTGCACATCTCAAGATATAGAAGTACATTTACTATAATCAAGAGAACATCTACCAACTACAGCTTGTGGGCTTAATGCTTAGACTCGGTAAATTATTCAGCTAGGTCTTTCCCATTTATGACATGTGGTTATACGGTAGTGCTCAGTTTGGATAGTCACAAGCGTCGGTCCTTAATATGACTTGGGCGGAACTTACCACAATATAAGTTTTCGTGCTCTAGCTGCACCCACCTGACTTACCATCTACCCAAGTCTAAACAGATTTTTACCATTTTATTTTATTTTGAAAAACAACAGCAATACCTATTACCATACATTTATCAAAAAGATTTGCACAAAAGGTAATAATAATTCCTCCCATTGGGTCATCAAGATTGAAAAAGCATGTCTAAGCAATTCTACCATGTTTAACTATTCCATAATGTTGTAATCAATATTGAGGAGTTACTATGCTAGAGTTACAAAGGTATAGGACAACAATTATCAAAGGAAGACATTAATAATTTTAGGTTTAACTAACAACCTACAATTTGAACTCATCATTTTATGTGAAATAGCAATGCTTAATACTTTTAAAACTAGAAACATAATTTAAAAATCATAGGTATATAATGTTTAAAGGAGACTCGCCTTCATCGAAGGTTGAGGTCACCGCGTCCGGTTGATCCAAAACTAGCTTCGGCGGCATCAGACTCTGCAAGCGCGAAACAAGGCAAAATAAATAACAGAAAAACAAATAAAATCCAAAAATTTAAAATTGGTATTATTAGAGAGATTATGAATTTAGAAACAAGAATCGATGGAATCGGAGTTCGTATGTAGGAGAACGAACATTTGAAACTTTGAATATCACAAGAAATGATGAAAATTGGAAAAGGAATGAATATTCTAGAGAATCTTTTATTTTAAGGAATTAAGGGAATTAAACGAGTGGCTAACTTTGGGGCCCCACATGTCAATGACCTCAAGATAGAAAAGAAGAAGAAAACAGAGTAGAAGTAGGGATTAGCTCCACAGGCGGCTCGGGCATGGCAGTGGCGTCGGCAAGGGGAGGGGCGGGGCAGCCTGCCAACGGCAAAAATGGGTTCTCACAGGGGTGGAGATCCCATGGGCAGCGACGGCGGCGCACGGGGCGTGCGGTGGAAGCGGCGTTGTGGTGGTGCCCAGGAAAACAACGCAAGCATGGGGAGCGCCCGGGCATGGGGAAGGTGTAGGGCCAAACGAGGAGGCGAGAGAGTGTCCGAGGAGGCGGGGTGATGATGGTCGGTGTCACAAAAGAGGAGCGACGATGACGACGACATACTATGGCGAGATGAAACCCAAAATTGAGAAAGGGGATGGAAAGGAGATTACCGAGAACACGTTATGACGCGGTCAAATTGGCCGGAGGATCAAGTGATGGAGGAGAATTCGGCCTTGAGGGAGAAATGGCAAAATTCCGATGATTCATTGCATGAAGGACCAAATCGATTTAGGGGAAAGGATCATGAGGCTTAGGAACACACCGTGACACGGTTTGGGAGGCAAAAACTTCACCGGAGCGGCGAGAAGAGTTAATGGGGTGGCGGCCGAACTTCAGGAAGAAGGCGGTTCGCGACGACGGGCCCTCTAGGGGGTAGAGAGGGAGTTTGAGAGGGGGACGAGGTCGAGGAGGAGCGGCACGGCTCAGAGAGCGCACGGGCGCAGGTGGTGCGCCAGGCTGCGCGGGACAGGGCATGGGCACGGGCGGCTCAGGGTAGGGCATGGGCACAGGAGCGTGCGGCGTGGCGGGAATCTAGGTGAAAGAGCAGGGCAGGCGTGAGCGGGACAGGCGACGCGGATGCTGCTAGGGTGCAGCCGGGCATGGTGTAAGATCGAGGAGGTCGACTAGAGGGGGTGAATAGGCGGTTTTAAAAACTTCTTTGACTAAAACCGAGTTTTAATGCGAAAGCTAAATCAATTCGGTTTTGCATAATTAAAGCCTAAAACAACTAGTCTTTACTAAGTGCACCGACAGAGATAAGCCTACTGACAATGATAGCATCACACAAACACAAGTAAGCAATTTAATTCTATGAATGTAAATTACACAATGTAAATTGTAATAGAGTAAAACACAAGAATGCAAACCACATAGACACGATAATGTTTTACTGTGGTGTTCGGAGACTTGCCGGTCTCCCCTAATCCACGTTGAGGTAAGCCCAATCACGTTGGACCGGCTCCACAAATTAAGCCAACACCTCCGAGGTAAGTTCAACTACTTGGACCGGTTCCAAAACGAACCAACACCTCAATCCACTCGGGATTGCTCTTCCTCCACTCCGGAGATGGCAAGCACCAAACCAGTCACAACCGCTGGCCCTTCTCACAAGCTTCTTGAGAAGATCACCGGACCACGACGCATCCACACCGTCTAGGTGTCGGCAAACACCAAGAGTAACAAGCCAAAGACTCTCACTTGAACGAATCAAGTGTCTAAGCTCAATGGATACACAATCCACTACCTAATGTAACCTATGCACTTAGGATTTTCCTCTCAAAGCTCACTAAGTGCAACACATGCACAAAAGAGAGGAGATGGCTTGCTCTTAACTCAAAGGAATGGGAATGGCACCAGCAACCATACACTATCTTTTCCACAACCAGCCAAGGTGGGTATTTATAGCCCATACACAAAAACTAGCTGTTGGGAGTTTTAAGAAAAAATAGCACGGGCGGTAGTACCTCCATTCACCGACTGGTACTACCGTACCTAGCTCAACAGTCGGAATCAGCAGCAAAAAGCACTCTGAACTAGCCGTTGCAAAAGCGGCGTGGTACTACCGCCAAGGAACATACGGTAGTTCCGCTCAAAGAGCCTGGTACTACCGTTTTCCAAGAGAGCAAAAACACGCTCAAAAGGTGTCTCTCTAGAAAATATGTACCGCCAACAAAAGTCCGGAACTTTCAGTGCGCGATAGTTCCGCTCAAGGAATGCGGTCATATCGATTGGTCCTCGAACAAGTTTTCGACCAGGTCTACGACTACACAGGTCTATGACCATGCAAGTCTACGACTAGGGTCTACGACCACTATTCATAAATAGTGTCCACTACCATACAGGTCTACGACCACTGTTCACCACAATGTCCACGACCACGTAGGTCTACGATCAAGGCCTACGACCACTGTTCACAAACAGTGTCCATAACCACGCAAGTGTATAACCACTATTCACCACAGTGTCCACGACCACGTAGGTCTACGACCACTGTTCTATGATCGGTGTCTACGACCACGCTGGTCCACGACTACAAACGTCTACGACCAGGGTGTACGACCACTCAGGTCTACGACCACTATTCACGAACATGTCTACGACCACTCAGGTCCGACCAATGTCTTTGACCACTATCTACGACCACTCAGGTCTTCGATCAGTGTCTTCGACCACACAGGTCTTCGACCAGTGTCTTCGACCACTCAGGTCTTCAACTAGTGTCTTCGACCACTATTCACAACACGGTCTTCGACCACTGTTCACAACATGGTTTACGACCACTGTTCACGACAAGGTCTTCGACTACTGTTCAACAAGGTCTTCGACCAGGTCTACAACCACTAATCTCGACCAGGTCTGGTCAGACCGCTCAGCAGCCTGTGGTCATATCGCCAGAGACAGAAAACAAGGATTTTGCATTCCGCTTTAACTCAATTTGCAAAACATATTTGTCAATTCATGCAAGATACACACAAGGGATGAAAGCAAAATTCTCAATAAGTTACAAAATACATTTGCCAACTTTTAGAATCAAGCCACAAGGAATAAGGTACATGGACTTAAACCATTTGCAAAATACATTCACAAACTAAAGTCACATGCTACAAGGATTATGCATGAGTCTCAACTATTTGCAAAACACATTCGCAAATATAGGCAACATGCTAACGAGAGCTAGAGCAAGCACAACGAACTATCAATATATGACAAACTCAAGCTACTAGTCAAGACTCCTCTTAATAGTACATTCTATACTAGCAATCCAGTCTCCAACCAAACATCAAGACCGGTAAAAGACTAGGAACACATCCTTAGCCCTAGCTAGTCATGCCTTTGTCTTACACACCTTCTTGAAACTTGATGACGCACATCTTCACTTCAAGTCTGGGTTCTTGACTTGAATATCATCAACACATGATGACATCTTTCATTTACCTTCCATCAACACATGATGGATCTTCTCTTGACTTGATGATCAACTTATGATCATCTCTTATTCGGGATCTTGATACGTATCAACACATGATGCATCCTTTATTCCAAGCTCTTGACTTGATGACGATCAACTCATGATGTCATCAAAAGTCTCCAAACTCATGGAACATAACCTATTCATCCAACTCATAGAAAATGTTAGTTCCATAGTATAATTGTTATTAATTACCACAACATACCATTAACTCATAATGGTGGGACAAGATACTTCAATCTTTCTCTCTTTGATAATTGATGACAACCATCATAATTACAAATGATTGCATATAAATAATGAGTATATATGAACTACACAAGTTTTATATACTCAAAGATATGTTTTAAAGTAGAGATCCCAAATATATATGGATCAAGAAATATGGATCAATACCAATGAAACCATAAAATATAGAGTGAACTCCCCCTAAATATGTGCATATACAAATGTGTAAAAGAAACATATGCATATATCCAAGTTAACCTTTTAGTGGAGTTCAATCTATATTTTGAATCCGAGGAATGCAACAAGATATAAGAATATGATGTTGAATGCATACCTCTTTGATTTTCACCTTTATATCCAACTAAAACTAAACAATAGGTATAACAATAGAAGTGTTAATCTTATAAATAGATTTATCATTAATCACCAAAATACTCTAGTAACTCATAATGGCGGGTCTAGATTCTTCACATGGGCAGCGGGAGTGCGCATGGCACTAAGCGCACACGGTGCGGGGCAGGCGTGCACGGCGCGGTGTAATTCGCGGCGCTGATGGAGCAGAGAGACAACATGGCTGGGGCGTGCACACGGTGTGGCGCTGGCGTTGGAAGCCATGGGCGCTCACGAGCAAAACAACAATGGCAAAGGAAAGCAAAGGAAAAAAGAAAGGAAAGGAAAGAGTGAGGAAAAAGAAGGAAGGGAAAAGGAAAAAGGGGAAAAGAAAAGAAAGGGGTTTTTGCCCAAGAAAAATGAAATGAAATTATGAGATTTACATCTCGGAGAAAATTCAAATTTGAATTTGAATTTGAATTTCGACTGAGATTTGAATTTGAGATGAATTGACAAAGAGAATTTGAATTCTAGATGGCCGAGAAAGGAATTGATTTAGGAACAGAGATTTGAACTGAGGAAAGGAATTTGGATTTTGATTTGGAGTTGAGATGAGATTCATGATTTGATTGAATAATATTTATATAAGCAAGAATTTAAAATTAAAAGCCAACACTTTGAAATAATTAGTTGGATTAAATTTTACAACAAAGAAAAGAAATTTTGGAAAAGGAATAAAATAAATAGAATTCCAAGGAATAACAAAGGAACTTGGAAAGCCCAAAAATTCAGAAAATCAAATAAACCAATTTTTGCATTTAATTGAAGTTTGATTTATTCATATTAAATTGGTTTATTTTCTGAAATTTCAAATTAAGCTTTAAGAAATGAAGACAAATCAAATGGTTGTTTTAAGTCCCAAAAATTGAGACGTTACATTCTTTCCTTCCAAACCGTCCAGTGTAGTAGGCTAGTTATAGTGTCCGCTTCGGAGTGGATTTTCTCGCAATTACCCACCAAACTTACGTCGACAAGTGGTCCAGAGAGGGGATGGGGAAATCAATGCCAACCAAGTTTGTGAACATGGACCAAAGCCCTCTAGAAAAAGAGCAATCGACGAACAGATGTTTGAAAGTTTCAGGCACCGCATCACATAGACAACAAGTACCTTGGTTGAGCCATGCTCACCTTTGCAAATTATCAGCCATGAGGCATCTTTGGCGAACCACCAGCCACATAAAAATTTTGCACTAGGATGGTGTCTCCTCAAAATGCACTTGTGGTATCCAAAAGTTGTTGTTGTCGCAAAGAAAAGATGGTAAGTTGACGCTGAGGTATACTGACCATGCGGCGTCGCCTTCCAAACTATGATGTTAAGTGTCTTGCTGTTACTAGCTGAATTGAAGCGACAATGTCCCAAACCTGCAGGTATTCCCGAATAGCTTGAACTGACAGCCCTCCTCTTATATCTCTTACCCAGGTATGATTACATATGGCTTCAGCAACTGTGTTTTGAAATTTATGAACAAAAGTACAGAGGATGGGTGCCAAGCTTTCGATAGAAAGTCCCACTTTGATCCAGTTGTCATGCCAAAACTTAGCTCGACTTCCGTCTCCCAACAAGACCATCATGGCTCCTCTGAACATTAGCAATAAGTCTAGCTCCTCATTGACCAGAGATAGCACTATAGTTTTGTTGCTCCGCCCATCTACCCTAATGCCAGTGAAAGCAAAGATCCATTCCAAAGTAGCTGAGGTTGTGGATGCCAAGACCGCTATTCCCTGTGGGCATGTATAGGATCAATTACGACAGTCAGAGGGTGGGTGAATGACTCCTACAATTTTTTCCTAAGTATTTAGCAACCTTTTCACTCAATAGCTATAAGCAGTTAAGAAGATCAAGATTGAACTTACGACCAGCGGAAACCAACAAACATAAGCAACAACCAAAGAAAAACCGCAACATAACTGCTAGAGTGGTCTAACCACCAGCTATTGGGCGGTCTAATCGGTAGCACCCGAGTGGTCTGACCGCTTCCCTGCTGACAGACTGAAAATAGCACGATTTCAAATCAGGAATTTCACCTAACTTTTGATCTACTTTTTCAAATCACATCAAATTTGAAACACAAATACCCTAGGATATCTGGAACCTTATTCCAACCAACAAATTCAGGGATTGTTGTCAAAGTTCCCACCTTTGTCCGTTTTAGGGAAGAGTGCTCAAGAATCGGGCAAAAAGAGGGAAAGCGTGATCTACTCAATCTAGTGAGATCTAGTCTGCAAAGATGATCCTAGATGTGTTCCTATAAGTCCTAGCAAGCTATATCTCAGCACGAATCACACTAGAACATGATGGAATGAAGAATCACTAAGAACACTTAAAGAGGGCAAGAAAATCAAACAAGAACACAAATAAGACATGGAGGAAGAAGTTTGATCTTCTATTACCACTTGACGATGTAGTATTACAATCATTCCACCAGGAGGACAAAACCCTAAGGGCGGCACCTAGCTCTCTCATCCAAACCCTATATTCTCTCTTGGAGGTTCAAGTGAAATACTTACCCTCTTTCTCTCTAATGCCCTCTTATATAGTGGTGACTCACAAGAAACTCTAACCTAGTTACAAACTGGATCACATCCACCATACACACCCATGGGAACCCGTTAACCCAATACATAATCGGGTTTTTCACTCAAAACACCCACGCATGCTTTTCAAAGCATCGTCTTTATTTTTAGCTCCATTAGCATGAATCCATCATGTCTTATCCTCTATGAAGTCTCTTTGATCTAATCCGCTTAAGCCACCACCACGGTTTTGCAAAGCGCTCACTTTTTTGATTTTAGGTAGGTGACCACATTGCCCCTCAACCGATGTCTCTCGAATCCTTTACCTCGAAGAATCGTTAATGCTTCATCACCTTCCATGAGAACCTAATAACTTCCCGCCAAGCCTTTCATGTGTCCAGATCCCATCAAACCGTCATCGCTTGCAAACAGACCCTTGTCCATCTTGTACCTTGTCTAAGTCTAACTATCTCACCCAGCCGCCATGTCCGCTCTGGACATTGGTTCTCCTAACCAAGGCCCGATCCACCGCAGTTGACCATAGTTGTCACCGGAACCACCTAAACAACAATAGATTAAGAAAACCATTTTCGAGCACAAGTTCATTCCAACCAAACCCTCGTCCATCCATAAATGCACAACACAACTCACACGCTAATCCTAACCTAGCAACTAGAACCAATTCCCAAACCAAACTATACAATTTAGTACCAACTCGCCAAAATCGGTCTGACCGCCCAGAATTCAGGGAAGCAGTTTGACTGTCAGCTCCACGCCAATCAGACCGCCACTCACTCCTTCTTAGCCTGAAATCTTCTAGAAATTTCAAACTCTACCTACTTTTGGCTCGATGCTAAATTTGTCGTGGAACCTAGTGCAAACACATCTCTCACTACTACAGAAAACCTCATCACAGACGGTTTGGAACCGTCATCATAGACGATTTTTCGAACCGTCTGAATTTTTATATCTATGATAACAGGCATTATCACAGACGGTTTTTGAGCCGTCTGTGATAGTTACTATCACAGATGGTTCTTGTTAAGAACCGTCTATGATAGTCTATTTTCAAAGACATTTCTTGTTCAGAACCATCTGTTATAGTTTTTTCTAGTGCAAGAAAAAAAATTGCAGCACGCTCACCGGCTCAAAGCGGTCTCACCATGTCAAGAACAGCAGCAACATCAGCTTCCAAGAACAACTCCTCACACAACCAACAAAAACCAATTGTTAAAGCAGAAATAAAAGATCAAGCCGCCTCTGCCACGGCCACCACCACCACAAGCACGACCACCACAAGCACCAGTAACACTCCTCCGATGGCTGTGAAAGAGGAGGAAGTGGTAGGGTTAGAAATAGAGAAAGGCGTAGATGATACCTCAGTTACAATAGATGATCACAATGATCTCATGCAGTAGATGTTCAGCCAGAGCTACAGGCTGATGATCTCGAAGGCCAGCCACCACGATGACTTCTTCGCCGACCTAACCGAGTTGGAGTCGGACCCCATGAGCCTAATCTTCTCTAAGGAGTACATGGAGAACCAGCCTGGTGTGTGATATGTATGCAGGAAATCAGAGGAAACACAAGGGAAGAAGGGAAAGAACCTGGAGAGAGGGTGAGGTGTCCATCTCTAGCTGAACTCGTTGTCCTACCATGGCAGGCTCAGCTTCCTCGCTGACAGTGCGTAGCACTTGGCGCCATTCCCCTTCTCCAGCCACACCCTATGCTCCTGTTGATAATCACACATGTTATATAAGGACAGCCTCAAAATATTTTGCCTCCCGCGCACAGGTTCAAAAATTTTCAAACTCCCACGTTGCGAATCACAGATGGTTTCATACAAAAACCGTCTGTGATGACATATCACAGACGATTGTGATAAGTATCTCATCACAGACGGTTCTTAATACGAACTGTCTGTGATAAGTATCTCATCACAGACGATTTGTATCACGAACCGTCTGTGACTTGATTTTACCATGGGTTACAATTTCCTTACTCTCTGATTTTACCTTGGCTTGCAATTTTCTCTCTGATTTTACCATTGTGTGCCACGGTAGGGGATTGGATGCCACGGCAGAGGATTTGCTACCACAGCAGAGAATTGTGTGCCACGATAGAGGATTGTGTGCTATGGAAGAGGATTGGTTGCTCCAGCAGAGAATTTTGTGCCATGACAGAGGATTGTGTGCCACAGCATAGGATTGTGTGCCGTGGCAGAGGATTGTATGCCACGGCAGGGGATTGGCTGCCATGACAGATAATTATGTGCTACGGTAGAGAATTTTGTGCCACGATAGAGAATTGGCTGCCACAGCAGAGGAATGACATTTCAAGCTATGGTAAAATCAGAGAGAGAAAAATTTCAAACCATGGTAAAATAAGAAAGTAAGAAAAATTTTAAGCCATGGTAAAATTACAGAGTAAGAAAAATTTCAAGTCATTGTAAAATCCATATTGTAGACGATTTATATTAAAAATCGTCTGTGATAAGATAAATATCACAGACGGTTCGTATTAAGAACCGTCTGTGAAGTATCACAGACGGTTCATGATACAAACCGTCTGTGATATGACGATATATCATAAACGGTTCTTAATACGAACCATCTGTGAAATATCACATACGGTTCATAATACCAACTATTTGTGATATGATAATATATCACAGACGGTTATAAAACGTCTGAGATACTTATCACAGACGGTTCGTATTAAGAATCATCTGTGATAAGTACAACACAGATGATTATAAAAAAATCATCTGTGATGAGCCGTCTAGTATGACCTGTTTTGTAGTAGTGCCTACACATGTTGTTACAAGTGTTTGATGTCTATTTACCAAAAGCTCATAGGGCCAGTCTAGCTGCTTCCATTATGCCGATCAGACCACCCTTCGTAGACTCAGCCCAAGACTTAGGAGCCAGTCTGACTACCGTGTTGTGATCTCCACATGGTCTCGCAGCATGCAAACCTTTGAGTAGGGCATCAAGCAATGTCTGTCGTTGACGCTCTCTGCCCCCTTCCAAAGAAAGCCCTTGCATCTTCAATTAATCATTTCTACGTCCCATTGGGGTGCCTTGTGCAATGTCCAAGTAAATCGGCAGGGCCATCAAAACGGACTTGATTAGGATTATACGCCCGCCCAGGGATAGCAGATTTTGTTTCCAGCACACCAACCTTTCGCCGTATTTTTCAACCAGCAGCTGGATCTTCTCCTTGCGCAACTTCCTAATGGAAAGTGGTAGTCCTAGATACGTGATGGGGAAATTCTTATGCTGGCAGTTTAGTTGATTTGCTCTCTCTGTTGTGAGCTCGTAGTCACATTGGATCGTGGTAATCATGCTCGTCTGTAGATTAGTTTTTTTTAATTAAAATAGTAGAAAAGGATCATACTGTATATATATTTATATATAGAAAATAAATACAAAAGTGTTATGTACAAACAGTAACACTACAATTAACTCAAGCTATTGTACCATTCACTAATGCGAGGTTTGTATTTTGTCTTTGCCCGATGGATAATCATGACAAACTCATGGTGGAAGGTATTCTGAGAACATTGGATCAACATTATTGAATACCTTATTATTGTGAGTTATCCAAATAGCCCAAGCTGTTAGAACGATGATCTCCATGAAGAAAGGAAGCTAAATCGTGTCTTTGGGGTCTAAAATTGATTCAAGGGTGAATGGCCCGGGCAAACATAAATCCAACGGTCTTGAACAAATGGACATGTATAAAATAAATGTTGTAATGTTTCCTCTGTACCTTGATCACACAACACACAAGAATAATCCTCTAAGTGATAATTTTTCCTTAGATTCCTCATGTTAATCCGATCTTTGAGCAACAACCAAAAAAATATTTTGTGGCGTAGTTGACAAGTGTTTGCCCATAACCATTTGTAGTAAGGAGGAATTGGTGAACTACCATAAGCATCTGATAGGCTTTAACCATAGAATATTGTCCAGAATTCCAAATGTAAAACCAGCAGTCCTCAAGTGAGAGAGTCAGATCATGAAGTATTTTGTTGTACCTGCTGATACTGCACATATGCTTGTTCAGATAGAGGTAAGTTAAAAAGGGCAGGAAGCTCCACTATGTACTTGACTGATGAAACTGTGTTGTTGACTGTCTTGACAAATGAATGTAATTCTAGTTTCTGACACAAGAGTAAATTTCTATTCTATAAGTCCTTCCAGAAAAATGTTGAATTACCTTTGCCAACCTTGCATGATGCCATTCCTTTATACAAATAAATCAATTTAAGATGATCTCTCCACCAAAATGACCCCTCTTTGAAATTCTCCGACGAATGAGAATCCTGATAATAAGCTTCCCAAACTAACTTAACGCATGGTAAGTTAGTATGATTGTACAATTTGTGAAGGTTCTTCAAAAGGAGAGCCATGTTATGAACTTGTAATTGAAGTATGCCCAGACCACCTTGTTTTTTAGTTTTGCAAACTTTGTTCCATACCATAAGTGATTTACCTCTATACTCATTTTCCGTGCTTCTCCAAAAACTCCAGAAACAATGCTTTCGAAACTTGTCAATTTGCTCTAGCACTCCAATCGGCAACTTTAGAAGACACATGTAGAAAATTGGCAATTGAGAAAACACCAAATTCACCATTGTTAATCGACCTCCATATGTCAGGTAAGCAGCGCAACTTGCAAGACGTTGTTCCACTCTTTTAACTAAGGGAAAGTAATCTTCAATTTTTGGCTTAGTGATTCCCAAAGGTAGCCCTAGGTAAGTAAAGGGCAAAGAGCCTTGTTGACAACCAAACGTCATAGCTAGAATCTCCAACTTATCAGCAAGAACATTGATTGGCACCATGAAGGATTTATGATAAGTGACCTTCAGTCCAGTGGAAGTAGCAAAAGTGTTTAGAATTCCCTTATGACAAAATAATTGTTTGACACAAGCCGACATTACTACAAAAGTGTCATCTGCATAGTGCACCATAGGAAAATCTGGGCAAGCACTAAAAGATAAAGCAGAGGAAATGACACCTTGTTACATAGCCTTATTAAGAATTGTTTGCAAAAGGTCTGCAGCCAGAACAAATAAGAGAGGAGAAAGTGGATCCCCCTGCCCCACACTACAGTGAAAATTCGTTCCTGGCACCCCATTGAGTAACACTGAAGATGTTCCAGTTGACAAAATCGTAGATACCCAACCAATCCACTTTGGCCCGAATCCTTTACTCCTCATGATAGCAAGAATTGTCTGGTGCTCAATTTTACTAATGGCCTTTTCAAAATCTAATTTAAGGACAATGATTTCCTTTTTAGATTTGTGGCAATGATGTAAATATTGAAAAGCCCAAGCAAGGCAATTCTATATTGATCGAGATTTGAGAGATCCATACTAGGTATCTTGTGTGATGGTATATATCAAATTCTGAATCAAACCTTAAGTTTATTATTCATGTTCTGGTATGAGCATTTGTTTCATTCTTTTATTTCAGCTGCAAATCATGCTTTCAATATTTCTGCAAGCATCAATTCTATTCATATGCTTACTGGTGCAAACTTTAAAGAATAGAAAGAGAACACTTTGATCGTTCTTAGGGTAATGGACCTAGATCTTGCACTTCATAAAGAACAACCCGCTGCTCTTGTGGCTAACAACTCTATTGAGGAAAAGATGGAGTTTGAGATGTGGAATCGTTCAAATTGCATGAGTCTTTATGATCATGAGGTGTGTTGTTCTGGAAGTTTTTTGGAATAGTACATCAGAACATGCCACTAACAGTCTTGAGCAAAGGTTTGCCAAAGACGAAAAGGCTGAAACAAGTACACTTTTGGCAGAACTTATCTCAATAAAGTATAGAGCTAAAGGAAACATAAGAGAGTACATTACGGAAATGTCTCATCTTGTTTCAAAATTAAAGGCACTCAAGTTAGTGCTATCTGAGGATTTGCTTGTGCATTTAGTTTTTATATTCCTTCCTGCACACTTTAATTAGTTCAAGGTGGGCTATAACGGTACAAAAAGACAAATGATCTCTTAATGAGCTCATATTCTATTGTGTGCAAGAAGAGGATAGATGGAAACAAGATAGAACAAAAATTGCTCATTTGGCTGTGACCCCTAAAGTCAAGAATAACAAGAGGAAGAGTAAAGAAGATGCAAGTGCGCCATCCATAAAGAAGAAACAAGGGCTTGAATTGGCTTGTTTATTTTGTAAGAAGGATGGTCATATAAAGAAGGATTGCACCAAATATCATTCTTGGCGTGCTAAGAAAGGTACAATTCTTACTATGGTTAGCTTTGAGGTTAACTTAACTTATGTACCTGAACACACTTGGTGGTTAGACTCCGGTGCAACATCTAACATCAGTGTGTCAATGTAGGGTTGCCTGAACTGCCAAAAGCCAAGTGATACTGAAAGATTCATCTATGTGGGTGACGAGGATTAAACTCTCTATGTATTACTTTAATACATAATAAAAGACCATACGTCTTAATGGTCATAACCCCTAAGGCTCACGACCTTACTAGCCGTAAGGATTCTAGAGGTTACATAAGGGATACCCTAGTCGGACAAGATCATGTACCTAGTCTCCGACCAGTTAAGCTGCTCGTAGAAGCTATGAACTGACATCTGGATCCAGGTATATTCCTTACTGTGTGATGAATAAAACACATGTTATATATTCCATACCACACGATGTTACATGATCCTAAGTCACTGACAAACAACCATCGTATGGTCAAGTATCTCACAGACACTTAACCGCAAAGCAGTTGATACTTCACCAACCATCGCCTCGCTCCGACCAGTCGCGACGCTTCACAACAGACGTCTTCTCCAAGAGTAACTGCCACCTTTTCAAGGGTTATTTAAGTATGGAGCACGGATAGAACAAGGAGGATCAAACAGTATCGGATTGAAGCATAGCAATTAGAATCAAACTTATGTTTAAAGCCCGATTCGTTATAATAGCAAGCATTACACCCAGTGTACTTAGGAATTAGTCCACCGCCTGGTTGTAGGCACCCCATGTAATAGCCAGTTCATACCAATAAAGAGAAGTCCCATTCTCTCATAGGAGATCCCGTGCCATTTGTCTTTATTTTATTTTGTAAGATCAGCGACTCGATCGTGACAATTTGGCGTCGTCCGTGGGGTGAAAGGCGCATATTTCTTGAAGAAATTCTCCGCTCATCAAATCCCCATCCATTCCTCCCTCATAATCGCTCATGCGGCTATGGCAGGGAATTGGGATGAGGAGAATTGGTTCGACCTGGCGGACTACTCCAATCTCGACATGGATGCATGCATCCGCACCATGCAAGAAAACGGGATGTCATCATCCTCCTACTCCTCTGGCTCACCAATCACAGACAATAGCAAAATAAACCGGATGGATGAGGATACACCGCTACGACTAGTGGCGGTTTCAGAGGAAGTTTTTCCAACCAGTTTGGAACACCCAAGAACCTCTGCAAGCCCAGTCCTCCCGACCGGCGAAAAAGGTGACAAAAGTTCAGCATCGCAACTTGAAGATCAATGTACTCTCAATGCGATCATAGTTGACAGGTACTGACCAACGGCTTTGGCGATTCTAAGAGCCAATCGACATCTGGTAATGGTGTCGATGAAACCCTCACTGGTCGTAGGCCAAGTGGGAACCATAAGGCTCGGCATACGATTGACAATTCGCCGGATCAGGCTGAGTCCACCATAAAAACCTCGGGAGGTGCTAATCACCGACTGCTCTCCATTGTGGAAACTCCTTGCGGAAGCATTGGAAGGCTCTCCATCAGTTACAATGGAAGCTCATCGAAGATCACTGCTGAAGGCACAAGGTCAATGCGATCGGAGAACATATCAAAATGCTTTGTACGGTCCTGCACTCGTTACCTCGCCACCACCTGTTGATGGAGATGGTATGGGCCATCAAGCACCAAATGCTAGAGGTAATAGAACTGATGGACGCCACTCATCCATCAGTTAATTCACCTGGTTCTACCCCAACCCGCGTGAGGAACTAGACAGGACCAACCGGGAGGTCGGTGGAAAGCATGGGTCATCTGACACCTACTGCTAAAGCAAATCTTCCAAGACCTTCGGTAACTGTACAAAATCTGCAGCGCGTTTAAAATATTCTAAATAATTCTGACCCTACTTTAGCAGAGACACCAGGTTTTCTCCAACTTGAAAGTCAGGTATCAGAAATCCTTCAGTAGACTATACAGCGTACGGAAGCGTACCGAGAACAAAGGCATTCACGAAGTCAGACCATGACTTTATCCTAATGTTCCTCCCTTAGTAGAGGCAAGCATGGTCGCATTGAAGACTAGTCGATACCAAGACCACCTCGATGATTCCGACCAAGGAGTCACGAGAGGAGAAGGTTATTTCAAGAAGCCTCTCCTTCCTCTCGTCGAGAGGAGCGATCGCTTGGACCTGATGATCTCCGACATCATCTAAACCAAGTAGATGGTCGTAGGTGTCATACCAACGTCCATGACCGATTCAGGACACTGGAGCTCTGGCATTCCAACTAAAGGAACGCTCTCCGACCGATCACAATCCGGCACCCTTCCAAAGAAGGCGCCATGAATTAATTACAGGTTGTCGAGCCTTTTCCGTAGGGCTCCAGGCTGTACGTTGGTCAAACAGGTTCTGACCAGCCAACATGGACAAGTTCAACGGAACTCAAAATCCGTTAGTATTTCTCCAAATCTATACCACTGCCATCAATGCTGCTGGTGGTGACGAAAATGTGTTGCAAATTATCTACCCACGGTACTTGAAGGATCTGCCCGATCATGGTTAGTCAACCTGCCGGTCGAATCAGTCTACACTTGGGAGCAACTTTGTGACCTCCTGATTGCGAATTTCCAGGGTACGTATGACCGCTCTGGGAAGGAGGATGATCTCCACTAAATCCGGTAAAAATCCAATGAGACTCTCCGACAATATATCAAAAGATTTAGCCATGTTCGTAATTCAATACCAGTATTGGTCGCAGAATCTTCTGTCATCTAAGCTTTCAAAGAAGGGCTAAGGAATCAACGATTTATAGAGGATATAGCAATAAATCCTCTACGAACAACTATCGAGCTTTTCGATATGGCCGACACGTGACCGCTAGCGAAGCGGTCGAGTGGAGTGAGGCCATTGATCGGAAGGATAAAATCCCTCAACCTGGCTTGGATAAGTCAGAGAAAAAGGTAAGGAAGGCTCTCAAAAAAAAAGAAACCACAAACCCAACGACAAGGAAGTCCTTGTTGTTCCTGAAAAGTTTAGCAAGGGTAAGAAAGATTACACCGGTCGTGGCAAAGCAAAGGCTCCGACCGATGGATACAAGAAAAATAAGAAGTGGTGTCCACTTCACCAGTAAGAAGGGTATGACTTGTGCACCTGCTGAGCCTAGCAAAAGAAGCTAGAAGATTACTATACAGATAAAGGCCCACTCCCCTCGATACATGAACTCGGAGAGACGGGCTCCAAGAAGGACAAAGACAGTGACAAAGAAATGGAGTACCAGGAGCCTCAACATACTATTGATGTGATCTTTGGGGGATCCTCTTTGTACGAGTCAATACATCATCTGAAGGCCATGGAGCGGGAGGTCAACCTTGCCGAATCTCCGATCAACGTCAAGTCATCCAGGTGGTCGAAGACTGTAATCTCCTTCAGCAAAGAAGACTTCCCCATCCATTCGACTCAACCAGGTAGGTTCTCTATTGTCGTTGACCCTACTATTAATAACTGTAAAGTTAATCAGGTAGATGGGGTAGTTCTTTAAATATTTTATTTGCTAGAGCATTGGAAGATAAGCAAATTCCCAAATCCAAGGTGAAACTTGTGAAGTATGCCTTCCATAGTATAGTTCCTGGTTCTACTGCTAAGCCGATATGACAGCTTTCCCTATCGGTTACGTTCGGAAGACCCAACAACTTCTGAACAGAAAAGATTTCGTTTGATGTGGTAGATTTTGAAACCGCATACAATGGAATCCTCAGTCGTCCGACCTTAGCAAAATTCTTGATAGCCACGCACTACGGTTACCAGAGTTTAAAAATACCAGGACCGAAAGGAGTCATCACGGTTTGAGCATATCAAAAAATGGCTTACACATGTGATCGGAAATCCTTAGAACTGGTCGATGAACTACCGACTAGAGAAATTAATTCGCCTACCATGCAGGTCAACCATTGAGGCCAAAGATGGCACCAAAACCTTCTGACCAGACAAAGAGCACTACTCAACAAAAACGCTTCATTAGAAAGCGCAAAAGTACTGGTCGGAGTAGGACTCAACCCCAAATAGGAAGAGTCGCTCATCTCCTTCCTCCGAGCAAACCAGGATGTATTCGTCTGGCAGGCGTCTGACATGCCTAGAGTCCCTAGGGAGGTGATCGAGCATGGGCTAGCTCTCTAGCTTGACAAGAAACCGGTCAAGCAGAAGCTGAGGTGTTTTGCACCAGATCGGAAAGAGGCAATCCAGTCGGAGATCGACAACTCCTCAAGACTGGGTTTATTCGTGAAGTTGACCACCCAGAGTTGCTCGCCAGTCCTGTAATGGTTAGAAAAGCCAATGGGAAGTGGTGAATGTGTATTAACTATACAGATCTTAATAAAGCTTGTCCGAAGGATGAATTTCCCCTTCCTCGCATTGATCAAGTTGTAAACTACTTCCGGGTGTGAGTTGTTAAGTTTTTTATATGTGTACTCAGGGTACCACCAGATTAATATGAGTAAAGACGATGAAGAGAAAACTTCCTTAATCACTCCATACGGATTTACTGTTATGTAAAGATACTATTTTATCCCAAAAATACTACTGCAACTTTCCAAAGGTTGGTGCAGAAAACCTTTAATCCACATATAGGTCGAAATCTAGAAGTCTACGTTGATGATCTGGTCGTAAAGAGCATCAACGCTGACGATCATATTCCAGACCTACATGAGACTTTCAATAACTTAAGACAATATAACCTTAAGTTTATTCCAGAAAAGTGTGTGTTTGGAGTTTCTTCTGGTAAGCTTCTTGGATTCCTAGTTTCGACTAGAGGTATTAAATTAAATCCAGTAAAAATTTTAGCCATCGATCAGATGCGCCCTCCGACCACAAAGAAGGAAGTCCAGAAACTAACCGGCTGTATGGCAACGCTGAGCCGTTTCATAGCGCGGTTAGGTGAAAAAGGATTAGCTTTCTTTAAGCTTCTTCAGAAGCACATAAGTTTTGAGTGGACTAAAGAGGCAAACGATGCATTTGAAGAACTTAAGAAGTACCTTATGAGTGTCCCAATCTTAATTTCTCCCAGATCGTGAGAGACATTGCTGATTTACATGGCTGCAATGCCACGAACAGTCAGTGGTGTACTGGTCGTAGAGCGCGACAATGTCTAATGACTAGTGTATTACGTAAACGAAGTCATACATGGACCAAAGGAACAATATCCACAGGTATAAAAGTTGCTCTATGGTCTTCTTATGAACACCATGACGAGTCCCAAGCAATAGCTGAATTCATTGCAAAATGGACAAACCCTGAACCCACCCAAGGGCCCAAGTATGAACGCCATAACGAGTAGACAATGTATTTTGATGGTTCCTTGATGCTAAAAGGCTCAGGGGGTGGAGTCATCCTAATATCCCCTACTAGCGAACACATCAAATACGCTATTTAGTTAAACTTTCTTGCTACAAACAATATGGCAGAATACGAGGGTTTACTAGCAGGACTCCGAGCAGCCAGAGCACTCAGGATTCACAGATTACTAGTGAAAGGCGATTCTCAACTAGTAGTGAATCAAGTAGGGAAAGAGTATCAATGCTCTAGTACCAAGATGTTATCTTATTTGGCGAAAGTACAAAAACTCGAAAAACACATATTTGGTTTTCAGATCCAACATATTCCTAGAAAGAAAAATTTTCTGACAGATCAGTTAGCATAGATGGCCTCAACCAAGTCACCGGTCCTGCCTGAAGTTTTTCTCGAGCAACTCGATTCACCCTCAGTGGTTGAGCATTCTGAGGACATAGATGTTTTACTAAAGGTCGTGCACACCCATCCTGGTAACATGGATGCTCCACAGATCATTGATGGTTGACGTTGTCACGATTACGGTAGAGATTGGATGACATCGATCTACAATTATCTTCAGCATGACCTAATTCGAGAAGATGATGTAGAGGCTGATCGTCTAGCACAAAAAGCCAAATCATACACTCTTATTGAAAGTACCTTGTATAAACAAGGATCTCACGAAGTGTTGATGATATGCATATCTCAACCGGATGGCATTAAGATGCTGACCGAAATTCATGGAGGAGTCTGTAGAGCACATTATTCCTACAGAATACTGGTCGGTAAAGCCTTCAGGCAAGGATACTACTTGCCAACTACCCTTCATGATGCAAAAGAGCTCGTGACGAAGTGCGTACAATGTCGATTTATAGTCGATAAGTACATCAGCCGACACAAGCTTTGCAAACAATTCCTCTTTCTTGGCCTTTTGCAACCTAGGGACTAGACATTCTGGGACCTTTCCCAAGAGCACCCGGGGCTTTGAATTCCTTTTCGTCATGATTGACACGTTCACAAAATGGATATAAGTCGAGCCAGTTGTTAAAACAACTAAAGCTGCTAAAAGGTTTCTCACAAAAATGTGATCACATGATTTGGTGTACCCAGTCGTATAATAATAGATAACGGTGCCCAGTTCTCTAGCAGAAATTTTTAGGAATTTTATGAGGACTTAGGTATCAAGATACATTTTGCTTTTGTCGCTCATCCATCCATAGAGAAACAGAGCAGTTGAGCGAGCCAATGGTATCATAATGCAAGGGATCAAACGACGAGTGTTCGACCAGTTAATAAAACGGTCATGAGCTTGGGTTCAAGAACTTTCTTCTGTGCTATGGGCCGTTCGAACCACGACCAGTCGTGCGACCGATGAAACACCATTCTTTTTTGTTTATGGTGCTGAAGCCATGCTTCCTTCAGAACTAAAACTTGGTTCTACTCGAACTGATTGTTTCAATGAAAAATATCAGAATGAACGATGATTTGACGACATCAATTTCCTTGAAGAACGATGAAATCAAGCCCTAATATGATCAGCAGTCTACAAACAAGCCATGAGAAGGTACCATAGTCGTAAGGTGCAATCTCATAGCCTCGCTGTAGGTGATTTGGTTCTCAGAAAAATTCAGAACCAAGCAAATCGCAACAAACTTTCTCCCAAGTGGGAAGTTTCATACACTGTGGTCGAAGTCACCCGAGCAAGTTCGGTACAATTAGCAATGTCTGATGGGCAAGTTTTGTCTAATTCTTGGAACATTGATCAATTGCATAAGTTCTTTGTATAATTGTTTTTTATATACATTTTCCATTGGCATAAAGATGCTTTTCCTTTTTTTCAATGAGTGTTATTGTTTATATATTTGTTATCCACTACTTTGGTCCAATATCATTATTGTTTAGACTGGTCGGAGAAGACACTCATTCTCTCCGATATCCTTCTAAAGGGTCTCTATTACTCATTGGCTTAGACTTGATCGTCATACGCCAAAACGGTCCTAGTTGTGATCATTGCTTCAATGATTCCTACGTGTGACCACGCTCTTTTCTTAAAGAAACATATGAGTAATAGGAGCATCACACAAACAATTTCGTATGATTCCTTATCTACTTAAGAGTTCAAATATTAACTTTCTTCATTTTAATATTCTGTTCTACTCTTGTTTGGCTACTGGTCAGGATATGGAAAGCCGTCTAATCGAAGTCTCTCCTCTCTACACGTGGTCCTGCCGATTGTAAGGAGCTTCCTAGCGACGGTCCTTTTCTTACGATCCTCGCTGCCAGTCGGACCTGAGCATGAGCACGTCTCAAGAAATATTTTTCATGTCTTCAGTTCTTAGCAACCCTTACGACCAGTTTTTGATGACACATATAAACAAAGACACTTATCATTTTATTTTTTGCATACATTCTTGCATACTTTCTTATCATTAAAGCAAGTCTTTTGTTATCTTTCGATCATATATGGTATTTCATAGTATTTTGATTATGAAAAAGATCTAAATTAGTCAAAATCATACACTAGTTACGACCAAATTAATTCCCTAGTGTTAATTAGATCATTTTTACAACATAATCAACACATGCTTTATACCATGGTCATAGTTATTTCTCATTTTCATAGTCTATTGCTTCTTTAGTAACATTCATCTACTAATATAAGCAGTCGGGGGCTAGGGAATATATGAGTATTTAGCGAATTTTACGAAGATATAACACAGACTTCATTGATGTTAAAAGGTAAGTTTTATTTACAAAGTCTAAATATTACCATCATTTACTCGTTAGAACGACCAGATTAGTTGCTACGTGTTGGAGATCCAACTTCCATTTTCTCCGCAACTTTGTCTCTGAGAGGCTTTACT